>CM021109.1:429206208-429491208 GCA_007115665.2 Sequoiadendron giganteum | reverse complement strand
AAGTGAAATGCACGGAGCGGTAAAATATTAAGGGAAAAATCAAAAGCAAGATTATAGTTAAAAATATTTAATTTTCCGAAAGGCAACTCAATTGAATATTTTATCTCTGTGATAGAATATAAACGGTTTTACTAGTCATGTGAAGGGTCATGGCCCTTGGGATTTACTATATAAATTTATTGTAAAATCAATTGTAGAAGGGGTAGTAGATTTTAAGTAGTTGGACAGGGTGAGCAGTTGCTGAAAAATATGATGATGGATATTGTAAAATATTTTCAAGTTATATAATGGAGAAGAATGCATAAATCTGGTGATTCAATTATGGTGTTAGTTTTTTTATTGAATTTATCAAAATATTATCTGGTTGTCTCCAAGGTTGTCATTTCTTTATTATTTAAATTGATATGTCAAGGATATTTTCAGTTTGTCAAAGCACATTTGTTGCTCTTGTGTGGTTTAGTTAATTGGCTCCTTCAAGGAAGGATTAAACCCATTTAATTAATCACAGTAATTTGGAAAGGGACATTTGGATCAATAAGAAGAACTTGATAATTGTATCCTTGCATGTTTATGTCAGACATAAACTCATAAAAGTGCTAAACAATTAGAATTGTATCTAGAAATAGGATTCACATATCATTTACATCTTGACTCCATTTACCCAACAAAATTAAGCATTGGTCATACCAATTCCATTTTAGGGTCTCACGAAATTTTATCTATATATTCATATTTCAAACATCATTAGGAGTAGAAGTAATTATTGAGCTTTCATTTATCCCTCACAGTTTGCCATTAGGGATAGATCACATAGGTAGGAATTATATAAAATCTGCATCACTTTTATAGGTACACCCACCTAGGTTTAGCAGAGCCTGAAGAGTAGAAGGTTCAATTATCAATTGGCCTTGTATGTTGGCCAAAAGAATTGTGAGAGCTTGGCAACCTCTCATGGTCCAAACATTCATTTTTGAGACCCAACAGTTTGGCGACTCTACTGGAAAATAAATTGAGAAAAGTCCGATGGCAGGTAACCTTTCCATATAGAGTCATTGAAGAGAGATTCATAGTTAAGAAGTTTGAAAAGTGACTCTGCTGAGTGAAATAATTTTTTTTTTTCTCACTTTTAAAAGTGGGTGGCGACTCTGAATGAACAAGTGCATTGAGACTGATAAAATAAAATACAGATCGGAAAGAAATCATCCTAAAGTTCAGACTTTCACAATTACTCAGAACATGTAAGGAAGATAGTCTTTGTACAAAGATGGTGATGGTCCTAATGAAAAAAGTAAGTGGACTTACAAAAATGATAAGGGCAAGAAAGTGTAATGACCTGGGCCCAACAACTAAAAAAAAAACATCAAAACTACTGGTGGAAACACATAATTCATGTGATGCATTAGGAAATGAAAATAGACCGTCTAAAGAACCTCACACTCTTGAGGAGTAGAGAAATCCCTTCTATATGGTGGACCATGAGAAATTTGAAGATCTTGTGGCTAGATTCGAAGCTAAAAGAGAAAGGACACAGCTTGAATGTGATCAAAAAGCAAAACTTCTTGAGGATGGACTTGGATATGAAGCAACATTTGAAGAAAATTATGAACTTATGATCAAAACTGAGATAAATGCACAGTTGAAACATAAGAGGAAAGAAACAAAAATATCAAGAGTAGAATATGAGAAAAATATTCAGGAAATGAAAAAATTTGAGAAATTGAAGTTTAAAAAAGCTCAGATTAAAACACTAGTGGCTGACTCACCCAAATATGTGCCACCTCATAAAAATAGCAATATAGGACCATCAAATTCCCCACAAGTCCACAAAAATTGGACAAGGAATCAATATAGACATCATAATGCTCCACCCCAACATTAGGGTGTTCAACCACCTCCTTATTAGCAACATGTACCCCCACAAGGTCAGCAATATGTATCTTTTTATCACAATAATCCATTGTACAATTACCGACACCATCCCAATCCTCCACTTCCACAATACACAACTATGATCAGGCAGTTTTATTTGGTTGGATTTCAAATATGTCCTTACCCTATGGACAATAGTTGGAGAAGCCTTGTCCCAAAGTTTACAGGAAGTAGTGCAATTACAGTTGAAGAGAATTTAAGGAGCATTAACGCTTTTATGCAGGATTTGGATATGCAATATGAAGATGTGCAGACGAGGTTGTTTATGATGTCACTGATTGTAGATGCCGGAGATTGGTTTAATAGTTTTCCAACAACCTCTATTGATTCTATTCATGTGTTTTATGAACAGTTCCTTGAGCAATATGGGAATCAATATGCACCATTATTTTCTTTGCATGAATTGGTGACTATTCAGAAGCATCAAAATGATTCAGCTTATGATTTCAATCAGAGGTTTTCTAAATTGCATAATAAGATACCTCCCGGATCTAAATTAGTTGATCCTGCTACATTGAGTATTTATTTAAAAGGTTTTGATCCTAAGACAAGATATTTGCTTAAGAACAGGGGTCCCAAATATTTGGCTAAAGCTCAAAGGATAACACTCACTATTGAAAATAATAGGAAGGTTGCAGGGATGATTGCCAAGAGAGATAACCCTAGGGTTCCCCAATATGCTCCTCCAAATAAACAGGAAAACACATATAGGAATGAAAGGCCAAGACTACATGACATGCCATATAATAAAAATTGGAGAGATGAAAATCCAGTGATGGATAATAGGCCAAGAAATAAAGAGACACCTGATCCTCTAAAGAAGAGAGGGACATACATGGTTGATAATAGTCCTTGGTGTCCAGTGTGTGAATTGCCACACTCTTCAGAGCATTGTGTTGTAGCACAGTTAGTGCCAGGAAAATACATAGCAGACAATGGTAATGAAGAAGATCATAATATCTATTTGACTTCTCATACTCTTCACTCAGTAGAGCAAGGGTATTCATCTTCAGAAGGAGGGTATGAATATGATGTTGATCATCATAAATATAACGTTCACATGGCAGAACAACAAGTTTTTTCTAACTATGAGGAAAGTGATGATGAGCAGGGTTCTCCTACTACATCATATCAAACTAATAAGGGAAATATGAGGAGACCATTTGAGGAAGAAATTAAAATATTGACCATTGCAGTAGTTGAAAAGGCTAAAAGAAAGTATTGGCTGAGAAACATAACAGTGAATGAGAATGAAGGTGTTCCAAGAGGAATATTTTTGAAAAATAAGAAGATATCCCATGAAATATCAAAAGGGATAGATGATAAGAACTGCGATAAAAAAGAATAGAAGCATGTCCCTAAAGAAGGAAATAAAGAATTTCCTAAGGACAAGAAAAAGCTAGATTAGGTACCCAAAGGGGAGAAAGAGGAGAACAAAGGAGAGCCAATAGAGCAAAAGAAGGTGATCAGGACTGAAGGTACATCTTTTGACTTCGTGCAAGCTTTGTCTAAGGTAAAAATATATGTCCCATTACTTGAAATGATGAAAATTAAGGAGTATAGGGAAATTTCTATTCAATTAATGTCTAGTGGGAGGAATCAAAATGTGAACTTTGAACTAAAGGAGAATCTTGGAGTTGTTGATAAGAAAGGAAAAATAAAAGTTTGAGAAGTTTTCCTAAATAATGCATTGATGAATACACCACAAATTGTTCCATTTTTTACTACCCTACTCATAAATGGCAAATTAGTAAGAAATTGCATGATAGATTTAGGTGCTTCTATGAATATTATGCCAGTAGGGGTAATGAAACAACTTGGTATATGGATAGATATTGAGGGTGGTAAATGTTATGCCATGGATAGTAGGACTGTCCCAGTTGTGGGGATTATGAAAAATGTAGAAGTAAAATTAGAAACCTACCCACAGGCAACTTATAATATTGATATAATTGTGATTGATACACCTCCTCAGTTTGGAGTTCTTTTTTCAAGATAATGGACTGCAACAGTTGGAGGTAATGTGCAGTTTGATTTATCATATGCCACAATACCAGTTGATGGTGAAGAAGTAAAGTTGTATAGAGAACCAAGAATGAATTATATTGTTGAGTATGTTCCTCAAGAATGATTTAATTTCTTTTGTGATGTGGATTTAGGGAGTTTGAGACTAGAATTGTCTCAGCCAGAATTAGTGAATGTTGACCCAATTGATAAGCTTGTTTCTATAAATCAGCAAGGTGTGTGGAAAATATATTTTGATGGGGCATGCAGTCAAGAAGCTAATGGATCTGGGATAGTTTTCATATCACCAGAAGGAACAACATTTAATTATTCATTTTGGTTGGCTTTTGAATGTACAAACAATGTGGCAGAGTATGAAGCCTTGTTGATTGGTTTGAACATGGCTGCCAAGCATAATATTAAGTTGTTGACTATCTTGGGAGATTCTAAGCTAGTTGTGTCAAAAGTTAGTTAAAATTATGTTGCAAAGAACAAGAGGCTGAAACAATATAGAAATTCTATGTGGGATACATTGGAACTATTTGATGTATTTTCAATTGATTGGATAGATAGATCTGAAAATTTGATGGCTGATTTTTTGGCTAATGTAGCCTTAAAGAAAGATGATATCACTTTGGCAGGAGTGTCAAAGGTTGAATTCAAAAAAAGACCTACTATCCCTAACAACATATATAGCTGGCAGGTTTTTAATGATGATATTGACCTTTTGAAGTTTCTTCATTGTATAGACCAATATGAAGCAAAAGAGATTGATTTGAATGCTTTTGTGGAAGAAGTGGATGGGAAACATAATGTATTTGGTAAGGAAGTTTTGCAGCTTAAAACCAACAAGCTTCCCAAAGGGTTTGTAGCATTGGAGAGAGTATATGATGGGAATGATCGTTCTCTCATATAGTAGACACCTGTTAAGAAAGAGGATATTGAAGAAATAAATCTAGGAATTGAATTAGCACCAAAAAGGGTTTATATCGGAAAGAAAATAAGCCCAACCATCAGAAGAATGTTGATTACATTGCTGAGAAAGTACAAGCATGTGTTTGCTTGGTCTTATGAGGATTTGAAGGCATATAGAGAAGATCTTTTCCAGCATGAAATTCCACTAAATCTAGATGCAAAGCCATTCAGACAAAGGCAGAGGCCTATCAATCCAACTCTGGAACCTAAGATACAAGAGGAGCTAGAAAAAATCAAAGAAGGAGGTATTATAAAACCCATCAGACATTCAACATGGGTCTCAAATTTGGTTCCAGTTAGGAATAAAAATGGGGATATAAGATTATGTGTGGATTTCAAAAATCTAAATGTTGCTTCCCTAAAAGATAATTATCCTCTTCCAAACATGGAGGCAATATTGCACAAAGTGATAGGATGTGAGCTATTGTCAATGATGGATGGATTTTTTGGATATAACCAGGTCAAAGAATTTGAGCAATACAAGACATCATTCACTACACCATGGGGAACGTACATCTACATAAGAATGCCATTTGGTCTCACAAATACAGGAGCTACTTTTCAAAGGGCCATGGATATGGCATTTGTAGATCTAATTAATGCTATAATGGTAGTATATCAAGATGATCTCACTGCTTATTCCAAAAATGTGGAGAATCATGTGGGGGACCTGGAGAGGATCTTCATCAAATCTTTGGAATATGGTATAAGTCTCAATCCTAACAAATATCATTTTGTTGTTACAGAGGGTAAAATTTTGGGGCATATTATGTCAAGAGATGGGATTAGGATAGATCCTAAAAGAGTTGATGCTATAGATAAAATTCCCATTCCCAAAACTATCAAAGCAATCCAATCATTTTTTGGCCAAATTAATTTTGTTAGAAGATTTGTGTCCAATTTTGCTGAAATTGTTAAGCCTATATCCAAGATGTTAAAAAGGGGACAAATTTTGGACTCGACTACTGAAGCTATGGATGCTTTCATATATATATATATAAGGATCTATCAAAGAAGCCCCCATCTTGAAGTCCCCTGATTTTAGTAAACCATTTCAAATATTATCTTTTGCTTCATTTTACACCATAGCAACTATCATGTTGCAGAAAAATATGAAGGCCATGAGCAACCTGTTTCCTTTTTCAGCAAGTATTTTTAGGGGTCAGAATTGAAGCATGATATTATGGAAAAATAGGCTTATGTATTGGTCAAAGTAGCAAAGGCTTTCAAAACTTATCTTGTTGGTGCTAAGATAATTTCTTATGTCCCACATGCAACTGTGAAGGATATCCTAGTGCAGAAAGAGGTGACAGGGAAAAGATGTAGATGGATTAATAAAATCCAAGAGTTCAATATGAAGATTTAGATTACCAAATTGGTAAGAGGACATGGTCTGGCTAGGCTGGTGGCAAAAACAAATATTGAAGCAAACCAAATCTGCAATGTAGAAGGAAAGGAAGAGGTTGTAGCAAGTATTGAGCATACTCCATGGTATACAGATGTGATGTATTATCTCAAACACATGAAATGTCCTAAAGGATTGGATGATAATCAAAGGAGAAATTTGAAGTTGCAAGCTTCTAAATATGTTTTTATAGAAGGGGATTTATTCTAGAAGAATAGGGATGGCATAGTGCTATTATGTTTAGATGAGTTCTAGGCAAGACATGTCTTGAGAGAAATGCATGAAGGGGTTTGTGGAGGCCATTATTCTGCTAAGACGACTGCACACAAGATTCTCAGGGTTGGTTATTATTGGCCTAAGGTGTTCAATGATTCTTTTACACATGTGAGGAAATGTGAAGCTTGTTAGAAATTTTCAAGGAGGTTGAAGTATCAAGGAGCATTGCCACTTCGACCCTTGCAGGTAGAAGCACCTTTTCACCAATGGGGAGTTGATTTCATTGGAGAAATACAAGAGAGGTCAAGTGGAGGACATAGGTGGATACTAGTGGCCACATATTATTTTACTAAGTGGGTGGAGGCTGTCCCAACTAAGCAAGCAACAAGCAAGGTGGTAGTGAAATTTTTGATGGAGAATGTTATAACCAGGTTTGGAACCCTTGTCAAATTGATCACAAATAATGGGATGTGTTTTAGATCTGAAGAGTTTAGATATTTTTGTAGAATGTATGGAATTGATGTTTCTTATTATACCCCATATCAACCACAAGCAAATGGTCAAGAAGAATCAGGTAATAGAAGTCTTTTGAAGATAGTAAGGAGGATGCTTGGTGCAAATAAAAAGGCATGGGATTCAAAGTTAAGATTGGTTGTATGGGTGGATAGGATTACAGTGAAGAAGGCAACTGTAAAATCTCTATTTGAATTGGTGTATGGAACACAAGCTAGGATGCCACTGTAGAACATTTTACCAGTTTATAATTTTATTCTACAAGAAGACCTGGATATTCCTAAATCTATGGAGGAAAGAATGGCTCAGAAGCAAAATGTGAAGTTACAGTCATAAATGAAATATATTTTTGATAAAAAGGCCAAGGAGAGGAAGTTTGAAGCAAATGACCTAGTGTTGATGTGGAATGCTCAGTGTTAGGAGAAGGGGAAGCATGGCAAGTTTGAAGCTTTATGGTTGGGCCCTTTTGTGATAACTAGTAAAGGAGGTGAAGATTCATATTTCTTGTATAACATGTCTTGAGAAGAGTAGGAGTTGCCTATACATGGGCAGTTCCTGAAGCATTTCTTCTCTTAAGGAAGAGCAGAGGGTTAAGTATTTCCAATGCATGGAAAATTCTACATAAACCTCTTTAAAAATTCTTTTCCATGCACAATAGTTTTAGAAATTTTGAAGGGTCTTGGTTTGCTAGTACATGGACATTCCTAGAGGTTCCCTTTTTGAAAACTTTGTTTTCTTTCCATGCACGGTAGTCTAGGGTTTCTCCATTTGCCATTTTCCATTTTCCATCTCCCCCATGCTCTTTCATCCCCTCCATCTTTCATTTCCTTCATTTTTATGTTCAGTTATGTCTCGGTCTGCTCTCCCTGAGAATTCTGGATTCTTGCAGTGATTTGCAAAATCACTCATCCCCAACAGGAGCCACTATTAGAACCAAAAAATTCCATTAAAATTCCTAGGGTTTTCCTATTATTTTCCATAAAATTTCATGAAAATCCTAAGTTTTTCTCCATTTAAATCCCATTATTAGTCTATCTTTCTATAATAATTCATTTATTCCCCCTTTCATAAAGCCAAATAATGACTTATATTTTATACTATTTCTTTACATTTGCACCCTTAAAAGGCCAACACCTTTTATCGCTATACCGTTGCCTTTTGCAAAGTGGCTTGTGGTAGTGGATAAGGAATGAGCATAAAACACTTACCGCGCGTGGTCAAAACATTGACCGCGGTACCACGGTGGCAGTTAGCAACCGACGAGGAAGTAGTTTGAAGGGATTATCACGCTACTATTGGCAGTCAGGTCGGTGACCGCGGTAGCATGGGGAACAGTTAGCAAGTGACGAGATAGACAGAGATAGTAGTCATCGCAATATCACCACCAGCTTACGGGGGAACTGCAGTGACATTGGTAAACTGTTAGCAGGCAACAATGTCGGCTACTGCCACACCATGAACAACTAGAGAAAAAACCACGGTAGCATGGTAACAACGGAGGAAGCGGTTAGAATGGGGACCATGGTAACATGATGGAAGTAGTGGAGGTGACAATAGATGCTAACCGCCATACTGCAGGGGGTCAAAAGGGAGCCTGTGTTTGAGTGGTAGGGAAGTGGTAAAGGTAGAGGTAACAGTCGATGTCAGTCACCGCTATACCACGGGTGAGCAGAATGAAGGGTGCGGTAGCGTGGTGGAGGAAGAGAAGAGAGTCAAAGTCAAAGACTACTATACCGCGGTCGATCAATAGGTTGACCATGGTAGAGTGGTAAGTATAAAAGGAACTTCACAACATATAAAGTGAAATGCACGGAGTGGTAAAATATTAAGGGAAAAATCAAAAGCAAGATTATAGTTAAAAGTATTTAATTTGCCGAAAGGCAACTCAATTAAATATTTTATCTCTATGATAGAATGCAAATGGTTTTACCAGTCATGTGAAGGGTCACGACCCTTGGGATTTACTATATAAATTTATTGTAAAATCAGTTGTAGAAGGGGTAGTATTTAGGTAGTTGGACAGGGTGAGCAGTTGCTAAAAAATATGATGATGTATATTGTAAAATCTTTTCAAGTTATATAATGGAGAAGAATGCATAAATCTGGTGATTCAATTCTGGTGTAAGTTGTTTATTGAATTTATCAAAATATTATCTGGTTGTCTCCAAGGTTGTCATTTCTTTATTATTTAAATTGATATGTCAAGGATATTTTCAGTTTGTCAAAGCACATTTGCTGCTCTTGTGTGGTTCAGTTAATTGTCTCCTTCAAGGAAGGATTAAACTCATTTAATTAATCACAGTAATTTGGAAAAGGACATTTGGATCAATAAGAAGAACTTGATAATTGCATCCTTGCATGTTTATGTCAGACATAAACTCATAAAAGTGCTAAACAATTAGAATTGTATCCAGAAATAGGACTCACATATCATTTACATCTTGACTCCATTTACCCAACAAAATTAAGCATTGGTCATACCATTTCCATTTTAGGATCTCACGAAATTTTATCTATATATTCATATTTCAAACATCATTAGGAGTAGAAGTAATTATTGAGCTTTCATTTATCCCTCATAGTTTTCCATTAGGGATAGATCACATAGGTAGGAATTATATAAAATTTGCATCACTTTTATAGGTACACTCACCTGGGTTTAGCAGAGCCTAAAGAGTAGAAGGTTCAATTATTAGTTGGCCTTGTACATTGGCCAAAAGGATTGTGAGAGATTGGCAACCTTTCGTGGTTCAAACCTGCGTTTTTGAGACCCAACATTGAGGATGAAGGGTTGGCGGACATGATTGTGGTAGGGGATGATGATGACTAAGAATTTGGTTTAGGAGAAGAGTGGCGTAAGGACAATGACAGTGACCCAGGGGAAAAGCAAAAGGTCTAACCCACTAGAATTGTGGTGCTGACTACCCAGTGATTGCAAACTAGATTACCTACAGGAAGTAGACATAGACAGATGATGATGAATATTGAAAAATTCGCATCCTGGTAAAAGTTATAGTTTGGTATACATATGATATAGTAGAAATAGGGGAAAGAAGTAGTGGATAGGAGTCAGTCCCGGTTGGCATTGCCTGAGTGTAGAACTGAGCCATTTTGTAACTGAAAATGTATCAACATGGAAAGGTAGGGTAAAGGTTTTTGAAACATATGGCCATTTTGTCAAAGGCTTGCAACAAAATTTTGGTCAGGAAATCATGTAAAATATTTTGTGAAGAAATACAAGGTGATGCCCCTTAATAGCGATTTAACTAGAAAAAAATTAAAAATTATCTTGTTTATTTCTACGTAATTATCTTGTTATTTAGTCATATTAGTTAAATAATTAAACTACTTACTCTATAATCATATGAGTTATTTAAGAGGCATCATATACTTAACTAATTAAATTGTATTAAAACATATTGAAATCCATCATATCATCACCAACACATTCACAACCTTCTTGAATATTGTAGACACCTTCTGCTCACTACTTCTAGTAGTATAACTCATTGAAGTTCACATTGCACTTCAAAAATTCACACTTCACACTTCTAAAATTCACATCACACACTTCACATTCAAATTAGGTCGGCACTAAGTATTCCCACAATGGAAAGGAATGAAAGTGGAGAATACCACATCTTGAATTTTACCTAAATACATTCATACATGCTATGCCATGCTTCCACAATCATCAACAAAAATCTGCAATTAGTGTAAACACCCAAGGTCAATCGAACTTGTGTTAACACCATTAAGATTTAAGTACATGGTTCCTCAAATCCAAGACAACTAATGGATCACACACCATGCTTAAACACAATCTAGAATATTCCATAAATACCCTTAAATCCAACAAATTCCTTTGCAACAAATTTCACGTAAAGAATGCACACACCTAGTACACTCAAACAACCTTCCACGCACTCTTACTCAAGAAATCAAATTTTGAAGCACCAAACCACAAAATTTTTTGATTGTAGGTACATATGATCATTATCAAAACACTTCTAGAATTGCAAGAACAAAAACCAAACTATGGAGAAAATTTGAGAAAATTCATTTCTCTTAGACACTACTACAACATTCAGTTCAAACACTAGTGAATACAAATCTCTTTGCACAACAATCCAAACCAAGAAATTTTGGATATAGAACCTCTAAAAAACTCTGATCAATATATCCAAACCACACAAGAAGATCTTCAACATAGAAGAAATGCAGAGCAAAACCAAAACACTACTCTATACATCAAAACAATTTTGCAATACACTGTTTCCTCCTTTATTTAAACTTTCTCAAAAGAACTTGGAAACCAAACACCAAAGACACATACTCATCATCTTCAACACTTCCTCATCATTACTAAACCAAAACCATCCACAAATAGAAGCTTGTCAAAGCAACACTAGAGGTTGACACCAGTAACACTTACTAATGAAAACATAATGCAACTAATCAAAGCATCAACACAACTAGTTTCCATTAATGACAACACAAACATAAACCTACAACAATCTCCCCCAATATTTTTGACATCAATGATAACACAAACTATTCATACTTGCAACAATCTTCCCCTTTATCATTGATGACAACACGTGATGTGAAAAACCATCAACACTAACAAACAAGTCTGATTCAACATATCACTTCATAATAACTCTTTCTCTTTATTTGTCCCCTTTACATCATACTCTCCTTTTTCACCTTATTCTCTCCCCTTTTACAATTGAACATTTTTCACATTACTTTTCTCTCCCCCTTTGACATCAATGGAAAATGGAAACACAGTAGACACCTAAAAATGACCTAGGCTTGCAAGCTTCATTTTTACCACTTTTGTCCTAGCATAATTAAGACATTTAATTATGTCCTTCGTCCACATTCGACTATTGATTAAATAATTCATAATTATTTAATTAATTCATGTCAGTTATTCTTCATGATTATTAAATAAATAAATTTTATTTATTTATTAAATACGTCATTAACTGTCTAGGTCTTTCTTTAATTTATTTAATTCCCTCTTCTGCATTTAATTCTTATTGATTATTAAATAAATGAATTTCATTTATTTATTTAATACGTCACTGATTGTCTTAATTAAATAAATTGATTAATATAATTAATTGGTCTTATCTCCTAAATTAAATAATTAAAATTTAATTATTTAATTGCCAATTTCATATTCTTCTCATTTTAAATAAATTAAATTATTTAAAATGTCATGTCAATCCTAACTGTGAGTCCATTTTGATAAATAATCTGAAAAAGATTATTTATTATCTCATAAAATCATTATTTTGAATTAATTTAATTCAAAATAGTAAATAATCTTCCAAAAATCAAGTAATCAGGCAGATTCTTGATTTTCCAAATCTGATCTTCAGTCCAAATCTTATCTTCTTGATTTTTCAAATCTTGCAAATCAGGCAATCTTATCTTCTTGATTTTTTTAAAAATCTTTATTTTCTAATTAATTGTCTCATTTATTTTCCACCGTCGATCCAATTTTATTCTGACCGTTCGATTAAGGATTTTGCCCTAACCCTAATTAGGGATTCTTAGGTTTAATCTGGATCGTTCATTTCATCAATTTATCTCGTCCGTCCATTCGAAATGGCCTTTTCTATAAAATGCCATCTTGTTCTCATTTTTGGGAGACACGCACATTTTGACATTTTGCATAGTTATTATAGGCATTTGCTTTCACACTTAAATCTCCATAGGCAATTTCATTATTTATTATTATAGTCATTTAATCAAGGCATAGGCATTGTCAATCATAGGCTTTTAGACATAGGCATTTAGATTTTGAGTAAATCCTTCAAAACTTGCTTTAGTCTTGTTATTCGTCATAGTTGCTCATACAAATCTGAGGGCATCTTCATTTACTGCAAGCAAAGGAGGTGTAACGAAGGTCAATCATGGAAGATGGAGATTCTTGGTAATATCATTCCTTTTCTTTTCATCATTTTCCTTTGTACTTCATTATTTCAATGGATTTTAGTGTTATTTGATTTAACCATCTAACAATTTGATTTTTCCCTTGATTACAAACACATTTATATCTCTTTCTCCCTTTGACATCAAAAATACATGCTTTCTCTCTTTATTGCTATGCATACTCCCCCTTAGGAGCACAAAAAAAATTGTCTCAACCATCAACCATTGCACATATAATCTTACACATCTAAGAAAGGACAAAACCAAACTACACCAATACTTACTCCTCCTGATGATAATGACCAACAATGCTACTACCTACTCCCCTTAAGAGGTAGCCTCCAACATTAGCCTAGAACAAAGCATGAATCTTGAAATACATTGGGTTGATGCATGCCATTATGCATCTTGTTCAAGGAAGGAGGGCTGATAACCCCTAACTTATCCTAGAGATACTCACAAGTATCCTTAGGAAGAGCCTTAGTGAATATATCATAATTTGATCCTTTGTAGGTACATACTCAAGCTTCACTTCATTCTCTACAACCTTCTCTCTCAAAAAGTGATATTGGGTTGAGATATGTTTTCTTCTTGAGTGCATCACTAGATTCTTTGAAATGTTAATAGGACTTGTATTATCACAAAAGATAGAAATTGGTTCATCATATACCACCTTGATATCCTTAAAGGTTTTCCTTATCCAGAACACTTGTGTGCAACAAGATGTTGTTGCAATGTATTCTGCCTTTGCAGTAGATAAAGACACCGAGTCTTGTTTCTTGCTCAACCAAGACACCAATCTACATCCAAGAAGGAATGCACCACCACTTATAATTTTCATGTCATCCACACATCCTGCCTAATCAAAATCTATATAAGCACTCAAAGAAAAATCAATATCCTTTGGATACCACAAACCATGTTCTGGAGTCCCTTTCAAGTATCTGAATATCCTCCTCACTACTGCAATATGTGACTCTCTCAGATCTTCTTAAAATATAGCCACAATACAAATTGTATGCATTATATCCAATATAGTAGTAGTTAGATATAATAGTCCTCCAATCATTGATCTATACATGCTCTGATCAACCTTAGGAGATTCATCATTCTTACTTAGCTTGAAACCAGTAACCATAGGGGTACATACCAGTTTAGAATCTTCCATTCCAAAATTCTTCAACATTTATTTACCATACTTTGATTATGAAATGAATATAAATTTCTCTACTTGATTGATTTGCAGTTCGAGTAAGAAATTCATCTCCCCAAACATAGAAATCTCAAACTCTTTTTGCATCTAATCTAAAAATTTCTTGTACATAACTTCATTCCCTCCAAAGAGTATATCATCAACATACATAACCACAATCAAGAGTTGATCTTTTTCAACTTTGAAATAAAGATTACTATCTGTGGTAATTTTATTGAAAACTTGTTGTATCAAGTACTTATCCAACCTTGCATACCAGGCTCTGGGAAATTTCTTCAATCCACTTATGCCTTCTTCAATTTGCAAACCATATTCAGTTTGTCTAATAATTGAAATCCTTTTGGTTGTTCAATGTATACCTCTTCTTCCAACTCGCCATTCAAGAAAGAAAACTTCACATCCATCTGATAAACCTTGAAATCTTTATGTGTTGTAAAAGCCAAAAAGATTATGATAGTTTCCATTCTTGCCACTAGAGAAAATTTCTCCTCAAAACATATTCTTGAACTAATTGTGAGTAGCCCTTACACACAAGCCTTTCCTTGTTTCTTACCACTTCTCCATTCTCATTTCATTTGTTCTGGAATACCCACTTAGTTCCAAGAACATTTTTGCTTATTGGTCTTGGGACAAGTTCCCAAGTCGAGTTCTTCTCAATCTGCATTAGTTCTTCTTCCATAATCTTGATCCAATATTCATCCTTGAATGCTTCAATCACTAGTTTGGGTTCAACTTTGGAGAGTAAACATAGATTTACATGTTCTTCAATCATAAAAAATTTCTTCTTGTCAAAACAACATTTCTTTTGTCACTAATGATTTGATCTTCAACATGATTCTTCTGCACATACTTAGGAGTCTTAGGGATATTTTCTAGAGCTTTTTCCTCTTCAATCTGAAATTATTTTTCCTTCCCGTCATCTCTGTCACTTTCTCTACAAGAGGACTCATTTGATTCATATCCATCTAGCACCACAAAAGTCTTCTATAAGTCTTCATCCACTTTGAAATTTGTACTTTCAATAATATTCTTTAACCTCTTGTTATAACATTAGAAAGCTTTGATTTTTTTAGAATATCCAAGAAAGATACCTTCATTAGATCTTGTATCAAAATTTCCTAAGTTCTCTTCATCTCTTTTCATATAGAACTTTCTTCCAAACACTCTGAAGTATTTGACAGTAGGAATCCTTCCATACCACAACTCATAGGGAGTCTTTGCACTATTTTCTCTTGCTTGAAATCTATTAAGAATGTAGACAATAGTATGGATTGCTTCTCTCCAGTAGACTTATGGTAGGTTTTTGGTGCAGAAGCACCTCTAGGAAGCACCTAGGCAAGTGACTAGGAAATAGGAAAGTTTTGGAAATGTTTGTTTTTCTTGTGATAAGGTCATGTTGACCATTCTTTTGTGTGTTAGCTTACACAAAGCTCAATCAGGAGCTATCAGTAGCTATAGTGTTATGAGTTTTGCAACTCTAGTTTAGTAATTAGCTTGGATTTGCCATTTAGAGTAGTGTGTTTTACAAATTTTGGAAAAGGAGAGTTTGTAATGACTTAACCGGCCATGGAATAGTTGAGGCTTGAGCCTAACTGAATTTGAATGTGTACTTAAGGTGTACCTCGACCTATGAGAAGGGTTGGAAGGTTTGGAGTTTGAAAAACAATTTGTAATTGGCAATTCCCATGAATGCAAAGCGAGGACAGTAGACAAATTAACTGTATTTACTGTGTTTGAGTTCTTGATTGTGGAATGATGAATTAACCAGGCATCTTAGATTGGTTGGAAGGAAATGTAATTGTTCTTAGAGGCTTTGGTGAATAGTAGAGTAGCTTAATCATCATTGCTTAGTTTGTTTCTTAGTTTCTTGATTGCTTTCTTTTGCTGATCAGTCTAGTAGTTGTAGATTATGGAGTCTTAGACCTCTGTCTTCCCCTATACCTAGTGTATAGCCTATGGGGGATGAGGCTAAGCTCCATACTTGTAAATAATGTAGGTTTAGGAGTCTTTAGGAGGAGCAAGTCCTTGAGGAAAGCCACTTCCTAGGCGAGCTTGGCAATGCCCGGTTAGGAAGGACAGTGCTAAAAAGAACATATCTTGCAGGGTAGACTTCTCCAAGGAAAAATCCATGGTAGAAGTGTGGAAGGAGGTCCCACAGAGGCTTGGTACCAAGGAGGTGACTCCAACAATTGGGATACCAAGCAAAATCTTTGACAGTCTAACCGGGTGGCCAGGAATTGGTTAAAAAACCCTAAAGTTTGCTAAAAGAGGAGAACAGTCCTGTGTACAACCAGAGAAGACATATGGGTTTTGAAATCTTGAAGAGGATGGTCTAGGTACCAGGAATCCATGAAAAAGAAGTAGGGTTCTTTGGAGAAGTTGTGAGCAATATCTTGTTTCCCTCAGCTAGAAGACCTAATTAGAGGCTCAAGGCTTGTAGCCTTTTTAAACCCTAAATAAGGGTTTGGAATGAGCGATGGAGAAATGGTGGTTAATGGTGGTCCAAGAAGCCTGATAGGATGCCAAGGAGCATGTTGACATGTAATGACAACCTTGCAAGGATCTAGTTGTGAGTTGTGTGAATTTGGCCTTTAGGGAGGATTAAAGGTCAAGGTGAATAGAGGCTAAGCACCAAGAATTGGTTGTGTAGTATGACAATGGTTGGAAGAGGGGATGGCTAGTAGAACTATGGGTATCTATAGATGAGTTAGGCCCTAAAGGTTGAGTGGTGAAAGAAGCCACATAAGGGGATTGCTGAGGTGAGACCCGGAGCATGGAAGTGTGAATGCTTTCATCCAAACCCTCTTACACTAGATTGGTATCATAACAAGTGAAAGGTTTGGGATAGTGAACTTGTATGTCAGACTTGGAATCAAGTGGTTCCACAATCATGGTGACAAATTTTGAGTTGGCATAGAAGGTTGAAGACCAAGAAGAAGATAATAGGAGACTAAGGGAAAGATTGGCACAATTGGAGGAGACATTAAGCAATGTACTGAACAAGGATGATGAGGACAACAAAAGGGTACCTAAGAAAGAAGAGGTTGCAGAGGAGGACAAGATCCCTAAACCTAACCCTATTCTACAAGAGGAGCCTTTCTTGAAGGCATTGAAAGCTTTGAGTGGGAAGGCACTTGAAGGAATACCAATGTTTAGTGGAAAGATGGAAGCCGATCTAGTTATGGATTGGATAGAAGGTATGGAGAACCATTTTGAATGTGATGGAGTCACAGAGGCACATAAGGTAAAGGTGGCTAAATCCAGATTGAGAGGATCAGCTTTAACATGGTGGAAATTCATCCAAACAGAGAGGGAGAAGGAAGGAAAGAAACCCATCTCAACTTGGAAAGGTATGGTTGCAAAGGTGAGAGAAGCCTACATGCCTGATGACTATGAGATTCAACTACACAAGAAGAGACAAAGCCTAAGGCAGAAATACCTAGATGTGAATGCCTATACAGAGGAGTTCCAAAAACTTTGTATGAGGTCCAATGTGTCTGAAGATGAAAGCCTCAAAGTGGCTAGATATCTTAATGGATTGAAATGGAACATTCAAGAGGAGATGGCTCTTTTGAGTCCAAAGACAGTGCATCAATGCTATCAATTAGCTATCAAGATTGAGGAGAGAAGCAAGAGGAAGCAAGATCAAGATTCTAAAGGTAGAGGTAAAGGTAGAGATCATAGAGATCAAAGAGGACAGCGTGGAGGTAATGACCAAAGAAACCAAGGAGAGTTCAAAACCACAGATCATGGCAATGAAACACCTTCTAGAGGAGGGTATAATAGAGGTAGAGGTTCTCAAGGAGGATCAAATAGAGGAAGAGGAGCAGGCAAGAGTAATTCCTATTTTGTAACCATGAAATGCTATCATTGTGGTCAAGTTGGACACCCAGCCTATAGATGCCTGGAGAAAGCAACATCATCAAGCAATGAGAAGAGAGTGGCTTATGCATAAGAGAACACCATGAGTCCTAAGGCAACTAAGATTAGTCATATTGAATATGAGCATGGAGAGAGTCTGATGTTTAGAAGAGTGTTGATAAGGCAACCAGTCAAAGAAGAACCCAAGCAAAGGAGAGCTCTATTTAGGGTAAGGTGCAAGATACTTGGTAAAGTATGCAAGGTGATAGTAGACTCAGGTTCCACAAACAATATAATCTCAGAGGAGGCAGTAATGAAACTAAAATTGAAGAAAGTACCCCATACCAATCCCTACAAGGTCACATGGCTTAACAAAGGGCAAAGTGTTTTGGTGAATGAACAAGTAACGGTGGAGTTTTCCATTAGAGGGTACAAGGACAAGTTAGTCTGTGATGTTTTACCCATGGATGCATGTCATCTACTGTTGGGCAGACCATGGCAATATGACAGGAGTGTTGTGTATGATGGTAAAGAGAATACAATTTCATTTAAGAAGGATGAGAAGACCTTTAAATTGCAATCACTGTCAGAAGAAGATGAAGGACAGTCCAAGACACCAAGTGTGCTCCTTAGTAGTGGAAAAGAGTTCCTCAACACTCTTCATGAAGGTGGAGAAGGATATGTAGTGTTATTGCAGTCCAAAGAGGAAGAGAAGATGGAAAAACCAGTCATACCAGGAGCAGTCCAGAATTTACTTGATAAGTACAAGGACATAGTAAGTGATGGTACACCTACAACCTTACCTCCAAAAAGAGCTATTAGCCATCAAATAGATTTCATACCTGGAGCCTCATTACCTAACAAAGCAGCATATAAGTTGACACTGGATCAGAACTTGGAAGTAGCTAGACAAGTGCAAGAATTGTTGGATCAGAATTTGATACAAAAGAGCATCAGCCCATGTGTAGTACCAGTAGTCTTGGCAACCAAGAAGGGAGGAAAATGGAGGCTATGTACTGATTCTAGAGCAATCAATAGAATCACAATTAGGTATAGGTTTCCTATCCCTAGAATTGAAGACTTAATGGATTGTCTTGGAGGGGCTCAATACTACACAAAATTGGATCTAAAAAGTGGAGACCATCAGATCAGAATTAAGGATGGTGATGAATGGAAGACAACATTCAAGACAATAGATGGTTTATATGAATGGAGAGTGATGCCATTTGGCCTTTCCAATGCACCTAGCACATTCATGAGACTCGTGAATGAAGTACTAAAGGATTTCACAGGAGTATCTGTGGTTGTATACTTGGATGACATCCTAATCTTTAGCAAGACAGCAGAGGAGCATCTCAAACATGTGGAATTAGTACTTAGAAGATTGCAAGAGGAGAAGTTGGCTATCAACTTGGAAAAGTGTGAATTTTTCAAACAAGAACTTGTATAGTTGGGTTTTGTAGTGTCTGTTGGTATGTGGTGACTAATCATTCTATACTGTACACTCTTCATGTATCCTAATTTATAAAGGGTTTGGGATAGAGTTACAGTATCATAAGAAATAGGCGATTATTCACGATATTGTAATAGGGTTTTGCACTGGTTAATAATATCATTGGATGGCTGCGGTTTGGTGGATGTAGCCCACATTGGGTGAACCACGTTAAATTCTCTGTGTTAGTTTTATGTGTGTTTTATTTCTAGTTTATTTGATAAAATCTGCATTTAGCTTTTAGATATCTGCCTTTAAAAACCTAACAAGTGGTATCAGAGCAGGTTGTTTTCGATTATCGTTTGCAGGAAAGTCTCACGGTTGAGTGGGAGTCTCATGGTTAAGTGGGAGCAATGGTATACGAGGGTAAGATGAAGGTTGATAAGTTCAATGGGCAGAACTATCAGTTATGGAAGATGCAGATGGAGGACTATCTCTATCAGAAGGATTTATGGTGGCCATTGGAAGGGAAAACCAAGAAACCCATAGCAATGACGGATGAGGACTGGGATATTTTAGACAGAAAGGCACTTGGCAGTATTCGTTTATGCTTGGCACAATCGGTGGTGTTCAATATCACAACAACAAAGACAACTCTAGAGTTGATGGAAACCCTAGCAAAGTTGTATGAAAAGCCTTCTGCTTCGAATAAGGTATTTCTTATGAAGCGTTTATTTAATATGAAAATGGTAGAAGGTGGATCAGTTACTGATCATTTAAATGAGTTCAATACAGTTACCAGTCAATTAACTTCTGTAAAAGTAAACTTTGATGAAGAAGTTAGTGCTCTTTTGATTTTGTGTTCTTTGCCTGAAAGCTGGAATAGCTTGGTAATGGCTGTTAGCAATTCTATTTCTGGTTCAAATACATTGAAATTTGATGATGTTGTTGGTGTTATTTTGAGCGAGGAAATTCATAGGAAAAGCTCAGGTGGAACATCCACATCAGGCAGTGTTTTGAATGCAAAAAGCAGGGGTAGAACAAAGGAGAGAAGAAATAATTATGGAAGTCGTGGGAAGTCACGAGGAAAATCAAGTTACAGAAGGTCCCAATCTAGAGACAAGAGGGATTGCTAGTAGTATGGTAAGCCAGGTCATTTAAAGAAAGATTGTTGGTCTCGGAAAAATAAAGGAGATGAAAAGGAAGGAAATAAAGAGGCAAATGTGGTAAGTAATAAATCTGATGAGGATGCTTTGATTCTTTCTCTTGACACTGTTGGTGATTCTTGGGTGTTAGATTCAGGGGCTTCGTTTCATGCTACGCCCCATAGAAATTATTTTCTTGATTATGTCCAAGGGGATTTTGGGCTGGTTTATTTGGGAGATAATGAACCCTGTCAAATTGTTGGAAAGGGAAGCATCAAGATTAAGTTGCAGAATGGGAATCATTGGCTACTACATGAGGTAAGGCATGTTCCAAAGCTAAAAAGAAATTTAATTTTAGCAGGGCAACTAGATGATGAAGGTTGTGTTGTTACATTTAGTGATAAAAATTAGAAGGTTACAAAAGGTGCCTTAGTGGTAGCAAAAGGTATGAAAGTAGGCACCTTATATCTTTGTATAGGTCATACTGTTCCTTCTACTTTAGCTATTGCAGATAAAAATCAATGTTCAGGAACAGTTGCTGTAGTTCAGCAGGAAGAAAATCAGATAGTTGTTGTGAATTCTGAATGAGCACTATGGCATAACAGACTTGGTCACATGAGTTCAAAAGGTATGAAAGTACTTCATTCAAAGAATGCTTTACCAAGTCTAAAATGTGTTAATATGGATTTCTGTGAAAGTTGTGTGTATGGAAAACAAAAGAGAGTTAGTTTTCTCAAGGATGGGAAACAAAAGAAGGATGAGAAATTGGAGCTTGTGCATACGGATGTATGGGGACCAGCTCAGGTATCTTCTCTCGGTGGCTCTCATTATTATGTCAAATTCATCGATAATGCAACTAGGAAGGTATGGATTTATTTCATTAGGCAGAAATCTGATGTATTTGAAACTTTTAAAAAATGGAGAAGCTTGGTTGAGAATGAGATAGGTAAAAAGTTGAAATGTCTCAGATCTGATAATGGTGGTGAGTATTGCAGCAAAGAGTTTGAAGATTATTGTTCCTCTAATGGTATTCGTAGGCAGAAAATCGTTCCAAGGACTCCACAGGAAAATGGAGTGGCTGAGCGTATGAATAGAACAATAATGGAGCGTGCACGAACTATGAGATTGCATGTTGGGTTGCCTTTAAACATGTGGGCAGAGGCTGTAAATACTACTGTTTAATTAATTAATAGAGGTCCTTCTAATCCTTTGGGTTGTGGTATTCCAGAGGAAGCATGGAAAGGTAAGAAGGTAAGTTATTCTTTTTTGAAAACCTTCGGTTGTGAAGCATTTGCACATATACATTCTGAAAATAGAACCAAGCTTGATGCAAAATCAAAGAAATGTATATTTGTTGGATATGGCATAGATGAATTTGGTTATAGGCTTTGGGATTTTGAAAATAAGAAAATTGTGAGAAGCAGGGATGTCATATTCAATGAGAAAATGTTGTACAAAGATCTATTGCAACAACATGAGAAGAAATAATAGGATTATGTAGTGCTAGATGATATTACAAACACCAATGTTCCAGTGGTTCTTCATGCTCCGCAACAGCAACAACAAGAAATACCACAAACTCCAGTGAATGTTAGGTGATCTTCAAGGTTAAGTAGATCTCCAGAAAGATTTTCTCCCTCTTTGTACTCTATTCTATTAACTGATGCTGGTGAACCAGAATGTTATTATGAAGCTATGCAAGTGGATACCAAGGTTCAGTGGGAACATGGAATGGAAGAAGAAATGGACTCCTTGCTGAAAAATCAGACTTGGGAATTATGCAAGTTGCCTGCAGGCAAAAAGGCTTTAGCAAACAAATGGGTTTATAGGATGAAAGAGGAGGATGGAGGTAAGAAAAGATTTAAATCCAGATTAGTTGTAAAGGGATTTGCACAGAAACAGGGTATTGATTTCGATGAAATATTTTCTCCAGTTGTTAAAATGACCTCTATTCGTACTGTGTTAAGTATTGTGGCTATTGAAGATTTGCATTTAGAACAGCTTGATGTTAAAACTGCCTTTCTCCATGGTGATTTGGAAGAGGAAATTTATATGGAACAGCCACAAGGATTTGAGGTCAAAGGTAAGGAGAAACTAGTGTGCAGATTGAAGAAAAGCTTATATGGCTTGAAGCAAGCACCTCGACAATGGTATCTTAAATTTGATAGTTTTATGGCTGAGCAAGGTTATAACAGGTGTAATTCAGACCATTGTGTTTATTTTAAGATGCTAGGTGAAGATAGCTACATTATTTTATGTTTATATGTTGATGATATGCTTGTAGCGGGGTCTAACATGGATCACATAAAGGAGTTAAAACAACAGTTAGCAAATTCATTTGCTATGAAGGATTTGGGGGCAGCAAAACAAATCCTTGGTATGAAGATTACAAGAGATAGGAAAAATAGGAAATTGTTTTTATCTCAGGTTGATTATGTTAAAAAGGTGTTGCAGAGATTTCATATGGAGAATGCAAAAGTTGTCAGCACACCTTTGCCCAGTCATGTAAAATTGACTAAGGATATGTGTCCAAAGACACAAGAGGAGGAAGAAAAAATGTCCAAGGTACCATATGCTTCAGCTGTAGGTAGTTTAATGTATGCCATGGTATGCACAAGACCAGATATTGCACATGCTATAGGAGTTGTTAGCCAGTATATGAGTAATCCAAGAATTGAGCATTGGAATGCAGTAAAATGGATTATCAGGTATTTGAGAGGTACACCAGATAAAAATTTATGTTTTGAGGGCTCTAATACAGATTTAGAAGGCTATGTTGACTCAGATCTGGTAGGGGATATTGATACTAGGCGGAGTACCACAGGTTATGTATTTACCGTTGGTGGGACAGCAGTAAGTTGGATATCTCGATTGCAAAAGGTGGTTGCTTTATCCACCACAGAGGCAGAGTATGTGGTTGCAATAGAGGCAGCAAAGGAGATGATATGGATACAATTTTTCATGGAAGATTTGGGAAAACAATAGGCTGAAAATTACTTGTTCACAGACAGCCAGAGTGCTATACATCTTGCAAAGAATTTTTCCTTGCACTCTAAAACCAAACACATACAGTTGAGGTATCATTTCATTCGATCAGTGTTGGAGGATGGACAGGTAAAGCTGGAAAAGATACATACAGATGTAAATCCAGTGGATATGTTTACTAAGGCAGTGATAAGGGATAAGTTGAGCTCCTCTTCAGCTTCAATTGGCCTTCAAGGTTGAATTAAAGTATAAGAAAGCAGCAGGGTCCAAGGTGCTTATTTCTAGTGGGAGCTGTAAGTGCAGCGGTGTCGTCCAGGTTTAGTCTCCAAGTGGGAGATTGTTTAGGTGTGGAGCCTAATCAGTCTCCAAGTGGGAGATTGTTGGTATGTGGCGACTGATCATTCTATACTGTACACTCTTCATATATCCTTGTCAGGGTTTCGGCCTGGTGGGGGTTTGGGAGAGTAGAAAATTTTTTGTCTTGCTTTTTCGCGAAATTACCAAAAATGGGAAAAATCATAAAAAGGGAAAAAACCTCGATTTTGTATAACCCTAATTTATAAAGGGTTTGGGATAGAGTTACAATATCATAAGAAACAGGCGATTATTCGTGATATTGTAATATGGTTTTGCACTAGTTAATAATATCATTGGATGGTTGCGGTTTGGTGGATGTAGCCCACATTGGGTGAACCACGTTAAATTCTCTTTGTTAGTTTTATGTGTGTTTTATTTCTGATTTATTTGATAAAATCTGCATTTAACTTTTAGATATCTGCCTTTGAAAACCTAACAGTGTCTAAGGGATCATTGAAAATGGATCCAAGCAAGGTGGAGGCAATCATAAACTGGCCTACACCAACAACAGGGACTGAGGTAAGAAGTTTCCATGGATTGGCCCAATTCTATAGGAAATTCATAAGGAACTTTAGTGGTATTTGTGCACCAGTTTTAGAGACAATAAAAGGTGGTGTGAAAACCAAGTTTATGTGGACTCAAGCAGCTGAGAGAGGGTTTGAGAAACTGAAACAAGAAGTAGCAACTTAACCCATACTCTTATTACCTAGCTTTGATAAATTTTTCATTGTTGAGCGTGATGCAAGTGGAGTGGCAGTTGGAGGAGTGCTAAGTCAAGAGGGCAGACCTATAGCCTTCTTTAGTGAGAAGCTTAATGAAGCAAAGAAGAAATACTCAACCTATGACTTGGAACTTTATGCTTTGGTTTAGTCACGTAGGAAATGGAGGCATTATCTTCTACCCAAGGAATTTGTAGTCTTTATAGACAACCAAGCACTCAGCTATATGAATACCCAAGAGAAATTGAGCAATAGGAACTTGAAGTGGATGTAATACATCCAATATTTTACCTTCACCATCAAGCACAAGAAGGGGCATATGAATAAGGTAGCAGATGCATTGAGCAGGAGGTTATTGATAGTTCAAGAGATACAAGTGAAAATCATAGGGATTGAAAGCTTTAAAGATCTCTATGGAGAGGATGAAGATTTCTCAGAGGTCTATAAGGTATGTTTAAACTTTGAGAATCACTTTCATAGTTAGTATGTTGAGTATACATTACAAAGTGGCTTGTTGTTTAAAGGAAACCAGTTATGTGTTCCTAAAGGGTCAATGAGAGAAAACCTCATTCAAGAAAAGCACAATGGCAGTCTTAGTGGGCATTTTGGCATCAATAAGACATTAGAGCTAGTTCAAAGATTTTACTATTGGCCTAAGTTGGCAAGAGATGTTAGAAAATATGTGGAATAGTGTGTTGTATGTATGAGAGCTAAGGGAGGAGCTAGTAATGCTGGTCTTTATCAACCCCTACCAATTCCTAACAGACCTTGGGAGTGTGTGAGCATGGATTTTGTGGTAGGCCTTCCTAAGACCAAAACTGGTTTTGATAGTGTGTATGTAGTGGTGGACAGATTTAGTAAAATGAGTTACTTTATTCCCTGTAAAACTACTCATGAGTCTAGTTGCATAGCTCATCTCTTCTTCAAGGAGGTTGTAAGGATTCATGGCTTACCCTTAAGCATAGTTTCAGACAGGGATGTTAAATTCATGAGTCACTTTTGGAAGACTCTATGGAATAGGTTGGGAACCAATCTATCATTTGGATCTGCCTATCATCCTCAGACCGATGGCCAAACAAAGGTGGTCAATAGGGTGCTAGGTAACATACTGAGGTGTCTAACAAAGGAGTATGGACAGACTTGGGATATGGTCATCTCACAAGCTGAGTATGCCTATAATGATAGTGTCAACAGAACTACAGGGAAAAGTCCTTTTGAGGTTGTGTATGGGATGCACCCAAGAGGTATTTGTGAGCTCAGAGATTTAGGAACCATGGAACATAGAAGTGGACATGCTGAAGACTTCAGTCAGACCATGAAAGAGATACAGGAGCAGGTGAGGAAGATAGTCACCGAAGCTACACAAAAGTTGAAGGAAAAGGTAGATTAGTCAAGGAAGGATGTACAATTTGTAGTGGGTGATTATGTCATGGTTCACCTCAACAAGTCCAGGTTGCAGAAGGGAGTCTCAACCAAGCTCCAGATGAAGAGAGTAGGACCATGCAAGATCTTGGCCAAGTATGGGAAAAATGCATACAAGGTTGAACTACCTACTGACTTAGGAATCTCATCGGTTTTCAATGTTGCTGATTTGATCAAATATAAAGGATCAGTCAAGGAATTGGATCAAAATAGTCAAGAGGTCTTCAAGGACATCAGTAACATATCACTACCTAATTAGGACAAGCACCAAGCTGAGAAAATCTTGGAATCAAGGGTACAAAAGTCTACAAGGCACAAGGTGTACATGGAGCACCTAATCAAGTGGAAGCATAAGAATGAGTCAGAAGCTACATGGGTACAAGAGGGTTAGTTCAAAAAGCTTGGTATTGATTTGTCCTTGATCTCTCCTTCTACTTCTTAGCGTTCATGCTGGGAGGGGGAGAATGGTGCAGAAGCACCTCTAGGAAGCACCTAGGCAAGTGACTAGGAAATAGGAAAGTTTTGGAAATTTTTGTTTTTCTTGTGATAAGGTCATGTTGACCATTCTTTTGTGTGTTAGCTTTACACAAATCTCAATCAGCAGCTATCAGTAGCTATAGTGTTACGAGTTTTGCAACTCTAGTTTAGTAATTAGCTTGGATTTGCCATTTAGAGTAGTGTGTTTTACAAATTTTGGAAAAGGAGAGTTTGTAATGACTTAACCGGCCATGGAACAATTGAGGCTCGAGCCTAACTGAATTTGAATGTGTACTTAAGGTGTACCTCGACCTATGAGAAGGGTTGGAAGGTTCGGAGTTTGAAAAACAATTTGTGATTGGCAATTCCCATGAATGCAAAGCGAGGACAGCAAACAGATTAACTGTATTTACTATGTTTGAGTTCTTGATTGTGGAGTCATGAATTAACCAAGCATCTTAGATTGGTTGGAAGGAAATTTAATTGTTCTTAGAGGCTTTGGTGAATAGTAGAGTAGCTTAATCATTGTTGCTTAGTTTGTTTCTTAGTTTCTTGATTGCTTTCTTTTGCTGATCAGTCTAGTAGTTGTAGATTATGGAGTCTTAGACCTCTGTCTTCCCCTATACCTAGTGTATAGCCTATGGGGGATGAGGCTGAGCTCCATACCTATAAATAATGTAGGTTTAGGAGTCTTTAGGAGGAGCAAGTCCTTGAGGAAAGTCACTTCCTAGGCGAGCTTGGCAATGCCTGGCTAGGAAGGACAGTGCTAAAAAGCACATATCTTGCAGGGTAGACTTCTCCAGGGAAAAACCCATGGTAGAAGTGTGGAAGGAGGTCCCATAGAGGCCTGGTACCAAGGAGGAGACTCCAACAATTGGGATACCAAGCAAAATCTTTGACAGTCTAACCGGGTGGCCAGGAATTGGTTAAAAAACCCTAAAGTTTGCTAAAAGAGGAGAACAGTCCCATGTACGGCCAGAGAAGACATATGGGTTTTGAAATATAGAAGAGGATGGTCTAGGTACCAGGAATCCATGAAAAAGAAGTAGGGTTCTTTGGAGAAGTTGTGAGCAATATCTTGTTTCCCTCGGCTAGAAGACCTAATTGGAGGCTCAAGGCTTGTAGCCTTTTTAAACCCTAAATAAGGGTTTGGAATGAGTGATGGAGAAATGGTGGTTAATGGTGGTCCAAGAAGCCTGATAGGATGCCAATTTAGCATGTTGTTATGTAATGACAACCCTACAAGGATCTAGTTGTGAGTTGTGTGAATTTGGCCTTTAGGGAGGATTAAAGGTCAAGGTGAACAGAGGCTAAGCACCAAGAATTGGTTGTGTAGTATGACAATGGTTGGAAGAGGGGATGGCTAGTAGAACTAGGGGTATCTATAGATGAGTTAGGCCCTAAAGGTTGAGTGGTGAAAGAAGCCACATAAGGGGATTGCTGAGGTGAGACCCGGAGCATGGAAGTGTGAATGCTTTCATCCAAACCCTCTTACACCAGTTTTCCTCTTTCATCATTATTCTTACAACATACTGAACAATCCTATTCTTTCTTTCAACCACTCCATTATGCTAAGGAGTCCTAAAGACAAATAAATTCCTCTTTATCCCATGATTCTCACAAAAAAATATTAAACTAATTGGAGGTGAACTCTCCACCTCTTTCAGACGTCAAACATTTGATTTTCATATCTATTTCATTCTCAACCATAACTTTGAATGCTTTAAACTTATCTAGAGCTTCTAATTTTTCTTTCAGAAAAGTAACCCATGTCATTCTAGAATAATCGTCAATCAATAACATGAAATAATTGTCACATTGAAAACTTCTTACTCTGGTAGGACCACAAATATTTGTATGCACCAACTCCAATAGTCTGGTAGTAGATTGTTCCTTGAATTTAAAACTTCTTCTTTCTTACTTTCCAATTTGACATTTCTTGCAGACAACATTGATAGGATTTGTAATCTTTGGCATATCTCTCACAATTTGAACTAAACTAATCCTCACTAAGTTATCAAAATTAATGTGACACATCCTTTTATGCCACAACCGACTTTCATTGATCTGAGTCATAAAGCAACGACCATCACCATCTTTAAGCTGATAAACATTTCCATTTGTCCTTCTTCTAGTATCAACCATAATTCCAAAGCCTTTTTTGATCTCACATCCACCTTCTTGAAATGAAAAATTATATCCTTTGCTACACATTTGTCCAACACTCAAAAGGTTATATCACAAACCCTTAACATAAAAAACATCATTTGTATTATTATTTTCATCAAAACTAATTGAACCTTTTTCACATATCTTAGAAGATGTATCATCACCAAAATTTATTACACCTCCTTCATATTTCTGAAGTTTAAAAAACTTAATTTTGTCACCATTCATATGATTTGAGCATCCACTATCAATAATCTAGTAGTTCTTCTCCTTTCTATCATTAAAAGTAGTCACCATAGTTCCTTTGGTGTGATTACTTGCTTACAAAGTACTTTCTTTAACACATCTCTCAGAGTTAGCAAAATTAGTTCCATATTTAATATCCATGAACAAGAATTCACCATCCTCATCATCCACATAATCAAATTCATCGTCAGATATACCAGCATCTTCTCTAACATAATAAATTTTCTTAATTGCTTTACCTTTGTTTTCTTTATTTTTACACCATTTAAAGCTTTGTTTGGACATCTTGAAGCATAATGATCAATCTTACCACAACTAAAAAATTTGAAAGGAAAATTACCTTTGTATTTACTAGTATCTTTTTTCATTTTCCTCACAAATTTTGCTTCAACATCATCAAGATCCTCCTGATCTAATTCTTTAGTCTTTTCTGATTTTCCAACCTTAAAAGAAATCTTAAATTTTTCATTACTTGTACCAAATTATCTCATTTAAAAAGAAGATATAACACCATACAAATGATCTCTGAAATATTTGCTTAAATATTGAACTTCATCAATAGCATAAACTTTATAACTATAAGATTTAGGCAAGGTTCTTAGTACCTTCTTTACCACTTCCTCTTCTTCAAGATTTCCACCAAGACCTTTGATTGAATTGACAAATTCATCTACCTTTTGCATGTAGCATGTAATGTTTTCACCTTCAGACAGATCCTTAGGTTCTCAAATACGATCTTCAAATACTACTTAGCTTGCTTGACCTTAACATCTCCTTCATAAATACTTTCCAAATTTTCTGAGATAACTTTAGTAGATTTTAAATGCATAGCTTTCACTAGTTCAATGTTAAAGAGATCACTTAGAAGAGCATGCCTTGCTTTACCATTGTTTTCATAGGCCTTGATCTTATCATTAGTAATCAGACTACCAATAGGAAAGTACATCTAGTCTCAATAGACTTCCAAACTCCAAATCCAAGAGATACGATGAGACCTTCCATCCTTGTCTTCTAGAATTCATAGTCTATTCCATCAAACAAAGGAGCATCCCTCTTGTGCACCATCATAGATCTACCTCAAGTGGTTAAGCCTTCTTCCAAGGAACCTTGCTCTGATACCAATTATTGAATACATAAAAAAAAATTGAGAGGGGGGTGAATCAATTGTATATTAAAACATCCAAAACCCTCATAAACATTTAGATCCACATCAACTTAATTAACAGTTAATCTATTAGAATGATTTAGCATGAAAGAAAATAATAGAATTTGAAAAAATCAACACCATGCACAATAGAATGCTAGATTTACATGGATAACCCAAGAAGGGAAAAAATACACTGAATATTATCTTACAATATAAAGTAATTGCAGCAATGAATAAAAAAGGTCCACTGTCGAAGGGATCACTACCCAAAGGAAAGAAGGTCTCACTGCCAAATTACAGAAAAGAAGAGAGAAGAATGTTACAATGAGAAATCCATCTCAATGCAATAGAAAAATCCACCACAGCATCACCAACACATTCGTAGTCTTCTTGAAGATTGTAGACACCTTCTATTCATTGTTCCAATAGTCTAACTCATTGAAGTTCACACTACACTTCATGGTTCTGCAATTTGTATCACACACTTCTCACCATAATTCTCTATCAACTCATCACTTATTTATACCTTCTTCAACCTTGAAAACATTCTCGAAGGTCATCTATGCACCTCAACCATACAAATTCAAATTAGGTTGGCACTAAGCATTCCCATAGTGTAAAGGGATGAAAGTGGACCACACCACATATTAATGTTGGAAACTTGTAGTCATTTAAAGATAATTTCCACATAACCCAAAAGATAAATCTATGCAACAAAGTATTCATAATCCACATGCAAGAGAATAGACAACATACCCATGAAAATGACACAAGATATACCCCCGGGAAAACCCTCAAGAGGGAAAAACCCCAACCTCCAAAAGAATCCATCTCTCATGTATTATTTAGCAATAAATATTACAATAAATCTTTAGAGTCTCCATGAACACCATTGAAGCAACAAGCCCTCTCCATGCAATCCATGTGAACAAGCATGCAACCACACATCCCATGACACACTTCAAACGCTCCAAAAATGCTAACAAGAGCTAACCTGCCAACTGAACAACCTAAACAACTACCCTTGTGGTTTCTTTTATAGACATAAGATCCCACAAAACCACCAAGTGGTATTACACAAAACCATGTGACTAAAACCATGAGATTACAAAACCATGTTCCCACATTTAATATTGGGTACTTTATTTAATTATTTTCCCCAATATTAAATAATAACATTTTTAGCAACTTAACTTATGTCCCGATGTTACATACAACATAATGTAGCAAAAGAATAATTACATTAAATACATTATGCAAGGTGTACACCACACCTTTTCCTAACATTCTCCCACTTTTTTTATACATTCAATAAGAGGAACAAGTAGCCTAAAAATAATGAATCAAAAAGAACAATCCATATAGCCACATATACCATCAAGGAATCAAAGTGCTCCATCAAGATACCTGCAACAAGAACCAAAAGTGACCACCATCCCAAGCATGAATCATCTCATCCTCCATCATACCAATGCACAAACATAGGAAGCCATCTAATAGAGAAGCCACACAATCTGTCAAAACGAAGCATAAGTCTTGCTTGACTGATATTCCAAACACAAAGACTCAATCCAAAGGTATCAATATGAACCAATAGTTGTCAAGATACACAAACCCATAGCTGAAATAGCACACATAGAAAGTTCCAACACATACAACTATCCATACCTCCAAGGTATACTAAACATAATAAACTCATGCCATCAACATATACACCCATAAACTATAACCATAAACTCCAAGTGCAAACCTGTCAAAGAATGACATACATATCCAAGAGCTCCCACTACATGGGTAACATAAATATGAAAATTATCAAGGCATACCAAGTCTACCAATATCATCATATAGAAAGTGTAAACAAAATCATGTAGTACCAAGGAATATCCACAATGATATGAAAAACTTGTAGGCCAATATCCTAAGAGAACAACTCTCACCACATGTCTCCATAGCTCTCCCAAGTTCTCCACACCCAACAAAGGAAAAAGATTAAGGAAACTCCATGTTATCACCCAAGAGCATAAGTGAAAAAACAAGACCACTAGCTAGTGATCACAATAGCTCCAACTAAACCTCAAACCAATGCAATGTAAAACCAAACATCTAGGAAGATAACCAAGACCAAAGAGAGAAAATATGCACATCATATACCTATAGAAAATCCTCCTACATACACCACTAAATTCCAATGGTGTCAATAATGATCTTCATAACACCCCAAAATAAAATCCATAACAACACCCAACCATTCAATCACCAAGATCAAACATAACATATGTATCATGTAATAAACATGGATGTAAGCCTCTCAAGCCAAAGAAGATCAAACGAAATCCATTCCCAATGAAGGAAATAAGCCCACTACATCTCCTAAACTCAACATAAATGAAAGTAATCACAATGCATAAGGAGATAAACATGCCAACACTCCTCAAATGAACCCTCCAAAACCATATATCAATATGTATGAGAAGATAAAGCATAAATCATAAAGCACCTGAAATAAACAATGGGCGATGGCTCTCAAGTGAAACCACTGAGTAGACCAAGAGTGGGGAATGAGAATTCTCCTCCAAGACATAATAGTCATCATGAATCATCCAAGAACACTCTCCTCATAGGTTTGTGTTGTAATCACATCCAACCAAGGTGTAGGCTCCTCAGACTTCCTACTAAAATATCATCAAGAGTAACCATCTCAACACATGTCTCTAACCATAAGAGAACTCAAGCCTCACCTATGTCTCCAAGTATCCATGAGTACCTTTAACCAACCAATCCATGCCAAACTCCAAAAGAAACATAGCACCATCATGAAGTGATCAGGAAAATGATCAATGTACCCAATACCAAGATAACCACCAAGATCAATAGTCAAAATCCTAACAGCTGAATCAAGAGTATAACCATGACACCATGATCTAACCATCTCCTCCTAGGAGATCACATACATCATAACATACATAAACATCCTGGTCTTAAGAGGACAATCACCATGACAAAATCTAAACGTGTATCAAGATTAAATCATGACACAATATCAAAACACTCTAAACCAAGAAACATCACTAATCAATATGAATATAACCATCCCCTGTCAATGAAAAAAAAGGTCAATGAACCCTTACTGTATAGAAGTAAAAACCAATAGTCCATCCATGACACCAACAAACACTACAGAAGATCATCCACCATCAAATGGGGAATCCACATCACTGCCAACAACTCCCAATGAAATGTGATACCAAGTCACACACGACATTGTGACAACCATCCTCTCCATGAAGATCATCCAAGTCTGGACACACTCAATTGCAATATCAGTAACATACAAGTGAAACCAAGATCTCGAAGCCAAGAAGTTACTTACAACCACCAAAAAAATCCATTATAAACATATCCATCACTATCAAAAGCTCCCACTGAAAAGTGTAATCAAACAATCCATAACATCATGATGACAATATCCTCATGAAGATCAACCAAAGGCCCTCACACAATCAAAAAAATCAAATATAACAAGAGCTCCCAAAAGGATAAGTAAAACCATAATCCTCATACCAAGAAGATACATCACCACAACCATAATTAGGAACCAATCCAACACTACCAAAAATTCACCTACATAAACCATCATGACATACCAAAGTATCTAAAGCACAAGAAATATTCATGACACCATGATCACCACCAAAAGTACCAACAACTAACAATCCAACTGTGTCCACATATCTGCATAATATAGTCAACTAAATAGGTCTCCTATCATGATCTTACCTAGTAATACCATCTCACCTCCTCAACATGACATCAAAACCAACAAACCAAGTGGCTAAACCAAACCGCCAAAACTGAAAATGCATCAACACTGAAATATCTATGAGCATAGACAACCCATGTCCAAGTCAGAAATGCAACATGTAAGTATAGACCACCTACAATGCTACACAACTTGTAGATACCATAATGAAGCATATAAATCCAACCAAACTGATAACCATTTCAAAAGGAGAGTAACTTGAGATGTACAATTGAGCATACAATGAATCCAACATCAAATCTCCAAGATCTGATCATCCATAAACTCATAGCATTACCATAGTCAAAGTAACCCATAAACAACTTAGATAAGGAAAACAACAAATAAACCATGCCAAAATAACTTCAAACCTGATCTACTGTGTAGTGCTCTGAACAAGCTTTCCATTGACTATTCGAAGTGCAAAATCTGACTTTGTATGCACTTGATATCACCTCTCGAAGCTTAAAAAGAATACTTGACTTCCATCAAGAAAAACATTGACAAAAGTAAAAAATCTAGAAAAATAATTTGCATCACAGTGTAAAGCACTGAATCATCTTTCCAACAAGTCCAAGAAGAGAAAAAAAGGACACCCTAGGCAAAAGTTATGCCCCTCGAAAGTTAAAAAATAGTTTGAACGCAAGGCAAAACAAAATTAGGCACCCTTAGTGGCTGGGCGACGGCCCCACCCGGGCGGCGCCGCTCCCCTATTGGCAGACCCAAAATAATATTTCATTTCATTTAAATGTTCAAATATTAAAAAAAAAATTCTTCCCCCTATGGCTCCAAACCCACCAACCATTATTCAAAACATTTTAATCACCTTTTGAAATCCAACGGGGTCACATATCAAATGGTGGAATTTTTAATAAATAAATGTATTAATAATTTTTTTTGAATGGCGGCAATTTTATCAAGCCCACAGGATTTTCTTTTGGCCTTGCCGGACCCTGCCGGTAGTACCGACTATACTGTCGATCGCTACAAAGCTAGCGGTACCGATTGTACAGTCGACTGCTGCAGAGCCAATGGTACCGACTGTATAGTTGGTGCCTCAGCTGCAGTGACAAGAGGTATGGGGGTGGAGTTGGCCCCTCCCCTCAAAATCTTATATATATATTTAAGAATTTTATAACTTTTTCAATTTTATTTATTTTGCAGGTAATATTTTAATATTTTCAAAACTTGACTTCAACCTTTCTTATTTTCGAATTTTAATATTATATTTTCTAAGAAGGTCATATGACTGCAAAAATAGGGCATTTTACAAAAAAAAAAATTGCATTTTTTCCAGTAACCAAAATAGGGCAAATTATATATCAAATTTTGTCTCTCGACCAACCTAAATTCAACCATGAGGTCTATTTTGTCCTTAGAGGTCATCTGCAAATTTTCCCCATAAAACCCCCACTTGAATGCAAAACCAAGAAACCATTTTTCACCCAAAATTTCTCACCCCAAATCTAGAAACAACCCATCATAACAACAAACCCAAAACCTTCAAATCTGCAATAAACAACCTACAAAAACCTCATATCTTTCCATGCCTTTCATTCCCTCATGCAATGCATAGATTCAAACTCAAACAAGATTTTTCTCAGTGAAGGGTTATATAACCATAACCAAAGCTCTGATACCAAATGTTGGAAACTTGTAACCATTTAAAGACAATTTCCACATTACCCAAAAGAGAAATCTATGCAACAAAGTATTCAGAATCCACATGCAAGAGAATAGTCAACATACCCATGGAAATATGACACAAGATATACCCTAGGAAAACTCTCAAGAGGGCAAAAACCCAACCTCCAAAAGCATCCATCTCTCATGTATTATTCAGTAATAAATATTACAATACATCTTCAGAGTCTCCATGAACACCATTGAAGCAACAAGCCCTCTCCATGCAATCCATGTGAACAAGCATGCAACCACACATCCCATGAAATGCTTCAAACTCTCCACAAATGCTAACAAGAGCTAACCTGCCAACTGGACAACCTAAACAACTACCCTTGTGGTTTCTTTTATAGACACACACTCCCACAAAACCACCAAGTGGTACTACAAAAAACCATGTGACTAAAACCATGAGATTACAAAACCATGTTCCCACATTTAATATTGGGTAGTTTATTTAATTATTTTCCCCAATATTAAATAATTACATTTTTAGCAACTTAACTTATGTCCCAATGTTACATACAACATAAAGTGGCCCCGAGAATAATTACATTAAATACATTATGCAAGGTGTACAACACACCTTTTCCTAACATCTAACTTGGACCTAAATACATTCATACACACCATGCCACATTTCCACACTCACTGAATCAAATCTATAATTAGTGTAAACACCCAAGGTCGGCCAAACCTGTGTTAAACACCATTAAAATTTAAGTACATTCTTCCTTAAATCCAAATATGAATCATAGACCACACACCATGCTTGAACACAATCAAGAATATTCCACAAACACCCTGAAATCCAACAAATTCCTTCACAACTTTCACTTGAAGAATGTACACACCTAGTACACTCAAACAACCTTCCACACACTGTTACTCAAGAAATCAACTTTTGAATCACCAAACCATGAACAAGTTCTTTGACTATAGGTAGATATGATCATTATCAGCACACTTCTAGAACCACAAGACCAAAAACCAATCTGTGAAGAAATATAGAGAAAATTCTATTAGGATTTAGGTGGCATCAACCATGTAAATCCTTTAATTAATTACTCTCCTAAAGTATTTTGTGAATTTACCCATAAGAGGTGAAACTGTTTGACCAACAATGGTGAAAGAGACAATGTAAATGTAGTGTTACCATTACCATTTGCCCTTTTGGAAAAAGGAAAAAATACTTAGGAGTCCCACTTTGGAATCTTCTAGAATGAGGTTGTTGGGTCTAAATAGGGCGTTGTAAGATCATCTATGACATGTATGAAAACTTTCATAAGATGCTATGACAATATGACAGATTCCCTATGACAAAATATGTTATTTTTGGACCCCAGATGCCCATGCATGAGAGATGCCTTATGACAACTATAAGAGCATCTTTAAGAGGCTATTTTTGGTATTTTTTGACCATTTCAAGGAGGGAGGCATGGGTTTTTCTAGGTGCTATTTCTATCTATTGTTTGGTGAAACCATGGTGGTTTTCATCCTCACAAATCTCTTTAAATTGGGGCCTTGAGCTAGAGTTATTCAATTCAATTTTACAAGTTTGCAAGGTAAGATGGTGCTACCAAATTTTACAGAGATTGATAAGAGAAGTCTATTGTTGCATGTAATATCTCAGATTATCAATAATATACTTTCCTCTCTTTTGGTGGTGAATTTTTTCTTCCCTTCAGGGTTTCTCCACATAAATTTGTTCTTGCATGTGTTATGTTTCTTTTATCTCTCTCTCATTCTTTCTTCAAACTAAGGCTAAAGTTTCTTCTACATATTTCAGATCTACATTCACATTTAAGTTCACATTGCAAGCTTTCTTCACCTTGATAATCAACAAAATAATTTCTCCTAGACACCACTCCAACATTTAGTTCACACACTGGTGAAAACAACTCTCTAAACAATGATACAAACCAAATTTATTTAGATATAGAACCTTTGAACACCTCTGACCAACATATCAAAACCACACAAGAAGATCTTCAACACAAAAGAAATGTAGAGCAAAACCAAAACACCACTTTGTACACCAAAATTTTTTTGCAACACACTATTTCCTCTTTTATTCAAATTTTCTCAAAAGCACTTGGAAACTAAGCACTAGAGACACATACTCATCATCTTCAACACTTTCTCATAATTAATAAAACAACAACATCCACAAATAGAAGCTTATCAAAGAAACACTAGAGGTTGACACCAATAACACTTACTAATGACAACATAATGCAACTAATCAAAGCATCAACATAACCAATTGACATTAATGACAACACAAACATAAGTCTGTGACAATCTCCCCCAAGATTGTTGATATCAATGACAACACCAACTATTCATACTTGCAACAAGATCTACTCTCCTTGATGGGTTGAAGTCATATACTCATCACCTTCAAAGAGAAATTGATGCTTGATTTGAATTCATGCAAGTGTTAGTACTCACAAAATAAATGAACATAAAACATGAAATAACTCACATAAAACAAGATGCATGGGTAACACAATGCTTGATTGAAATGAATTTTATTGTAATTATGTTAATTTTTCTCTTGACTACTCTTGATTGGTCAATAGTAATCTTAATTTCCTTATCAAACATGTTAGGATTAAAATGGTGAAAATAATTTATATTTAAATGAAATTCTTCTAATTTCTTGAAAATTAAATATCAATAGCTCGCAAATAATTTTAGATTTTTAAATATTAAAATGCTAACATCGATATATTTAAATTCTATCCAAAATGGGTTGGACAAGGCCACTAGGTTCCCTAGTCTAGAACCATCCTTGTCAAGGTCTTAAACACCAAATTTATATATTAAATGTTTATTTTCAATCCCATATTATAATTTTTTAAATATATTTATAAAACAAGCAAATTAAATGCATAATTCCTTCCAAGCACATAGGGGGAGATAAACCTAGTGTGAAATTGTCAAGGGTGACATTTTTTCGGTGCGACAAAAACAAATGTCAACTCATCCACAAACATAGGGAGATGACTTCTTACTATCCTAAATAAAATAGGAAACTAATCATGCAAAGGTGTGAGTATCATAATCTTGTTATAACTCTGCATCATAAAAAAGTTATAATTAGAAACATGCAAAATAGGGCATAATTCTTATTTATTAACTATGATCTATCATTATCAAAAATATCTTATTATCTCCATAATTATCTTTATTATTAGTGACAACATCATTGGAAACAAGAATGATTTATAAATAAACCACTTCCACACTATTTGGTCACTACCTCCTTCAGTTATGGGCAATTACACCTTTTGTTATAGGTGATCATTCCTTTGGTTGTGGGTTGACATACATCCTTTTTTACACAAGGGACAATTTCCCTAAAAAAAATCTCTACATCATTAATGACCATAATTAACATACAACACTATCACATTTTATAGACATTCATAAATGCACACAATCATTTAACAATATAATATATACCATTCTTAAGACTTTAATACTTAGGATAAATAAACAAGTATGGATAATTTCTTGAAAATATTATAAATTTAATGAGAAATGTAAACTTAAAACAAGGAAATGAGGGCAATTTTAGGACTCATCATGATGAGTGGTGCTTTAGAGGGTAGATTTTTACCTAAAAGGATTTTCCCACATAATATCAATGTATCAAATCTTATGGGGTTTGCTTCTATTTCATATGTTTATTCCTTTATCCATAATGTTTCTTTTTCAAATTGTTGTTTATAAGCCATTATATTGCTAAGATTTTATTTGATCTAAAATTTGTAACACTCTCCATGTAGGATCAAAGGGAAGTGCCTATTAATTCCTAATGTTATCGTCCCATATTCTATATTATGTCTTATAGTTTTTCTCCTATCTACTTGTATGTTTCTCATTTGTTTATATTTTCTGCTTGTATGCCTCTCACATGGTGTTTTTATCTATGGTTCTTGTAGTTGTTTACCCACTTGGGCGCATCCTCTTTATACCACTTCCCTTATGTTATTTAATAATAATTGCACTTACATTCTATTATATCTTTATCTCATCCTTATATTATCTTACATGTTTACATCTTCGATCACACATTCTTATGCTTGTACATGCTTAATTATATATTTCATTTCATTCTCTTATGCTTACTTGCTTAAATCTTATATGGCACATATTTATGTTTACGTGATAACCTTTTACATGACAAATATATATGCTACATGTTGTTAGTGTATATTATTACATTGTCTATTTAGGTAGTTATTACAACTACATAGTTGTGGTTATTACAACTCCAATTGTATCTGTATATCTCTCCATGGTTAAATTCGCCTAATGTATTAGAGGATATAAAATATTTGGGCATATGATAGTTCTACGATGGATAATTGGTATCCATAGGAGGCTTTAGGTATCCACAAGAGGCATTAGAAGATGAGGGGGATGGGAAGGCTCGATGTGGATAGATCTCGTACCACAACCCATGCATAAGCAACCTATGCAAAATATGTTGTTGAACATCTCCTCTTCATGTGCAAAATACCCACATTTTCCCGTTCTTGATTTGATCATATGAAAAGCCTATCATGGCATGGAGTTTTATGAATTTAGGTGATAAATATAGAGAAGGTGTAATGATGTTTAGTTGTTGTAAAATTATTTTTGGCTTGAGTTTTTGAAGTGAATGAAGAAATTGATAATTATGTGAGTTTTTTGTTCACTTAAATATGTTACTAGTGTGATACATATTATTTCAAGGGCATAGGAAAAGGTGTTCATATCCATTGCTAGGCACTAAGATGTTGTGTAGATTAACGTTCCAATTATATGCAATTTTGAGGAGTGTTGAAATTTGCAATAGAAGAGTGAAATAAGTTGTTGTCTAGCTGAGAGATAGCATGAAATTCAAATTGTTAGGAAAATGAAGGTGTCTCAACCTTTTTTTTCTTAGCATTGATTATTTAATTATTTAATGTGATAGTTATCCCATGTTGTCTTGTGAGTTACAACTTACAGTTTATATTTCTAAGGAGTTGAGTTGGAAGTTACCATTGGAATTGTGCATGAAGGAATTTTCTATTTTCGTGTTGAATTTGCATGCAATATAGATTCCTTAGAGGTGCAATTATATTTTGGTATGTGAAATCTTGCATGTGCAGGATTGGTGACAATTGGCAGTTGCATTTTTGCATGTGTTGATAATTGGAAGGTTACCATTTTGCATGTGTAGCATTTTTGGCACCTTCCATGTTGCATCTTCATGCCTAGGTGTTAGATTTGGAAATGTCTAATTTGTGCATTGTGAGCTCTATAAATATGATATTTTTCTTGAGGAGTTGTGAGGAGAGACTGAATTCACAAGGGTTATGTTGCTAGATTTTCTCCAAATGGAACAAGATGTAAATCTCCATGCAAAGGCTTAGAGCTTGAAATTGTATTGTAACTGTGTATTTTGTTGCTAAATAATACAATGGATCTATGCTTTTTGAACTTGTGGGGTTGTTTACTCGAAAGGGTATTCCCCACATAAATCTTTGTTTTCACGTCTTTTTCTTTATCTTTCATGTTGAATCTGTTTAATGCATGTTGTTGAAACTGGTTGATCTTGCAAGATCTAAAACTACATGAACTTTCCTCTAAGGATTAATGGTGGGAAATAAACTATGTATGATTCTGCTTTATGGCATAGTAGTACATTTTTTTGAGGTTCTATGAAGAAATATAGTTTATCAAAGGCACCTATTGATTTCAGATGTCCATTCTAGGATGAACCAATTTCCCTTCATAAATAAGGCATTTGTTGGAGCTTTTGATCTAGTTTAATTTTAGAGTTTTCAGACCCACATTAATTTTATTCAATGAATTGTGTGGTGTGGTAAAGAAATGAAGAACATGTGCTTGTTCTAGGTTAGGTTTGTGTTGTTCTCTTTGTTTGACATCATCCTTTACTTTGTGGACCATGGGTCACCTTTCATCCATGCCACCACAAATATCTTTAATTTGGTGAAAAAAATCACATTCTTTATATTATAGGTGGATATTAACATGATTTATATCATTTATATCTCCATTTTTGGATAATAGAATCGATCCTTTAATTTATAGAGAATGGGCTTTAAGATAGAAGCATGAAGGGTTGACGTTCTATTGTGAATACCGCTAGTGATTTATCCCAAAGGGAACGATTGGTTTAGTAAGTATTTTGAAGTTGAATATTTGAATGAGTGGGATTTTGAAGGAAATTGAATGCACTTTTTGTGTGTGGAGAAGAGTGATCTATATGGTGTGTTTCTTCAAATAAGAGTGATCTATATGGTATAGTGCTTTGATCCCCATAAGTCCATCATAGTTATTTATGTAGTCATTGAGAATATGCAATCATATTTTTGGTTGCATCTACTTGTGTTAAGTAATTTCATGTATGCAAATGGTTGGTTATGGTTGTTATTCATTTTGTTAATGTTGATTAATGTTATTTTATAAAGATTGTGAGTGATTTATGATTTTTGGTTTAGAGATTCACATTGGTGAGTTAATTATTGATTATGACCACACATATAATTTGTCTTGACTAGGTTTTTGGAGAGTGTCTACCTATGATAGGTAAGGATATTGATAGAGACAATAACATGTCTCCAATGGAAGATTTGAAGTATGGGTTTTCAATGGAGTGATTGATCAAGAGTCTCTTATATCTGTTACCCCTCCATAAAATGTTGCAGTACTTCCTCTAGTGCTTTTTTTGGTGAATTAGTACTTTGATCCATCACACTAGAGGTTGGTGGTACTAGAGGATGGAGGAATTTCCATCATATCAAGTCAAATTCTCACTTTGAGATGTATGTGAAGCATTTTTGCTTTCTTTCTTTTTTTCGTTATTGATGCTAATGGATTTCAAGAATACATGGTGAAGTTTAATTTTTGGAGACATGTAAGGGATTTAGTGTTGAAGTTAACATGGATTGTTGTTCCAACAATTTTATGAGACTATGATCGAGAATTATATCCTTCCAAGGGTCATTAGACAACTTGATGGAGTCCTATGTTTGTGAAGATCAATATGGATTGTTTTCAAATTATTCAAGAATTAGTGATTCAAGAGTTCAAGAAAATGGTAGTCCAAGAAATTAGAAATTCAAATTGAAGCTACACCCTTTCGAGGGTCATGAGATAACTTGATAGAGTTCCAATTGATTCAAGCTTTGTTAGTTCAAAGGGATATCTTCTCAAGAATGTATATATGTTTTGTAATCAACAAGTTTTACTATGCAAGTATTAAGGGGGGGTACCTTGGAAAAGTGAATTTCAAGTTTTGAGGGGTACATTTGTAGGAACAATGTAATGAGGGGGGATAGGTAGGGGGAGAAAATTTTGGCGTTTATTATTACATTATTTATTTCTAGGTAAATATTACAACTACATAGTTGTGGTTATTACAACTGTAATTGTATATGTATCTCTCCATGGTTAAATTCATTCGTTGTGCATCAATGATCAATGTAGAATTTACACTCTTCACATGTTTCTATCTACCATTTGGTTATTATTATTTATCCATTATCCTCACTATTGGGGTAACATTAGAAGAAATTAGTTACCCCTTACATTAATTTTCATGCTTATATATATTTTTTCCTTATCTTGTTCTTTTTTACTGCATGATGTTATTTATGGAATTGCCACATGTTTATTGAGCTTACATGATCATATCTTTTAAATATTTTTTATTTTCATCTCCAATTCCTGGCATCATTTACATACAACTAATTGGAGGGGTATGTAATATCACTTATGTTATTTCATGCCTAGTTATAGTGGCTCTCCACAATTTCAACACTACATGCTCATAGTAAAACTAATATTCTTATGATCCGACACTAATTTTATTTGGTTAACGAGGCTTTCTATAAGTTCTATAACATATTTAATGATTTATAAATATGGTAAAAGCTTGATCCACTCACAATATTGCACCTCCTCCTTTTCTAGTTAAAATGATCTCTGTAATCATACATCATTTCTCACTTTATATATTTTTGGACTAAAGTGACCCATTCATGATGCTACACCTACCTTTTTAATTTGTGTTGTCATTGCTAAGTTGTTGTTTATGCATATTTCATTTTTTTATCAAGTCCTACTCATGAATTTTTGTGCTTGTGCAAGTATGAATGTGGAATTTCCATTACATGGAGTGCGCATGGAATATCATCCATATCCATGTCCTTGATATATGTACTTACCATTTTTTTAAATAAGATAGTTGGGATTCTATTGGGGCTCCAAACTTTAAATAAGTATAAAGATTACAAAGCTAAATTAATAATAAATATTCCAAGCACTATAATAGGAACTAGCTAGAATAATATAATTGACCAAACATATGCTACATGGATATATCACATGAAGCTATAAAAAAATCAAAGATAACACAAAATAATGAGGGTCCCTATTAGATCACTCAACACTTCACATTGCCAACATTGAGCACATGATGTGAGATTACACAATATTTCACACAAACCTATAAAATAATAACCTTTGAGTATACACCATGCTAAGTCACAACTTGTGCTTCACCTTATAGGGGAGGTAAATGCAGGACAAATTTTGATATCTTTCATTCAATATGGATGATGTAAGGATGATCCACTAAATATTAGGAGTGAGTAGACACTCTCTACTTCAACCAATCCATTATAGTACATGAACCAAAGAACAACCAAGAACTTTCTAATATCATAATAGTTGGACCTAAGAACTTTGAACAATCTCCCTACAAAGTGATTCCAATAATTTTGGCCTTTGTAAAATAACTACAATAGAAATCACAAACTCTACACAAACCATCCATAATTCCTCCCTTTTCCATATGTCACTCTAGGTTTGGATCTACAAGATTATCTCCAAAAGAAGACATATTAGGCCACCTCCAAATAAGGGACAAACACAAGAAAATTGGTAATAAAATCCCCATACAATGCTAATTTGATGTTTCTAGTAGAAGCCTAACACCATTTCCCTAATATTATTCAAACCTTAGGGCTTACCATTTTCATATTGAAAAATACACTTGATATGGTTAGTTAACATTGAATTGTCTTTCTTAACACCTTTCCCTTTAACATTTTTCTATTTTCTCCCTATAGCCACCACAAAATAGAGCCCTCCAATACTCACCACTCTTAAAAGAAAGAACTAGAACCACATTGCCAAATATTATACTATACTCAATATTAAAGATAGAAGAAACTCCCTCATTTACTACTTATAATTACCTACAAGCTACCATAGCCACCATCAAACTCAACAATGTCAACTTTTTTTTCCCAATCCTTTATGTCTAGAGAGCCTTAATGCATGAGAGATTTACCTTCAAAAACCACAACTAAATCTCCCAACATCCATTTGAATTAAGGACACCACTCCCTAGATTAATAAGAAAACATCACATGGGAGATATGCACGACCGCCTTAGAAGAGTCAAAGGGGATGAAAATAAATATAGTTACTCAAGTCATTCTATGTTCCAACATAGGAGCTATATTCAACAGTGGTGTATTTTTTTTATTTTATTTTTAAAGGGGTAAATGCTTTAGACCCAAAGCTATGAACCAGTGAGGTCACAAATGGGGGACCTCATCCCTAAATTAAACACTCAACAATAACACCCTAGTGGGGTTTGAACCTTGATGGCAAGAATAAAAACACCACAACTTAACCATCACACTATGTTGATACTGGCAACAATGAATGATTATTAACTAGAACCTACATTAGCTAGATAATCCATAGCTTCATTTGTTGTTCTACAAAAATCTTTGAAGATTAAATCTATAATTCTTCTGTAAGTCTTGTACTTCTTCCACAAAGTTCTTAGAATGCTAATTTGACAAAAGCCTTTGGAAAGCATATTTATTAAAATCAAAGGTCTCCTACAATCACCTTCTTATATTGACATTTACTATTGCTATTGCTATTCCTACTATCAATGTCTCTCACTCAAACTCATTATTTGATATAGATCTTGAGAATAAGAATCCTCCATACAAAAAGCTACCTTGATCATCCCTAAAAATAAACCCCACACTAGCTTTACTTTGATTTTCTTTAGAGGCACCATCAAAATTTAATTTTATGAAACCAATGGGATGATAAGGCCGGTTTTCTCTTTCCTTCTATTTATACTTTTGATTTTTCCAAATTATTTACCTCTTACCCCTTGAATGAGGACATGTGCTTTCCTCTTACTTTAATCTTGATTGCTTGTTTGATTTAACATGCATGATTCATAGTAGTTCACATACAAGTCAGAGTGGGGAAAAAATCTAAGGTGAAAATTGCACCACTAACACTTTTCCCCATTCATTTTGGACTTATTTTGATCTTTTATCTCTAACATGCAATATTCTAGTGTCCAATGATGTATTTCTATGCAAGGTTTGATATCGATCATACATTTTATTTGATTAATAGATCTTGTTCCCTATTGCTCTAGAGCTAATCATCATAATTTGTTATTTTCACTCATGATTTAGGACTATAGTTGCTGCCCTAAATCTAGTTTAGGATACACGTGCAACCTTTAACTTGGTTTAGGATTTACACATTTGAACCCTTTTTTTCTAGATTCAAAATTAAACATGGACCCAAGAGGACTTGCTTCTAATTAGTTGTTTCCAACCAACACATACACACAATATTCAATTTTGTATTTTGTGGTGTTGTATACAAGGACGAATCCCTAGTTCATTTTAGACATCCACTCATATATCCATTATTGATACATTATTCAACCAATGGAGCATTACAAGAGCATTCCATAAACATCTTCAATCATAAAGACATAAACAAGAATTTGCATTTATGCTTGGCATGCCATTGAACTTGTTCAAAATTGTTGAATTAATCGAAGGGCCTAACTAACACATAAGGTGAGAAATTAGCTAACTTCCTTTCCCTAGCATAACACGTTCCAACAATATTTTTATGTGCACAAGATTAACAAAAAATAAAAACTTATAATGAGAAGCTCAACATCATAAAATAGATTTTTTAAGATCTTAGATGAATATATCAATACCATAATAGAAAATTAAACCAAAACAAAACGAAAAATCATATTTTAATTTATTGGAGCTTAATAATTAATCACTATAATAAATCATCTACTTATTAAGCTAAATACATTTATTTTTCAAATTGATAAGCTCTATGCTTAGTTGGCCGTGATGTGTCTATCGGTTGAAAAAGCTACTAATATTTTTGGGTTGCCCCTACCACACTAGTAAAAGATTAAAACTTTGCTCTTGGACCCCAACGGAAGGGTTGTCCTTACTATGCCAAATATAGTATCATCCAGGGACGAATGGTTGTAATGAGATCATTTAATTTGCAAACCTTGAGGATATGAATGGAATATACATCAAGAAATGTGTAAAACCAGTTTTTAATGGGTAATACTCATCATTTTGGGGCCCCCCTCACTCAAACTTTCTTGTTCACAACAGCTAGGAGATCTGTATTTCTGCTTTAATTCCAACGGTCATATTTCCCACATCATGTCAGTTCAAAGTTTAGCATGATTTGTTTTTATCGTATTGTAAAATCAAATGTTTTCTCCCTTATCTGGCCTTCTCCCACAAGAATCCAATGCATGAGCTGCCCTTATGTTCTTAAGGCTTTAATGGTGATGCATTATGCCATTGAAATAGGCTCTTAAAGGCTCGCTTGAAACAAGCCTTCATATCAGCTGTTGCGGTCAGATTGTTGTTGGGTTATTCTGTGCTAAATAGACCACAGCAATGGGGTGCTTCTTTACCTGTTTCCGCAAGCGAGAGAAGAAGCGCAAGAATCTGTACGTAGCTGCAAGAACCAGTCCTCCCAGGTGCAGGGTATGTATTGGTACTCCTGGCTCATCATTTTTTTATTCATATCTGTATGATCTTCTCTGTTGGTTTGTTAAGGGTTTAAACTTTGTTTCCCCCGCACTCTTCTTCTCCAATCTTTCAGGAGCATTCAGCTGTGAAGAGTAGAGCTCTAGCTGCTGGCTTAAATAATCCTGCTGTGGTAACTCAGGCACCCAGTTCCCAGCTCTTTGAGGGTAAGGCGTTTTCTATTGTTTGCTATAGAGGATCAAGAACCCATTTGCCTCTTTACCACTTTAAATTATGTTTAGGAGATTCACAACTGAAAATTTTTTCTTTATGCTCATGCAATGCAGTGATTTCTGATCAGAGGAAATCAGAAACTTTGCATAGAAGAACCGGGGCAAATCTCAGATGGACTCAGCAACTGGTTACTCCAGCAGAAGTTCCTGTTCTGCAGAGGTGTAATAATTATGTAAATAATGTAGAAGAGACCGAGGAGAAATTAATTCCCTGTGACAACAATGATCCTCTTCAAGACATGGGTGAGCTTGTTTCAGAGCTTGCAGAGCTAAGCAGAACAATAGGCAAGGAGGTAGAAGATATCGAAAAGTTCAGCAATGAGGTACACATATATATCAACATAACCATTTGTTTACAAAGAAACGAATCTTATATTGCTTGAAAGAACATAAAACCTAGGGGGTTGCATAGGTATTTAAAAAAGCATTACGGCTAAAAGTATAATTATGTCAAAGATAATTTCAGGGCTTTACAGGGTACTTAAACGCCTTCTAGTATGCATATTAGAATAAATGTAAGATTTCCTTGGAGGAATCATTATGTCAATTAGAATAATGTAAGGACTTGTACAGAGTAGTTATGATATTATGACATCTGTCAACACCCATGTTTTTGGGAGCCTGTAGTTTTATGCTAATAGTGAGAAAATTATATCTGTTAGAATAATAATCAATGCTTCTAGTATGTGATTTATTTCAACAGGTGAGATATCTTAGAAGTCATGGGAAATTTAAACAGTCTCCCATGTCAGAAACACAAAGGCTTATAATTGCTGAACAGAGTTCACACCATTCTGATTATGATGACAAAAGGATTGTTACTAGTAAACAATCTTTTTGCATGTCCACTGAGAAATCAGTTGTATCAGAAGCAAAATACTCAATTGAGAAGGTCACCAAGCCTATTGCAATTGAGATCAAGGTTGCTGATAATGAAGTTTCTCCTTCCACGTTGCAGCAGAAGGCTGCAGATTCAAACACAATCTGTTCAAGGTATGCACAAAGTATGTTTATTTATAGAGAGAATTAACATAATTTGAAGGGCTTGTTTTCTTTGATAGCGATTCCAATTTTCACAACCATTTTCAAATTTTAGTAAGGGTAAATATGCTGAAAATAATAGTTATCATATTTTGCAGGAATGGTTATAGTACTCAGTCTGTCGGGAAAAAAGTTAGATTTGATTTAGCAACTGAAACTCCATCTGCTTCTTTTGAGTCTGCCAATGTTGGAGATGAAGGGAACAGCTATGATTCAATCTCAGATCTTTCTGTATCTCAAGGTTCCTATACATTAGATGAAGAAGCTGAGGATGAATGCGTTCTTTCTGAGAGATCTCAGTCATACAGTTGTTCTTGCACAGGGAGTGACAGTACCATCAGTGATGTCTCTCATTCTGGACAGAGTGCTGATCTTGGCAGTGAGGATGATTCAGCTTCAAAGGTAACAAGGTCCTCTATAGTAACTGAGGATGAAAATGAAGATGGAGCTGAAGAATCTAGGTCAAAAGCATCTGAAATTAAAACGCCTTCTCTGAAAAGAGTTTCAAGATATCAGAACTATGAGAGTAGCAGTGATGAGGAAGAATATGATTCCTTTTCAGATACTGATGACTCCTATGCATCTAGTGATTCAGAAGCAAGGAGTGCACCTCAAAGTGTCCAGCAGTATGAAGTTGTTACTCAAGGCAATCAATCATCGCCACATCAGAAATTGAGCTACTCTCCATTGCATTCCTCACCTTTAAAGCCTGCTGATGAGATGCAGCCCTCATGGACAGGTTGTGCAAAGGCTTTTGAGAATGCTTCTGTAAATAATAATGCTAGAATCCGGTCTCAATATGTCTATCCAGTTTTGAATCCTGTTGAGAATTTGTCTCAGTGGAGAAAGGTTAAAAAAGATTCTAGGACTGATGGTTTTGGAAATACCAAGGAGTTCTATGAAACTAGCAAATTATTGGTAGAGAATTTTGAGATACCAGATAATCAATCTAAAGGTGATCTGTATCCAAAGTCATCACCTACCAAAAAGCAGAGAGTTGAAGCAAGGTCTGCAATTACAGAAATGGCTCAAGATTTTCTACATGAGAGTCATATTCAAGCATCAATTTCATCAACAAAGGAAAATATTTATCCAGTAGCTTCCTTGGAACATAAGAAATATGAAAATATTATGGAAATAAAGGAAGAATCAAGCCAAAGGAGAAAACTGATTCCCTTGAGTGCTGAGCCTGTTTTTAAACAACCTAAAACATTTACCTCACAACATGCAACCAATTCAAAAGTTGTCCTTGAGGATGTAAGGCCTCCTGATGCAGTCTGTGTGGATGCAAGCCTTTCACAGTGGTTAAAGCCTACCGAAGCTATTGAGAATAGAGAAAGAGACAGGAAAGAAAACTTGCCTAAAGTTGGACAGATGCCTACAAGACAACATTTTCCAGAACCAGAGGCAAATAAACGCTGGGATGATTTGCAATCTCAAAAGCAGCAAGATGCTACAGGGCAGAACTCAATGGCTTCAAGATCATCGTCTGCCCTGAAAACAGACTGCAGATCAATTTTAGGAGCTTCAGGGTTGCAATCACCGCACAATGAAGCAGAAAACTGGAGATCACCTTCAAGATCACCTTCGAAGAATTATGATGACAGGCCTATTTTAGGGGCTTTATCAATCAAGAGCATAAAAGCAGCAGCTTCAGATCACATATCGCCTAGAAGGTCACCTTCAAGTAAAGATCTTGACGATAGACCCATTTTGGGGTTGGTTGCAGCCCATTGGAATGATAAGCAATCTGTATCCCCTTCCAAGTGGGATGATCACAAAGGGGGAATAGCGAATGCCACAAGTAAATATAAAGAGGTATGATTATATATCACTTTCTTTTATTACTTTTGTCTATTATTATCATCCTACCTTTGTGGTTGAAAATATCTCTATAGAATAACGAGTTCCCTTTGCAGGATCAAAAGGTTAGCTGGGATTCTACACCTTTTGAGGTCAGACTGAAAAGAGCATTATCAAATAGAAAGTGATAGGCATGCCAGAATAGTGTCTTGATTCTAGTTAAGATCCCATCTCAGAGTGCAGTATGTTCTCTAATATTTCCTTAACACTGGTTTATAGGCTACTAGAAAGCTTTCTTATTGGATTTCGAATGCATTTTCTTTCTGAAGTTCTTTCTGAGTTACATCTATTATCTCTCCTATTTGATTTTATTTGTCTTCAAATTATGGTACACTAAACTCCTAAAGTTATTGGGACCTAGGAACTTTTCATACTCATTTACAACATTCTGCCCTATCTAGAAACTCATATTTTATCAAAGAACACATCCAATTTTATAGGTCTGGTTGAAGAAGTTAAGTTGAAAATAGTGATTATCATTCTCCATGCAATAATAGTGGACAAAGGTTCTTAAAACAGAGCATAAAAACAGTTGTTCAATCAAATTCACAACTGTGTTTCTGATAAAAGTATTAGAAAAAGGTAGAAGATCTTCAATTGAAGCTGCAGGAAAGCAGATGCCACCCTCAATTCTGGGAACATAATACATTTTATCAAACCACTCCCTCTATCTATGTTTGCACCATTTATTAGTCACATTAAACAGTGCTTTTTTAATTGTTGTAGATGTGGCAATAGTTTATTAAAATAATGGAGATGGTTGGTGTGTCCTAAGAGGGATTACAGGCAAAGTAGATAAAAACCCATAGCTGAAGCTAAAATAAAATAAATATTATTATGTTGGAATGCAAACTGTAGAGGAAAGATTCTTTGCCCAAACAATTGACTACTAGAAGCTTTTTTTACTATGCATAAACACTTCTGACTGGAGCTATTTACTGGACAGAGGGATTTTGAATGCGCCATAGTCTATGAAAGAACTCAAAGACACACAAACATCAACAAGAAACAACAGCAAAGAGCATACAGCTGCTGTAAGACAGCAATACAACAGCAAACTAGTACAAACAGGGTTAACAGCCGCAAAATGACAGAAAAACCATCATTTTGGCTTGAAGCCAAGATGTTTCAGGGAGCTCTGTGTCCTAACAGAAGTTTTGATTTCTCACAATTCATTGTATTTACTCATTCAAAATAGATAGTTGGTCAAAATGTTTCAAATAACAGTTTTCTAGTGCTGCTACACTATTTCAGGACAGAACCCTACTAAATTAGGATCCTATGAAATTCATTTTGCATATATTTTGATCATATGGATGAAAATACATTAAAAAAACCTTTCCCATGGATGGTTTAGATATTTGTTGGAGTCAGTCACATTGCTTGATACACTGTCTCTGATACATTTCTGAACTATTTAGACATTCATATTTGTTTCATTACTGAACTGTTTCTGATACTCATTTAGTATTGGTAGTTTTCTTGATACACTGATTTATCAGTTTCTTCCTGCAGGATTTCTTGTATGAGAAGCTGTAAGTGTTCTAATATGGGCAGGAGACATGTACCTCAATTAATTTCAGCACATATACACCTCTAGATTATGCAGGATTCCAGAATTATTAACATGAAATCGGCTTGGATTACAGGAGCAATGTTTGTTAGTGTGGACATAGTTTATGTGAAGAAGAGCATCAAAATTATGATGGTGTGTTGTGTTGCATTTGCAAATGGTGGTGTATAATATTTGTATTTAGAAAGTTTGTTTGCTCCTTGAAAGTGCTTTTTCTTACAGAGTGCTGCTATATTTGGCTACCCTTGATATTCTTGTATTTGGATTGAGGATAATAAAGTTCATATTCTTGTAAGTGGACTGAAGATAATAAAAAGTTCACTGTTTAGATTTATCCCATTCTGTTTTAGTCATCAGATTTGTCTGTTTTGTATCGGATTAATTCTTTGATAGAAAGTATATTTTAGTGTATCTTCTATGAGGGATAACAAATAGTGAGTGTTAAATTCTGTTTAATGGATTGAGAATCATAAAGTTCTCTTTTCTTCTTTGCACATCCATTGTTACAGGAATTTACATATTTAGATTTATGAAATGTATATTTACAAATTATTGAGCAGTGATGTGTTGAAATTCTTTTTAATGGAATGAGAATTATATAGTTCCCTTTTCTTTACTCATCCATTGTCACAGGAATTTATATATTTAGATTTATTCCATCATGTTCTGGTCGTCAGAATCATCTGGTGAGCAATTTTAAACAGATTTTTTTTGCACATATACTGTCTCTTATTTGTGTTACTCTTTTTAAAGGGATATGTTTTCAAACAGATTTAATTTTGTGCCATTGGTTCTACAAAGCAAGAGAGTCATTTGTTTGCTACTTCTAAGGTTTGTGAGAGGAAAATCTGATAGCATACCCAGAATACTTATATAGGGTAAATGACAAAAATATTGGCGATGTAGTGTTTTTTAAATTTGATAAAGCATGTGATTAAGCCAATAAACTTTAACAATGGAAAAAAAGGTAAAAATCAGCAAACTTATATAAAATTATACACATAACATCGGATGTATATGGAGAAATTTTTCCTTGTGGAAAAAAATCCACCACTAAAAAGATGCAAGCTTGTATTAATCCTGAAAGAAAATACATCAATACAATCTGTTTATTCCTCCAATCCGACTATAATTCAATAGCATAATTGTGCTTGCAAAATACCAAATGAACCCACAATCCCATACCTCCAATATATAAGAGAAAGAAATTAAAAAATGTAAATGGTTTCTCAAAACTAAGATAGAAAACCACGAGTCAGCAAAAATTCACAGCCCCCCCTAGTTACAGTCAATTCTTCCAAGAATAATATATAACCCATTTTACATGATTTACACATCTTACACCTTTCTTATGCATCATAAATGTAATAAAATCTATTGTAATAGTCGTTGACTAAGATCCCAATTATTATCTCTCCATGATGTCATTGATTGTCTTGTCATAGTACCAAATATGGAAGATCTTATAACTCCTAATACTGATCATTCTATGTAACCTCCCCATTCAATGTTTTCTTACACAATAATCAAAGCATCTTGGAGAATAAATAAATAATAAACAAAGCTTTATGTCTCACATTGGCATCCATCTTGTCCCATTCCATGATGTTTGGGGACTAGACATTATTTATTATTTACATAATTGACTACACTTTATAAGACATGATTTGTAAGGTAAATGACACATCCAATCTTAATATTCTCTCACTTAACATTTACATTGTGAAGACATAAAGGGTAACCACAAATAAATCGAGTCCTAGATGAGGCAAGGCACATGGTCTCTTTACACCATTTGAATTTTCTACATGCTCATTGGCTTAGTGAAAGAATATACATCAACCACAATGTCAACTTTTTATATCATGATTATCACCCTCAACTATCTCATGGATAAAGTGATACTTGTAGCATAGAAAATTGTACTCCCTTGTAGGTGACAATACAATTTCATGCTTAGTTTGGACCTATTTTAGTGACCTTACATTTATGCATTTTAGCCCTTCCTAAATAGGCCCTAATTCCCTTTATTATGCATCACAAGGCCTATTTTTATCATTTTCTGACATTGATACAAGGATTGAACAAATGCCAACTTATCATTAAATTGCCCCGAACCAAGTGTGTCTTGGAAGTTTGGGCCAGAAGCCCATATGGGCGAATGGGTCCCCTTACTTAGCTAGGACCCAAATTTTAATAGCTTCTTGGTGGCATTTTAACATTCAAAATTCAAATTGTAATTGCCGGCATCAAGATCTAATCTTCGAGAAATTAGAGAAATGCCTATAAAAGCCTAATCTTTTCATCAATTCAAAACTAGAACATAAGAAGGAGCATTCAAGCAATCAAAATTCAGAGTCTTGGAGTAGGATTACTTGATATTGCAAGTTTTCAAGTCCATTTGCAGATTTGATCAAGCATTTTCACATGACTGAAGGTTGATGCCAATAGAAGAACATGATTGGGAGATGCATTTGGCCACTTCCCTCTACCTAATGACTTGTTTCCTAGTGTTCTCATCTTCAAGCTTTATTTTACTAGTAGCCTACAACAAGGTATCATTGTGTTTCAAATTTATTTGGGGTGTTTTGACTTCTCCCTAAGTGGATCTTGTCATTGTCATATAAGAATCATACTCTAATGCACTTGAGTAGGGTTTCTTTGCATCTTAGCTTATAACAACCTTAGACACACATAAGGTTGGATCTCACATACTTTCTTTTATCAGGTCTTTGTCATTTTATCAAGGTTTAATTACCAAATCCGGGGTTTGACTGAGGCAAACCCCCATTTAAACAAACAAACAATTACTTTTTGTAGATTTATTACAGGTTCAAATTTGAAGACGAAGATTTGCAAGTACAGGAACATAGTGTAGATAAAGGACTACAACATCAGATTTTGAAGTTTTGAAAAGGATCACAAAGACCCATTCACATAGAGGCGAATTAGTCCCTCTACACATGCCAAAATCAAATTTTGGTGACAAGTACATGCCCTCTGATATCTCCCAGATCCGCCTGCAAAGTGCTGTTACAATATGGTTATCTTTGGGAATCTGCATTTTACATATTAGGTCATATAGTTCAATTAGTTCCATTAGTTAATCATTTTAAATCATTCATAATCTTCCTAAGAGCCCAAAGAATCCACCAACCCAGGTTTGATTGAGCTTGAAAGTCAATCTCTTGGCCTTGTTGGTTTGCATTCTAATGAAATTTTGGGAAGAGGCCCCTTCAATCCTAGATTCTTTGCATTAAGGACCTGAGATCCCCTTTTCCCACCTTTTCATTTTGGTGAACCTGGCATTTGACATCATAACTTTTTGATTTGGTAGTCTTTCAAACCCTAGATCTAGGTTTTGCACCATTGTGTTTTGCATTCTTCATTAGGGTTGCATCTTGAATGTTTGCATCATTAAAACTCATAAAAATCCAAAAACATTGCATACATTTTGCATTAGTGTGTGTTTCAATCAATTAGATCAAAATTTCATCCAAAAATTACACTCAAAATTGTCACTTTTGTTTATACATTGTCATACATTTGCACTTGCATTTCATCAAAAAATTCTAGAAAAATAGTCACTATAGAATCACTTTGCAACTATAAATGGAAATCATAAATAGTAACTTGACACTTAGTTTTTGATCTTTCAGAACCCTGTACAAAGACCCATTCACCCCTAGGTGAACCATTCCTTATACAAGTGCTTTTTCAGACTTTTACACACATTTTTGTCTTTCTATTTAAACTCTATTTCTATTGGTAAATCTCTATTTTGGAAATTTTGGGACAATGTCTTTGAATGTTAAAGAAAGTTGATATTTTCTTAGATTGAAAACATTTTCCTTTTTAGTACTTGAATTTTTTAGATTTGTAGAAGCATTTTTTATATTCTCTGAATCATTGCATAGCCTAGATAGATTAGCTTTCATTTTGCAAGCATTAAGACCTTAGAGTATTCCAACACATTTAACAAACCAACCTCAAAGCCTACATTATAGATTAATGATTAGACTTGGAGAAAGCATAGTCATCTGATCATGTTAGATCTCTTTCTACAAGTTCATATGTCCATCGATCCCTTTAGTACTGATGACTTTGATATGTTAGGTGAAGCCCGCGAGGACTTCATCTCATCAAAATCATCCACTAAGGCTTGTAACAACACAACATAACAACAAACGATCAATGTAATTACACCTCAACTCATTATTTACCCACCTTCACAACAACCCCAAGTCCAAACCAAGCATATGCTTATCATAGGACCACCTCAAAATAAACCAAAACCTCAAGGACATATCTTAAGTTTCACAAAAGAACTCACTAGCAACCATGTGTTGCAACAACCAAGTTACAACACCATTGCTCATACATATAACACAAGAAACAATAAGCAACAGAGACAAACTCAAGTTATCCCTACGTCAATAGCATTTCCACAACCAATCTTGCCTAGTGCTCCTCTTTTTCCTTTGCATGTAGTGGAAAGGAGTATGATCTTGTGGAACAACTCTGCAATACTCCTGCTAAGATTTCTTTATGGGATCTCATTCAAACATCATCCATTTATCATGGCATGCTTCAAAATTCCTTGCAAAAAGTTGTGGTTCCCTCTAGTGTACAACCAAATGATGTACCCTAATTCAAAGTATGAACTTAATCAACGTGGATATTGTTTTTCATCAACGTGAGCTACCCCCATTGGAAACACAAAAACAAAATGATGCTTTGATGATAGTGTCTATCATTAGCAAGTTCAAGATTAAGCATACTCTTGTGGATAATGGTTTAGCACTCAATGTTTGTAGTGCCAATATTTTGGATAAGATGGGAGTGGACAAGACTAAGGTTTGACCATATTTTGTCTATCCATGCTTTTGATAATGTGGGAAACCAATTGCTTAGTACACAATAACATTGCCTGTTAAAGTTGGTAAGGTTACTTTACAAACTTCTGTGCATGTGATGCCTCATGATCTTTCATATAATCTCCTCTTGGATAGACCATAGATTCATGAAATGAATGTAGTGCCATCAACGCTTCATAGAATGCTGAAGTGCATTTATAACAATAAGGTTTAAACAATAAAAGCTAATACAAAATCAAAAAATTGTTTACAAACTAACAAAGCAATGGGAAGTCCTTTGAAGGCATTAATACCAACTTCAAAATTGGAACCTTTGCAAGGAGAAGAAAAGTATGAGTTTCTTTTATCGGTATCAAAAATGTTAGAAGATGATTGGTGTTCATTGAATTTCACACCTACTTGTATGGGTGAATATAAAATCACAAAAATGATATACAGAAGAGGAAAAGAAATAGCCAAGATACCAACACAACCTATAGCAGAGTCATCAAAAGCATTTGAATCCACAACTTCTAGTAAAGAATAAGATACAACTTACACATCCACCGATGATGAGATAGACCATGAGAACCTCCATCTTCAAAATAAATGGAATATCTTTATAGTAAAGGATATCAACTATTAAAATAAATTGGTTATAATGGAAAAGGATGTGGAGTGAAAGAGCAAGGAATTAGAGTTCCCATAGAGCTTAACATACACGAGACAACAAGAGGTCTTGGATATTTCCCTTCAAAGATAACGAAAGCATACAAAATTCCTTCACTTAATATCAATGTTATCATGCAAAGGATATTAACTATTAAAATAATTTGGTTATAATGGAAAAGGATGTGGAGTGAAAGAGCAAGGCATTAGAGTTCCCATAGAGCCTAACATACAAGAGACAACAAGAGGTCTTGGATATTTCCCTTCAAAGATAATGAAAGCATAAAAAAGGCCTTCACTTAATATCAATGTTATCATGCAAGATTCTTTAAGACAACCCTCAAATTGATGCATCTACGACAAGTAATGATGATTCTTTGGTAGAATTTTTAGGATTTTATGATGTTTTACCAAATTTCCATCACAATAAAATATTTTCCTATTGTTTAAATACTAAGGGATGCTTTGGAGAAGAAATCAAATCAAGTGATACCGAAGAAAGACAAAAATCAACAAATCCTTGAGGTTCCAATTCAAAGTACATTACTTGTTGGAGATACTATAAACATACCAACAAATACATCTAATGGAGAGAAAGTGGTTCAAATAGGATACTTCCTTGATGATGATGAACAAGAAAATCATGCAATGTTATTACATGAATTTCTTGAGATTTTTTCTTGGACTTATTCAGATATGTTGGGTATTGATCCTAAGATTATGCACAACATTACCCTTGAAAATGATGCTAAACCAGTAAGACAAAAGGTACACAAGATGAATCCTAAACTTTATTGGTTAAGGCTGAAATTGAAAAGCTCTTAGATGCATGATTCATATGCCCTATTGATTATTCACCTTGGATATCCAACATTGTAGCAGTGGCAAAACCTAGTAATCGTATTAGGATGTGTATGGAGTTTTGTGATCTTAACAAAGCATATTTAAAAGATGATTTTCCCCTTCCTAATATTGACATGTTAGTAGATTCAACCACAAGAAATTCCTCATTATCATTCATGGATGTTTTTTTAGGATATAATCAAATCTTTATTAATCCCCAAGATCAGTACAAGAATACTTTTACTACACCTTGGAGAAAATTTTGTTGGGTTCTTATGCCTTTAGATTGAAAATGTTTGTAGCAACATATCAAAGAGCTGTGATATTAATATTTCATGATTTCATACGTAGTATCTTGGAAGACTATGTTGATGATATTTTGGCAAAATCTATAACTTGTCAAGACCATGTTAAAATCCTTCGAAAAATCTTTGAAATAATTTGTAAGTACATTATGAGGTTAAATTTGAAGAAATGTGTTTTTGGTGTGGATAGTGGAATTTTTTTGGGTTTTATATTGTCACATAGAGGCATTGAGGTAGAAATAAAAAATATTGATGGGATAATAAATATGCCACCTCTTAGGAACATTTCTTAATTATGTAGCTTACAAGGCAAGATTCAGACTATCTGTCAATTTGTTGCATCATTTGCAGATTAGGATCTTCCTTTTACCCAACTCCTTAAGAAGGAATCCAAATTTAAATGGAATGAGGATTGTAAAAAATATTTTGGAAGTTTGAACAATATCTAGCTAATCCCCTCGTCTTGGAACCTGCTATCCAAGGAAAACCCTTCATCCTTTACATATATGCATCAACCCATGCTCTAGCTGCATTATTGGCCCAACAATATGAGAATGGAAAAGAACATCATATTTACTACATTAGTCAAACATTGATTGATTATAAAACTTGATACACAACAATAGAAAAACAATATTCTTCTCTTGTGTTTTCTACTAACAAATTGAGACATTATTTCTTAAACATAGAAGTGCATGTTGTCATGAAATTTGATCCTTTAAAATACCTTTTTTCTAAAACAAACTTATTAGGATGCCTAGCTAAATGGGTTATGTTGTTAACTGAATTTGACCTTAAATTTGTTTCACAAAATCCATTAAAGGTCAAGCATTGACCAACCATTTAGTTGACACTCCTTCACCATTAGTGTTCCCTAATCATGACTCATTCCTCGATGAAAATGCGTTGAAAATAGATGACAATGAAACTTAGGATCTATATTTTGATGGTTCTAAGTTTTGAACTGGCTCTAGAGCAGGGGTTATATTGATTCCACCTTTAGGAAACACAATTCCCTTATCCTACTGTCTAACTTCCTATGTACAAACAACACTGTGGAATATGAGGCTCTTATTGTTGGAATATATACAGCCTTATCCTTAGGTGTTCAACACATTCATATATTCGATTATTCCCAATTAGTCATTAAGTAAATTAATGGGTCTTATCAAATAAAATATGACAAATGATCTCAATATAAAAATATCACAATGAAATTGCTAGAATGTTTTGAATCTTACACCATTAAAAATGTTCCACGAAAGGATAATCAACATGTAGATGCAATGGAAAGTGTTGCATTTCTTGTCTCTCTCGAAGATCCTTCCATGAATTTCACATTTATTGTTCACGCTCTCACAAAAACGTCAATAGATGAAACTGTGAAAGAAGTCTTAGTTTCTAATATTGAAGTCTCTAGTGAATGGTACACACCGATATTTAATTATTTAAAATAAGGTACCTTTCCTAAACCAGCTACTAAGAACACTAGAACTCATATTTGAAAACTTGCAACTAGATATATAATCCTAGCGAATGTCTTATATAGACAATCCTTCGATGGTCTTTTGTTAAGATTCCTTAAATAATCTAAAATTCCTATAGCCCTCAAAGAAGCTCATGTAGGTGCTTACAAGGGGTATTTTGGGGGAAGATCGTTAGTTCAAAATTTAATCCACATAGGATACTATTGGCAAAACGTGGAAAAATATTGTTTTGATCATGTTAAAAAATGTCATAAATGTCAAGAGCATAATAATTTGATTCACGCTCTTGATTCCAAACTTCGTGTGTAAGTTCCTATTTGGCCATTTTTGGTATGGGTTTGGATCTCATTAGAAAAATTTCCTCTCCTACTTGCCATGCTTTTCCATCATTTTAGGAAGACAACTAATGATTCTTCATTCTTTTGTTTTGTGTTACATAAATCAACATAGATATTTCATGTTCAATGTTATTGGAGAAATGACTAATGAATTTTTTGGCTAGTTCCATGAAGGCTATTGCTTCCACATGGTAAATGAGAGAATCATTCTATTTCTTGTCATCCTAAATTTCAAGGAAAGAGGCACATTAAGTATGTGTCATTATAGGCAACCTTTAGGAATGCTATGTATAATTATTATATATGTTCTTTTAGATCTCCTCTTCCCTTGTACTTGTCAAAATTTGGAATTTCAAAGTTGTGAGGGAAGGGTATCAAAGGTATTGATCAATCAAATGGGTAAGGAAATAGATCCACAAGTGTATTATTCTTCTTTGTATGCCTAAGTTCCATGATAGTTATCTTCTTATGCAAGCTTTGAATTTGTGATTCTAAGTCATTAGTGGGTGTGTTGATGAACATGTTGGCTTGAGGTTGAATGGTGAAATGTGAAGGGATTGATGATTGATGTTGTATAATATTAGATGTATTGAATGAATTACTGCGATATTGGGGGATATATGATTATTGTTGTGGAATATTGGATGTATTGAAGGAATGACCATGATATTGTGGGATAGTTGATTGTTGTTGTGAGATATTGGTTATATTGAATGGATGATTATGGTATTGGGGAATATATATAATTGTTACATTATGAGATATTAGATATATTCAATGAATTATTGTGATATTGGGGAATATATGATTGTTGTTGTGATATATTATAATTTGAAGGGATGTATGATTTATTTTGTGGAATGTTAGATGAGGGGATAAATGATTGATTTTATAGGATGTAGATTGATGTTGTGGAATGTTAAATGATTGATTTGGGATGTATATGTTTGTAGGAAGGTTGAATGTGGAATATTGGGAAATATATGGAATGAATGAAGATATTTGATGATTAGGAATGAGCATATTTAAATGATTAGATGGGATGGATTTTTGGTGATAAGTTGTTTGTAAAGTGTTATTGTGTTGATTAGGTGGCATATGTGTGTTGTCCTCTAAAGTATTCACAATCACTAATGAGTATGATAGTGGGGTTTGGTAAGCATTTGAGGTGACCAAAGAAGAAGGCATGCCAAAATCATGTTGAGTAGAACCCATGGTTGTGATAATGTTTAACTTGCTTTAATTAGAATCCATGAGATTTCTATGTAGAGACCGAGTATCAAAACCTTGGTGAATGATGTGTGGGATGAAAAAGTTGGATTATTAATGATTTGGTAGCATTCCAAAGCACTTGGGTGGTTTTGGAACAAGAAAAAATGAAAATATTGAAAATCATAAATTTTAGTATTTTCTATGTTTTAGTAAATCATATTTCTGGAGGCCTACAAAGCATAATTTACGGTCAAGACTATCATAAATCCATTGAAATGGTTTTCTAAGGCATTCTTTTCAATATATTAAATTAGATCTCTTGTATATCTTTCCAATGATGTAAATAAGTTGTAATTTTGACCACCAAAGTAGGAGTTATGACCATGCCAAGTTGGGTTAGTAATGAATGATATAATTTATAGATTTTGACCCAATATTTTGATGATGGAATTAATTGGGGTGCCTTAGGTCTACTTTAAAGCCTACCTAGGTGATAGCCTAAAATTTTGATCAATGGTTTGGAAGCTCAAAAGGAAAATAAGACTAATAGTGATAAAATGCACCACTATATAGGTCAAATGTGCAGAGATATTGATCAAATAGGCCAAAGTACTTATTAAATACACCATCTTCAAGTCAAATGCACCAAAGTACAAGTCAAATGCACCAACATACATGTAGAAGGCACTAATATATTTTCATATGTGACACAACATAATGAAATGTACCATACCGTTAAAAAATTGTTCCAGGTTATCAGAACAAGCTAAGTTTTAGATCAAAATTGACAATGTATTGTCAAATGTGAAATAATAAAGATTAGATGTGATAAATTATGGTAAAATGTGACTTAAAATAATCAAATATACCATATAATAGTCAAATTTACCTTAAGATGATTTGATGTGCAATAGGATAGTCAAAAGCACCATGGTAACTATCAAATGCACCATTGTAGCTATCAAATGTACCATTATAGCAACCAAATATGCAATTCTAGCTAGGAGATGCACAAACATAATATTAGGGTTTCAAGAGCACAAAAATAAGTCTTAGATGCATAATTTAATGCTTAGAAGTGTAGTTTTAGACTTAGAAGCACAATTATGTGTGATTGTAACTAAAATTTCCAAGTTGTTGATTGATTTTTGACAAGTTGTTGGACCGATCTTGATAAGTTTATTTGGAAAGTGATAAAAAATAGAGATTATAGAAACTAACTCCAAGGTAGTAGTATGATTGGTAGTTTATTGGTCTCCACAATAAAAAAATGCCAAGAAATACAACCTATCTATTCATTAAGGGTGTGTCACACTAGTGTGGGTCAAAACAGTAAAATATTGTAGGATTGTGCATGCATGCTTCACTCTCAAGAGGGAATATCTAGGTCTCCAATTGAAAATGGGCTCACCTCACTCCTTCCATTGAAGGTTTTAACACCTCCAAAGAAATTATCTCTCTCCATAGGATGATATATGTTGAGTAACTTCAGGCATGATATTGTACCTTACACTACAACTATATTAATGATCATCGACCTTAGGTCTCTAGAAACAAGGTTCATAGTGGTTATAAAAAAAATGAGCCTATTTGATAGTGCCTGAGACTAGGGGGTCTCCCCTCTTATCCTCACCAAACAAGTTTCAATTGACCGAGGGTCTTGTGGCTTGGCTTGAATAATATTGGCCACACTTTGAGGTAAAAATTTCACTCTCCCCATTTTATTGATGAATACATAAAGTATTCTACCCTTTTCTCATCCAAAATCACAAAATCTAGATTACAAAGACTCCACAAGTGTCAATTTAAATTTGATTTACAAATACACAATTTTTTAATCAAATTTGAAAACAAATAACTTTATTCAAATTTCATGAAAGAAATAGTTACAAATTATAGGAAACTCCATTTCCTCATTGTTTGTCTAACTTTTCATCTTTTGTACGTTGACCTGGTATTCCCCTCCCAAAACTTCAATCGCTTCTTCCTCCACCAAATTCAACTTCCTTGAAAATTGTAGCCTCTGCCCACATGTTGACCATCACTTCTCCTCAAACTACTCCTCTACCCACAAACCCTTCCTTATTAGTCTTCCTCCACTACTCAACATGTTCAACTATAATCCATAACATTACGTATCCCATAGCCCTAATCGACCAACTTTAATATTTTCATCTATGCAAAAACAATACACTTATGCTTAATGCCTCACCCCTTCAACTATATTCCTTAGTTCGACTTCCTCTAGCTCTGACATCCTCAACCCTTTATTTGTTCTATGCAAGCTTAAATTTTTTATTGTCTCATGCCTTTACTAGCATGGTTGTTTAATTGTGCTTGTCCCATCCTCATATGCTACCCCTTTCATATTATTTCAAACTTCAAATCTGCCATTCCTCATTGCCTTATGGATTTCTATGTAGCAATATTACAAAATACAACATTCAACATTTTTCTCATCATGGAAACTAAGAATTTCCCATTGGGCTAAGAACAATTATGCACCTCTTTCTCTACCAACATTCATCGTTGATAATCAACATTGTCTCAAGTGCGAGTAACTAGAATAATCATCCTCTTCTTTGTGGCTCCATGTTCTCCTTTTATCCGCGCCCTTTCATTGGTTTATGCCATGGTTTAAATAGTGTTTCTATACTCTTGAAGATGAGGTGTCATCTTGGTGGAAAATCGAATTGACCTCAAATGTTGTGTGCTCCTTTGATATTCCATTTGATAAAATTTCACAAAGAATTCGACCACACCTTAAATAGTATAATTCCCTTCACTTTCATTCCACCCATTCAATTTTTTAAAGAATGGAGGTTGAAATGAATCGACTTGGGGAGATTTTATTTTTTTCCAATATGAATTGTGAAAATGCTCATTGGTATATTCTTCAAACTCTTTTATCAATTCCCTTGAAATATTTTTTTGGTTGATGCTGATTTCCTATGGACCTAGATGCTCTTGTATTAGACATGCCAAGTAAAAAATTTATGAGCATGGGCTCACAAAGGTGGAGTTGAGTGATAGAATCACCCTTTGAGACTACGAAAAAATCTCCAACAAAATCCATCACTGATAGCTCGACCTCCTCTGCCAAATAACCTGACCTCATCCACCAAACACTTCCTCTTCTCTCCATGCCCTCCTTTGGCATGTATTCACTGCAACTCGCCCTTACAACCTCCACGTTACAATCATACCTCAATCCTCACAAAGGTTCCACTTTGTCTAATGTAATTTACCACTACAAAAAATCCTTTCCAGCCCTCAAGTGCTCAAGACTTCACACGTGCAATGATAATTTTGAGCTACTCTTCCTCAATCCACAGGTTTCACCATAGCTACCTCATAGTCGATGATCTTCTTATACCCCCAAAATCTCTGCTCACTTCCCTCTCCACCCACTAGTCCTGGCACAAATTGCCTCACAACCGATGCTTTGTCTGAACGCTCAAATCCTCTAGCTTTGATACCATTTGGTGAAGACAAAAATAATCTACCCTTTTCTTATCTAAAATCATAAAATACAAATTACAAAGACTCCACAAAGGATAACAAACAAAAATTGACAATTTCTTCAATCAATTTAAAACTGATTACAACTGCACAACTTTTCAATCAAATTTGAAAACAAATAACTTCATTAGATTTCATGAAAGAAACAATTACAAATTTTTGGAAACTCCATTGCCATAATGTTTGTCCAAATCTTCATCTTCCATATGCTATCCTAGTATTCCCCTCTCGAAACTTCAATCACTTCTTCCTCCACTAGATTTGACTTCCTTGACAATTGTAGCCTCTACCCACATGTTGACCACCACTTCTCCTCAAACTACTCCTTATTTTCCCACAAACCCTTCCTTATTACTCTTCCTCCACTACTCAACTTGTTTAGCCATACTCCACAACATTACATATCACATAGCCCCAATTGACTAGCTTTAATATGGCCAGTGAAGGATCATGGGGTCCAAACTAGGCCTCTAAGTGGTGATGGAATTTCAAAAAATTAGAGCTAGGAAAATTGACATAAAAATTTGAATAGGTTATTAAAATAATTTGAAAAATATGTAAGAATAAAAGTTGTAGAAAATTGAATTTAGTTTCTAGGCTACTAGTCCTTTTTTTGAAAAAAGTAAAATTTATTTTGTGAAAGTTTGAAATTTCAATGCAGTGGTACTAATTTTTTCAGGAAAAAGATAAGAAGCAGGTGTATGTATGACCACCCTAAGTACAAGAAAAAATAATAATATTTTTTTGAATCTTTCAATATAAGTAGAGGACACATGCTCGGATGTGTCGGGTTTATTTTTGTGATTTTTTTCCATGTAAATAATTAGTTATGACTTTTTTATCAAAACATTCAGAATTATTAAAACGTTTGTGTTTGACCACCATAACTTGGTAAAAAATTAATGAAATTATTATTTTTAATCCTATAGTATGTGAAGCATAGAATGTGATGCATCTTGTAGGTTTGAAAAATGTTAAGTAGTTTGAAAGTTATAGAAGTTTTTCAATTAGCCTATCAATCGGGACTTTAGTCGTAATGTATGTAGAAAATCAATAATAATTATTTATTGAAATTCAAAATAAGGCATAACTTATATTGTTGGAAAGCTGATTTTTTTTTTCTATAAACCCTTTTCTTTTCATGAAATTCATATAAAACAAAGTTTTCAGGCACAAGGGTGAAATTCAAAAAACTAAGCAAATTTTCTGAACACATTTTTTGGGTTAACTTTCTAGGTTAGGCAATCTTGAACCAAATCACAAGCCTACTAATTTTGTCAGAAAAATGGATATCCGTTACTTGTATTATTTATAATACATAATATTTAATATTATGTATATATATATATATATATATATATATATATATATATATATATATATATAATACAACAGGGGTGTCCCCGCAACCTAGCCTAGTGGCCCAACAACCCGTATCTTGGGTACTTGGGGCAAGATGGGGCAAGACTAGTCCCTTGTGGGTGAGAACCCTACCCACAAGAATTCCCACCTCTTAAACCTAGGAGCAAAGTCGAACTCGAGACCAACGAGGAGAAAACCCACTGCCGAATCCAACTCTACTACTCATGTGAGCTTAATATATAATAAATTAAGTATTATATTATATATAATATATTATATATTATGTATTATAATATATAATACATTATTATATTATATACTATATTATATATAGTATATATATTCAATATTATATTAATATTATGTAATATATATTAAATAATATATTTAATACATAGTATATATTATATATTTATTGATGTGTGGCGAATTCACAAGAGAGAGAGGGAGTGGGAGTGAATCGAGAGAGAGGGAGAGAGAAAGACCTGAGAGGGAGTGAGACCTAAGAGGGAGAGAGAGAGATAGTTGAGGGAGGGAGGGAGAGAGATAGAGATAGTTGAGAGAGAGAGAGGGAAAGAGGGAGGGAGAGAGGGAAGGAGCGAGGAAGAGAGAGAGAGGGAGAGAGGGAGGCAGAGAGGGAGGGAGAGAGGAAGAGAGAGAGAGACTTGAGAGAGAGGGGGCTTGAGAGTGAGAGGGAGAGAGAGAAAGGGAGAAAGACCTTAAATGGATAGAGAGAGATACTTGAGAGAGAGAGAGAGACTTGAGAGGGAGAGAGGGAGGGAGAGACTTGAGAGGGAGAAAGAGAGTCTTGAGAGAGAGACTTAAGAGGGAGGGAGAGAGAATTGAGAGGGAGAGAGGAAGCTCTGAGAAACTAGAGAGAGAAGAGAGAGACCTGAGAGTGAGAGGGAGAGAGAGGGAGAGAGTTGAGTGAGAGAGAGGGGGGAGAGGGAGAGAGAGAGAGGGAGAGTGGGAGAGAGATAGAGTGGGAGAGAGAGCGAGAGAGAGAGGGAGAGGGGGAGAAAGGTAGAGTAGGAGAGAGAGAGTGGGATAGAGAGAGAGTGGGAGAGAGAAAGAGAGGGGGAGGGAGAGAGAGAAAGACCTGAGAGGGAGAGTGGGAGAGTGGGAGAGGGAGATTGAGAGAGATGGAAAGACCTGAGAGGAGAGGGAGAGAGAGAGAGAGGGGAGAGAGGAAGAGAGGAGAGGGGAGAGAGAGAAAGACCGAATGGAGAGAGGGAGAGAGGATAGGGAGAGGGAGAGGGAAAGGAGAGGGAGGAGTGGAGAGATGGAGATAGGGAACAGAGGGGAGAGAGGAGAGGAGAGGAGAGATAGAGAGAGAGAAAGAGAGGGAGAGTGGGAGAGGTGGAGAGTGAGAGAGAGAAAGACCTAAGAGGGAGAGTGGGAAAGAGTGAGAGAGGAGAGGTAGAGTGGGGGAGAGAGAAAGGCCTAAGAGGGAGAGAGGAAGAGTGAGAGAGAGGAGAGGGGAGAGGTAGAGTGGGAAAGAGGGAGAGGGAGAGTGGGACAATGGAAGAGAGGGAGAGAGGGAAAGAGAGTTGGAGAGAGGGAGAGGGAGAGAGAGAGAGAGAGAAAGAGGGAGAGTGGGAGCAAGGGAAAGAATTGAGAGAGACACAGAGAGAGAGAGAGAGAGAGAGAGAGAGAGAGAGAGAGAGAGAGAGAGAGAGAGAGAGAGAGAGAGATAATATATAATATATATTAATATTGTAGATGGTGAAAATCTGCAAATGGTTAGAAAACCTTCAACACACACACCTGTCTTAGTATTGGTTAGTGTTCTAAACAAAACAAATTATCAACATCTTCATAGAATAATCCAACATGCATGATAAGTGACATAGCAAACTAATTTAGTTGAACACAATAAAACATATTAGATACCTATTCTATGATGGATTGGTGCTCCTTGAATATGTGAAAGAGCCCTTTCCCAATCCTTGCTAAAAAAAATAAAATGATAGACAATGAGATTCTCTTGAACTCAAGTTGCCTATAATAAGGATGCTCTAAAATGTAGATGATGAAATGAGAGAAAATGCATTGCATTTATAGGAGAAGTTGAGAGAGGATAAGCTAAGATTGAGAGATGTGGGACTAAATCCCATCCAATAGGAGAGAGCCACTTGTCACAATGGGATTGGCCCATGATTGTGCAAGTTTTGGCTAATGTGCCCATTTCAAATTTGAAAATGGCAATAAATGAATATGGTTGAGGGTTTTTGGGGGGAATTGTGTTTGTCCAAAAAAGTCAAACATGAGAGTTAATGAGGGCATATGAATATGCCCTTGTGAGGGAAAATAGGTGCTTTAATAAATCAATTTAAATGATTTATTGTGCAAGTGGATGAATCTAGAGGATTTAGGTGATTAGGATTAAACTAATCAGGATTTGATTAATCTAACATGACTTTAGGTGATATGACATTTGATTTCAATTTTTGTATTTATTTTAAATCAAATGAGAGGAAAATGCATATGTGTGATTTAATTAAATCAGGAACTATAGGAGATAATTAAATAATTGGATTTATTTAATTTTGAGAGATAAGCTTAGTGAATTAATTAAATTGGTTTATTTAATTAATAGATGAAATAATGTTGAATGAAGTATGATTAGATGCATGCGTATATTTTGCATGTCTACAAATATATATAATATATATTATATATTAATGTAATATTAATATATATTACATATTAATAAATTATATTAATATATACTATATATTATAACATAAGTAAACAAACATCCGTTATAAATAGATATATGCTTGCTTTGATATAGGTTGTAAGGCTACAAATGCTCGTGCAAGACACAACAGATATCCGTTTTGAAACAAATATTTGTTTGCTAAGTTATATAAAAAATAAAAAGGGACCGTTTTGAGTATTTCACTGGTCCCTACATTCTTTTTATCAAAAAATTCTCATGAATACTATCCATATCAGAAAAAATTATACCTTTGGAAGATTCTCTTACACTTTTTTTACAATTACAATCATTTGTGTGTGTTTTTTTGTTTGTGCAATGGGGAGCCATAGTCACCATAAGAGAAAAGATACAAGGAAACTAACAACAAATGAAATTGAAGCATATAGAGTAAAAGATAGAGAAAGTCGTAGGAAAAGAAGACAATTTATGACAAATATTCAAATTGAAGCTTCTTTTGCATCGTTAAATGCTAATTCAAGTGAAGATGAAATATAAATTTAAAATATTGAACATCATATTGAAATGAAAATGAAAAACATCGAAATTGAAAATGAAAATGTGAACAACATTGAGAATGCAAATGTTGTTGAAAATATTATTGAAAATGAAATTGTTAGTGAAAATGAAAATGTTATTGAAAATGAAATTGTTATTGAAAATGTTGAAAAAATTGAAAATAGTGAGATTGAAAATGTTAATAACATTGAACTTGAAAATGAAAATGTTGATAACACTGAAAAAATGTTGAAAATGAACCTTATGTAACACCTAATTACAAGAGAACCCCTAAATGATTGGTTGAAATAGATGAGAATATAATAAACAATCTTCAAGGAAAAAGGTCAAAATGAACGGTTCGTTTGTGGGCTACCAAAATGTTCAATGAATACCTTTTTGATAAGGCATTAACCAAAAAATTTAAATTTTTTGTGTAATTACTTAAGGTTTACAAAATGAGATCATTATTAAAAAATTGAAGATTTGTGTAACCAAAAAATCGGAAAAAAATAGTACATTATTGTAAAAAAATATTTTTAATGCTCTAACCTCTATTGGAAAGACTAGTAAGGAAAAAGATAAAAGGGCTGCTCGTAGAGTGATCACAACCTCACCAGTAAGCCATTGTTTGAGAAAAGATTGTTTAATGAGACAAACTTGTATTGATTTAAAATTAAATAGTAGAACATTGAATAAAGCACTCTCAAGAAGAGGAAGACTTGATAGTCCTCTTCAAAATGATACGTGGGGTTTTAGTGGGAGGCTTCCACATGTTGATAAGAAGCTAACCAATAATGTAAAGATGCAAATTGATTTCTTTTGGAGCTCTCACTCTAGAGTATCACCAAATGTAAAGGATGTTTTAAAGTTATGAATTGGTAATTGAGATTGTACACTACATCCTAAACATTTCTTGGAATATAGCCAAACAATTTTGTCAAGAACATCCAAATTTGAAAATCTCACAAAGGGATTTTGAGTCTTGCAAGCCATTTTATTGTGTACCTATTAATGTTCGTAATACATGTTGTTGTAAATACCATGCTGAGTTTTCAATGTATCATGAATTATTATTCCATTTCCATTCTACTATGCATACTGATGAAATGTTCCAGTAGTGTCATGCAATGAAACTTCCCAATTCATCTAGGGAGTTGTTAGATTCATTTTTATACATTAGAGGTGATGGTTGTACCATTTGTGTGGACACCTAAATGTCAAGAGGCCTTCCAACAAATCAAGGACTTTGTCTTTGACATTGAAAGTCTATTTCTTCTATTTTCGAAGATTCTTAACTGAAGATTAAGATCTTGTTCTATTTTTAGTCTTTGATAATCTAAAATCTAACAACAAAGAACGAGGAAATAAACTAAACTAATAAAACCAAAATGATCTCATCGAATATGCATTCACCCCTTCGAATTATCTTGATTATTTTGCCTTTTCAGTATTCTTGCCCTCATATTTTTGTGTTTGAATGCAAGTATATCTTTGTCGAGTGTCTAAGCAAAATATCGAAGTTGAATCTCTTCTCAAAAGTATGTGATTTCGGGAGGAGGAATAATGATAATGACAGGCCATTTTATAGAATTTGTGTTTTCAAATGATCGACTCAGATTGAAAAAGTGATCGACGGATGAGATTGATGAATGCCATGCGATGTGAGTTCTATCTCAGATAGAACATGAGTTAGAACATGAGTTAGAAAAGACTAAAAATAGAACAAGATCTTAATCTTCAGTTAAGAATCTTCGAAAATAGAAGAAATAGACTTTGAATGTCAAAGAGAAAGTCAGAAATTGAAGATGAGGAATTTGAATGCATAATTAAATTAATTAATTAAATAAAAGATATTTAATTAATAAATGCATACATGCATATAAGTTAGAACTAGTTAATGGACTAGTTGTGATAGAAAGTCCTCTCGTAGAGATGATCAACAATTGAATTCAGAGATAAGTGAAGAACTAAAAATAGATCTTGAGTCAAAAGGTAAGTGGACGATTAGATAACTGATTGACAAATGAATGTGACATAAATGAATTAAATGTTAATTTAATTCAACATTCAAAAATAGAAAATTTAATTAAATAAATAAAGATAATTTATTTAATTTGACTTTCGAAAAGGGTGGAATTGAATAATAAATTATTTAATTGATAGATAAACGGGGAAGAATTAATTAGTTCACAACATAATTAAATAAATATGATTTATTTAATTAATCAAGTTGAATAAAGATTAATAATGAATAAATGAATTAATTAAAAAGGGGTATTTAATTAATAGAGGAAATATGTGTTAGAAAGGGTAATTAAATAATTGACATTATTTAATCACGACAATGGACTATAGAAAACTATGTCGAATGTGTACTCGTAGGCCTAGACCAATTTTCGGTATCTACAGTTTGCCCCTCTTTGATACAATGTTGGTACGACATTGTGTCAAAGAAAATATGCCCCCATCATGCCCTAGTATGAAATAGGTTAGGGTATGCCCCAGTGAAAGGGAGAATGATGAGGAGGTAGTGGTATGCCCCCTCGAGAGGATAGGTGGGTTTGAAGAACACGAGCGTGCTCTTGAAATGGATGAGAAAACTAGAATATGAAGGACAAAAGAATAGGGAAAAATAGATAAGGATGATGAAGATATAGACTAGAAGAAATGTTAGCATGGATAATTCAAAAATTTAGTATTAAAAAAGAATGGCTATTGATTGAGAAAAAAATCTAATCTTCGATATATTGCCAAATATGCTATGCTTGCTTGTTATCATCATTGGGCGAGACATGACACAGATGGATAGTACACACTATGATATGAGATAGACCATATTGTACAAAGTTATCCACCTGTGAAAAACAAACAGTTGTAGACAAGGAGTGTCTTAACTCAGACTAAGGACAAGATTCCCCAATCATTTGGTCGAGACAAACCACATACATCAGACAAATAAAAGATGGGTCATGAGACGTCATTGCTCCTCTAAATCCTTGATAGGACATCCTTGAGGAAACTAGTAACATGACTCAAAAAACAATGTTAAAAAAGATAGTTGACAGACAACAGTCAAAGAAAAAGAGTCTCGAGACATTGTTGCTTCTCTAAATCCTTCAAGGGACATCCATGAGAAAGCTAGTAACAGGATCTTGCACAAATCAATAAAAAGATAAGACAAAATAATATATAAAGTCATAAAGCCAAATAAATGTATTTGCCAAAACTTGATCTTGTGGGATTGTTTGATGTTGATGTTTGACATAGCGTAATGTGAGAGAATGACACATACCGCATAAGACGTTGAGTCTGGTTTCAACTTGGTGACCTATGTATAAGGCATGACAAAGCTTGGTTTCAGAAAGACATGTGCCGTATAAGTTGTTGGATTCTGATGATGTTGAAGTGACAAGGCACATGAGACTATGACAATTTGATGACATCTATTGACAAGAAAGACATATCTTGCATAAGACATAGGTTGATCGCTTCGACAATGTGTTTGATATTGACTTGATGACTATTTGAGATATCTTGCCTTGTTAACACATGACTTGCTTTGATTCCTTGACTGATAAATTGTGTGTGTGTAGATAGTGTATGACATGAGATGATACCCTAAAGTACTGACCTAAAGCTGCTTAAAGATATGCCTCTAAGTGAATGATATGCAATGTGTGATAGTGATTGTGAATGAACCCTATTGGACTAACCTAGTGTGGTCTCAGGAGCTCATCAATTGATTAGCCTTGCCTACGTTGTACATGCAGAGACCTCATAGTTCGACACGACCAATGAATTTGAATATACAAAGCATCATGATTTATTGTATGTGATACATGACAAACCTAGACTGACAAACCTAATGCCTTGGGGGCACATCGATTGATGGCCTTGCCTACATCCCAGTCATAGAGGCAACGTAGTTCGACTATGTCTACAACTGACTTAACATGACCGACTTGACATGATTGACTTGACATGACTAACTTGACATGATTGACTTGACACTATTTTTGGGATTTTATGACACTTTTTTGGATTTTTGGAGTTTTCTAATGTTTTTGGGATTTTTCAAGACATTTTCGATGGTTTGATGTTATGTACAAAGTGTTAGGGCACAAAACAAGGATTTGCCCCCAGTCAGGAATATGATTTGGAAGATGGAGTGGGTAATATGATGGAATGGACTTTGATGTCAATCGTTCCAAATGATGGATATGACAACCATTTATTATGAGTGATGGTGAAAAAGTCTGATTAGAATGATGGTAGACGGAAGAGTGAGCTTGACTACACATGGCGCCTGTTTGCCAGCTTTTCACCATGATACTTATCCATAGCGCCACTGAAGCGGTTTTCACTATTGGACGGATTTATTTCTCTTTACTTTTTTGATTTTCTCAATTTTTTTGGTGTTACAAAGATGCCTGTTTGCCAGGTTTTCATCTAGGTAACCATTTTTTTTGTTTTTTCATTTTTTGTATTTTTCCAGATTAAGACACAGATTCTCAGAGACTTAAGCATAGAAACTCTTTAGATGTAGACTGTTGATAGGGGACAAAAGCAGTTCTCCTTCAGGAGTAGAGAGTTGGTACGCTCCTGATCCAAAGGCTTCTATGATAATATACGGCTCCAACCAATTAGGTTTAAACTTTCCTGGCTTTTCTCGTTCAGCTTGGTTCTTAGGATTCTCCATTAATACCAGGTCACCAATGTCAAAGTGTCTATTGAGAACATTCCTACTATAACTATGACGAAGATGATTCTGATATGCTTGTAAATGATCTAATGCTTTTTGTCTTCGTTCATCTAGCAATTCTAGCTCTTGTAACCTAGAGACACGGTATTCTTCATCGTCAATATGACCCTTTAAGGATACCCGTAGAGAAGGTATTTCAAACTCAATAGGTAAGATAGCTTCAAACCCAAATACAAGGGAGTATGGAGTGGTGCTGGTGGGAGTACAGATGCTTGTGCGATAAGCCCATAAGGAAGGATTAAGCTGTAGGTGCCAGTCACGACCAACGTCATTGACAGTCTTCTTAAGGATTCTAACAATAGTTTTATTAGATGCCTCAGCTTGGCCATTACCTTGTGGGTAATATGGGGTGGAGAAATGGTGTTTGATGTGGAATTCTTCACATAAATGGCATACTTCTTAGCTCTTGAATGGGTGGCCATTGTTTGTGATTATGGATTGACGTACACCATACTAAAAAATAATATAGTTTAGGATAAACTTAGATATTTGTGTGCCGGTTATGTATGTCATGGGAATGGCTTCGATCCATTTGGTGAAGTATTCGGTGGCGGTGATGATGAATTTGTGGCCATTAGATGATGAAGGGTGTATCTTACCTATGAGGTCAAGTCCCCATTGGGTGAAGGGCCATGGTGAAGTAATTGGACGAAGCTCTTGCGTTGGTGCTCTTATCAAGTCTCCATGTATTTGACATTGTCTACACTTATTTACAAAGACATATGAGTCTTTCTCCATTGTAGGCCAATATTAACCTAGTCTCATAATCTTATGGGCTAGAGTAGGACCACTCGAATGAGATCCGTATATACCCTCGTGTACCCCTCAAAAAGTTGTTTGTGCTTCCTCAACATCGAGACATCTTATTAGGGCGTTATCTAAGGTACGTCTATACAGGGTTTCTTTGATGATGGTGTACTTAGCTGAATTTCGGATGAAGGTTTGACATTGGTTATTAGACAGGTCTTGAGGTAAGGTTTGGTCAGTTAGATAGTCGAATATGTCTTTATACCAAGGAGACGTAGGACCAACAATGGTACATACTATCGCAATATTAAGGACATCATAAGCGGGGATCAAAAGCTATTCAACCAGAAAATTGAACTTTGGCACATTACTTAGAATATCCAACAAGGAACCCACGGTTGCCATTGCATCTGCAGCTCTATTTTGGATACGTGGTATTTGTTGAAAAGTTATGTCATTGAAATACTGCTTGAAACTATCAGCCATTCATTTGTAAGGTGCAAGCTTTTCATCCTTGGTTTCATAATCATCATTCACTTGTCAGATTACCAATTGAGAGTCGCCAAAGACATGTAGGCTCTTAATGTTCCACTGAGCTGCCATTTTTAAACCTGTCACTAAGGCTTCGTATTCTGCTATATTGTTGGTACAAGGGAATGCAATCCAGAATGATTTAGGAATGGTATCACCTTGAGGTGTGACAAATAAGATACCAACCCCTGAACCATGATTTGTATGTGACCCATCAAAGTACAGTTTCCATTCAGTTTTAACGTCAATGTTGAAGAGAAATTCATCTGGAAAATCTGCCACTAAGGGATGGTCTGCCTTTATAGGTGTATTTGCTAGTTGATCTACAATCACCTATCCTTTTATTGTCTTCCTTTTGACATACTGAATGTCATACTCGCTAAGTATCATAACCCATTTAGCCAATCAACCTGTTAAAGCTGCCTTACTTAGGAGGTATTTAAGTGGATCAATTTTTGCAATTAACATTGTTTGTCGATTGAGCATATAGTGCCAAATTTTTTGGGTAGCAAAGACTACCGCAAGACAGGAACATTCTATGTTTCTGTAATTCAATTCATAGCCCACTAAGGTACGACTGATATAATAGACCACTCTCTCATGACCTTGATCATCGTGTTGTGCGAGAAGAGCCCCTAATGCCGACTGAGTTGTTGAGATGTAAAGTATCAATGGTTTTCCCTCTGCAGGTGGCATTAAGCCTAGTGGAGTAAGTAAATAGTCCTTGATTTATTGGAAGGCTTCTTGACATTTAGGTGTCCACACAAATGGCACTCCTTTCTTGAGTAGATACTGAAATGGGTGTATTTTATCCGCCAGTGGTACTATGAAATGCCTAATGGACTGTAATCTCCCCTGTAGTGTTTTGAGTTGACCAATGCTGGTTGGAGGAGGCATTTCTATGATAGCTCTTACCTTCTCTGGATCTACTTCAATGCCTCTTCGAGAGATGATATACCCTAACAGTTTTCTTGATTTCACCCCAAAGACACACTTCTTTAGATTTAGCCTGACATTGTCATTTTCTAGCCTCTGGAATATCTTGTCTAAAACCTTCAAATGATCTTCCCTTGTTTCTGACTTGGCTATAATGTCATCTACATAATCTTCCATGAATGTATGTACAAATTCTTGAAAAATCATAGTCATCGCTCATTGGTAAGTGGATCCTGCATTCTTAAGGCCAAACGACATAACATTCCAACAATATGTGCTCCATGGACACATGGAATCTATCTTATGTTGGTCTTCAGGTGCTATCTTTATCTAGTTGTATCCAGAGAAACCATCCATGAGGGATAGCATCTCATATCGTGTAGTAAGGTCTACTATCATGTCGATATTTGTCAAAGGGAAGTCATCCTTAGGACATGCCTTATTGATGTCTCTAAAGTCAGTACAAATACAAATGCCCCAAGTTGGCTTAGTCACTGGTACAATATTTGATATCCAATCTACATAGTCTATTGTCCTTATGAATCCTACATCCAAAAGTTTCTTAAGTTCTACCTTGACCAATAGAGCAATTTGCGGATGCATCTTCCTCAACTTCTGTTTGACTGGTTTGATACCTGGTTGTAGTGGTAAATGATGCAATATTAGGTTTGGATCCAGCGCAAGCATGTCAACATACAACCATGCAAATTTTACTTGTCTCTTTTTGAAGAAGTCATTGAACTCATATTGTTCTATCTCTATTAAAGAAGCTGCAAAATATACTATCTGAGGATTCTCTTCTGTACCTATGTTGACTGCAACAGCCTCTTCTTCTAGCATGGGTGACTTTTCCTGTTCAAAGGGGAGAATATTTAAACCTCTATCCTTGGGTGCCTCTGAGAGGTTTTCGCCCTCGGATATGTCCTTTATTTTGAATTTTTCTTCATCCAAAGGCGCCTTTCGGTTTTCACCTAGGGACTCATCATTTTTATTTTTATTGTCTGTTTTCTTTTCATTCTCATTTTTGCGACTAGAGGTGTAAATAGACTCCCCAAAGTATGATTTATCATCCAATTCTATGGTAAAACCTACTTTATGATCCCCTCTTGGTATGCCTTCTCTAAGTCCCATGAACTCAACAATTGCTTCGTCATTCTTAAATGTATCTATGATAGGTGTACCTTGTTGATCCTGGTCGATAAGTTCAGGATATACAAGGGGCATGTCATCATTGGAGTTCCTAAAGGTAGCTACGGACAAGGTGAGTATAGAATGTTTGACATGGTCACATAAATTTTGGACCAACTCCTTCTTGTTCTTCCTTCTAGGGGTAGGTATACTCTGTTGTGGGACTATGATGAGGGCTGATTCGTCAGAAGATGGTTTGTCAGGTGCCCAAGATGCATGATCAAGGGTTTCCCAATAATAGTTCTCTTGCCATTCTACTTTGGACAATTGTTTCTTAGGACGAGGACTAGATTGTTTTGGTACAGGTTTCACGTTGAGGTCCAATTCTCCAAATAGGGCATCGATATTCATGGTACTAGTAGATGAAAGGGATTTCCATTCCCCATCACTAGAGTAAGGGGATTCATCATAAACTGGAGGTTTGTCATAGATTGGGGGTTTGTTGAAAACTGGGGGTAGTGGTTCATGAGATGTCTCGATGTCAGCGGATTCACTCACTTCCTCTTGAAACGATGACAAAGTACCAGGACATCCAATTCTAAGCAGTTGACACCCTAGCCCTAAGTATTTCGGTCGTGGGTAGATAGTGATCGGTTTTGTCCTTCCATTTTGATATAGCCCCAACCCACTATGCCCATCATAGCCTTCCTTTTGCATTATCTTAAAACCTTTTCCATACTGATCCTTAGCTATTTGAATAGATGAGGAGGGCTATTCATGTTCTTCTTGATATAACCAGGAATCACCTTGATCCACAATTTCTTCACTTAACTCTCCCCATTTGGTTAATGTCATTGTAGGGGGAACATGAAACGTGACTACTGACTGTCTTCTATCTGCCATGGGTAGGCCAAATGCCTTCAGTGGAATCAGTTGACTGACGCAGTATGATGCCTTTATATTATATTCACCACAACCTTTGTCTTGGATCTCGATTTTAGGAGTGGATGATGGTGGTTTGAATGAAATGGACTTAGTGAGACGTGATGGGTCAATGTATTGGGATAGAGTGGATGATGAAGCCTCTTGATTAACAGGCACTTGTCATTGTGGAAGATCCCTTAGGCTTGTACAATATTGGAAAGGATCTGGATCACCATCAATAGTGATCTTTGTGCCATTATATGGGAACTTAGGACATTGGTGGTATGTTGAAGGGATGACTCTCATTGCATGTATCCAAGGTCTACCTAACAACAAGTTATATGGAAGGGTGAGATCCAAGACTTGGAAGCTGGTGTTCATGATTTCTAGGCCAATTCTGATAGGGAGTGCGACAACTCCTTTGGATGACCTTTCTTCATCATCATAAGACTTGATGACTATACTCTCAGAAGTGTCTACACAATCTTCTGAGAATCCTAATGCCTTAACGAATTTTAGGGTACACAAGTTCAAACCTGTGCCTCCATCTACCAAGACTCGTCTGACTCTGGTTTGATGGACTAAGACTTCAAGATGTAAGGGGTCATTGTGATCGGACTTTTCAGTGGAGTAGTCTTGTTGGGAAAATGTGGCATAGTGCAAATTGGTCAAATATCCTACCATTTCTTCAAAGCGATTGACATCCAAGTCCGTGGGAACAATAGTGTTCTGTAATGCCTTGTCAAGTATGGCTCAGTGTTTAGGTGACAAAGTCAATAGTTCCAAGATAGATATTTGTGCGGGAGTTTTACTCAATTGATCGATAAGATTGTATCTATACTTGGGGCTCTGTGTAGGTGGTTCAGAAGAAGGACCTGGAATAACTATTTTAGTCCTGCGTGTGTTCACATTACATTCCGGGTGCTTTTTGATAATGAAGGTATCAACATGTTCGTGTGCGGCTCGAAGGCTATATATGGTCTTTCCTTTCCCATAGTCATATTTGGAGTTGGTGTAATTGGTAGAGGGATTGTTCTTGGTTCTTGAACCAAAGGCATTTCCTTTTGTGTGGTCATGTAAAGGGTTTGTGAAGATCTTATGATCTCCGTTTTTAGTATTTTTCTACCCGTTTACCTCTATGGATCTATTTTCAGCAAAGTATTGAATGATATTCTTTAATTGGAAACATTGTTGGAGGTTGTTCCATTTTGTTCGATGATAGTCACATAAAGCATTATTGTCCCACCATGAAGGTTTGAACTGTCCAGGATCATACTCTCTTGGTTCCAAAGGTTTGATAAGATTATGTTTGACCAATTCTTTGAAGACTACCTCGATTGGTTGCCCTAAAGGTGTAAATTCTCGTGTGGGAAATCTCCTTTGGGGTCTTTGTTGCGAGTTCTGGACATAGTTAGCCATTTGATCAGGACTATTCATCATGTCTGCTTGTTGGTTGTATCCTCTAAGGGAGATAACTGGTCCAGTATGTATGTGTTTAGCATCCACTATGCCGTCATTTGTGACATTCTTGTTCCTAGACCAGAACTTGTTTCTATCATTCAAAACATTTGGATGCTGGACAATTGGGCTCTTGCCTGGTACTTTAATTTCACCTTTGTCAATAAGGCCCTTTTCAAGTATGATCCCCTTTTGTACCAAGTCAATGAATGAAGTGCAACAATGTACCCGTAAGTCACCTCTCAGTTTGGGGTTGATGTTTTCGAGGAAGATAGTGACCTTTTGTTTTTCAGGTATTTCAACGAGACAACGACTAGCTAGAATTCTCCATCTCTGGAAGAAAGTGATGAACGTCTTGCCATCTTCTTGTGTCGTGTGGTACAAGGTTGCTATAGTTATTTCATTGTCTATGTTAAAGGCAAAATGTTCGACAAACTTTTCAGCCAATTCCACCCAGGATCATATACCATATGGCAATTTGGAAAACCATTCCAACGCTATCCCTATGAGGGTTCATGGAAATAGGCACATCAAGTAAGTGGGGTCATACAATATGTCCATGCATGCCATTGAGAATTCTATAATATGTTCTAAAGGATTCTTCTTTCCATTATACTTAGGCAAATTTGGTATAAAGTATCCATGGGGGAAAGGTGTCATATATAGTGCTTTGTCGAATGGAAATGGACATAGGTCTTGTGCTAATATAGTTCATTTTCCTGACATAGACATGTCGTCCATCTTTTGTTGTAGAGTGTGCATTTGGTTTTGAAGGATTTTGACTTGTGTCAAGGACATGGTGTTCATGTTATTTGGATCAATGTAGATGTTTTGATACACCATGTTTTGTGATGGGTTATGATTGGACGAGGGAATATATCCTGTCAAAATATTCTGATTCGAGATAGGGATATTCCCTATCTGAATGGTCTGAGTTGGTATTGGAATGCTTCCTGTCTGAATTGTCTAATTTGGTATAGGGATGCTTCTTGTCTGAATGATTTGGTTTGGTATAGGTATATTCCCACCAACTTTGGAGCGCTTACTAGTCGTGTTGGTGCCAAAGGGGTTGGAGGAAGTGGCTCCGACAGTGAATTGTAAACCTTGTGTTATGTTGAAAGGGGTTGTGTTTACAATTGACGATGTTTGTGTTGATAGACCTATTGGTATCGCTGCGGTTATTTGGGGAATAGAGATAATAGATGTCGCAGTTTGTGCTGGTTAAGTTGATTGTGTTGTCAAAGTATCATCAAATCCTGGGGGTAGTGTGGCACCTTCTACTAGCAATTTTGCTAAATAGCGTTGTGGGTCATTTAGCAAACATTCATCCATAAAGGATGCGAATTTAGGATCTTGAACTACTGCATCTATGTCTTCTATGTAAATCTGCCCAGGTGTGTCTCTAGTGACATGTTTTTCAAGTAAAGGCTTGTGTGGGTGTTTGCTTCCTGACGGTTGGTTTCCAATCGGATTAATGAATTCATTGGGGTCTGTCATTGCTTTGTGTTTATTTTGGGATCTTGTTTCGGCCATGAAAAATTTGCTCAAAATGGGTAATGCAGACTATGCCTAAAAACTGATATGATCTTTATCTATGTTTTTGGATTTTTTTTATTTTTTTTGACACTAAATGATGTTAAAATGGTTCTAAAAAGACGTATACTAAGACGACGTATGATATGATGGAAAATATGCAAAATATCAAGTGGATTATGATGATAAATGAGTCTAAGACAAGTATAACCTACCACCTAATGGAGTAAATGCATGCAAAGATTTGTTTTTGACCAAGGAACCTGATTGGATGACAAGGACAGTTGATCTAAAAAGATTCACTAAATGGGACTAAAATGACCAGGTTTAATGCTTATGACAAATCTAAACGTGAAGGATGACTATGACTATGACATGTACTATGACTAAGACGTATATGATGCCTAATGATGCAAGGTTTTTTTCTAAGCAAAATTTACCAGTTTCAATCCAAGGTTGACCTTAAGAATCTAAAGCAAAAATTGACAATGATGTTTAAGACTCAACTTGTGATTTTTTGATGTTTTCTGTTGAGAAGCAAATGTGGTTCACCAAACAATTGCGGTTCAGACTCTGACAAATGCGGGTTTTCTAATAGTTGCGGTTTTTCCTCTGACAAATGTGATTTACTAAGACACATGTGCTTTTAAAACTAACAGATGCGGTTTGCATGCACACATGCGACTCATAATGTGACAGTTGTGACTCGTGATATGTAGATTGAAAAGTGAATTTTTGATAGGAAGATGCGGCATTTCCCCTAACAGATGCGACTCACTACGACACATGTGGCGTTTAAACTGACAATTGCGACTCGATTTTCTGACAGTTGAATTTTTCCCGAAATTTGTTGACTGACTTTGTTTGTTTGATCAATATTTTGACTAATACAACAAAGAGAAAACACAAAAATCAATATATTTTCAGTTTTTGTGATGAAAGGACCGTTAAGACTCGAAAAACATTTACAACCTAGGCTTTTTGGACAATTCTTGTTGAATTCTTACTTGGATAAATCCTGCTATGCACATTCAAGGCGGATGAATAGTAGCTTGACCCCACTGGCTCCCCTCCACGAAACTCACTTATATGGGGCAACCAAGCTACTATACCCATGAAACTCCCATGGCATACATGTCACCTCAACACAAGAACCGTAAATTTGTAAGACGGCTTCACAGGTTTGCACCTGCTGTGCCAGCAAATAGATAGGTTTTTAGTAATTCTACAACAAGGTTTTTAATAAGGGCATTCCATTCATGGGACACTATCCAACATCGGCGAGAGTCCATTTCTGTCGATCTCATCAGAATAGTGCACGTGATTCTTGGGCTTTCCCCAAGAATCCACTTTTATATACCGACTGGAAGTCGCTTGGCTTTAGCGTGCTACCGGTTTGAATCATCTTGGGGTGAGTAATTTTTCCCACCAAGACAGGCCCAAGTTCTAGAGTCAGCAACCATTTCTCTTACACCCAGGATCGCATGACTGCGCAAGGGGAGAGGATACTTTAGTGTACTAAATCATAAAGGTTACAAATACATGCAAAAGCACCAGACAAAGAAGACAATGGTTCTTTTTAATCCAAATGATGATTTTCTATCTATCAAATATAAAATTCATTTTAATCTCCATGATAATTGTCTGTCTACCAAACAAACTTGCTACATAAATAAACACATAGGAATTAGGTCCTGCATGCAAATTTATCAGTAGTTCATGGTTTTTTTTTTTGGTCTTCTATGCTTCATCCTGCAAACAATATGTTATTCCTCCTTAACACAATTGAAATCAACCATTAGCGAAAATAAAAAAAAGCTTCAAACAAGAAAACAAAAAATATGGATGCACGGAAATCAATAAAAAAAATGAAAAAGTTTTACCAGGCAGATGCGGGTTTTTGAGCCACAGATGCGGTTCAACTATTGATAGGTAGATGCGGTTCATGATGATGGATGTGTCACTATTTTTGATAGATGCGGCTCGTGGATACAGATGCGTCATTTCCCTTAACAAATGCGGTGCGTCGTATGAAAAATTTGCAAAAACCAGAAAACAGAAAACGGAAAAACAGAAAAATTAGGAAAAGATGCATGGATTTTGAAGCATGTTTCACGTCGGGTTCACCAAATGTAACATGATAGATTTTCTACAAGCTAGAATAACAAAGTTAAATCTTAATCTAAACAATAATCTAAAATCTAACAACAAAGAACGAGGAAATAAACTAAACTAATAAAACCAAAATGATCTCACCGAATATGTGTTCATCCCTTCAAATTATCTTGATTGTTCCTCTCCATTTTGCCTTTTCAGTATTCTTGCCCTTAAATTTATGTGTTTGAATGCAAGTATAGCTTTGTCGAGTGTCTAAGCAAAATATCGAAGTTGAATCTCTTCTCAAAAGTATGTGATTTCGGGAGGAGGAATAATGATAATGACAGACCATTTTATAGAATTTGTGTTTTCAAACGATCGGCTCAGATTGAAAGAGTGATCGATGGATGAGATTGATGAATGCCATGCGATGTGAGTTCTGTCTCAGATAGTACGTGAGTTAGAACATGAGTTAGAAAAGACTAAAAATAGAACAAGATCTTTTTCTTCAGTTAAGAATCTTCGAAAATAGAAGAAATAGACTTTGAATGTCAAAGACAAAGTCAAAACTCGAAGATGAGGAATTTGAATGCATAATTAAATTAATTAATTAAATAAAAGATATTTAATTAATAAATGCATCCATGCATATAAGTTAGAACTAGTTAATGGACTAGTTGTGACAGAGAGTCCTCTCGTAGAGATGATTAGTAGTTGAATTCATAGATAACTGAAGAACTAAAAATAGATCTTGAGTCAAAAGGTAAGTCGACAATTAGATAACTGATTAACAGAGGAATGTGACATAAATGAATTAAATGTGAATTCAATGTTAATTTAATTCAACATTCGAAAATAGAAGATTTAATTAAATAAATAAAGATATTTTATTTAATTTGACCTTTGAAAAGGGTGGAATTGAATAATTGAATAATAAATATTTAATTATAGTTGAAAAAGGGGGTTAAATGAATAATTAAATAAAGATATTTAATTATAGTTGAAAAGTATGATAAAGGGGTAATTTAATAATATTTTTTTTTAATTGATAGATAAACGGGGAAGAATTAATTAGTTCACAACATAATTAAATAAATATGATTTATTTAATTAATCAAGTTGAATAAAGATTAATAATGAATTAATGAATTAATTAAAAAGGGGTATTTAATTAATAGAGGAAATATGTGTTAGAAAGGGTAATTAAATAATTGACATTATTTAATCACGACAACGGACTATAGAAAATTATGTCGAATGTGTACTCATAGGCCTAGACCAATTTTTGGTATCTACAGTCACTTTATCAAATTTTATAACATGCTTTCATGAGGGCAACGATCATGATTTTGGTACCAATATTGTTGAGAAAAAAAGGTTTGAGGTAGTCAAATACACATTGAAGAGTGGAGGTGAGGGTTCTAGATGCGAGTTGGTTGCAAGAGAGGTAATTATTGCTGATTTTATTTCTGATTTTAAGAAAAATATTTTCTATAAGTATGCAAGGCATAACCATAGGTCATAGTGGTTAGATCAACAATTCAAGATGTGTAAGGATTCTTTCCCCATTGGAACTATGTATCTGTAGTTGATTTTGCTGAAAATTACACATTGCAACCACAAAATGAAGTTCAATCACAATATTATAATTCTATTCAAATTTCTATTTTTGTCCACACAACATATAGACATGCCCTTGATAGTACAAAAGAGAACAAGAAGATAATTAGGGAATACCATTTTTACATGTGTGATGATAGATCTCATTCATCTGAGTTTGTACAACATTGTTTTGAAAACTTTTTTGAGTTCTTGCAGGAAAAAGGAATTGCAATGGGTCAACATCTAATTTGGTCAAATAACTACACAAGGAAATTCAAGAATGCTCACATGTTTTATTGGTTGAGAATGATGCATATAGAGAGGGGTGTAGCACATATTTGGAGTTTTTTCGAAGCTGGGCATGGAATAATCGAGCATGATGGCACAAGTGCATGTGTGAAGAGAGCTTTGGTTAAGGAACAAATGAAGATCAGAGGTGGTGCAACATTCAATGATGCATGTTCTATTGTTGATTGGTGTACTTATGTATTATCACGAGGAGGGACACTTGATTCACAAGTGTGTAGATTATTTTGGTTGGTTGATGAGGGCACAATGGGAGACAAATCAAAATGCCAAAAAATTAGAGATTCTTCAAAGATGCATTCATTTTGAAGCTGAGATGCGGGTGCATGGACCATATGAACATGAGAGATGACCTATTTTTGTTAGAATTATATCTATTGCGATTTGGATCAGTGTGATTCAAGTGAGTGGGTAGATACAGGGATTCCATAGTACCTAAACCCTTTATCTATAACACAATCCTTTTTAGAAGATTTAATGGAAAGTTCACTTGACCACGGCCATCTTTCAAATATTGTACATCCAAGAAATGTCTATGTAGTTGTAGCACCATAGAGGAATGAAGAGGGATCATACTATTGGTTGGCACCATGTGTATAGGGAAATAAAACTAACACAACCGGTGACAAAAGATGATGGCTTCAAGTATGCTACAGGTTCAGCTGTTGTTTCTCGAACTTGGTTGCATTACCATTTCATCATCGGTTAGGTTGTTTAGAATATCATAGATTTGCTATTCTAAGCATCTTTTCTAGTTTTAATTACCATTTCATCATCATTTAGGTTGTTTAGTATAATATAGATTTTTTATTCTAAGTATATTTAGTTGATAAAAAACTTATGATCATACAAGTTTAGTTGTTGTTTTTGAAACTTGGTTGTGAACATATATGATTAGAAATAATGACATACAATTTGCATTTGAATACTATGAGAAACACAAAACCATTCTCATGTATTCACACCTTGTTATAGCAACAAATGTTAAGTTATTGAGACATCATGCTAGACCAAAAATAAAGGAACTATGGACAATTAGTAGTGTTGATCATGAAGCATTACTGGAAACTCCAAAGGTAAGAGATTACCCTTTAGGCACACTTGAGTAGCGGATCATTTGTTGTATGGGTCAGGTATGATATTATTCATCATATTTTAATATTATTTATCTGCTAAGGTTCATTATTTAGGTTGTTTAGAATAATATAGATTTTTTATTCTAAGCATATTTTCTAGTTTGCATTACCAATTCATCATCATTTAGGTTATTTAGAATAATATAAATTTGTTAGTCTAAGCATTTTTTCTATTGTGACCATATATATTTGTCATTCAAAGTATATTACGATGTTCTTATCATGATTGATCATGGATCTACTACAACAATATCCAACTCTGATCCTTTGATAGAAGTATGTGATATATTAGAATAATATATATGTTTTATTTTAAGCATATTTTCTAGTTTGTATTTCCAATTTATCATCATTTAGGTTGTTTAGAATAATATAAATTTGTTAGTCTAAGCATCTTTTTTATTGTGACCATATAGATTTGTCATTCAAAGTGGGTAAAAGGACAAAGTTGTGCCGCACTTTCAACCAACTTAGCAACACAAGTGAATTTAAGTATTTCTATCTAAAAATATATTTTGGTCAAACATATGATCTTGTAAGATTCATTCTAGCTAAGTTAGATATATCCACAATTTTTCCAACTAAAATTGTTGGCTAAATGAATATGTAGCACCACTTTGAGGCCAATTTATCAAAAAAATAGATTTATTTGAAAAATTTGATGTTTTAACACTTTATACTCATGTAAATAACATTTAAAAAAAATCTAAAATGCCCTTTTGTAGATCCATAAGTCTAGTTTTCAAATATATAAATTTTAATAATTAAAATATTTTTATATTCTTCTTTTATTTTCACTAAAATTAGGTTATCAACACAAAATATTAGGTTGATTACCATGGAAAGGAAAAATAGTAAAACTAATTATTATTTTTTGAAAAAAACATGATGCACTAGATAAAATAATCTATATCAAGAGGGTATTTTTTTTTCCATTTTAGATAAATAGATAATATAAAAGTTGATGTCTAATGGAAACAACTATATTTTAATACACACATTTTAATATATATTTATCAAAATTGGAATAAATTATATCCATGCACTAAAGTTTCAAGTTATAAATACATAAAAAAAAGTTGGAGAAAAAATAAAAATTACTATATAAAGGTTGACGTCTCATGTGACTTCATTTTTTAGTATTTTTTCAACAACTAAAATATAGTGTCAATTTATTAAAAACAATATTCAAATAATTTTTTATTTTTATTTTTTAAATACAAGCATAAAATATACTAAAAAATAAATATTTAATTAGTTTACATCATTTGAAAATTCAAAACATATATGTCACCTTTTAGTGATTCAAGTTTAAAAGTTGGATTAGTGTTGGTTGTTTCCTTTAAAAAGTGTGACACAACTTTGTGCTTTTACTCAGGTATATTGCGATGTTTCTGGCACGATTGATCATGGAGCTACTACACCAATATCTAGCTCCAATCCATTGACAAAGGTATGTGACAAATTAGAAAATATAGATTTTTTATTCTAAACATCTTTTCTAGTTTGCATTACCTTTTCATCAACATTTAGGTTGTTTAGAATAATATAGATTTTTTATTCTAAGAATATTTTCTAGTTTGCATTACCATTTCATCATCATTTAAGTTATTCAGAATAATATAAATTTGTTATTCTAAGCATATTTTCTATTGTATCTAGTTTAACTGCTACCTTCATGGTTTGTACAGGTGCTTGTCACTCTAGAACGTCAATGTGCTACAATTGTGGAAGAGTGTGTTGACCATGAAGGCAATGCGTGATCTACCCCTACTAAGAAATGACTATGTATTAGGGTCATTTTTTGTATGCCTATGTGGCATTTTGTAAATCCTATATTTGATCTAGCAATTCTTGAATGATAATATCATGCGTATTGTGTATACTTTGTCACTTATGAGTATTCCAATGTATACTTTATGACCTACGTGTTTTCATGCATATACTTTATATTCATGTGTGTAGTTCATGAATTAAGTGTATTTGAGTAAATGATTTCACTTATTCACTTAATCACGAGGAGAAAAATGAACCCTAAACCCCTTTGCACCTTCACACCACATCCATTTGACCATTTTTCCATCAACTAAAAACTCGAAATCACATGAAAATGCCTTAGAGATATCGAAAATTGAGAGAGGTTATTATAGAGGGGCCCTGCGTGATCCCGTAGACTCATAATTTTTTTTTCTAGGTGACACAGTTTTTGAGTAATAGCTTGTCAAATATTGCTTTCGTTTAACACTTTAGAGTCTTAAGGGAATTAATCAGTCTAATGTAGCTTAGAGTGATTCAACATGTTTGGGTGCAAAATAGGACCATTCTTAGCATAAATGTACCCATCCAAATGTGTTGGAATAGTTTGTTTGGTTGTACGAGTCACAAAATGAAAGTTGCACCACTTTGCAACTTTACATTGCTTGCATTTGATAACTTTTTCCTCAACTAAAAAATTGTCAACACGAGAAAATAACTCCAAGATAGAAAAAATTGGGGGAGTTTATTATAGAGGGTCCCAACACAATCCCGTAGCCTTAGACAAAGAGTCTTTAAGTATCATGGTTTCCGAAAAATAGTCCGTCAAAGATTGTTACCTTTTAGCACTTTAGACTCTTAAAGGAAATCCTTGGTCCAATGTAGCTCGAAGTGGTTTGGTATGTTTGGGTGCAAAAGAGGACCATGCCTAGCGTAAAATTTCCCATCAAGATGTGTTGGAATAGTTGATTTGGTTGTACCAGTTGCCGTACAAAAGTTGCACCACTTTGTAACTTTACACTGCTTGCATCTGAGAACTTTTTCCTCAACTAAAAGCTTGTCACCACAAGAAAGTGACTTCGAGATAGAAAAAACTAAGAGAATTTATTATAGAGGGTCCTAAAATGATCCCATAGCCTTAGAAAAAGAGTCTATAAGAATCATAGTTTCTAAGTAATAGCCTATCAAAGATTGCTACCTTTTAGCACTTTAGAATCTTAAGGGAAATTGCCAATCCAATGTAGCTCAGAGTGATTCAATGTGTTTGGGTGAAAAAGAGGACCGTGCCTAGCATAAGTGTACCCATCCGAATATTTTTTAACAATACATTTGGTCGTACGAGTTGCCGAACGAAAGTTGCATCACTTTGCAACTTTACATTGCTTGCATCTGACAACTTTTTCCTCAACTAAAAACTTGTCACCACGAGAAAACGCCTTCGAGATAGAAAAAAATGAGAGAGGTTATTGTAGAGGGATCCAACGCAATCCCCTAGCCTCAAATGGAGAGTCTATAAGCATCACAATTTTGAGTAATAGCTTGTCAAATATTGCTTCCTTTTAGCACTTTGGACTCTTAAGGGAAATCATCAGTCCAATGTAGCTTGAAGTGATTCAACGTGTTTGGGTGTAAAAGAGGACCATTCCTAGCATAAAAGTACCCATCAAGATGTGTTAGAACAGTTCATTTGGCCATATGAGTTGTAAAAGAAAAGTTGCAGCACTTTGTAGCTTTACACTGCTTGTATTTGACAACTTTTTCCTCAACTAAAAACTTGTCACCACAAGAAAACGCCTCTAAGATGGAAAAAAATGGGAGAGGTTATTGTAGAAGATCCCAACATGATCTCATAGCCTTAGACAAAGAGTCTATAAGAATCATGGTTTCCAAGTAATAGCTCGTCAAAGATTGCTACCTTTTAGCACTTTGGACTCTTTAGGGAAATCACTGGTCCAATGTAGCTCAAAGTGGTTTGGCGTGTTTGGGTGCAAAAGAGGACCATTCCTAGTGTAAAAATTCCCATCTGGATGTGTTGGAACAATCTATTTTGTCATACAAGTTTGAGAATGAAAGTTGCACCACTTTGCAACTTTACACTATTTGCATTTGATAACGTTTTCCTCAACTAAAAAATCATCATCACAGGAAAATGCCTCCAAGATATAAAATAATGAGAGAGGTTATTAAAGAAGGTCCCAAAATGATCCCATATCCTCAAATGAATAATTTGTAAGCATCATGGTTTCCAAGTAATACATTGTCAAATATAGCTGCCTTTTAGCACTTTGAACTCTTAAGGGAAATCACCAGTCCAATGTAGCTCAAAGTGATTCGATGTGTTTGGGTACAAAAGAGGACCATGCCTAGCATAAATGTAACCATCCAAAATTTGTGGAATAATTTATTTGGTCGTATGTGTTATAGAACGAAAGTTGCACCACTTTGCAACTTTACATTGCTTGCATCTGACAACTTTTTCCTCAGATGAAAACTCGTCACCATGGAAAAATGCCTCCAAGATAGAAAAATCTGGGAGAGGTAATTGAAGAGGGTCCCAAAATGATCCCATAGCCTTAGATGAAGATTTTTTAAGTGGTTCTCTGAGTAATAGCCCGTCAAAGATTGTTGCCTTTTTGCACTTTGAAATCTTAAGGGATATCATCGGTCTAATGTAGCTCTAACTATTTCGACATGTTTGGGTTCAAGAAAAGACCATGCCTATCTTAAATGTACCCATCCACACATGTTGGAACTATTTTTTAGAGTGGAATAACTTCCTTTTCATTGACGATAAAATATTCTTCTTATCCTTTCATTCCTTTTGTAAGTGGTGAATTTTAGTATTCAGTTATTTTGCTTCAATTTCAACGCTTAGGAAAACAAGATCCCTTTGTTTGATAGAGTTTTCAATACTTAGGAAAAAAACTTCATTTGTTCAAATCCACCTTAACCATCATCTCTCACTTTCTTTACTTGCATAAATTCTTACAAAATACAAAACCTCAATTGCTTTAGGTTGAATGGCATATATGACAACAATCACGATATAACAAGTTTGGTGTGGGTTAAGGTTGATTGACATATATGAAAATATCATATCAATGTTATTGATTTTGTATGAAGTGTGCATTGTGACTTGTGCATCAAACCCATATAGTATTCCTAGTTTTCTTATTGATGCATTATGGTTAGCAACATTCATTGTTGTGCATTACTATAATACAAATTGCATGTCGAAGGTCAAATAACATGCATGTCATGGAGTTGTATTTCATTTTTTTAATGGTAATATCACACTCATTTGGTTTGTTTAATGGTTGCATCATGGTTGAGTGATGTCTTATTTGTTGATCATGATTATTGTATATCTTTCACATGAACAATCTAATGAACATGTATCTTGTTCAGTTGTAAGGAATTTGTTTGAAGGTTGCATAAAACCCCAATGGTTGAAAGATAACAATTCTTATTCAAGATGATTTTATACCTTCTACATGCTATTAAGCTTGAATGGACGTTGAGTGAGATTTATTTTTATCAATATGATTATATTAATTTTGAATTAACACTATAACATAACATATATTTCATTAAGTTGTATCTATTTGTTTGAATTTTCTAATCAATACCATAAGACTTTCACAAGCTGCTCTTTTCATCTTTTTTTCCTTGTCTATGAGACCACAATTCTTTGAGGCATATTTTCAAACAATTCTTCTCAACAAATATTATATAGTGCTTCTCATACCATTTTCATTAATTTTCATTAATTTTGATATAAAAATCAGCTACCTACTTCATTATAGGAGTTCAAAAACCAAACTAATGTCAAATATAAATTCATGGAACAGAGCTTGAAATCATGTGTATTCTCAAATTGAGTGTTTGATTTAAAATTTTTTGGGTAGACATGTATGAAAAATGTGGTACAATAGAAAAGGTTGTGAATTGTTTGAAAAAATCCTCAAAGAAATGTGGTCTCATGGAATGTAATGTATGTGAACCTTAACATGAATGAACTCTAACATAGATGGATTACCAATTGTAATTCATAAGTTCTACTAAAATGCAATTTCGTTAATCTATAACATACATTATCGATCATAACTTTAAACCATTCTAAGATAATTATACATTCTATTTTGAAAATTCAAAGTAGAAAGACATGCACACGAGGAAAAAATTAGATCGAATATCAATTCTTATTTATTAAAATGTAGAATAATTGTGTCTGTGCATATACAAATTTGGCATATATGTCATCTCAAAATGTATCAAACCCTAAGTACATATCAATCTATATCATATCCTAACCATGTGCTGGACAATCAAAATCGAGCCTCCTTGAAGAACTTAATTTCTCTAAAGCTTCCTACATAATACCAATTCAAACCACAAATTAGATTAATTATGTGAATGGTTGACAAGATAGACTAGTAAATAGAAACTTATATACTATCATTTATAAATTATGAATTTAACATCAAAATCACTATACGTGTACTATATTATATCAATAATGTAATTTTTGTTTACCTCAAGTCTTGCTCTATTTTCTAGAAGATGGTTTGCATATGATTGTCCCTTAGGACGATCAAGAGTCCTCATATAAATAAATGGTCCCACACTGGTCACAATGTTGAGTTAGACAAAGGATTATAGTAGGTAAAATAAAAATGATACAAATTAACATATAATTGCTGAAAAATAATCATATTTACTAAACATATATCTACTCCTATCTAAATGTAAATATCCGCAATATAAAATAAACACATACCTATTGTGATGCTATGATACTAGATAGGCTCATAGTGGATGAAGCAACTAAGATGGTTTCCTATATAAAAAATGACAAGAATGTAACACAATTTAAATTCACATGCACATATAATCATAATGTCAAGAATAATATATATATATATATATACATACCCATTGTGCAACTTCATCCAATGGGTTAGACCTAGTCAACAAGGGTGTATAAGAACCAGGTTGCTACATAAAAAGACAAGATTACATTAGAATATCAATCTATGTAGTACATGTATTTAAACATAATAGATTTAAAAAATGAACATATAAAATAAAAATTTAAATAATACCATATACTAATTCTCTAGGGAAAATGAAATGGATGTCTACATAGCCTCTTACACTTGAAATTTTTTCTCCTTTGTCAACACCTATTAAAGATTCTAGCACATAAACATATATTTGTACAACTATATCTCATAAAATATGAAATAATTTAGATAAAACACACTATAAAATCACTTTAAGTCTTATCGGTGCTCCCATATCATCCATGTCAGTCGACGTCTCTCTTGAAAATGGTCCACTTTGTGCTCTATCAAATCCTACATCCATCATATCATGAACCTCATAGTCAGATGTGTCTATAGGAACCTCAGTGGACCATCGTATAGAACCCAAACATAAATTGTTGCATGCCATGCAGTAATGAGACACAAAAATATGTCCTAAAGAAGATGGTTTACCAGTGGGAACTGATGCAGTAGGTGCACCACCATCATTTTGGGATGTATCAAGTGCATCATCATCATCATGGGATGCACCGTCTAATGGATGTACAACATGATGGCTCTACATGACCAAATGATCACTCAATGAATGTAAGACGTGAATGCTCTGAGTCCCTGCATCTAAAGCAATCTCAAGGTAAGGTAGTGGAGTCATGGAAGCAATAGGTGGAGTAGGACAAACTGGGGTGACTTGGTGTGCTCTAGGTCTATCCTATGGCATCTCTCTACCAACACCCTAGAAATATCACATGTCAAAGTAATTGACATGCTTCCCTAGAACAAACTGAACGTATAATTTTTGAAGAAAATACTAAGGCACATCAAGATTATTGTTGGGTGGTTTATCAAAAACCATCCACTAATGTCTCCATAAATCATCTAATATGCCTTTATGGGTGCACCATTTAATCAAAAAAATGGCTTCCACACATTAATAGGCTATCCTATTATGTGATCGATGAATAACTGAGCTAATTGGGCTTTGTCAATATCAAGTGCCCTCACCTCATCATATGATAACCTAGATCGATATAAAATTTCCTTTGTTCCTCTCGCCATTGTGGAAATATATTGTGTTGAGTTGCCAAAGTTTCAACATTTAAAATGATTGTTTCCAAAGTGCTTTTCATGTCTAATAGCTTAGTGAGTGTCTCATAGATTCAACATACATTTCTCAATTGATCTAAATTTCTATGAATAGATTCATGTATTGTTGGCACATTTTGGTTTGGAAATAACTGTCATAGTGAAGGAGGATTTGGAGGGTTTTCATCTTATGTGAGGTTAGGGTTTTCATGTTGAGCCATTTTAAGCCTATTAATTGATAATTTTTTTCAAAATTAACAATGATTTTAATGCAATAAAAAACCTATCAAATACCCTATTTTTTACTAAAATTCACAAAAAATTAGTGCAAAAACAATATAAATTAAAGAAAAACATAAAAAATCCAAAAATACCTTTCAAATTTGATTGATTTGAGCAATATGATTCATCTGGGAATGGATATTCGAGTTGTGCAATAGAGAGCCCGCACACGGTTAGCTAAAAATGAGCTCTCGGATTTTTGTTTTTGATTTTATAAAATAGGAAACCGATATCCATTTTGAAACATATATCTATTTCCTTTATGTACTTTTTTTATATATGGTTGGGTTTGGAACTCAACCATATATTTATTGGCGACATTGTTTCAAATGTATATCATTTTATATTATAATATAATATTAAATATATTATAATATAATATAATATTATATATTATATTATATATGAAATTATAGTATATTATAATATATTATATTATATATAATATATAATATAATATTAAACTAAAAACATTATTATAATGTTTTTTAATTTAATATCCAATATGATAAATCTGTGAAAACCATTATTATAAATATATTAAAAAATATTATAATATATAAAATAAAAAGATTGATCGGCCTCGAATCCGAAGAAATTAAAAAACCTGACCTAAACAAAATAAATATCTATTTCAAATGGATATTTGTCTCAAATGGATATCCATTTCGATCTGTTATTAGGTTTGAAACTATGTACTTTACACCCAAGCCTACAAAAATTCAAAGCAAAATTTCACATTTTTGGATGAGTTAAAAAAGCCTTTTTTTCACATCGCCACTTTTGAACCCCCATGATCATGCACATACCCAATATTATCATTTGTGCAACAACAATACGCTTATGCCTAGTGCCTCACCCCTTCAACTGTTTCCCTTAGTTTGACTTCCTCTAACTTTGATGTCCTCAACCCTTTATTTGTTTTGTGCAAGCTTAAACTTTGTTGCCATCTCATTCTTTTACTAGCATGTTTATTCACTTGCACTCATCCCATCCTCATATGTTGCCCCTTTCATGTTATTTCAGACTTCAAATCTTCCATTCCTCATCGCCTTATGGATTTCTATGCAACAATCTTTTAAAATACAATGTTCAACATTGTTCCCATCATGGAAACTAAAAGTTTCCTATTGTGATATTTAAACAATTCAATGCCTCTTTCTCTACTGGAATTCATCATTGATAATCAACATTGCCTTAGGTGTGGGTAACTAGAGTAATCCTCCTCTTCTTCGCAACTCCTTGTTCTCTTTTTAGCCGCACCCTTTCATTGGTTTATGCCATGGTTTAAATAATGTTTCTATACTCCTGAAGATTGAAGATTGGTTTGTGTCATCTCAGTCAAAAATTGAATCAACCTCAAATGTTGTGTACTCCTTTGATAAAATTTTACAAAGAATTCGACCACACCTCAAATAGTATAATTCCCTTCACATTCATTCCACTCATTCAGTATTGTAAAGAATGGAGGTAGAAATGAATTGACCTGGGGAGGCCAAACTTATTTCAAATATGAATTGTGAAAATGCTCATTGGTAGATTAACACCTCAAACAACTTTTCAAACTTTTTTTATCAATTTGTTCAGTTTTGTTTTGTGGTCAATGTCAATTGCTTATGGACCCAGATGCTCCTACATCATTTATATACCTTGCTAGTAAATGTGGTTGAGGTAGCCCTTGGGGTTATAAAATCTCCAAGAAAGCCCCTTACTAAAAATAAAAAGAAGATACTAAATTTTCTGATTTCCAGGCTTGCATGAAGCATTAGGGAAAAGCATACTTTACTAATACTCCTTGTGTGTACTTGAAAAATATGAACATGGGTGATCATCCCACAATAGTGGTTTACAATTTTTGGTCAAACTGAACACTGCAATTATTATTTTTAACTAAATATTCACATTCGGGCACCTATAGCGGCTAAACTGTGAGGAATTTGAAGATGATGCAAACTAGAGTCTTCTAAAAATATATTTTTAAAAAATTTTTGGAATCAGATTGTACTTCTTTTTTCATCTCCCACGAAAACTGGTTTTTTTCAAAAAACAACATTTTAAAAAAGTGACACTCGCCGCATACAACATAACTTTTTTTGTATGAAGGATAAAATTCTAATTTTTTTCGAATTTAGATTTCTAACTATGATATCTAGCACTTTCATTTGGTCTCATAGTTTTTTATTGAATAATTTTTCCTTAATCAAGTTTCAAAGTCAAACCAATTGCAATTCAGACATAGGCGGGCTGTATACAACATAAATTTTTTTGTATGTATCGAAATTCTTTTTTTTTTTAATGGATCAAGAACATCAATACCCAACACGAACATATTTTTAAAATTTTTATTTTGATAATTTTCTATTTTTCCACATGTGCAAAACAAAGAGCTTGATTTTCGGTGTAAAACCTATGTTTAATAAAACTAAAAAAACACATACATATTAAACCAAAACATATTAAAATCATATTCGTTGTATAGCACGTTCTGAGGACTACCATCTTCTAGTTGGGTCTATGAAGTCTCCTCCATCTTCATCCTCAACTTGAGCTTCGAAGGGTGAAAATCTAGAGTCTTTTTGTGTCAGAGGGTGGGAAGGTGGGAAAAGGGGGGTTCGAGCGAACCTAATGGGTTCACTCCAACCCCTAGAGGTTCGGTCAAACCAAGGTTCGATCGAACCCCCTTTCCACAATGGGAAACATAGGTTCCCACATGCAAAGTGGTTCATTCGAACCCTGGTTTGACCGAACCCCTTTTGGGTTCGTTCGAACATTGAGTTTGCTCGAACCCCTCAAAACAATTTTTTTTTGCATGGGTGAGGTTTTTGGAATTTTTCCTTCCTCACTCGAATTGTAAACCACTTTTGTGGGTTCACCCACAAAGAGTGATTTTTATTTCTAGGATCATAGTAGGTGTAAGGATAGAATATAAACACTGTAATTTCACTAGAAACGTCATACAAGGCTCATTAGTTAAAGCCCAAATGAAGTGTGCAACTACTTAAAAATTTAAGCAATTGAAATTTCCTACACCAAATTCATTGCTAATATGTTTTTACCAATACTTTCCTAGTGATTTTCAAGCTACACAAATTTATTAGTTCCAAGAGATCACACAAACATTAGGTTAAAAACTTAGATTGATAGTATCAAGAGCACAATTGTAACTACCATTTAGTGCATCAAAGTAACTATCAAAAGTGCCATTGTACCTATCAAATGTATCATTTTACTTGTCAAAAGCATTGATATATTCTTGAGATGAAAACACCTACAAATGGAGGTAAAAAATCCTAAAAATTCAAAATCACCATTTTGTGTATTAGATGTGCCATTTTATGTATCAAATGCACCATTTTGTGTACTAGATGTGCAATTTTGTGCATCAAATTCACAATTATGTGTATCAAATATGTAACTCTAATATCAAATGTGCAATTTTGGGTCAAAAGTATTGATACATACTTGTAACCTTAAAAAACATTAAAACTCATTGAGAAATGTTAAAATTTAGGGACGTGGGTCCCACCAGGTATGCTAAAATGTGAATAGATTAAATCAATGATCAAATGAATTCAAAGTAAAGGAAATGATTGCAATAATCAAATACCAATTCAATTGATCAAAAAAACCTAACCTTAATGAAGTGTGTGCACAAATCAAACATAAGAGTAAATAATGTAAATTAATCTAATTACTTCACCTCCACTAAAAATGCCTAGCCTTACTCCATTCTAAGATGTAAAATACCATTGAGATAGTATGTGGATTATTCAAATACTTAGTATAACTTGTTAGCAAAGGCAAGATAAAAAATGAGTATAGTTTAGACGCAAGTTTGAGGAGGGATTGAGTCTAAATGAATCAAAGGATTGACTACATGAGAGGATGAAGTGGGAGTGAGTGAGAGTGAACTGAGGTTTCTTTTTAGCCAACTCACTAAATTTAGCAATGGTCACTAAATTTAGAGTTAGAGGAATAAAGATAGAATTTATATTTTTAGGAAATACATAAAATAATGATTTTATTTATGTTTAAAAAAAAATTTGCAAAGTCAAACTAAATAAATTAAATAATTAATTTAATTTTGGAGGAATATTAGCTAATTGAATAACTAAAATTATTTAATTATGTGGATGAGAGCAATGTATGATTTTAATTAAATAATTAAAAATTAATTAATTATGCGCATAGAGGAATAATGCAAGATCTAACTAAATAATAAAAAATACTTTATTATGGGGGTGGAAGAATAATTAGAAATAAATTAAATAATTAAAAATTATTTAATTAAAGTGATTGAAGGGAAATGATCAATTAATTAAATAACTAAAAAATATTTAATTAAAGTGGGAAATGTATCAGCTTAATCAAATAATTAAAACATTATTTAATAAATAGTCTTGAAGGTGTTGATGAGTGATGATGACAAGAAATGATGAATTTAGAAAGACATGTTAGACATTTTTATGTGTCTAAAAAAACTATATCCAAATTCTCCTACTTTAGACATTTATGAATGTGAGAACATACCTTGATCCTACAAGTGACAATGTTGTAAAAGGACTCACTACATCACTAACCATATGTAAATGATTTTTAGCTCTCTATGATTTTTATTGTAGGAAACTTTCTACATGTTACTTTCTCATAGCACATCATACGCATTACTTGTGGCATGGAAAGATTTTAAGAAGTTCATATATCACATTCAACTTGCCCATAACCTTGAGGATTTGGTAATTGACATACCCCATATTCTAATGTCATAACCTAATCATGCCATCATATTTTACAATAGCCCACATGTTCTTATTTTCACCCCTAGAAGTAAACTCTTAAAATTTATATAATCCATTTTCTACTTTACTAATTGTAGTGACGTTATAGCTACATTCACGTCCTTCATTATTTATTTATCTATTGTAGAACTCTATCTTATATCCTTGATTTATAATTTGAAACAAAGAAAGAAGATTTGACTTCAAATTTGTAACCAACTTTTTTTTGAACATGCCATTATCAACTTGAACATTTCTAGCTCCTTTAACTTCTAAAGCACTATTATTTCTTAATAATATTTTTTCTTTAGTGTTATCATTGCTTAATGATTTAAATTATTCCTCATTATGAGATATTTTTTGTGTAGAAACTTTTTTCTTTGATTGCAACACAAAGAGCATTACTTTTAGAATCAAGGGTTTTTGAAAACTTGATTTTTATTTTTATGTATCCCCAATCATCTTATAGAATTCATTTCTTTTGTGACTGAGATTACCATCATAATTGCATTTCCAATTGATCTTGTCCCTACTTTCATTTTGATCCTTGGATAAGTTGTATCAACAATTTTTATCTCTTGATTGATTATCTTGAGACTTCTTGTAGTTTTCCCTCCCTTTCATCATGAAGGCCCTTAGATTTCTTTGTCCTTGAATTATCTTAGAACACAACTTCATATTTTGTTCTTTTAATATGTTAGGAGTATCTAAGCCTCTTATAAAGAGTTGATAAAACCTTGGAATACTTTGTAAGATTATTTATACAAAAAATAATAAATATTTAAATCATTTCTAAGAGAAGCACACTCATTTTTATTTTCCTTTAATTTACTTAAGTGAGGGACTACCTCTTGTGTATCAGATAATTTCATAATGTACAATCTTATGGTAAGAGTTAGAACTTATACATCAACTAAATTTTCATATAAATTCTTCAAAGTAGCCCATAGATTGACTTTACTTCTCTCATTACATACTCTTAGAAAACCCTCTTTAAAAAGTAAGCTTTATCCATGTCGTTTCCCTCTTATCTCTTTTATCCTAATCTTTTTGTCTTATTCTAGAAATTGAGGTCCTTTTTTCATACAAATTCTAAGTTCATAACAATTTTGAAATATTACAAAATTTTCCATAAGGAACATCTAATCATAGTAATTTTTTCCATTTAATTTAATACCCAACACAAAAATACTACTATACTCTATTTTTATAAATTTCCATTTTAAAAATGAAAATAGACAATTTACTTTTATATAAAATAACTTTAAAAGTTTCCAAAATCCTAACTATTTTTTAATGTAATTTTTTCCCTTTTTATTGAAATTTCACTCTCCTATACCTTGTATGGCAATGCCACTTTCCTTTTTAATCATTAAAAAAATCACTTATTATATGTGACTAGATTTCCATTATTTAATGGGCCACTAGAAAGGCATAAATACTGATCTAATTAAAAACCATAAAAATCTATATAAAACTTAACTTGACATCCTTTAAATAAAATTGAATCAAATGTTATATATATATAAAATATAGCATGCTTAATGTCTTTCACACCTATTTAAACGGTAGGAATCTTCTTTGGGAGATATTTTTCATTCTTCAGCTCTTCTTTCTCCGTTCTCCACTTGTCTGAAGAATAATGCCAATCTGCCTTTTCAGCTGCTTCACAACAGAACATAGATCACACTCCACAATTTCAGACAGCTTCTAAGATTGTAAAAAATGCCAATATTATCTGAAATTTACTTTTTTGTGCTCTGATATCATATTATTAAAAATGACCGATATATCTGAAACACAAAGATGTTCATTTAAAAATATGGCAGTAAAATGAACTGAGGCATACTTGCTTCCTTATCGATTGTGGAGTGACTATTATTTTAAATAGGAATAAGCATATATTAGATTCTTCGTTTTATTTTAATCTCTAAGGAAAGTAATATTCTAAACATGTACATCATATCTCCTATGATGGGACTCATGCTGTTGGAGCTTTAAGTATATAATCCCAAGCAGATATTGGGTTTCTGCAGTTTTGTCATGAATGTGATTCCAAAGTTAAAATCCTTGTGCTTAGCTTCAAATACGTACATTGATTTGAAATGACTATATAGCACTGAGAATATCTCAAGAATCCCTTAGATACTATTTTGTGAAACAATTTCCTTCCATCTCTAAAAGGAAGAAAGCCTACAAGAATGATTATTCTTCTAGTGGAAATAGCTTAATCTGATGTTTTGTCTTTCTTTTCCTTTAACTTTATATTAAAAAGATATGGGCATCCATCAATCCTTACATAAGATAAAATTTGGGGAGACCATGTAATCCCTAAGAGAGGAGGAGTTTCATTCTATAAATTGTATGTGGAGAACAGAGAATGAGCTAGGTTTGATTATAAGCTTGTAAGTCCTCAAGGGAGCTTCACTGTCATAACTAGATCACTTGTTTTTGCTTTTTGCAAAGGCTTAACATGGCTACTGATGAGTTGCACCAACAGTACCATAATCTTGTCAACTTTCTTTATGAGGAGGTTGAAAAAATTGTTGTCAATAATAACTATTCAATCTTTTTACTTTCTTTTCCTTGGGATACATGAGAATTTCTTTCTATTTTGCATAATAAAACTTATTAGGGCCCTGTTGTAGGGATTTCTGGATGAGCAATATAGTCAGCTGGAGCAGCTGCAGGACGAAAGCAATCCTCATTTTGTGGAAGAAGTGATTTGCTTGTTTTTTGATGACACTCTCAAAGTGTCTGCAACAAGTGAAGCAGAAGTATTATCTTCTCAAGGACAAGCTGGAAGATCTATTTCAGGCAATTATAACAGTAGCAGTGCTAATCAAAATCTCCACAAAGATTACACTTAAACAAGATATAAATTAGTAGATGAAAGTCCCATTTTTTTATTGTTGTTATTTTGTAGTAAGTCATAAATGGGCTATGGGTTGATTGCAGATGGAAGAACAAAGAGCAGGTGGAACGATTTCAGTGATGGGTTAAATCCGCAAGGCATTAAAAAAAAGGCGTTCATGTTTCTTTCGACATCTGAAACTTATATGTGAAGATTATTGGTTGGTGACGAAATCTATTGTTTCTATTCAGGATATGTGCGGATATAAAGAAAGTATCTATATTTTATAATAGTGACTAAACTTTTGGAAACAAAATAAAATAATTCTCAAAAAAAAAATATCATTAGATATTTTTAATTTTATATTAATGTATATGGTTTTTTTTTAATGTATAAGTGTTATATATTATTTTGTATAAAGATTTATATTACATATATTTGAAAAAAAATGGATGGAAAAAGTCACATCTAAATTTTAAGTAGGGTCAAGTCTTAAATGAAAAATTCAAATAGATAAACAAGAAATAAGCCCATTAGACAACAAGAGCTAAAATACTAAAAGATAGAAGAGGATCATATTCATTTAAATTTTTCCAAATATGAAGAAGGTCATGACCATTCAAAACAAGCTCTCATGTAGTAATCATACCCTCTTCATTTTCTTCTTTTGGAGGAGGCTATGTGTCATGAACAAAAAAAATGGCCAAAGAAAGGCAACGATTTTTTTGTATTTGGCTATTCAAAGGTACCTTAGTTATGAGCTTTAGAAAAAGTTGAAGGAAGTTATGAGGGTTGAGACCAACCATGACCAAACCAATCCTTGGCTCCTTTTAGAGGGGCTTGGGAAGAATGCAATTGAGAATCATGTCCATCATGGACATTCTAACTACCACACCAATGTCCATGAGGGGAGGGACCTCTATTGGAGGGTGGAGTTAGCATATTTCACAACCATACAAGGTGTATTAACCCAATGATCCAAAAGCACATGTAGGTGTTCCACTTCAATTGCAACATTATTTTCTTGCACTTGAATTTGCATGACGACATTACAACAAATCATAATTTACTGTACAAAGAAAAGTGTATATCAATAGAAAAACCAAAAAATAAAAATAAAAATATTTCTAAATGCTAAGAACAATTTCTATCTTGAAAACACACCAAATCTAGGTGAACTTAGTAGGAATTATGGGCCAATCTCCTAAAATAATCATATGTTATGAAAAAGGATTAGGCATGAAAGGCCTAAATGTCATGAGTCCAATTTCAAGGAGCTTGAGTTGTGGGAAAAAAACTAAAAGAGTTCTTGAGAGTGTCCTATTATTCATAAAATGGACGATACAGATTAACAATATCTCATTGAGTTAACTTAGTACCAATATGGAGACCTTGGTAGAGAATAAAACCAACCAAAATGGACAAGTTTTGGCCTAAGGATAGTCAACCACATAGTCTAAAATTTATATTCACAAGTGCCTAATAAAGATTGAAGAACCCATTTGTCATTAAGCTTTGAAACCATGTTCATGTGTGGATAAATCCAAGCATATCTCAAGTACACAGTCTTTAATTGTGAAAGGGCACATCTAAATACTATTTCAATATTTCCACCAAGGTTTAAATATTCTCCCTTAATTTTATGAATCATACAATAAACATAATCAATAATGGTCGAAAATGACTCAAAATCGCAATTAGAAAGTCTGTACTTCAATTTGTACTTACAAAGATAGAAATATCTTGATTGTCTTAAAAAGGGGGTCAATAAAAGTCTATTTTTTTATATAAAATAATTTCAAAGCATGAGACCAAGGAGTCTTAGTTAAGGGTTGGTCATGAAAATAAACAATATGAGACCTCCAAACAAATTTTTGATTAATAACATACCGTTGTAATAAACATTACCATCTCATAGAAAACATGAATTAATGGTTTCATAAGTTTTATGTATGATTTTGATGGTAAAAGTGTATTGTATCTGGTTACAATACTTCATAATAAGGAGTTAATGAAAAGCAACTCTCTTTCAAGCTTGATTCAATTTAATAACTTGTATAAGTGCAATGCCTTTAGTATCAAGACCTTTCAAGATTCATTTTAATCTAGGGATTTTATAATTCATTTGGCATATATAATATAATACCATAGACTCAGATTGTAATGAAACAAAGCCTACTAGATTCGTGGAAGAGGAAACAAAAATCCAAAGCCACTTTATGGAATCCTTTACCTTTGCCAAAGGAATCCCATAAAAATGTCCCTTAGGAACTTTTCAAGATTTTGATATAAGGCTTTAAAAGGGACACAACAAGAAGAATAATATGCATGAGGAGTAATTATTATTTAATAACTTAAAAAATCATTACTATGGAAGTAAGCTTAGTAATCTAGTACGCTAATATTTTCTCAAATTGAGAAATGATAGCTTGCCACAAAAAGGGAATTTTTTTTCCTAAAAATCTAAACACTTCTCTATGATCAATCCACTTTCACCCATAATAATTGATCCAATTAGGTGTTGGATAATCCAAGATCTGAAAGAATAAAATGTCCTTCCACTAGTTAAACAAAATAAGAACAATAGAATATCTATCATATAAAAATAAGAGTTTGTGAATTTACAATGAGAGCCTTGCATATATAGGCAAGGTAGAGGAGGTAGGAATTTAGGACTCAATGAATAACTAACCCTCCAAAGGTGTAACACATGTATGCTCATATGACAAGTGTTTGATCATGTGTGAAAGTGTGCATGCAATACGTATCCCAAAATGTGAGTAAATGTGTTTCAACCATATGAAGTGAGACAAAAATAAAAAAATCCCTAAGTGGAGACTTAACTAACGTGAATAGGAATTTCATAGGTAGATTAAAAGCTAGATAGATAGATAATGTCTCTATTTACACTAGCATTAGACTTAGCTAAGAAATATTTTTTATAACATTGGGTATTCTACCACTAAATTCTTGACACTAAAGCTTTTCAAAAATTTATAGGAGCTAGAAATTATAATTGATGTTATTTTCCTTCGAGCCAGAAGAGTAAGAAATGATTCATCAACAAAATTAGTATTGATTAGGTTATTAGTAGAATTGGAAAAAGTGATGCCTTTAACTAGGTTTTTGACACAATATTAACCAATATGTAATAAACACATACAAAGGAGAACCAAATTGATATCCATAATGAATAGAATATAAAATCCCAAAAGAACTCTAGACTAATGACCATTAATTGTGATATAATTAGAGATATTAACAAAAAAAATTCAAATAGAGTGCACAAATTGACCTGACCAAATCCTAAGGCTTGGATAATAACAAGGATAAAAGGCCACTCAATGTAATCATAGGATTTGGAAAAATCTATCTTTGATGAAAATGACATACTATTGAGAATGTTTGGACCATTCCATTCCTTCCCACACAACAATATTGTCAAGAATGTACATGGATATGATGGAGCTAGTTAACTCAATGTGAAAAATAAAAGGAATAAGATGACATAACTTAATATCAACATCTTTAGTAATGATTTTATAGGATATCTTGAGTACAGTAATTTCTCTCCAATTGTAAATATCTTTCAAATATCTAAACTTAAATATGAATATTACCTCTATGTATAATATAAATTAAATAATCAGAATGAAAGCTTCAATATATAATTTTTGAATATCTTTACCAATAATTGCATAAGTCTAAATATAGAATTCAATAGGAAAGCAATCACAATTTGGAGTCTTTTCATTGGGCATAGAGAAAATAGCATCACAAAGGAACTCTCTAGTTAGAAGTTTCTCATTGAGAGCTCTCGAAGAGTGTAACCTAACAAAAGGCCACATTCCCACATTATTGTATGGTTGTTCCTCATTTAGGAATCTCCTCCCAATCTTTAAAAACATGTTCATAATGGTACATAAAATCTCGAGTGATAGCATGAAGCTTATATTAAAAGATGTTATCCCTCCTTGATTCTTTTGATAAAATTATAAGTGTGAAAATTACATAAGTACTGAAATAAATCTTTATAAACTCTCTCCAATTTTAATGGACAATGAAGATTGGATTTGATTTGATTTTAGGTCTTGTAAAATAATTATAATAAATTTACTTATATTCTTAAAATTTAGCAACACAAAGTTATAGAGCAGGAGAAAAGATTGTGATTCAAGATTAATGGTGGCATGGAAGACTTACAATATGGTTGCCTCATAGGAGTGGTGGAAAAATTCATTAGTTGGTTCCCATTAGTGTGAATTAGGAGGTTCATTTGATTGTATTATTCTACTATTTAATCCATCTAGTATGATGACAAGGATGTGACTCCATATTCCAAACACATTAGACATGGTAAAATGTGTATAATCACCAGTTCAAGAATGTGTTTAAGAAAATTTGAGTATTTTTTATTCAATTTTTAAAATTTACATTCAATGTAAAATTGTATAGGAAAGTGGTCTAAAATGACAACATTAGGTAGAGGCTCCATTAGTGCTAAGAAATAACTAGAAAAGTGAGAGAATATTAAGTGGAGAACATGGCCATGTCAATCCATTTTTAAACTCTATTAGATCCAAACATAATTATTCCTTGTGTACAAAGTAGGCTATTTATGATGGTGGAAAAGGTTGAGAATGAAAAGCCCCAATTTATTGTGAATGTAGAACTAAGCTTCTCTTTCTCTAGCAATCCAATGCACTTGATAAATGTGCCATATTTCTCAAACACCACTTGCACTATATTAAAATATTTACAAATGAACCAAGTGGATATAGGAACTAAATAAATGATATATATAAATATAACATATCTTAAAAGCATAATTGGGATCATAAATACTAATAACTCTAAAGGAATGATAATCAATATTCAAACGAGCCCATAAATCCTAGCTAGTAGGCTCACATCCTTGGTCAAATAAATCTAACTACCATTTATGAGAGATAAAGTAACAATACAATCATGACCTACTTCATTTTTACTACACAAAAAGTGGCTTGTTTCCCATATAACATGACAAACAACAACAAGAAAACTGTAAATTTTGAAGTTTGTAAATAGAGAAGGTATAGACATAAATATTTATCAAGTATAAGATTGTACACAATAATTTATCAAAATGTCTATTAGACTTCAAATATTCCATGAGGAAAAATTCATTATTGAAAATAAAGTCATATCTTCACCATCCATCTTGTTAAGAGCTCATAGTTATCTCTAAAATTTCATCCTTTGGAAAGGTATTGAAGCTACTAAATTTTATTATTGATTGAAAATTCTTTTTTATTTAAAATATGTTCTCCTTCTAAATTTTGATCTAGATTTCAATAATACCATGGAACCACTAGAGGATAAGAGGATGGTGAACACACAAAAGATTTTATTTGAGAAGGAAATATATGATGGGTAAAAGTGGGGACCTCGCAAACCTAGGTTTATTTACCTCTTTGGATGATTCTCCATTGTATGGAACAAATTCTTTCCCTTCTTTTCAAATTTTAGAAAATGCCACCCTAGTTTTTAGGTGGAATTACATGATTACTAGTGGGTTTTTTTTTTGGTGACAAACTTCCATTATCTAAATTTTATTTATTCTTGTGATTCCTAATGGTTTTCCATACTTCATTTTTCTTTGGAGATAGAGCATCATTTATAGGCCTGGGAGGTAGGTTTACTTTAAGGAGTAATGATGAGACAATATTTAATATGAGGTTCATAGGATTGGTAACCATAATAAGTGTTAGATAGGTTCAGATAAAAGAAATGTTGGGTGTGCCTCATCTTATAAATTTGAATATCAAATAACTATTTAAAATCTTTAGAAGGTTCAATTTCAGTATAAACACATTTTTGTGAGAATAATTAAAATGTTTTAGGTTCAACACTAGTAACATTACCTTAAGAGGTGACTATTTTATCTAAAAGTTTCCAATGTTGAAAAGGTAACCCAAGGAGTTTCACCTATGCAACCTAGATATAGAGTTCTCTCTCTTTAAAACCTACAAGGTCTTAGGTTTGGGGTGTGAAAATAAGAGGTACTCATAGAAAAACCAAGGGTCATATTTGAAGATGTTTTTTTTATGGATGGTATATGAAATTTAATCTATAATTGAAATAGGAAACACAATGAAAAATAAAAATTCCTTTTCTAAAATATCACAATTCTCAAATAGATCTCAACAAAGGAATTCAAACAAATCAATATCAAAAAATTAAAAATAAATGTTACTATAAATCCATTATTGAATGTGATATGATCCAAGTGATTGGTATGTGGATGACGTGTTCTTCAAGATTACCCATTTTGATAACATATAATTAGCTAAAAAAGTGATGATGAAATGAGTGAGAGTGTACCACAATTTATAGATTTTTAGGACAAGACATGGTTGGTTGAGAAGCGATGGAGAGATCAATGGTGGAAGATGAGTGCAAGGAATTTCCTAGGATTGAGGAGAGAATGGAGGGTTGATATGAAATTTCTTGGCATGTCAAGGGCTAAGATGCACATTTACCAAATTTTGTACTTGTAAGAAACAAGTGTACCTAGGAACCCTTTATTCTTGGAATTTGGTAGAGATAATATTGGAACCATGAGGACAAGTGTTCTTAGGTGTCGTTTATTCTTGGATTTGGTGGAGAGAATACATATAATTAAATAATAATATGATTATATTATTTTAGTTGTGTGTGAAGTGGGCAATAGGTGTAAAGAATTTAATAAAATTATTTATTTATATGAGATGAGATGAAAAGGGGACTAATTAAAAAATAGGATTATTTAATTAGGCAAGGGACATTAGGTGAAGGGATTTGGATAGGTGATTTATTTGGTTGATTAGGATAAGAGTATATAAGGGAAATATTTAGGTGCCTACAATTGGATTCAAAAAAAAAAAAAAGAAAGAACCCCTTTGTGATATTTTGATTAGCATGAAGGTAGACTTGTGTGAAACCCAATAATTTTTCACCCATTCTTTAAACATTCTTTTAGGAAGAATTCCCTTTAAAAAATACCTTAGTAAAGTAAAATTTCCAAGCCATCTACAAGTTGTAATATAAAATTTAAGCTATTTTAAAATTTAATATTACATAAATATGAGTTGGGAAAGAAAATACTAATTTAATAGAATTTGAAATGAAAAACTAGAAAACTAGATTCAAAAGTGTGAATAGAAAAATAAGGACCTTGGCACCAAAATATGAAGTTCACTACCTAGGAAACTATAATGATGCATGGGTTTCTACATAATGCATTGTAGTCCCTTTCATGCATTATCATCCCAATCTCATACTATTATCCAATTTTCCATGATATATTGAACTCACTTGCACAATAGGACACATGGACAACAAAACTAGCAAACTAGGGTATAGAAGATGATAAATAAATAAATAAATATTAAACAATTTGTACATTTAATAAAATTCAAAATGAAAATTAAAAGAAATATATGTAAGGATGTAGACCATTGTACAAGTTATCCTTGAGATTTACATGTAGCTAAAAATAGAAAAATATTAGAGCTACTAAGGAGATTTCCATGAATGGTCTAACCCCCACTTAGTTATTTCAACCTTTAGGGGTAGCTAGACATAGAAAATGATAAAATATTGTGTGTGCAATCCTATCCTAATTGAATATTGTGTGAGTGCTCCTATCCTAAGTGTGTCTAGGAATTCATAGAGTAGTGACAATGCAAATAGAGTGTAAAAACAAAGCGCTAGTAACTAGGAAATGAGATCACAAGGCTCCAAGATCACTACGAAATGATGCTAAAATAAAAATAAGAAAGTAGAGAAGGTAAGAACAATATCACCTCCTAAAATATTGGTGAAGCCAAAGAGGGTAAGGATTCTGTCAAATGCTACAAGACCTTCAAGAATATTTTTGTTATAGAACTAGTGTGATCACATGGAGCCTTTGTAATTGGTTTTGACATTCTCTATATTGTGAGCTAATCCTCACCATGGTTTTTCCCTTATTGGGTTTTCCATGTAAATTTTGTGTCATTGTCTTTGTGTGATGCTTTTTAGTTTCTTCTTTTGCACTTAATGATTAATCATACTAGAAAAGTAAAGGATTTTTGATTGGTTTAATTTCTAGTGAAAGTTTTAAAGGTAAAGTTTTTTACAACTGATTCACCCCCCCTCTTAGTTGTCTTGTTCAAAAAATGGTATTAGAGCGTGGTTACTTGGAGAGAAGCTTAACTGCTTAAGGAAGGTCCGAGATGGCGACCAAGATCACTTTTGAATGCCCTAGGTTCGATGGAACAAATTATTCTATTTGGAACTTACAAATGGAAGGATATCTAGAGTACTGTGGATATGATGTTAAAAAATATTATAAGACTACTTACACTCCTCCGACTAATGGTCTGAGTACAACTGATGAAATCAAGGTGTATGAAGCAAAAAATAAGGTGAAGTTTATTCTAAAGAAAAGTCTTGCACATTCCAAGTTGATTAAAGTTCAAAATCTAAAGACTGGTAAAGAAGTCTGGGATGCTTTAGAAAAGATGCATGAAGGAGATGAAAAGGTCAAAGAAGAAAAGTTATAGAATTCAGAGGCACAATTTGAGATCCTGCATATGTTCGAAGATGAGAACATTAAACCCTATGCACAAAGAGTGGATGATTCGGTAGGTAGTATGCGAGGACCTGACGCTATAGTAGATGAATCCAGGATTGTGAAGAAGATTCTTAGAACTCTTCCTGATGCATACAGTGAAAAGGTATCTACTATTGAAGAGTATGTGGACTACAAGACTTATACTAAAGATTAATTATTGGGAACTCTAACATCTTATGAGATGAGAAATCCAAATTTGAGAAATGTATCCAAATTAGAAACTCCTTTTAAGGCTACAAGAGCTAAAGATCCGGATGAAGAGAATCTTGGTGAAGTAGAAGCTAAATTTTTTATAAGGATTAAGAAAGGCTCTGGAAATTATGAAGGGAAGTTAACCTTTAAATGCTTTAGTTATGGAGGAATAGGTCGTTATGCTTCAAGATGTCTGGAAAGAGCTAAGAAGAACAAACATAGATTTAACAAAGAAAACAAAGGAAAGAAGATCAACAAAGAATATTATGTGAATGAGGATGCTAGCATTTCAGATGAAGAATCTGATTATGGATATTTTGATGATAATGAATGCTTGTTCTTGGCTATAAAAGATGAACCTACTTCAATTAAATCTAAAAGACAGGTGAAGGAATATCCACCAGAGAAAGTAAAAGATGAAGATACTATAATATATACCCTACATGCTAAACAAGAAAATAACTACTAGGTTGTTGATAGTGGTTGTTCACATCACATGAAAAGTGATAAGAGTAGGTTTGTTAAACTAAAAATATGATGGAGGCTAAGTTATGGTTGGAGATGATACTGGTGCTAAAATTTGTGGGATAGGTTCAATAAGTTTTGATGGCAAGCATAATACTGATGATGTATACTATGTCAAGGGTTTAAGGCATAATATCTTGAGTATTGGATAGATGTGTAGTAAAGGATATAATCTTGTATTTGAGGATGAGAGATGTGAAATCAGAAAAGGATCCAAAATAGTGATTTTTGGAGGAAAGAAATCTGAAGGAAATATATACCAGCTTAAGGGTGTTGATGGACGTTGCTTTATGACTTAGATTAATGATAGTTGGTTATGGCATTAGAGAATGTGTCATATAAATTTTGATAACTTGGCAAGGATTAGTGTAGTAAAAGCTATAAGATTTTTACCAAGGATTACAAAGCCTATTAATGTTATTTGCAAGAATTTTCATTTTGGAAAGCAAGCAAGGAACAAATTCAAGTCAAAGGAATAATCTACTACCAGACTACTAGATTTAATTCATACTGATCTATATGTGGTCCTACAAGAGTGAGAATTCTACAAGGTGAAAGGGACCTTGTTCTTTTGATTGATGGATACTCTAGATATACATGGGTTGCTTTTATTAGAGAGAAATATGATGCATTAGATAGATTCAAAAAATTCAAAACTATGGTAGAGAATGAAGTGAATTTGAGAATAAAATGCTTGAGGTCTAACAGAGGTGGTGAGTTCAACTCCCATGAGTTTAATATGTTTTGTGAAGTTCATGGAATAAAAAGATAGTTATTTTGTCCTAGAACTCCTCAGCAGAATGAAGTTGTTGAAAGAAAGAACATAACAATTCAAGAAGCAGCTAGATCAATGATTATTGAAGCTGGTCTAACTGAAGTTTATTAGAGAGAATCTATTCACATTGTTGTTTATGTGTTCAATCGAGTTCAAGTAAGAGAAAACAATACTAAGACCCCTATGAGCTATGGTGTGAAAGAATTCTTACTGATAAGTATTTCAAGGTGTTCAAAAGCAAATGTTATATCAAAAGGGATGAAGAAAATTTAGGAAATTTTGATGCTAGAAGTGATGAAGGTATTTTCCTAGGATATTCTACTAATAGTAAAGCTTACAGATGTTTCAATAAGAGACTGAGGAAGATTGTGGAAAGAAAAAATTTCAAGGTTGATGAAGAAATGAAAAATTCAATTGAAGTTCATGGATATGTATCTAATGAACTTGATTGTGTAAGAATTGAAGAAGTTGTGAAAGAACAGGAGAAGAAAAATGAAGAAGAAAAAGAAGCTCCAGTGGTGTCCCCTAAGACACCTAAATAGGTGTAGAAAGATCATCCAGAAAATCAAATCATTGGAGACAAAAGGAAAGGAGTATTGACAAGAAGCAGAGTTTCTATTGTTGGTGAGATAAAACTATGTTTACTTTCTGAGGTGAACCGATAATTGTAAGTGAAGCATGTAAATATGAGCATTGGATGGAAGCTATGAAAGAACTTATGCAAATTGAGAAGAATAAAACTTGGGAATCAGTCCCTAGACTGACAAATAAAAACATAATTGGATCGAAGTGGGTATTCAAAAACAAGTTGAATGAGAATGGAGAAGTAGTTAGAGACAAAGCAAGGCTTGTGTGTAAGGTTTAATCACAAGTAGAAGGCATAGATTTTCAAGAGACTTTTGCTCTGGTGGCAAGAATGGAAGCTATCATAATGTTTTTAGCATTTGCTGCTCATAAATATTTCAAGATCTATTAGATGGATGTTAATTTTGAATTCTTGAATGGTGAGCTAGAGGAAGAGGTCTACATGGAACAACCAGAAGGATTTCAGTTATCAGAACAACTAGATATGGTTTACATATTGAAGAAGGCTTTATATGGATTGAAGAAAGCTCCTAGAGCTTGGTGTGCAACGTTAGACAGATATTTGATTAAGCAAGGTTTCAACAAAGAGAAAGGGATTTTTATTTCATAGTCAAAATATGTAAGAGAGATATTTAAGAATTTTGGGGATGGATGGTTCCAAACCAGTATGCACTTCTATGGTGACTAGTTGCAAATTGAGTAAAGATGATGATTCACCTAAGGGTGATCAGAGAAAATACAAATCTATGATTGGAGGTTTATTGTATTTAACTACTAGACCAGATATCATACATGTAGTTTTCCTTGTGGCTAGATTTTAAGAAGATTCTAAAGAAACACATGTTGCTATTGTTAAGAAAATATTCAAATATTTGAATGGCACTCCATATTATGGCTTGTGGTATCATATGGATATTAATTTTACACTGAGTTCTTACATAGATACAGATTGGGTTGGTTGTGTAGATGACATGAAAAGTACAAGTGGTGGTGCATTCTTCTTGGGAACTGCAGATTGGTGGCTTGGTTGAGTAAAAAGCAAGATTTAGTTTCCTTATCTACTGCTGAAGCTGATTATATTGTTGCTACATCTTGTTGTACACAAGATTTAATATTTCAAAGAATCCAATGATGCACTTGAAGATAAAGATATATCTATCAAGCATCACTTTTTGAGAGAGAAGGTTGTGGAGAATGAAGTAAAGCTTGAGTATGTACCTACGGAGGATCAAGTGGCTGACATATTTACAAAGGCTCTTCCTAAAGATACTTTTGAGTATCTCCAGGAATAGTTTGGGGTTGTTTCCCCTCCTTTCTTGAACTAGATGCATATGTAGATGCATCAGTCTAGTGGATCTATGGATCTATCTTTCTTCTAGATTGATGTTTTGGTGGCTACCTCTTAGGGGGAGTAGGTAGTGTAATGTGTTGTCATTTAAAGAGTATTATGTTCTTAGTGACAAAGGGGAAATCAATGTAAAATATATTTTTCCTTTACCATTGATTTCAAAGGGGGGGAGAAAGATGTGGAGAAATATGAGAAAAAAATTGGCAATACAAGGGCAAACAACTAAGAGGGGGGGTGAATTAGTTATCACATAATTTCAAACTTATTAAACTTATTAACCCTTATTCTCAAATCTAATTAATAACCATGAAAGCATAAATCAACAACACATCAGAAGAACACATAACACCAATATTTTTGCGTGGAAACCCTATTAGGGTAAAAACCATGGTGGAAGTTAATCCACAAGTTTATACTTTGTTAAAAGTATAAGAAGAATAAGTGATGAATGCACATGCATTCAGGCACACTGCGTAGAGCTCACTACTCAAATACAAAGGAAGACTCATTGTATTACAAAAAAATTTAGATTAAATCCATCTGAACATTTTGAACTGAGAAAGTATCATCTACTAATGCCTAATTATAGTTCTGGTTAAGCACATGAACACTTGTTCACTCTTCTTCACTCTTCTTCACACTCTGCTCTGCCTTCAAATGATCTAAAATTTATTCACACATAGAAATTGCACACTTCGCATCATACATGTCTCAAATGAGATAAACAATCATTTATACATATCCGCAACAAGTAATTACATCACTTCATGTCAACTTCAACAAAATAATAAGATGAATAAAACTGTCGGCCCAAAACAATAAATATTATTAACGTTAATCAACCAAAGTCAACCACAACATAATAGAGACCCAAAACAACATCCTTGAACACAAAACACCTTCAAAAATTATTTCCTGAAGATCCACAACATGCTTCAATCACCCTGTCGACCATGAGCATGAAAAACATGAACACGTAAGAGAAAATATTCAATCACGAGTATACCAATCAATGCAGACGTGCAACACAAATATTGCATGATATAGAAACACCAATAAACACCATAGGAGCATACACAACAACTCAGATTACCCAAATCACATTATCTTCTTCCAAGAACACCAGCTATAGTAATAGAATAATTGTCGAAACACAAAAACTCATAACTCGATCAAATCTTCATGCACACCTCTAAAAATTTAGGTGGATAAACTAAATAGGTTCAATAAAAAACCCTTTAGACCATAACTTCTGATCCTCAACATACTAAAATTTCCATCATACTGAACTTCACTTCTTCATTGACAACCTGCAACTTATTTTACTACAATTTTCTCAATATCCTCGACATATACGACCTTAAAGACATTAATTCTAATTGTGTTGACATCAATAAAAAACACATATCAAAAGCACAACCAAAAAATCCAACAAAAAGAATTATAATGTGAAAAAGATTATCAACTAAGGGGGAGAAAAAAATTAAATAAAATCATGAAGAAATGTGTTCAGAGTTGTTGTGTTGTCTTTGATGGTTTTTCACATCATGTGTTGTCATCAATAAAAAATGGGGGATTGTTGCAAGAATGAAGATGTTGAAGCAAGTATGAAGGTGTTGTCATTGATGTCAACTGGTTAACTATTTTTCAACTAGTTGCTATTGTCATCATGGATGAAGGTCATTGACTATATATGTCGAGGATATTGAGAAAATTGTAAAGGAAAAGGTTTGCAGGTGTTCAGTGGTTGCTTTGGGTTTTTCTCTGGGATTTTCCCCTATGCTTGTGTGATTTAGATATGTTTTTCATGGTTGTTGGAAGTTTCTATATCCATATTTTGGGCTTGTGGTTCATTGTGCAGTGCGTGTTATGTTACCAGTTGTGAACTAGTTTTTTTAGTGTACCTGGCTAAGGTCCGAGAGAAATGTGGTTGCTCTAGATTTCTTCTTGTTTGATTCTTATGACTTGCAATTCTGGATTTAAGCTAATATGATCGTGTTCAAGTTAATATTTTTATTTGGAAGGATTGGATCCTATTAAGGTTGAGTGTGCTTAATTGCTAATGCGTTTTACATTGGTTTGGTCAACCTTGTGTTTAACACTACTATCGAAGTTCATGAAGCATGCTGAAATTTATTTGGGTCCTCTCTTAGCATGTGTTTGGGTCACCCTCATTCTAATTCCACCCTAGAATGTTTTGGTGCCCACCTAATTTGAATTTGTAAATGCAAATGGTGTATGGCTGACTTTGGCTATGTTTCAAAGTTGAAGATGGTATAAATACAAGATGAGATATTTGTGAAGATGAAGTACAAAGAAATAGAGTGATATGGATGTGAGATACATGTGAATCAGTGTCTATGTGATGTGAGTTTGGCAGATCCATACAAAATCTAATTGTTGAGTTTTCAGATCTAGTGAGTTGAAGGTGTACTCTATCATTCATGCATGTCTGCAAGTGTTTGGGTGAATTGTGGTGGAAATCTCTGTTGCATTGAGATTTTTTTCTCTGTGTAACAAATTCCTTCTATATTCTTTGTAATTTTGTGGAAATGAGCCCTCCTTGTGGTTAACCCTTGTTGGATAGTGAGTCCTATTTTGGTACTGATCCTTCGTTGGCAGTGAGCCTTTGTAATAGGTTTTGATATTCTCTATATTGTGAGCTAATCCTCACCATGGTTTTTGCCTTATTAGGTTTTCCATGTAAATCTAGTGTAATTGTGTTTGTGTGATGCTTTTTAGTTTCTACTTTTGCACTTAAAGATTAATCATACTAGCAAAGTAAATATTTGTGATTGGTTTAATTTTCGGTGAAAAATTTTCAAGGTGAAAGTTTTTTACAACTGATTCACTCCCCCCTCTTAGTTGTCTTGTTGAAAAAATGGGCATAACATTTGCGTTACTTATCAAAATTTTGGTTTTTTATAGGCGTTGGAAAGGCAATTCAGAGATCTACATAATGGATAAGATAATTTTGACAAATTGTGCACCAAAAATTAATTATAATCATTTTAAGTTCCTACTTAATTTTTAAAATTTTAAATGCTCATATTTTTTGCATACAAAGTGATTTTTTCGTGTTTACTTTTGTAATAATCACCCTAAATGACTTGAAACATTAAAAAAGGAATAAATAATTGAACATTCATATATTTGTACTAAGGAGAGTAAATATTTTGTATAAATCATCATAGAAGGCCTCCTTGTTGTCTTTGATCCTATGTGCACCTTTTCCCAAGTTGAAATAGGATAACATATATCTTTTTCTCTCTCCCACTGTCTATTTAGCTTTCTCTACCTCTCTTCCCCTCTCCTTCCTTCACCCTTCCTACCTATCTATCCCCTTTTCCCTTACCTTAACTCTATCTATATTTTTCCTCTCTCTCTCCCCTCTCTATCTAGCTCTCTCCCTTTCTCTTCCTCTCTATCTTTCCCAGGTTATATATCTCTGCATATCTCTCCCTCTTTATATCTCTATCTCTCCATGTCTCCCTCTATTTATATCACTCCTTTCTATATCTCTCTATTTCTCTCTATATTTCTCTCCCCCTCTCCCTCTCCCTCTCCCTCCCTTTATTTATTTATATAATCTCTCTCTTCATCGATTTATCTCCATATCTCTCTTCACTCATATACACACACACACCCTATTTCTCCCTCCCTATCTCTATCTCTTTGTCTATCCCCATCTCTCCATCTCTCTCCCCCTATCTCTCTATAACTCTCTATTACTTGTCTTTATCACCTATTTTCTCTCTCATTATTTCCCCCCCTCTCTCTTTATATATCTCCTTATCTCTCTCTTTATATCTATCTCATTATCTCTACCTCTCTCTATTATTCATTCTATCTCTATCCCTTTCTATCCATATATTTATCTACCTCTATCTCCCTATATCTCTATCTCTCTCCTTATCCCTCTCTATCTCTCTATATCTCCCTCTATCACTATCTCTCCCCCTCTCTCCCTCTTCTTCTCTCTTTATCTCTCTACCTATCTCTCTCTTTTTCTCTACCTCTATCTCTCTATCTACCCCCTCTCTATCTATCCCCTACTATCCCTCCCTCATCTATCTCCCCCTCTCTATCTCTCCATCTTTCTCTCTACCTCTTTATCTCTCCATCTCTATCTCTATTCCTCCATCTATCACTCTATCTTACCATATATATATTTTTATCTCTCTATCTTCATATTCATATATATTTCTCTCTGTATTCCTATCTAACATTCTATAGAGAGAGAGAGGGTTAGTGGAGATAGAGAGAGAAGAGAGATATGGTGAGAGATAAATAAAGGGAGAGACATGGGGAAAGAGGGAAGGATGGAGTGAGAGGTACATAGAGAGAGAGAGAGAGACATAGAGGGGAGATAGAGAGAAGTAGAGAGGGAGGGAAGGAGGGAGGGAGAGGTAGAGATAGAGATAGAGATAGAGAGATAGGGTGGGATGGCTATAGGAAGAGGTAGGTAGAAACGAGAGGAGGATGGAGATTGGATAAAGAGAAGTAGAGACTGAGAGAGAGGTAAAGTGGGAGGGATAGAGGGAGAGGTAGGTAGAGAGAGGGAGGGTGATGGGATATATAAAGAAGTATAGATGGAAGGAGAGATAGAGGTAAGATGGGATGAGTAGAGTGAGAGTTAGGTAGAGAGAGAGGGTGAGGGGAGATAGTGAGAAATAGAGAGGGAAGGGGACAAAGAGAGGTACATAGAGAGGAAGATAGAGAGCGAGAGAGAGAGAGAAGAAGAGAGAGAGAGGGAAGGAGGGAGAGAGGGAGGGAGAGGTAGGTAGTGAGAGAGAGGTAGGGTGTGAGGGATAGAGGGATAAGTAGGTAGATAAAGAGGGTAAGTGGACATAGCCCAAGTAGAGAGGGAAAGTGAGAGAGAAGTAGAGAGGAGAGAGATGATGAAGAGAGATATAGGGAGACATCTAAAAGGGGAGAGGGGGAATGAGAGATGGATGAAGTAAGAGATAGGTAGAGAGAAATAAAGAGAAGTAGAGAGGGAGGGAGGAAGGGAGAGGTAGAGATAGAGAGGTAATATGGGAGAGATATAAGGAGAGGTACGTAGACAAATATGAAGATGTAGATGGGAGATAAAGAGTAGAGAAAAAGATAAAGGGAGGTAATGTGGTCACCCTCTATCTCTCTACCTACCTCTCCCTCTATCCCTCCAACCTTACCTCTATCTCTTTATCTCTACTTCTTTGTATATCCTATTTAAATATTCCTCTCTATCTACCTACCTCTCCATATATCCCACCTACCCTACATCTATATCTCTATCTCTCCCTTCTTCCCTCCCTCTCTACTTATCTCTATCTCTCCTCTTTTTCTCTCTACCTACCTCTCACTCCATCCCTCTCATTATCCATATCTCTCCCTTTATATATCTCTATGTATCTCTATTCACCCCCTCTCTCGTCTCTACCTCTCTCTCACCTTCCCCCTCTACTTTTATCTATCTCCACTCACCCTCTCTCTCTACCTACTTATCCCTCTATTTCTCCCACCCTACTCTCTCATTAATTGCCTTCCCATACTTCCCTCTCTCTCTCCTCTTCCCTCTCTACTCTATATCTCCTCTCACCCTCTCTCTACCTACCTCTCACTCTATCCCTGCAAACATAAGTCTCTCTCCCCTTTCATATTTAATTCTCTTTATATCCCCTCACCATCCCTCTCTCTACCTAACTCTATCTCTATCTCTCCCACCTTACCTCTCTCTTTGTCTCTACTTCTCTTTATCTCCCATATCCATCTTCCTCTTTGTCTACCTACCTCTCCCTATAACCATCCCACCCTACCTCTCTATCTCTACACATCCCTTCCTCCCTCTCTCTAATTCTCTCTATCTCTCTCTTTACCTACTCCTCAGTCCATCCATTCCTCATTCCCACTCTCTATCCCTTTAGATATCTCTATATATCTTCTCTCTCTCTCTCTCCTCTCTACCTCTCTTAACTTCCATCTCTACTTCCCTCTATTTTCCTCTCACACTCCCTCTCTACTCTTTGTAGGAGTGATGGAGAGAGAGGGAGAGAGAGGGAGAGAGAAGGAGAGAGGGATAGAAAGAGGGGGAGATATCTAGAGATATATAGGACTTGGGAAAGATGGGAAGAAAAAGGGAGATAAATAGTTAGAGGGAGAGGGAGAGGGAGCGGGAGAGGGAGTGGGAGAGGGAGAGGGAGAGGAAGAGATGGAGAGGGAGAGGGGGGAGGGAGAAATATATAATGCATAAAGAGGGAGAGGTCGAGAGGTAGAGAAGAAAACTAAATCCAAAAGGTACAAGTTTATATATTGAAAAATTAGAAATATCAATGATGTATCAAATGTGAAAATGAAACCCTAATGTGGTTTCTAAGGATGGGTAGGGTAAGTAAAATTGATTTCACAATCAAGATAATAGAGAAAGATGTAATTATATAAAATTGATGAAGGATTGAACAGGCAAAGAGTTTCAAATATAAAATTGAGATGTAAATATCATAAAATTATAGATCTTAGAAGAAACCCTAATATGAATAAGAAACCTTAGAAGAAGACTAGGATGTGTAGGATTTATTGGGTTTACTAAAATACAAAGAGGCCTAAAGAGGGAAAAAGAAAGGAAATCAAGGGATAGGTAGAGAGATAGGTCTAGATCTTGGGAGAGAGATATAGAGAGAGATAGGGAGGGAGGGAGAGAGGGAGATGTAGGTATAGAGAGTGAGAGGTGAGAAGAGAGATACAAAGAGATAGATAGAGGGATAGGGAGAGAGAGTTGAGATTGAGTTAAGAAGAGATGGAAGGATGGAGGGAGGAAGAGGTAGATAGATAGGTCTAGAGAAAAAGAGAGAGATCTAAAGAGGGACAAAGAGAGAGGGAAGGAAGGAGGGAGAGAGAGGTAGAGAGATAGGTCTAGAGCTCAAGGAGAGAGTGAGAAAGATAGGTCTAAAGAGGGACAAAGAGAGAGGGAAGAAGGGAGGGATGGGGCGGTAGATGGATAAGCCTAGAGCTCAATAGATTGAGAGGGAGAGGTCTAGAGAGGGAAAAATAGAGAGGGAAGGAGAGAGGGAGAGACATGTGGAGAGATAGGTCTAGAGCTCAAGGGGAGAGAGTGAAATATAGAGAGGTATAGAAAGGGAAACAGAGATCTGATGATTTATGAAGATTTTTTCGTCTCCTCACCAAAAAAATATAATTATTTCATTATTGATTACTTCTCTAATGTTTCAACTATTTTGATATGATTTTTACAAAAGAACCATGGAAAAGAGACTCCACATGCGAAAGTAGTGATCAATTGATGTTTCAAAAATAAAATCTGAAGTTCAAATTATTATAATTATTTTTGTATAATATAGAAACACTAACTAGTCCATTATGTAGAGCTCTAAATCACCTTTCTAGTTCTCATAAATTTTTTTTTGATAAGAAATCCAAAAGTTATGCCCATTTTACTGAAGAGGGATTTTTAGGCTTTTCAAAATGGATATTAGTTTTGTAATAACAAATTTCCATTTTGTTAAAATGGATTATCTGTTTTGTCAAAATGGATATCCATTTTGAAGACATAAAAATGAGTATTGGTTTCTAAAAATGGATACCCGTTTTATTTTTCAAAACATATATCCATTTTGTAGATATAAAAATGGGTACCCATTTCAACAATACAAATATATATATATTTTTAAAATAGATATCTGTTTTGAAGACACTATGAAAAATGGATATTTGCTTTGTTTTTCAAAATGGATATCCCATTTGAAGACATAATTCATAACAATGGATATTTGTTTTTTCATATAATTCTTTTCCCTTTGTTTTTGCCTCAAGATTACTCTAGGATTTGTCTTGGGGGTGTCAAACTTGAAAAGTCAACTGGCCCAATGTGTTTATAGGTTTCATCGTCTTTTCATGACTCACCCTTCATGTTGATGACCTTTTTTCATCTAAATTTGATGAAACAAAAAAGGGTTCTTTCAATAAATTGTTAGCATTCTACTAGTATAAGATATGATTTATTTTGAATTTAATAGACAATTATTATTGATTTTCTGCATGCACTATGGCTAAATTCCTAATTGATAGGCCTATTGAAAAACATCTATAATTTTTAAATGGTTACACATTTTTTAAAGCTGAAATATGTGTCACACTCCATGCTTCACAAATTATAATTTAAAAAATATGAATTTAATAATATTTTGACCAAATTAGGGTGGTCAGATAAATGGTTTTTAATATTTTTAAAAATTTCTACAAGAGAATTCATAACTAATTATTTACTTGCAAAAAAATTACAAAAAAATATGTGTCACATTCGGGCATGTTTCTTGTACTTATGTTGAAAGATTAAAAAAATATATATTTATTTTTGCTCACACTTAGGATGGCTAGACAACCACTTGATTTTTATTTTTTCCAAAATTTAAATACTACTGCATTGAAATTTTAAAATTTCACTAAATCAAATTACTTTTTTCCAAAAAAGGCTTAGTAGCCTACAAACTACATTCAGTTTGCTACAAATTATATTCCTACATATTTTCCAAATTATGTTAATAACCTATTCAAATTTGTATGTGAAGTTGCTTAAGTCTATTTTTTGTATTTTCATTGCCACTTAAAGGCCCTTACAAACCCATTTGTCTTTTTAGAAGTTATAAAATGAACCATTTTTTGTTAGTGTAATTAATATTTAATTACACTTGCATAACTTTACTTAGGTTTTGCTTAGGTAATAATTAGTTTACTTAATTAATAAGTAAGTTTTATTTAGTTGAGTTGTTTTTAGGTCAACATTAGGGTTGCATACATTTCTTTTATAAAGCAATTCTCTTCTTGTAATTTCTTAATTCTGAATATTATCAATTTGCACATTTCATGCAAAGCTCTGCTTTTTTGATGTTTTCTCTTCTATGGAAGGTGTTTAGGTTTGCATGTCTGATCTAGGGTTTCTAACATGGTATCAGAGCCTTGACATGCAACCCCTTCTCAAATTTTGAAGAAAACCATTGTAAAGTTTGTTTGGGGTTCCTCGAGGATTTTTTACCTTGAGTTCATTTATGCAGCGTCTTGGATCAGATCAGGCACCACCATTGGATTCAGAGCGCTGTAAAAAGTCAAGATTGACTTTTATTTTGCAGATTTTGGTCATCATTTGCTAGATCTGTGAGGGTTTCATGTTTGCTGATTTTTTGGAAGCTCTAGAGGAAGCCTATTTTTTGGAGCATCTTGGAGCAAAACAAACACTGCCATCGCATTTGCAGTGCCTCAAAAACCTAAGATCGCCCTTCATTTCATTGATTTTGGCAAAGTTGATCCAGAAGGAAAAAAAAATTTGCCAGGGAAGCCGTACGACCTCCCCAACACGCAATTCGAGACAAAATTTCACGAAAAATGCAAAAAAAATAAAAAAAATGCATTTTTTGGGATGCGGCCCGATGCTCCCAATGCAAATCCGCTTGCCACTGGGCAGCCACCGGGCAGCCACTAGGCGGCCGTCGATTTTCCATCACCGGGCTACGCCGTCAAAACCTGTCGCTCGTCGAGCTAGCCCCCACGGGCTCCTTCTGGGTCCGCCCTGGTCACATGGACGACCGGGGGTCCTCCGCCAGCCCCTGAGGGCTTATGTACTTCCGGTCGTGGTCACATGGGTGACCAGGGGCTCCGCCCCAGCCCCTTGCATGCCAGCCCCTGGTCGCGCACAGGACCAGGGGCCAAAATTTTTTTAGCCCCCTGGGCTGCCTGGAGGCTTTATTGGCCAAATTGAAGCACTTTTACAAAATCAGGCGTAACTTTTGCGTATAGTGTCCTTTTTTTGAAAACGAGATACCATTGGAAAGCTGATTCCAACGCCAATCCAATGGTGAAGGTATTTTTCTTTGATTTTTCTCCAGTTTTATTTTGTAGGTCCTTAAACTCAGAACTTGTGTTTTTCACTCTGGAGGGCATATCTTTTGACTCGGTGATCCTTTTTTTGCTATTCTTACGGAATTGGAAAGCTGGTTCAGTCCTCTACATAGATCTGAGGTCTATTTTTATTTTTTGTTTATACATGTTTATGCATTCTCTCCTTTTACAGTCATTGGGGATTGTAATAAATGAACTGATATAAAGTTCCATCAGGGGGGTTTCTTGCATAATAATCTTCATTGTGTTTTGATGACAACTCGAATGGGTTGTAATCTGGTTTCTTAGTTTCTTTTGGCCACTTTTTTTTCTGAGCTTGACACATATCAGATTCATTTTGGTTTACACTTTAGATTGAGAGCCTATGGTTAATGATCCGCATCGGATCCATCTTAGTTTGAGGGCCACTAAATTTGTGGTTAATGTTCCCGAGTCTTAATGGTACTTGTTCCTATGGAAGAGTTTTAGTCACAGTTTGGCATCGGCATCGAGATTCATGGCTTCTAGATTCTGTCATCATCATATCATCTACCGTTGCTTTATGGATTCCAAGGTTGTTCCAGTTTGGTGTTTTCGAGTGTTCTGTGGCATCGGGTCTACTGTTGCATTATTATGATTCCGATATGGTTTCTTGTAGACAAAAGTATTTTTTCTTGCTTTTCAGATTGCGGTTCCAGTGCTACTCCACAATGTTCTTCCAGTGCTTCTTTGCAGCAGTCATCTCATTGTAGGGGGGGTTGTCCCACTGGGTTTTCCTTCTCTACCTCATTATTGCATTTGTACACGGGTACCTGATCAAGCCTTGTTGTCGGGACCCATTCATACTTTTTTGCATTCATCTAAGTTTTAGGTGCATGCTTTTTTAGTCTCCCTAAGTTGCACTTATGGGGGGGTGTTAGTATAATTAATATTTAATTACACTTGCATAACTTTACTTAGGTTTTTCTTAGGTAATAATTAGTTTACTTAATTAATAAGTAAGCTTTATTTAGTTGAGCTATTTTTAGGTCAACATTAGGATTGCATACATTTATTTTATAGAGCAATTCTCTTATTGTAATTTTTGAATTCTTGAATATATCAATTTGCACATCTTCATGCAAAACTCTGTTTTTTCATTGTTTTTCTCTTGTGTGGAAGGTGTTTAGGTTTGCATGTCTGATCTTGGTTTCTAACATTTTTTAGAATCTATCAACAACCACAAAGATTAAATGCTTACCTCTTTTCTTTCTCAAAAATAGAAGCACAAATTCCATACCTATGACATCCCATAGTTTATCTCATGTTGGTAATGGATGATATAGTTCTATGTTTTGACTCCATCCTTAGGGTTTAGTCATATATAATACATCTTTGCACAAATTCCTAACATCACTCTTCATCTTTAGCTAATAATAGCTCCCATTAAACTGTGCTAGAGTTTTATTATTTCTAAAATGTCCAATCAATCCAACACAATAGCGTTCTATTATTAAGTTTTCCCTCATTGATCCTTGAACTATATAAACTTGATGTCTTTTCAATAAAAATATATTCTATATGATTAATCCATCCATAATGTCTCATCTATGCTACTAGGTTACATACATGTTGTCAAGGCACCCTTAAAATTTGAATCATCATTTTACATTCTTCATGGCATCAAAACCAACTAGTTAATCTCTCATTTCAATTAATATTGTTGATATTTTACTTAAGGTATTTGCTACTTTGTTCAAACTCCCACTTCAATGTGTAAGTACAAAAGTATTAACTTACAAGAACTCTACCTATTCCATATGTTACTGATTAATCTTAGTTTATTTATTGATGAATTGTGAAGTATGATGATCTATTAGAGCACAAACTATGCCACACTTTTATAAAAGAAAGGGTCAACACAAATACTATTTTTTAACATAGACCACATAAAAATGACATGTATGTTTTGAATTCTAAAATTATATAATCTTTGAATTCTAAAATTATATAATAAATGGATATAATTATTGGAAAGGATTTATAAAACAACCATGTATTTTACTATCTCTGTAATACGATTTCACCAACATTTTGGTACTAGAGCAATTAAATCTTTGGGCCTGTGAAGATGAGGAGTTTTGCACTTAAATTCTATTGTCTCTAGAATAAGAACTGTGATCGCTTGAATTCCATGCAATGGACGAAGTTGTTGATATGCATAAATGACCATTAGGTCTGTGGAGACTTATATATCAGTTTGCACCACCTGTAACACTTAATACGCTAGATCCAAGAACTGATCATACAAATGGTCATAGCATATATTTCAACTTTGGAGAGTTTTAAATACCTATGAAAGGTCTTCATTTCTAGCAACTCAAATATTCAACTTACTATGAAAATGCATAGAGGATTCCAACGACATCAAATAATGTTGTTTCAAGGCCAATATTGTCTCAACTTACTATGCAAATGCATAGAGGATATTGTGCGAGAATTCCTTCATTTGAGGAACAACCAGAAAAACACTTTTTGTTATAAGGGTTCATCTTCTGGTGATGGAGTTGGATTCCAGCTTCCCTTCCTTTTTTTCTAAAACTAGTCTTATACAAAAGTCATTACCCTTAAAGGGATTTCTATACAAATTTGGAGTTTTTCAACTAAAAGTGTTCCAAGTATTAAAACTTTAAATGAAATAGTCATGGAGGTTGAATACCTATCAATATATTTCTTAGAAAGGACTCGTGCCCTTATGGACAATTTTTTTGAGATCTTGAAAAAGTTACTTTCATCAAAGACTGCATCTATATACAATTTTAACATAGATCCGAATTTTGTTGATTAACATCTTTCAGATCATTATAGTTGGCAACACACAAATCTATGTTTTATAGTACCACCATGGATCAAGTAATGTCTGCAGAAAATTGATTGATTTAAGATTGGATTATGATGGTATTGGAGATTGGAAAAATTTCCATCATCTCAAGTCAATTTCTCACTTTGAGATTGTGCTTTGTTTTAGATTTTTTTTTGGTTTTCTTATGTTTTCTTTTTCTGTTGATAAAATGCATATATTGTGAAGTGATTTTGAACATAGGTAAGGGATTTGGTGAACTCAATATGGATTGTTGTCTAGATAGTTCACAAGTCTCTGATCTAAGGAATTTTACCCTTATGAGGGCCATGAGACAACTTGAAGAAGAAATGGATTGGTATCTAGTAATTGTGGAGATCTACGATTTAAGTGTATGGGGAGGTGGTAGTATGAGATATTGAGAATTCAACTCAAAGCTACACCCTTCCAAGGGTTCCAAGGTAGATTTATGGAGTTCCACCTAATTCAAGATTTGTTTCAGATTCCAAAGAAAATCTTCTAAAGAATATGCATTTGTTTGTATCAATTGCCATGTTTTGTTGCGTGGAATGTAAAAATTAAGGGGTGTTGGAAAAATTAAGGTTTATATTTTATAATAAAGTCATCTTAGTGACCTAAAGTTATATTTAATTAATATTTAGTTGTTCGTTAGTATTTAGTTGGGATTTATTCAGGTATGGTGGTTTGAGAAGTTATTAGGAAGGCTTTATAAAAACCCATATTGTAATACTTTGAAAACCCACTCAATAACATTTTTTCTCTAATAAAATGTTGGAAATAAGCCACACCAAGACCAATGATGGGTTGTCCAAAGAAGGGCTAGTAGCTCAATTGGTAGAGCACTCTAGAAGCAAATGGAAGGTCATAGGTTCAAGTCCTAGCTAGTCCATATGAGTTGTAGCTCAACAAATGGTATCAAAACTAGGATAGGACCCTCAAGAACCTATAGCAAGTGGCTTAAGGAGGGTGTTAGAAATAAGCCACACCCGAATTGACAATGGGTTGGCCAAAGAGGGGCCAATAGCTCAGTTGGTAGATCACTCTAGAAGAAAATGGAAGGTCCTAGGTTCGAGTCCTAACTGTTCCATATGAGATGTAGCTCAACACAAAACACTCCCACTATAATTATATATTTTATTTTTTATATTTTCTTCATCTGATAACTTTGCATAAAACCCATGTAAAACTAAAAAACTAATACCAAAAATAAAATTTGAAACAAAATTTAAAAAACTCACCCATAAATTTATGCTTTGATGTTAGCTATCTTTCGAGATTTATACAAGATCCAAAGAAATGTCATTGGGTTGAAACTAAGCATGTTTTGAGATATGTATGAGGTACACTTGATTATGGTTTAGAATACAAGAAGAACCATTAGTTATTCTTGCAAGGATATGCCAACTTGGACTATGTTGGATGTGTTGGTGATGGACATTTCTAAGGAGAAGTCATCTATTCTTTTGTGACAATTAGGGGGTTTCAAAACTTTCAAAGAATCTAACTTTTCATGAAAGAACAAAGCTTATTGAGGTGAAATATCATTATATTCAAGAACAAGTCTTGCACCACCACATTCATCTCTAGTACCCCCCATCAAATTCTCAGATAGTCGATATACTTACCAAGTCTCTTGGAAAGGTGAAATGTGAATTATTTTGGGGGTACATTTGTAAGAAAAATATAATAAGGGTGAATTTTAGCATAACAGTATTACATTTTTATACTGATAGGTGTATGCAATTGAGTATGCAGTTAAACTATTTCCAATTTCTTCAACTGCTTCCTCCTTCCTCCTTTTTTCCTTGCCTATATAAAGGCATTATTGATCATTGAATAATACATATAAAGATTTACAAATATTTCTCCTAGAGTGGGAGGGAAATAATATGCAATTAATAAAGTTTCCAAATTTTTAGAATTAATCTTATGTACACTCAAAGTTGGCATAGACATGAACAATTTATTATGAATGATGTGAGATTTAGGCTAGGTCTACTCACAAGTAGTCACTGATGTGGAAAAATCACCGTTGACAACCAAAGCTAGGCCTCATGAGAAATTAAGGCCTTTAATATAATGAAATAGAATGGTTTGTATAACATCTAGGATAGGGCCAATGATATTACACAAACTTTTATCATCATTAATATGTGATTGGAAATCTATGAGATATTTATCAAGTTGATGTGCCTTGATCTATGCTATTGTGTATAGGGTAGTTTCTTGGTTGAATCCTCCCTTAATGTAATGATGTGTTTTGGTAGGAGAATTAGGTAATTGATGAAAAATTAATGTATAAATCATATAAGAAGTTAGAGAAATCAAGATTGATTCAAATAGGAGAAGTACATGGCCTAGAATAAAACATGTTAAAATTTCAAAGAATTCTATGAGTGCTACAAATAGAAAAGAGCATCACAACACATGATGTGTTAGGTTCACTAAAATTAAATGGGTGAACCTAAAAAGAAAATTACAATTCAAGGATAGTGGGTTCACCAAAATGTAATGTAGAAAAGTATTTTTTTTGCATTAAAATTAATGCTTAAAGCTAATCTCACATTGTGCACTATCTAAACAAATATTTAAATGAAATGGTTTTTTATATTTGTTATATTAGAAACTTAATTTTTTGCTATGATAAATAAAAAATTAAATTAAAAACCTTATCTAGAAAAATTTTCCTACTTAAACGAAGTGAAAGAAGAAGAGAGTTGGTTAATATACTATTTTATAAAATATTGGAGTACAAAATTAACAAATTGAATCTAGAACTATAAATGGAAGAGGAAAAGGAACCGAACACCAAAACATGGAGCTCACTACCCAAGATATGGTCATAATGTGCCAATTTCTATGTAATGTAATTTAGCACTCCTCACATGTGTTCTAGGTCTTTCATTATCATCCAAAAATATTAAAAAATATAGATTATGGATATCTAGATTTTACTACACAAAAAGACAAAAAAATAGCATAACAATACTAACAATATACTAAAAATTGTGATAATTCTAAAATGATTCTAAATAAATTGAAAAATTTAATTATAGCTCAAATATGGGAGAAATGGAACGAAACCTATGTGTGATCATTGTAATATTCATTAAACTTACATCTAAGAAGAGGAAGGTTTAGGGTTACTTAGGATATTTCTATGAATGGTGAAGCCCCTATTTTGGTCTTTCAAACTCCATAAGAAGTCAATGATAAAGAGACAATAGAAATGTGTATGCTCTTAGCCTACATCTATATAGAACAAAAGAAATAAATTAAATGCTATGAATATTACTTTAGATATATAAGGAGAATTAGAATAGTGTGTATATTTTCTCAAATAAAAATAAAAACCCAACAAGTTATAAAAATACATAAAGGTGTTGAATGAACAAGGCAACTGAGAGGGGGGGTGAATCAATTGTAGAAAATTAAACCTTCAAAACCCTCAACAGTAATCAGATCCACATGCAATCATCAAACCCTTCTTTTGTTAATTTGATTAAACATGAAATGAAAAAACATAAACTGAAATAGCAACACCATAAACAAGAGAACACTAGATTTACATGGACTATCCAATGAGGGAAAAACCAAGCGAGGGTTAGCTCACAATATAAGTAATTGTAAAATTGGTACAAGGGCTCATTGCTAGAATAAGACACAAGCTGTCCAAAAGGGCTCACAGCTAGGGCTCACTACCACAAAAAGAAATACAAGAAGATAGAAGAATGATGTTACACAAAGAACACTTTCTCAATGCATCAAGGAAATCCACCACAATGATCCAACAGTCTTGCAACCTTAACAATTTTGGATGTCTTTAGCTCACTTCCTTCAAGAACCCTAAAATTCAAATTCACACTGCTCTACTTAAATTCGCATCACACACTTCACTCCCATTGATCTTACATCTATCTTGCTTCTTACTTCTTTCATACCTCAACTCACAACAACACCACACTCATTTATATCAACCTCAATCTCAAAAACCTTCTCCTATGTCAGAAACTAGAAGTTATACACACAAATTAAAAATACTTCAGCACCTAAACATTCTCGCGATGGATAGAGAAAATAAATCATACTTCTTGCTCAACCATGACACCAATCTACATCCAAGAAAGAATGCACCACCACTTGTTCTTTTCCTATCATCAACACAACCAGCCTAATCTGCATCTGTATAAGCACTTAATGTGAAATCAATATGATTAGGATACCACGAGCCATAATCTAGAGTACCTTTTAGATAAATGAATATCCTTTTCACAGCTACAACATGTGTTTCTCTAGGATCTTCTTGAAATCTAGCTACAAGACAAACTACATGCATGATATCCGGTCTAAGAGCAGTTAGATATAGCAGTCCACGAATCATAGATCTATACTTACTCTGATCAACCTTAGGTGAGTCATCATATTTTCTCAATTTACAACCAGTCACCATAGGAGTGCATACTAGTTTGGATTCATCCATACCAAACCTCTTCAACATCTCTTTGAGATTTTTAGACTATGAAATGAAAATCCCTTTATCTGTTTGATTGATTTGTCACCCATGAAATAAATTCATCTCCCCAAACATTGACATTTCAAACTCTTTCTGAATTTTCTCTACAAAATTCTTACACATAGCTTCATTTCCACCAAAGATAATATCATCCACATACACTACTACTATTAATATTTTGTCTTCCTCAATTTTGAAATAAATATTGCTATTTGTGGTGCCTTTACTGAATCCTTGTTGTATCAAGTACCTATCCAATCTTGCATACCAAGCTTTGGGAGCTTGCTTCAACCCATATCTAGTGCCTTCTTCAATTTGCATACCATATCCGATTAATCTGACAACTAAAATCCTTTTGATCATTCCATGTAAACTTCTTCTAATTCACCATTTAGAAAAGTAGACTTCACATCCATTTGATAAAATTTAAAGTCTTTATGTGCTACAAATGCCAAAAACATTCTCATAGCTTCCATCCTAGCCACAGGAGAAAAAGTCTCCTCAAATTCTATACCTTCCACTTGTGAGAAACCCTTGCACACAAGTCTTTCATTGTTTCTTACTACTCCATTTTCATTCAGCTTGTTTTTGAATACCCACTTAGTTCCAATTATGTTCTTGTTTGCCAATCTAGGAACCAATTCCCAAGTTTGATTATTTTCTATCTGTATATTTGTTCTTCTTCCATTACCTTCATCCAATGTTCATCTTTACATGCTTCACTTATTGTTTTAGGTTCAAATTTAGAAAGTGAACATAGATTTACCTCAACTTTAGCAACTTTTTTTCTTGTCAATACACCTTTCCTCTTATCTCCAATTATATGATCTTCAAAATGGTTCTTTTGTACATACTTAAGGGTTTTAGGGGTCTTCTCTAGAGCTTCTTCATCTTCATTCTTCACTTCTTGTTCATTAGCCTTTTCTTCTTCTTTGCAATCAGGTTCATTTGACACATATCCATCTACTGAAATTGACTTTTGCAAGTTTTCATCAACTTTAACATTTGTACTTTCTACTATCTTTCTTAGCCTTTTGTTGTAACATATGTAAGCTTTGCTTCTAATAGAATATTCAAAAACTAGTAGAAAAATAGCAATAAATGACTAAAAAAACTACTAAAAATTGCATATAAATGACTAAGCTTGGTCATGTGACCATTAGTACTTTATTGCCAGCCATTTATAATGTGACCAAATTCAGGACTAAACCATTTTTAGTCATTTATTGGTTTTTTTGATTGATCAATTTGGTAGTATATTTTTTCGTTAATTATGTCATTGATTTTTGTTAATTGGTCATTTATTTAGTCATGGTAGTCATTTATTTAGTCATTGTAATCCTTAATTGTTTTCAATTGGTAGTATATTTAGTCATTTTTATTCACTTATTCATGGTAGTCATTTATTTAGTCATTGTAATGGAATACACTCTTGATCAAGGCTCTTAATTCTGTGTAGAATAAGGTCTCTATTCATGCATTTTGAAGGAAGTTGGATGGTCAGTTCTGCTTGTTGTATGGTAGATTAAGGCACTGGTTTTGTATTTTCTCCTTGCTCTATACCTATTCATAAAGGAAATAAGAAATCTAGGTTTCATGTGGAATTACCTATTGCTATGATATTCATTTAATTTTGTGCTTATGTAGCTTCCAATTCTATTTCACTAGAAAATATCATGGTTACATTAGGCTACCTTATGTGTCTACTTCAACCTGAAGTTTGAGCAAGAAAACAAAAAACCAAAAGAAAATAATGTAGTTGTGAATAATATATTGGACATTTAAATATAAATACCATTTTGAGTTGAGTTGTTTTTATATATATTATAAATGAGGGTTGGACCTAAACAAAAAGAAATATACACATGTACATGGTAATAGGCCCGAAATTAGGATAAACCTAATGCACTGTAAAAGGCCATTACGTATCTAGAATGGGTGAGAGTAAGATTTGTTTAAATCTGTAATGGTCTCTATCAAAATAAAATTATATAGGGGTGTGGCCCCATTGAGAGAGCCATGGCTCCCTGTGGAGTCTGTGGCCTCTTCAATGGAGGTCACCCCTCACAAACCACATCCTCCCTCTATAGGCTTAGCCAACCCTTCACAAATCTATTGACATCACCATTTCCTGTAATGCAAGGACACAAGCAATGGGTTTGTGGGAAATGAAAGGAAGATTTAGGACAACATAGATTGAAAATAATAATGATATATGAGTTCACCATGGCCACCCTTCCTTTCTTTTCCCTTCTCCTTTGAGAGTGCCACCTCCACATATTGTATCACCCCTTGCAACAGTGTATCACCTCTCCCTTCCTACATGGATCTCCTCATGCCTCCTCCCTCACCCATCTCCACGAAAGGAAGCAATCTATAAAAAGAAAATGCAACATAGGAAAAAGATAAGAATTATAGTGTTTCCTAGTTCACCCAACAAAATAATATGTTTCCAAAAAGGGATTAGGGCATAAATCATATGTTTTAAGTTCCTATTGCCAAAATGAATGAAGAAATTTAGGCGCCCATGTGACTTTTGAAATGGATGTGGAATTTACTTTCAATGCAGTTTTAAAAATGTTTATGTTCGGTTAAACGAATCTTAGTCGCTCATCATTTTCTGCCATTTTTTCGTCTATCTTTCGCTAGTTTCCATACCACTTCTTCCCCGCCGCTATTGGTTTTCGCTCCTCCAATCTCGTCCTCACTAGTATTGACCACTCATTCCTCCAATTTGGTGAACTGTAGCCTAGAAATATGGTTTTGGCGAGGGTTTAAGTGTATGTTTATTAAAATGAAAATTACGGAAAAAATCCTAATAATGATCACATTTAGGTTTTAACATTATGGCATCCTTTATCCTATGCAGTTAAGTATATATTAAATTTTATATAATAATTTTTTTTTATAAATATATAATTATATTATTAATTATTATTATATATTATATTCTCTAACAAAACTATTAAATATATATATCATTTTTATAATTATTAATTAATAACTATTATATTCTTATTTAATACAAAATATAATTAATATATTTTATATTTTATATAATACAGATTAAATTATATAATTATAAACAATATAATTATATTTATAAATATATATAATAGTATATATAGGTTAGAATACAAAATATTAAATATAATTATGGAATTATTATAATTAATAATTAATATATTTCTATATAGATCAAATTAAATTAATTTATAAAAAAACTCATAGTTTAATTGATCTTTGGATAGGATAGGAAAAAGAAAACTATATGTATGTTAATACAAAATAAAATTGATAATATAATAATAGTAATATAGACCAAAAATAAATGCTAATTTTAATATGGTTACTCATATTGTCTAATTTTTATTTGTGTGACTAATTATTTAGTCATTTTTACTTATGTGACTAATTATCTAGCTGTGTTTTTCACCTGATGATCAAATTAGTCATTTATAGTTGTGTTGCAAAAAATTAGTAGAAGTTAGTTATTTTTAGTTGTTGTGACTAAAGGTTTGTCACATAGTCATTTATTTGCCAAATTCTACTAGTGAAGGAAGATACCTTCATTAGATCTTGCATCAAACTTTTTTGAGTTTTCTTCTTCTCTTTTGATATAACATTTGCTTCCAAACACTCTAAAGTACTTCACAGTAGGAATCCTTCCATACCATAGCTAATAGGGAGTCTTTATGCTATTAGCTTTGGCTTGAATTCTGTTAAGTATGTAAATAGTAGTATGAATAGCTTCTCTCCAATAGACTTGTAGTAGATTTTATTCTTTAATCATAGTCCTTGTAGCTTCTTGAACAGTCTGGTTTTTCCTTTTAACAACTCCATTTTGCTGAAGAGTTCTAGGGCTAGAAAAATGCCTCTTTATTCCATGAACTTCACAAAACATGTTAAACTCATTGGAGGTGAATTCACCACCTCTATCAAACCTTAAACATTTGATTTTCAAATCCATTCAATTCTCAACCATATCTTTAAATGCCTTGAATTTGTCTAATGCACCATATTTTTCTCTAAGAAAAGTAACCCAAGTCATTCTAGAGTAATCATCAATCAAAAGCATAAAGTACCCATCACCTTGTAGAATTTTCACCCTTGTAGGACCACAAAGATCTATGTATTAATTCCAGTAGTTCAGTAGTAGATTTTTCCTTTACCTTGAAACTACTCCTTGTTTGTTTTCCACATCCACAAATTTCATAAACAAAATTGATAGGCTTTGTGATTCTTGGTAGATCTTTCACTGCATGAACTAAACTAATTCTTGCCAAATTATCAAAATTCATGTGACACATCCTCCGGTGCCATAACCAACTATCATTAATCTAAGACATAAAGAAATTACCATAAACACCCTTAAGGTGATGGATGTTTCCATCTGTTCTCTTACTAGCAGCAATCACAATTTTGGACCCTTTTCTGATCTCACATGTTTCATCCTTAAACACAAGATTATATCCCTTGCTACACATTTTTTCCAACACTCAAAAGGTTATTCTTTAAACCCTTAACATAATAAACATTGTCAGTGTTATGCTTGACATCAAAACTGATTGAACCTATTCCACAAATCTTAGCTCATGATTAATCTCCAAATTCAACTAATCCTCCATCATACTTTTCAAGTTTAACAAACTTACTCTTGTCTCTAGTCATATGATTAGAAGAATCACTATCAACAACCTAGTAATTATTATCTTCTTTAGCATGAAAGGAAGATACCAAAGTACCTTCAATCTTATCCTTCATCTCTAGAACACATTCCTTCACACATATTTCAAGGTTAGTAGAACCAAATTCTTCTTTTATATCAAAAAATAGGTATCCATCATCATCAAAATCTCCATAATCAAATTCGTCGTCAAAAATACCAACATCTTTTCTCAAATAATAAGTTCACTTAGTCATTTTTCCTCTATTTTCTTTGTTCTTATTGTTTATAACTCTTTTTGGACATCTTGAAGCATAACACGACCTATTTCACCATAGCTAAAATATTTATTAGGTAATTTACCTTTGTACTTATAAGTGCCCTTCTTCATTCTTTTTACAAAGTTAGCTTCCACATCACCATGATCTTCCTTATCTGAATCTTCAATATTCTTCGATTTACCATCTTTGAAAGAAGTCTCTACTTTTGTGGCATTCTTCAAACTAATTTCTATCATCTCAAAAGTAGTTAGTGTACCAATCAACTGATCTTTGGAATATTTTTCAAAATTTATAGTTTCCTTAATAGCAGATACCTTTTCACTATAACAATCAGGAAGAGATCTGATAACTTTCTTTACTACTTTATATTCTTTAACTATTACACCAAGGCCTCTGATAGCACTTACTAGCTCATCAACTCTCTATATGTAGCATCTAATTAATTCATCCTCAAACATCCACATCATTTCAAATTGTGCCTTCAAGTTCTGCACATTTGATTGTTTGACCTTAGGATCTCCTTCATAAATGCTTTCTAGCTTATCCCAAACCTCTTTAGTAGTATTCAAACTCATGACTTTTACTAATTCAGTATTTGAAAGACTATTCACAATAATAAATCTTTCCTTAGAATTGATCTCACATGCCTTGATTTTTTCATTTGTACTTGGACCATTCAGAGATGGAGTGTATGTAGTCTGATAATCCTTTTCAATCTCATATCCTTGAGCTAGCAGATATCCTTCCATATTTGTCTTCTAGAATGCATAATCTATACCATTGAATTTGGGGCAATCCAAAGTAACCTTGTTCGCCATCCCAGACCTACCTTAAGATGTTAATCTCTTCTCTAAGGAACCTTCCTCTGATAACAATTATTTAATGAGCAAGGAAAATGAGAGGGGGGTGAATTGATTGTATAAAATTAAACCTTCAAAACCCTCAATAGTAATCAGATCCACATGCATTCATTAAACCCGTATTCTGTTAATGTGATTAAATGTGAAATGTAAAAACAAAATTGAAATAACAACACCATACACAAGAGAACACCAAATTTACATAGAAAACCCAATGAGGGAAAAAACATGGTGAGGATTAGCTCATAATATAAGTAGTTGCAAAACTAGTATAAGGGCTCACTATTAGAATATGACACATTGTCCAAAAGGGCTCATTGCCACAAAAATTAATACAAGAAGATAGAAGAAGAATGTTACACACAAAACACTTTCTCAATGTAACAAAGAAATCCACCACAATTCTCCAACAATCCCATAGCCTTGCTTGAATGATTTCAGATGCCTTCAACTCATTATCTTTAGGAACCCTAACACTGAAATTCACTCTGCTCTGCTCAAATTTACATCAGAATTCACTCGCATTGATCTTACATCTATCTTGCTTCTTACTGCTTTCATACCTCAACTCACAACAACACCACACTCATTTATATCAAACTCGATCTCAAAAACCTTCTCCAATGTCAACAACTAGCCGTTATACACACAGATTCAAAATAGGTCAGCACCTAAACATTCTTGTGGTGGGTAGGAATGAAGGAAACCTACAAAAATGCTTAATTAGGACCTAAATAGATCCAAACACACCTCAAAATGCTTCTACAAGCTTCACAAGTAGTGCTAACACAAGGTTGACCAATACGTATGTTAAACACCATAATCATTTAGTACATGCTTCTTTAAGTCGATCCAAAACTTTTGGACAACAAAATTCACTTGAACACAATCTAGAATAATTCACGAACTAATTGAGATTCATCAAACACTTCATTCAAACTCGCATCATTCAAATAATTCAACTCAAAACAACTAGTAACCATTATTTGCATACTGACAAATGAAACTCACTTTGTACTGCATCAAACCAAATAAAAATTTGAACATGGAAAGATACAAGCATTATAAGAAACTTCCCAAATCTTCAAAACCTAAAGCCAAATAATGGAGAAACACGGAGCAAATACATTTCTCTCAGGCCGCATAAAACATCACCAAACAACTAGTTCACATACTAGTGAAAATATCTTGCATCGTACAACGATCCAAAAACCAAAATTTTGAACATAGCAACCTCTAACAACCTTGAATAACCCATAAGATCCACATAGGAATAACATCAACACAGAAGAAACCCGAGGCACAATATTGGAGCACACACTGACCACTTACACAACAGATTTTTCTTTATTTATCAAATTTCCTCAAAATCACTTGGAAACCAATTACCAGAGACAACATCTTCATTTCATCATTCCAACTCATCTTCAGACACTGCAATGAGAAGATAGCTCCATCTACTCACAACACTTCCTCAGTATCTCAACTATACATGCACAACCTGCATCAACTTGTTTTCCTCTTTCTCACAATGCAACAACTTCCTTAACATACAGTTGGCATGAATGACAACATCAATCAGTAGACTTCCTATTGACATCAATGACAACACTATCATACTTGCAACAAAAGGATTTTTTAATACAAATAAAAATAAATAAAGAGAGAGGCTAGAAAAAAATCACCTCACATTAAGAAGAGAGGTGAAAATTTAAAAAATCCACAAGAAATATATTCTCAAGGATACAATAATTCCAAGAAAACCCACACTAGATAGTGGAGTTCTCAAAAAACCTTTAAAATGCTAATAATATCACTAGTATATCACATAAGAGCCTCCAAAAGTGCCAACTACAAGAGAGAGAGCTTGATAGACTAATAAATCAAGAGGTATATTGAGATATTGCAATAGATATAATAGATAAATTCAAACATGGAGATTGGATGGAAGATAAAGAGGTAAGAAACCCAAAATGGTCAATGGGATTCGACCTAGGTAAGTTACAAAACTTGGCCACTCAAGAAAGGTGGCAAAAGTGCATTGAAATGGTTGTATAAAAAAATAGAGGATGCTAGCATGTTGTGTGAATGTGTATGTACCATGCTGCTATCCAAGCATAAAAAAAATCTAAAAGCTTAAATCACTAGAGAAACTTGAATTGTAATAGAGGAATTGGTTTACACAAAATAATTAAGTAAACATAAAAAATAAACACAAATTCACATTGAGGATGGGAAAGATCCAAGGAATTGGGTCATATTAGCCTAAGAACATGTGCAAAGTGTGAAAAACACTAGATGAACCCAAAAATTAACATGAAAATTGCAAGGGTGTGCAATTTTTGAAGTTCCAAATAAATATAGTATATTCCTTATACCTATAATAAGAAACCGCCATACCATGTCCTAGTTACCTACCCAATTTGGGAACTTGAATTTATTTGATTCAAGATGCTTCATGATATTCATAATAACATGCCATAGGCTAATAAATATTCTTGGTCAATATCTCTTACATATCTCTTATGCATCATAAATGTTCTTACATTTTTTTTATGTACAGAGGGGCTAATTTATAAAGATCATAATTTTTATTTGAGAAGCCAAATGAAAATAAGTTCATGTTAGCATAACTATCTTCATTTAGTTAAAACTTATTTTCATAATTTTTAGAGCAACAAATGACCTCTATAGCAAAAAATATATGTTTTAGTGTTCTCAATATTAGGTTGTAAGGTTAAGATGCCTTTCAAAAGACATTTTGTAGACATCTAGCCTCTTGGTCCCTACATAATTTTTTTGTCCCTACAAAAATTAGTTTGTGGTCACCATGCATCTAAGTATTTTTAATCCTTACACCATGCCCACCTTTTTTTTTTGGTCTTGGCCTAGCTTTTGTTTAAATTTCCATTTACCTATTCTTATTTTATATGTCCTATTTTTTTTGTTCCTTTTCTAAATTTACTCCAAAATACTACCAAATTTTTCTTGAGTTCCACATAAAAAATAGTCTTTCAAGAATGGTAAAAGTAACTCCCAATGAGTCAAAAATAGAAAAAATAATCTTTATACTAATAATATATGATATCTTTGACTTGTAACTCCTCCATTATGACACATATCCCAATATATGCATTTAGATTCACCACCTAACTCATATGTTACCCACCAACATACAAGATGCTTCACTACTCAATTATCATGTGCAAGTTGAGGAATTTACAAAAATAGCATTGTAACTTTCTACCAATACCAACTCCACATCCATCATGAATTCCATTGCAACTAATATTTTATCTCAACAAGTAGAATACATTATCTTTCATTGACATGGATTTCTAAATACCCATTCCAATATTTTTGGAGATGCATAAATTAGTAAAATTAGAATTACAATTAAACATCACACTATCCTAACAATTTTTAACAAGCATGAAATTGTGTCAATTGTTTATATGAGGCCTTTGAGAACTCTATGAAAACCATCTCAAAGATTATACCATGTAAACCATGGGTCCAATGTAGTGATTTTTCACCAAAACTATGAACTTGTTAACAACCAAGAATTTTTAAAGTAGAACCAAGATTTTTATCCAACACAACACATAGAAACATACCCCCTCTATGTTTAATGAGTCTCTTATAAATAAATATATACTATAAATTAAAATTAATATACATATCTTAAATACTTCTATATAAAAATGCTAAGAAATATCAATTTCAAGCTAGTTTATTTACTTAAGAGTTATTTTATTTAAGAATAGAACAATTTTATTTACCATACATATACATAGACACATAAATTTTAATTTTTCATTAAAAAATAATTTATTTAATATAAGTTATTTATTATATTTTATTTTTATTTGAAGAATTATTTTATTTTATCTACTCAAGATTTATTTTATTGTTGTAATTTTTTAAATATATGTTTTTTATTAAAAAATTATGGTAAGGGCCTTGATCCCAAACAAAATAGCAACAAAAAAATCAAGCCCACCAAGCCCCAATAGTTCAATAAACAACAAGACCTAAATGGCAACCAAAGAATATCACCAAGTTATAAAGAAATAGACATCCAAAAGAAACTAAAATGACATGCAAACCTCAAATAGATAGGCACGTAGGCCCCAAAACCAAAAGAAAACAACAAAAAACCTACACTATTCCTTTTGAATGGAAGTTAAGTTTCATTCCTACTTCAATAGCTCCAGGTCATTCTACTAGGGGTCCTTAGTTTCACTAGCAATGTCCTCTTTCGACGTGTCAACATCTTGTTTATCCACCTTTTTACGTTTTATTTTCCTAACTTTGGAAAGCCCATACATAGTTCAAAAAATTGCTTTGTTCATGATTCCATGGGTGAAACAAATCATGTTATTAAAAGTTAAAACCTAAGGAATAGGGTGCTCCACCTTTTAGGAGATGGAACACAAGGATAAGGGCCTCTTCCTATTTCACCTAGTTTCACTCAAGGAAACCCTAGAGATCTCAATCCAAGATTGGAATAAGGGAAAGAGATCTACTAAAGGTTGTCCTAGGGTGTGAATAAGACTAAAGAGGTGTTCACCACCAAGCTAGGGCTTGGAAAGACTAGTAACATGCAAAACCTAATGATATGCAAAACTTAAGTAAATGTCCTATAAATGAATGCAAATTAGAATAGAAAATTGAGAAAACACAAAGGTGCACCTAGAAAATTGTAGAATCTTGGAACAAGGTCTGAAATGTTGAAACTTTTGATTTTAATGCTCACTAGGAATCATATGCCAGGCTAGGCGATTTAGTCCCAAATCAAGGTTTCTAGGCAGAAATAGAAATCTAGCAGTGACAAGTCTGGAACTCCTAAAATCTGGAAAAGTTCATGTACTAGGACTCATATGCCAAAAGTGGTGTATCAATCCTACTCAGCTTTTTTGTAAAGTCAAAGTCTGAATCTTCTCTCCTATCTCTGCTCTTCCTTCTCAACCTAATTTCTGAATTTTAAATGCTAAATTCTACTTTGTAGATGTCTTTTAGTGATCTTGTAAACAAGGTGACAACTTTGAAAACTTGAGAACTTTTCTCTAATATTTCTCTTCAATGAATCTTCAACCTAAACCACCTAGATTTGCAATCACACATCAAAGAGAGGGAAAAAAAAAAATTGTTAGTGGATAGGGGTTTGCCTTGGTCAAACCCCACTTTGGTAATCAAACCTTGAAATGAATAGAAATAGAATGAAGGAATGATGAATGAAAAAATATGCACTGTTGCAACTCACCAAACCCTTGAACAAAAGGATGCAATCTTGTAAGTAATGGCTACAATGGATGTAGATCTTGACTCTTGCTTGAATGATATAGATCTAGACTTGAATGCTTGCTTGAATCATAAAACCCTACATCACAAATGTTAGCTCAAACACAAACATGATGCATGATGACCTTGAAATGATGCTTGATACTTGAATACTGATCCAAAATGCTTGATAATCAGTTTTCAATGCTCTTGTAAACCCTTGTGTAAGTGCTTTTGATCAAAAACAATCTATAAGAATGCTTCATCAACTTGCTAGGTGAAAAATGAGTGATATAACCTTTTATTTATACTTGTTTATGCCAAATTTCCTGAAATTACAACACTACAAGCCGACATTATATCTAGGAGAATAAAATCCCACCAAGAATTTGAATTTGAATTAGGTCTAAGCTAAACAGGACTCATATGCTAGTTGGGGCATACGAGTTCCATTAGGCTAAGATTGGAACACATTTTTCAAGAAATTCTTAGTTAATGTGAAATCTAGATTAAGGCCCCAAAACCTAGGTGGGACCCATATGCCCAAGGTGGCGTAAGAGTCCTAGATCACTAAATCTAGGCCATACAATCCAAAATCATTAAATTCTGATTGGTCACTTGATATATGTTGGGATTATCCTTGGAAAGATGCATTAATTAAGGATCGTGGATGCAAAATAAGCCCAATTAATTAATAAAACCCTAGATTAGTGTGAAAGTGTGGGAAAATATTTTAAAACACCCTAAATAAGGCATAATTAAGTCCATTTAGTTCACAAGAGCCCAAACAAGTGTAAAAATGTAGAGGGATATATTTTTCTACACTATATTTAGCCCCCACTTTAGTGAGAGGAGGAACTTTCTTCAAACTCACACTAAAGTAGATGAAATATGCATCAAGAGGGGTGCAAATGTACCAATGCTAGTAAGATAGGATGGCAAAGACTAAGAGGGTTCTGCAAGCCCCCAAGATCAAGATCAATATGGAAAACCAACATAGGCACAAAAGAACACACATTTAAATAATATAAGGAGAAATAACAAGGCACAAGCATGCACTAGCAAAGACATAAGGAAAAAAAAGAGGGGGTGGATCAAGCTTCAACCATTTTTCCCACACGCTATAGATCGGATCTAAGTTATTTGTCCAAATATGCATGCTCACTCTGAGGTGACATAACTTTTAGGTTGTCCACTAGGTGAGTATCCAAAAGGGTGAGACACATACGCACACGGCCGGATATGCGCTCACAAGAAAGTGGTTATGGTAAAGTCACACCTAAGTTTTTCTCCCATACGTACAACCATATGAAAGCTATACCTCCTGATAAATTTGATAAAGTGCCACACAATAATGATCTTTGAGCTCCAAGAGGCAAGCAAAGCTTTGTATGCTTGAAACTCACGAACAAACAAGATAGATCCACATGAAAGAGAAGCGTGTTATGCAAGGTGGCCATGTAACAAATGTTGTAAATGAAAAATAATGTAAGGAATGTTCAAATGAGTTTTGCTTATTCCATGTAAGGTCTTAAACTAGGGAACATTGTGCCTAATGTCTCCAAGAGAGGACCAATCGAAGAATAGAAGATTCACAACTTAGGGGATGTAGTGTGTTGCATCAAGCCACTAAGAGGAATATAATATGCTAAGAAATATCACGCTCTATAAGGAAATCACACCCAATGTCACCACAAAGTGAAAGAAACATCGCATGAAGTAAAAAGACTACACAATGAAACATGAAAAATGCAAAAGAATAATGCTAATGTATGCCCCCACTTTAAAGAAATTGCTAAAAACCATGCTATGAGAAATTATTTTAAAGTAGCGAATGATAAATGCTAACAATAAAGAGGACATGAGAGATTACTTGGAAAGCCCTATGCCAAGTCATATGTTTCCAAATAAAGCTATGTCATGAAAAAGGAAGGGGTTGCCCCAGAAAAGAAACTCCAAAAACATGAGGGATCCATGGTGTAACACCCCTCCATTTTGCTTTATGGATTGGACAGTGTGTCCTTGTTTTGTTTTGATTATGTTACTGAATATTTAGATACTTTATCTTGTGTGTGTATTTGATTGCCATGTATTGAGCGATAGTCTATTTTATGTGATGTGATTTGATTTATCTGACGATTTGTTTTACACGCTTTAATTGGTGTAATGATGTTAGTAGAAATAACATGTGATAGTTTATATGAGAATATTTGATGTACTGAGGAAGTGTCAGTTTTGATGATTGTATTGGTGAAGAGGATGGGTTCGCATCACTCGCTTGCGAGCACCCTGCGACTTCATGATTTCCTCTTCATGGTGTGTATTATATGCTATTGTATTTTATGATGCTAGATACTATGTTTTCAGGTTTGCAGGTACATGACATCGACTCCACTTGGTTTCACAGGTCTAAGCGTGTCGATCCAACGGTTAAGTTGAAAGGGAGATAGTAGCTAGGTAACATGTGTCGAGTCTACACCCTAGCCTTAGTGTGTCGTCAGTCATGTGTGTCGAGTCATGGTTTTCCATGTTTTAATGTTATTTAATTTTGATGAGATTCTTGATTTGGAAAATAAATGTTTAGAATAATTGCATTTAAATATGTTGATGGTTATTTGAATTATATTATGTTTTGTTGAAATAAGTTATTATTTAAATTAATTGATTAAATTTAATTAATTGAATTTAATCCATGGGAATGAATTTAGTTATTAAATAATTAAATTAATTAATTAAATGTGTGTTAAGAAAAATAAAAGAAAGAAAGGAATTAAAATTCAATAAGGAATTTAATGTCAATTTAGTGGGAATTTGATTATTTTGGAATTCAATTTCAATTTGTGAGAGATAAATTAGAAATTGTAATTAAATGTAAATTTGGGAAATTAGTTTCAATTTTAGAAATTAATTTATTAATTGAAAGATGATTGAAATTGCATTTGAAATTGAAAGTGATTTTTTTTCGAAAATGGAAATTAAATTGAAGTGGAAAGTAGAACTGATTGTTCAAAGATATTTTAGTGTGCATGCAAATTGGATCTGGTGGAAAAGATATTTTCAATTATGCAACTTGGGGAATGGGAATAAATTATATAAAAAAAAGTCTTTGGGGTTGGAAATGCATTCACGGGAGAATTTTGGTTTGGAGAGGAAAGGGGAAAAACTTGTGAGGAAGTTTTGGAAAATTTTTACAGAGAAGGTTTGGGGATTTCTTGGCTGTAGATTTAGATTGGAATTGTTCTGGTAAATCTGGTGGTGTTTTGTTGCTTTCTTTCTTGGTTGGAATCACTGGTTTGTTGGATTGAAGTTGTGGAAGCTTTGGAGGAAGCTTTACATCAAATTTTCATTACCTGAAGCTTCTCGGATCAGGTTTTCTTCTGTGGTATTTTATTGATCTTTGTTTACATTTAAAATTGTAGAGATAAAGACTTGGGTGTTAAATTTGTTTGAGAAAAGAATTTGTGAATAGAAGAAAGAAATTAATTAAATAAATTAAAGTTTTTGTTATTCCGGAAAATGTGAAAACCTTTGTAGGAATTAATTTATTTGCATAAATAGATAGTTTTGTTATTTAAATCAAACCTAGAGGTTAAACAAAACATTTAGATTGTTTTAGAAAATTCAATCTTTGTAGAAAACAAATTTATTTTGAAAACCTCTGTAAAAAATTATGTTGGAGAAATTTAGAGGATTGGAAAACCGTCTGGTTTGAATTTAGATCCTTTTAGTTTTATTGATCTCTTATTGTTTATGAATTTGAAAAATGGATTGAGAGAATCAATGTTGGAACCTTTGTGCAATTTTGGGATTGTTCTCTGGAAAATTTCATATTTTCACCTGAATGTTTTAGAATAATTTTTCCCAATTTATCTTATATGCCGAAATTACTATTTATGTTTATACATATTTTTTTATATATATACTTGTTACTATATATATATATATATATATATATATATATATATATATATATAGAATATATGATTATTTGTAATTTATTTAAATCCAAAAGGTGGTTTTGAACATTCAATCATCGTACGACGATACCCCACCTGTGCTATCTTGGGAGGCGTGTCAGTTTGCCATTTATTTTAAAAAAATAAAATAAAAAATTGCCTCCGATGTTAAGCGAATTCTAATTCGCTATTTAGTATGTTCATTTGATATTGGGGGAAGTGCTGCCTAGGAGGCAACGCGCCCACCATATAGGGGGACCCGTTGCCCTTAGGGAGCGTTGCTCCCCATTCAAGTTGTGGTTGGTTGTACGTAAGTACAGTCCACCGGTACCATAAAGTCCACCGGTACGTCTAAAATCTGTCAATATTTGTTAAGGTCCGTCAGAATTAATTAAGTTCATCAGTATTAATGGAATTCGCAAGTCCGTAAAAGGACTCTTGGTAATTACGATGCTTTGGACTTTTAATTCGATTTGGTATTGAATATCATATATATTTAAGATATAGATATTTAAATACTTATATATATTTAATTATTCTTTTTGGTTCAAAATGGATAACATACTTATAGTTTTTGAAAGGAAATTGGAAGAATAATATGGTTAGTTTGGAAAATTTAAATAATAAAATGTATTTTATTTTAGGTCAACATTTTGATGTTTGTAAATATTACTCGAATATTTAATGTATATATATATATATATATATACAAGATATATATATAATTAAATATATTACTATATATTTAATATATATATTACATGTGTATTTCAATCAAGAGTATATTTAATTTATATGTTGTTTTATTTAAGTGCATGTAATTGAGTTTTGCATGGAACTTTTAGAAGATAAGATTAGTATGCATGGTAAATTAGATAAGGAAGAAGATATTTTAGTATACATTGAAGAAATATTTAAAAATTGAATGATTATTTAATTATTGGGAATAATTGGATGCTTGCGTTAAAGTTACAATGAGATAACCATTAGATGAAATAGACTTTGTATTATTGAAAGTTTGAAATGGAAGTGATTAAAACGCATAATTCAAATTGATAGGGAAAATGGTATTTTAATAAATTGATTAAATAATATAGAATTTAGTTAGAGAAATTGAAAGGATTTACATGTATGAAGTTATGTTGTTTTTAAAAGTAAATTTAGGAATTGATATTATTGATGAGTCAATTATTTATTTTAATTTAGTTATTTACTATTAGATTTACTATTAGAGCAATTTAATTATTGTAAATGGAATTATGAATGAGATATGGATTTAGCATATCCAAAAATAGCAGTATCCTCGTGATTGCCTTAAATGTTTTATTTTCCTCGTATTTCGCAAAGGGTTAGAGTTTAAAATTGTTTAAGGTTCCCTATTATGAAAATGGAAAAGGGGTATTTGAGTAATTAAGTTAACCCTATTATCATGTCTGTGACTTTGTCAACATTACCTATTGAATGTGTATGGATTTAGAAAATCCAAATGTTAGATTTGAATTATGACTTGAATGCTTTTGTGGCTATGTCGTCAAGTTGAGTTTTGGGATATGGGATTATGTGTTAGTCCAAAATTATAAGTCTTCCAGAGAATCTTAGAGGATCTAAGAGGGTTGTCGAATCTCTATGTCAACCAGTTGTTTTCTCCCTTGGGTAGTGCATGGTGTCTATTCAATATTTACCTAGTTTCCATGAACGGGGATGTTTTGTACCTCCTGTGAGAGGAGTGGACTATGTGTTTGTTGCCTCCAAGATGTTTGGAGTGAGTTCTATCAGTTGTTCCTCCTTGTGTTGGAGTGGTTATGATGCCTAATTGGTATGCACTTGTGTTTCCCTTGGTGATTGGTTCGTGAGTGTGTTGTCCATTAGAAGAGTGGCTTCTGTTAGGCGCCAGAGCCCAAAGAGGTAAACTGGGTAACCTTCAGAAGTTATTTAATCAAGTGATAATTAAAATAGTGTACTTAGAGGATTAGGACTAACTTTTCACTAATCAAGATAATTTTACCTCACTCATAGACACAAGGGCTTGTTTAGACTTGAGATGAGTGGGAAGGCTTGGAATGGCAAGATCAACTATCTTGTCCGTATGAGAGATAGTTGATTCCGCATGAGTGAGTATGAGGGCCGGGATTCAGTTGAGGCCACCAGGATTACTTGTGTCAGAGCCTATGAAGGATGCCCAGAGAAGATCTCATGACTACTATGCGATGACACTCTATCTAGGACAACAGTTGTTTATTGTTTTATGTGTATGGTTATGTGAACATACTTGATCTATTTTATGTCTAGAAGCAATGTGACCTATGTCAGTGATGTTTGAGTTGTATTTGATTTGTACTTATATTGTAATTGATTTGTACTTTTTTTTTTTGGCATTTGTTTGGTTATATCAATATGAGTCAGTATGAGTCTACCTTTGGTTAGTGGTTGTAGATCTTTGTCCATGTTACTTTGTTACTATCTCCTAGCATGGGGGGTGGGCCTTTGGGTACCACTTGGTTGGGTGGAACATGCACCAAAACTGTTGGGTCCCCATTGATCTTCAGTACTTGGTGGCGAGACATCCAGATGGACAGCTCGCGGTTCTTATTGTCTTTTCTTGCATTGTAATATTTTAGATTGTATACATTATTTATCCCTCGTATGTTTATGAGGTGGAATTCTATAATTGTAACTTTATGTACTATTGCCTCATTCTGGGAATGAGTGATGTAACTATTGGATTAAGTTAATGATAATGAAATGGTATCTTGGATGTTTATCTTATTATGTATGTTGTATCCTTATGTTGTATGATGCTTCTTTCTTAAAGTAATTTTATGCTATGGTTATATGTAAGATGTGTGAGTTTAAGTAATCCCAACTTTGTAACCTTAGAGGTTGTTGTAATTAGTAAGTGAATGTGTTTATTAATTACACTTTAAAAAAAAATGGTTCGCTTAAGTCGTTAATTACAACTTCCTTTAGGGTTACTTGGCGGGGCATTACACATGGATTTGGAGTTAGTATGTTTTTGCTACAATGTTTTTAGAGAGATTGAAATTGTCACCATTCCCCAAATACTCATGGAACAAGAAGAATGACACAAAGAGAGAGAAAACAAAGAAAAACCTTTTGGGTCAACATGGAAGAGACATGAATGTCTCGACACCTTGCATCATCCACAAGAGGAAAACATAAGAAAAATGAAAAAGATAAAGGAAAAGATTTTGGGTCAACATGGAAGAGACATGAATGTCTCGACACTTGCATCATCCTCAAAAGGAAAACACAAGATAGGGAAAAAGATAAAAGAAAAGCTTTTGGGTCAACATGGAAGAGATATGAATGTATCGATGTCTTTTGTCATCCCCAAATGGAAAACACAAGATAAATGAAGAAGATTAAATATTTACGACATAGAGAAGAATTTAGATACAAATAGAGGAATGTCACAAAGAGAGAGATACATCAAATAGAACAGTACAAGGCAATCGCATTACTCACATGCAATCACACAAAAAAAAATAAAAATGCAAAAGACTTGTAAGGCACATGCGAGTCAACCTATTAGAAGGTCGTCTGCATCCCAATCTTGTTGATCATATATAGAAGGTGGAAAACTAGCCAAAGGGACAATAGAAAGTGTGGTATCAAGAAAAGGCTATCTAATTCTTGCCCCCACTAAGTGCAAGCCGAAAATGAGCTGAGTTAGGTGATGGGAAAGAGCTCCTTGCATTTGAAATAATTTACAATGAATGTAAAGAATGTACTAGTGATAATACTAGGATCCTACAACTATTAAATGGAAAGGAGAAAAAGGAAATGCTTTAAGGGATTGTTTCTATGATATCAAAATTTTTGAATATATGTTTTAAACACATCAGTCATCAGTACCGTGTCTAAGAACTCTATGGTATCAACAATGTAGAACACTTGCATCTTTAGGGTATAGTTTTGGATTTTTTCTCATGGGTGGTAATGTTATAAGTCTTTGGTTTAATAGTATTTTTATATTTCTTTCAGTGGCAGATGGGAGACAGGGGAATTGTAATTTCTTTAGTTTGTAAGGCCTTCATTGCTTGCTAGATTCACTAACTTCTCATGTTATATGTTGAGGACAGGGACCTAAGATGATCCTATCATCCTTATCATTATTGTGAGGTATTGGTTTTTCTTTAGGAAGGAGAATACTTATATGAGGAGGAGGATTTTGATATCCCAACCCTTTGGTATCTTCAGTTGGTATTTGTTCTAAGAGGTGATGAATTTCATGTTCGCTTGTTGTATTACATCCTTGTTTTCTTAAGATCATGAATCCTTTTCCATATGTCTCTTCTAAGTTGATTGTTGTGTTTTTTTCCTTGTTAATATAGAATGGTGGAGTGTTTGCTTGAATAGAGGAACTAGGTTCACCTATTGTAGGGAACTTAGAATCAGCTTGTGTTTTAGTTTTAGGATGTAGATGACCAAACATCTCAAGTGGTGGGATGATGGGAGGTGTTGGTTGTTTCAATGAAGGGTAAAAGGATGCATTAGTCTTGAGGTTGTTAAGGCAATAATTTAGAAAAAAATTCATGTTGTCATCATCTTCTCCAATGATGTCAACATCACGAGGAGGACATGCATTAGGAGTTGAGTGAGGATGAGCAAGTTCAATTTCATTAGGGTCATTTACAAAAGCACAACTTGACACATCAATTAAGGATTTCAAGGACATCCATAGCTTACCAAAGCACATATCCATGATGAAATGCATTGTAATACCCTAGAATTAAATGTGTACATGTAACTTTGAAATTATGAAATTGACAAAATGAACCAAATCAATCTAGATGCAATGAAATGAATGAAATATAAACTTTTCAAACTTAAATAGAAATGTAATAACAACAAATTGAAACATAGAAACAAAGAATTTAATGCTGGAAAATATAGTTTAAAATCTGAAACGAGACTAAATCGCCCACAGGGGCATATGAGTCCCAATCAGGATTTTTTAGGGATTCAAATAGTGAATAATAGTCACCACTAAATACCTAGAAATCAGGAAAAAACTCTTGTACTAGGACTAAATCACCGAGAGGGGCGTATGAGTCCCAGATTAAGGTTTTTGCACAAATTTTAGAAAATTTTGAGTGATTGTTATGTTTAATGGTTTGAATGATGTCTATGCTAAGTGCAATTACAGATTTCAAATGAAATTCAATGATGCAAAATGCAAAAATGCAACCTATATGCACTTTCACTAATGCAAGATTTAGAAACCCTAGATGCAAATTAACTAATGCAAAACCTAATGAAAAGTTAATGCAAGCTAGATCTAGGACTACGATGCACTCCAAATCCAAAAATGAAATGTTCTAAAGGGAAGGTTCACCAAAATGAAACCTATGGAATAGGGTGCTCCACCTTTTAGGAGATGGAACACAAGGATAAGGGCCTCTTCCTATTTCACCTAGTTTAACTCAAGGAAACCCTAGATATCTCAATCCAAGAGTGAAATAAGGGAAAGAGATCTACTAAAGGCTGTCCTAGGGTATGATTAAAGACTAAAGAGAGGTTCACCACCAAGCTAAGGCTTGGAAAGACTAGTAACATGCAAAACCTAATGATAAAGCCTAATGATGTGCAAAACTTAAGTAAATTTCTTATAAATGAATACAAATTAGAATAGTTCAAAACTGAGAAAACAAAGAGGTGCACTTAGAAACCTGTACAAGCTTAGAACAAGGTCTAAAATGCTAAAAGTGCTAACTTTAATGCTCATTGGGACTCATATTCTAGGTTGGGTGATTTAGTCCCAGATCAAGGTTTTTAGGTAGAAATATAAATCTGGCAGTGACACGTCTGGAACTCCTGAAATTTGGGAAAATTCTTATATTGGGACTCATACGCCAAAAGTGGTATATCAATCATGCTTAGATTTTTTAGAAATTCAAAGTCTAAATTTTCTCTCCTATCTCTTCTCTTCCTTCTCAACCTGATTTTTAAATCTGAAATGTTAAATTTTGCTCTATAGATGTCTTTTAGTGATCTTGTAAACAAGGTGACAACTTTGACAACTTGAGAACTTTTCTCCAATCTTTTTCTTCAATGAAACTTCAACGTAAACCACCTAGATTTGAAATCACACATCAAAGAGAGGGGAAAATTTCATTTTGTTAGTGGATAGGGGTTTGCCTTGGTCAAACCTCATTCTGGTAATTAAACCTTGAAATGAATAGAAATAGAATGAAGGAATGATGAATGAACAAATATGCATTGTTTCAACTCACCAAACCCTTGAAAAAAAGGCTACAATATTTTAAGTAATGGCTACAATGGATGTAGATCTTGACTCTTGCTTGAATGATATAGATCTAGACATGAATGCTTGCTTGAATCATATAACCCTACATCACAAATGTTAGCTCAAACACAAACATGATGCATGATGACTTTGACATGATTCTTGATACTTAGATAATGCTCCAAAATGCTTGATAACCACTTTTGAATGCTCTTGTAAATCCTTCTGTAAGTGCTCTTGATCAGAAAAATTCTATAAGAATGCTTCATCAACTTGCTAGGTGAAAAATGAATGAAATAAATTTGTATGTATACTTGTTTATGCTAAATTTCTTGAAATTACAACAGTACAAGCCAACATCAAATCTAAGAGAAAAAAATAACACCAAGAATTCGAATTTAAATTAGGTCTAAGCTAAGTAGGACTCATATGCTAGTTGGGGTGTATGAGTCCCATTAGGCTAAGCTTGGGACACATTTTTCAATACATGCTTAGTTTAATGTGAAATATAGATTAAGGCCCCAAAACTTAGGTGGGACCCATACACCCAAGGTGGTGTATGAGTCCCAGATCACTAAATCTGGGCCATACAATCCAAAATCATTAAATTCTGATTGGTCACTTGATACATGTCTGGATTATCCCATTAATTAAGGCTTGTGGATGTAAAATAAGGCCAATTAAAGCATAAAGAAGCCCAATAAATTAATAAACCCTAGATTAGTGTGAAAGTGTAAGAAAATACTTTACAACACCCTAAATAAGGCATAATTAAGTCCATTTAGTTCACAAGGGCCCAAACAAGTGTAAAAATGTAGAGGGGTACATTTTTCTACACTACGAAAGCAATGTATAGTCTACTAACCTTCTCCTATAGGTTATCTATCTAGATCTTATAGTATTATATGATTTTGTTTCCCAAGTCCTCTTCCTCCTTTGAGTTGACCATTTCCTTAACATTCTCTTCCTCTCGATCTTGGTCCATACCTTCCTCAACATCTTCCAAAATAGTATTTTCATTCCCATCATTTTGTTTTTCCTCTTCCTACTCATTTTTATCCTCCTCAACTTCCTCTTCCACATTAGTATTGTAATCTTTAGAATCATTCCCTATCACAACTTCCAATTCTTTTTGGCTCATATCCAAATCATCCTCATCTTGCATAGGGAGATAATCATCATCAAATGAACTGTCCTCCTCCTCTTCAAAAGATAGCTTCTTCCCTTTAACATTTGGATTCTTATTCTTCTTTACCACTTTGGCCAATTTGGCCAACCTCCTTTCACCTTTGCCACTACTAGAATCATCTAAATTTCCTTCCTCACCCTCATCAATAATTTCAATTGTAACCTTTTTATCCATCAAAAAATTATTATATTTACATTTGGAACTAGAGGGAATAGCTAGGGATTTCCTTTTTTAGAGGGAGTGTAGACTATTTTTCTTCAGTAGTAGAGAGTCTTGTAATGCAAAATAATGCTAGATAGATTTTTTTTGCAAAGCAACACCAGGAAAGTAGGCCAGTTTTGGTTTATTACTAGATTTAGGGTTAGATTGAAGCAATCGAGGGTTTTATTTTAGAGGCTTAATTTTTAGAGGCTTTACATTATTCACCAAACACAAAATAGGGGTTAGGGAAAACACATAATTAAAAATATATTGGATTAGGCCCTGATGCAATGGGGGGAAGCCCCTTTAGCCCTACACTAATACTGATGGGAGAGAAAAAAGAAAGGAATATTGATTTTTATTTCCTCCTAATTTGATTTACAAAAAAAAATGATATTTTTGCATCATAGAGTATCTGCCTTCAAGTGTATGCTTACATGACCATAAGGAGTTGACATTTTCTCTCTATAATATCTATTCTGGAACCACTTCATTTTACCATCCTCCTCATTTAGAAAATAAAAATCATATTTTTGCATCATAGAGTATCTACCTTCAAGTGTGAAATAATTCATGATATGAATGCTTACATGACCATAAGGAGCTAACATTTTCTCTCTATCATATCTATTTTGGACCGCTGATAATTCTCATTGCTCACCTTCACAACCTTTAAACCCTTTCACTCCAAACTAGTGGCTTCAACAATAAGTTTTTGGGTAACCTCGAAAAAGATGTTGCCAATAGACACCTTGCCTTTCCTCCATGAGTTAAAGAATTTTGAGGTGAGGCCATCATTGAATCCCTTCATAGCTAGAAAGGTGTCATCCCTGCTTCTTTGAATGACTTCCAAAGTTCCACATTTTGTTTGAGAGGAACATAAGATAAAGGTTAAGAATGCATCGTTGGTTCACCTCTCTTAATTCCACATCCCTTTCACCACCTTCACCTGGAAGTATGAGACACAAAAATCACACCCCAATAGCAACTATCTAACAAGTTGGAAATACAAGTGAATCTAAAAATAGAGAAATAAAGCAACAATTTGGGGATGATCTTGACTTAAAAGACCATATTTCTCAAAGTCTCTCCACTTTCTTGTAATGATAAAACCTTCAGTACTTGAAATGATTTGAATCTTATGCAAAATCATCATAATCCTTGGATAAGACCCAAGAATCATGTGAACCATAATCTTACCAAATGAAAACATAAAAGCTCTTATATTTAAAATGTTGTTAAGGAAAGGAATACTAGGATGATAGCCAAGAAAAATCATAATAATCATTTGGTGGGCCTCCCATTTATTACACCAAAATGCTTTACCAATGAAATTTGTAATATACACATCATTTAAAATATTGATATACCTTTTAGTCATCATTATATAAAGTAAACTCCCACCATTAATCAATTCATTCCAAAAGTAACAACATAAAATGATAATCAAATACATATGACAATAATTTCCTATAACTAGCTAGTAAAAATCCTCTCATACAAGTATCATACCCAGTCCTCTTCATTTTCCACATTATCTTAACATTTAAATTCAAATTTATAAATTAATCATAAAAAAAGAGAGCCCCTGACCAATTATTAAAGATAAACTTAGCCATAGTGCTCAGAGTGAAAATTATTTTTATTAATCCTCAAATTAATAATCCTTGAATTATCAATTTTGAGGTGATCATCAAAGATAATCTCTTTAATTCATTGAAATAAATCTTCATCATTCCAACACTACCACTAAAACCCAACATTGGAGGCAACATCTATAACTCTATTCCCTTCCCTATAAATATGTTGAATATTAACTTGATTAAGATTTTCAATTATCTTTTTTGAATCATGCAATAATTTTTTAGCTTCCATGAGTCTTTAGCAGTGCCTTTAAGCATATCACTAATCAATTTGGAGTCTCCTTGAACAACCACTTTATTAAAACCTCTTTCCTTAACCTTATTCAGACACCACCGGATAGAAATTTCTTCCACCCCATTACTAGTACCCATTCCCAAACATTTGGAAAATCCTTCTATGAAAATACCCTTATGATCTCTTATAAGACCACCTACCAAAGTAGCACTTGGGTTACCCCTTAAACAACCATCAAAGTTAAGGTTGATCCATCCTTTTGAAGGAGGGGTCTAGATGGTCAATCTTCTATAGAGAATCATGGTCCAATTGATTCTTGTTAGATCATGTTTAATTACCTAGTTCTATTTGACTATGAGCTCCTTATAGTTAGGAATTACTTTAGAAAGACCAAATATTTTAAAATTTATATTCTCCTATATTTGTTGTTTTGTGATAAAAAAATCTCCACGTTGCTTCTCTGCTGCTCTCTAAATATCTTGTTATTTCTCTCCTTCCACAAGTTCCAAGAAACAAATTGAGGAATTTTCTTCCATAGTTCCACAATAATTGGATGTCTAAAAGGAAAATTATTCCATTGATCGATGAGGTCCTTAAGGACAAAGGGAAATGCCCAATCAAATGAAAAAATATATAGAACATTAACTTCCAAACCTCTCTAGCAAAAGGGCAATGAAACATCAAATGAATGATACTCTTTGAGGCTTCAAAACAAAGAGAACCTATTAACGAACTGAAAATCATTCATATTAAGGACATCAATTGTGAGTATTCTACCAAGTGTCATAGCCCATCAAAAATAGTTTATCTTTGGGACAAGTTGGCATTCCATAATTTGTTCTAGTCAAAAGTCTGAGGAGCGATAGAGGGTTGCTCCAATCTAGAGTAGGCATATTTAACTAAGAAATCACTAGAAGGTTCATTGCTCCAAATCCAAGCATCTTCATCATTATGAAAAAATAGGAGATAGTCACCAATAAGATAATCCAAAATAGAGAAGGGGGTCAACCACTCAATCATATTGTCCCCTCTCAAGCCCCTTAACCTTGTCACCTAGTCTCTAAATTTTTCCACTTTGGAGCATCTCCGACCTAATCCACATAATCATATAAGAAGATTACATTAAGCCTTATGAGATCCTATTTGATTTGGTTTAGCTGGGGACAAAGGACAACACAAGACCCTTACCTAAGACATCATCCTAGAATCTAACCTTTCCCCACTCACCTTCTAATACTTTGTTTAAGATAATTCCTTGATTCCATTATATTGTTCCATGTTATTGACCCCTTAGGCTAATCCTAAGAAAAGAGAAAACAACAAGGATCACCATTGGCCAAATATTTAGCTTTTAGGATATTAACCCAATCCTTTGACCCTTGAATGAAGTACCATCCATTTTTTTGAGAGGAGAGCTAATTATGAATAGGCTCAACCTTTTAATCCCCAAGCCCCCAAATTTTTTTGGGGAACAAACCTTATCCCAACCTACCAACACAATCCTATATTTCTTCATTATCCACCCAAAGAAAGTTCATTTGAATCTGCTCAATTTTGTTGATAATGTGAGTTGTCATTTTGAAGAGACAAATAAAATAAACTGAGAAATTTTGAATGGGGGATTTAAGGAACTGGATTTTACCTACTTGACTGAAAAGCTTACCTTTCCAACCTGCAAGTTTTTTTCAATTCTTTCAATAATACCATTCCAGTAAGTTATTAGAGGTTTTTCATTACTAAGGGGGAGCCCAAGGTAAGCATCTAGAAGAACAACTTCTTGGCAAGCTAAATTTATCAACACCTTATCCTTTAGCTATTGATTAGTGTTAAATAAGTACAACTTACTTTTAGGGTAATTAATATGTTATTTAGAGGCTATAGTATAATCTTGAAGAATGGATTTCCAATTAGCAACTTCAAAAACTGAGGCATCACCAAAAATAATTGTGTAATCAACAAAATACTAGTGGGAAGTAGGAGGGAGAGGAGAGGAAGCATAAATTCCTTTTAGGAGGCCTCTATCAAGATTCTTGTGAATATTTCATCCTAGAATGTTAGAAATAATTATGAATACAGAAGGGGAAAGAGGGTCACCCTATCTTAAACCCTTAACACAAGAAAATAGACCTTCGGTAACACCATTTATCAACATATATAAGCTTGAAGTGGTGACACAAGCTTGATGCAGGAGCATCCAGGGTGTAAGAAAATATCACATCACCAAAAATATTGCTATTTTGTTTTTGTTTTCAATAAGGGCTAAGGTGTGTGGAAAAATAAATATTTTAATTTGCAAAATTGTAATATTCCCTTGTGGTGATTTGCAAATGTGATTTTTGGAGGAAATATGCTTTGATAAAAAATTCAAAGGCATTTAAATTATAATATTCCATTTGGGGCATCCAGTTCTAGGTGGGGACCACTTGGTATGCATGTTCTTGCATGTTCAAGTACATGCTTTGCATTCATTTGCATATTGGGATCACCAACTTTGCATATTGTTGCATGTCTATATTTAGAGGCATCAGAGTTGTCGAAAATCAATGGAGGTGTCATAGTTGACCAAAGATGATTGGCCAAAACATAAGCACCCATATGAAGTTCATGTGAGCATTTGATAATTTTTTAATATTTTATGAATTATCCTAAAAAGGGGCATGGGTTTTTCAAGGTAGTATCGGTATGTTGTTTGGGGATAACGCAGTGGTATTCTCATCCTCAATTTTCTATATATTGCAGCCTTGTGTTAGTAAAAATTTGATTTAGAGGAGTTGAAGTTTTGCATAACATGATGTTGCTAGATTTTCTAGAGGATTGTGACTCCAAATATTTATATTTTATGTAATCAGCCAACCCATTGTAATGTTGTAATCTCATTTAATTTTAGAGATAATATAAAATCATGTTTCCATATTGTATTTACTTATACAATTCATTGTTTTGGTTGTGAGTTTCATATTTGTAAGAGGGTCATTTTCCAAATTTTTGGAGAAGGAGATTGAGGCATAGTTCCTAGAGAGGAGTTTAAAAATCCATGTTTTGTAGGTTTGAAGATGTTGCAACAATAAAAGGTTTTGAGAATTAGAGGACTATTACAACTAAGTTTTCCCATTGAAGGTTGCAAGTTGTAGGAGAAAAATTTTGTGGAAGAAGATTGGTTGAAGGAGACCATTCTTGTGAAAAATCAATTTTTGAAATGTATTTGATTAGTCCTCATGGATACAACATAATGTTATTTCAGATTTTCCTTGTTATTATGTAATTTCATGAGATTTTGGTATGAGAAGCTAAGACACTTCTTGCAGATTTTTGGTGTCATTTTAAGTAATTACTGAGTGGCATGTATGTTGTAGTGAATTTGTGAATGAAGGCTGATTTTCCCTTACATCAGTGGTATCAGAGTGAGAGCTCCTGAGTGTGCAGGTAGAAGCACTGATGTGAAGCAATTTGCACCAAAACCTGTGGGTGGATAATGAAGCTAGAGGATTAGAGTGTGTAGACAAATCATTGAGTGAGAGGTAGTCTATACCTAAGAGGTTGAATATTTAGAGTGTGTGGATTGTTTTTGAAGAAATTCCAAAGAAGAAAGGTAAAAAGTATGTCATAGTTGTGTATGTAGGTGAACATGAAGGAGAAAATCTTGCAGAAGTGTGCTTTGAGTAAGGTATAGATAAATAGAATGAGAAAGAAGAGAAAAGTGCAGCAAAGGTTGAGAGGAAAAAATAATATGCAAAAATTGAAGAGAAAAATGATGTTTCAGCAGTAGATAAGTGTCCTTTGGAGGACTTAAAAGCATTGAAAATTGAAATTGCAGATGAGAGTGAAGTTGAAGAAGATATGGCAGCAAATAGTGGTGAGAAAAATGTTATAGAGAAAGAGGTAATGCATAATATTTTTCATTTTTATGATGAAGATGAAAGTGGATTTTGTGTAGATGAAAATAGAGATGATTTACATGTTGAGATGAAAGAGGTAGTGAGTGTAGAAGGATAAAAATATATGGAACAAATAGATTTTTTTAGTAATGATTTGTATGCAGGGAAAGATTTGAATGATGTTATAGATTGTTGAGTGGATAGTGCATATTTGCTTATAAAATGTATAGAGGATGTTGAAGGTGAAATTTGGTGGAGGTGGTCAGTCAGCAATGGATTAAATCCCACAAGAGCAGAGAGGAGAACATATAGTTTTAGGAGGAGGAGGACGGTACATAGTGGATACAAGTCCATGAGAGGAGAGAAGAATAGAGTGTAGGGTTGTTGGAGGAGGATGGTGAATGTTCCAGCAAGATGCTACAAGAGGAGAAAGCATAAATTATCAAAGGTACCAATTTAAGTCATGGAATTTGCTAAAGATTGCTTACAATTTTAAAGGGTGGTACTACCACTCAACTCCATTTTTTCAATTCATATTCACAAAAATTTCCTATCCCGAGTGTCTAATGCAAGAGAATCCAGAGTGTAGGGAAATCTTGCATCACCAAAACTATTGCTATGTTATTTTATTGTTTTCAATAAGGGCTAAGGTGTGTGGAAAAATAAATATTATAATTTGCAACATTATAATTTTCCCTTGTGGTGATTTGCAAATGTAATTTTTGGAGGAAATATGTTTCGGTAAAAGTTTCAAAGGCGTTTAAATTGGAATATTTCATTTGGGGCATCCAATTTTATTTTGGGATCACTTGTTATGCATATTTTCTGAGATGGTATTAGTATGTTGTTTGGGGATAGCACAATGGTATTATCATCCTCAATTCTCTATATATTATAGCCTTTTGTTAGTAAGAAGTTGGCTTGGAGGAGTTGAATTTTTGCATAATAGGATGTTGCTAAATTTTCTAGAGGATTGTGACTCCAAATATTTACAATTTATGTATTTAGAAAGCCCATTGTAATGTTGTAATCTCATTTGAGTTTAGAGATAATATAAAATCTTGTTTCCATCTTGCATTTTCTTGTGCAATTTATTGTTGTGGTTGTGAGTTTCATATTTGTAAGAGGACCATTTTCCAAATTTAAGGAGGAGATTAGGCGTAATTCTTAGAGAGGATTTCAAAACTCCATGTTTTTCACATTTGAAGATGTTGCAATAGAATTTTTTTTTGATAATTAGAGGTCTATTGCAGCTGATTTTTCCCCTTGAAGGTTGTAGGTTGTAGGAGCAAAAACTTGTGAAAGAAGATTGGTTGAAGTAGACCATTCTTGTGATTTATTTTTTCTATCATAAATAATTTCTATATCATTTTTTAATGTATTTGATCAGTCCTCATGGCTGAAAAACAATGTTATTTCAGGTTAGCCTTTTTATTATGTAATTTCATGAGATTTTGGTATGAGAAACTATGACACTTCTTGCAGATTTTTGGTTTCATTTTAAGAAATTACTGAGTGGCATGTATGTTGTAGTGGATTTGTGAATGAAGGATAATTTTCCTTTACATAAAATATTTGATTAGTTTTAAAATCTTTCCACATGCCCCATTTTTTCCAAAAGAGCAAACAAAAACCTCCAAGACACCCTGCCATAGACCTTCAAAATATCAAGTCTTAAAATTGTTCCTAATTTCTTAGAAAATTCCATAGAGTGAACATATTCATGAGAAACAATAGTAGCATCAAGGATTTTTCTACCTTTAACAAAATCTTTTTGGTTCACAAAGATCATCTTATCAAGAACCCCTTTTTAACAAATTCTGCACAGTATTGTTGAGCCACCCAAAATACTGAGAGGGGGGTGAATCAATATTCACTGAAATTCATTAACTTCATCAAATTAAACATGAAATCAAAGAATCACATTAAAATTTGCAAAAATGGAAACAATAATTAAAGCATGCATCACATCAATAAACACAAGAACACCAAATTTACATGGAAAACCCTTGAAAGGGAAAAACCCATGGCGAGGATTAGCTCACAATATTTTATAATTGATCACAATATATTACAAAATGGAGGACTCATTGTCCAAGGACTCACTATCTAAAAATAATGGCTCACTGCCCAAAGCTCATTGCCTAGAGGACTTATTATGTAGAATAGAAGAGAGAGTAGATGAATGGCTACTGCTAGATTTTGAACTGCTAATAATGCATCTACAACATGTTGAAGGTATAGTTCCAATTAAGCCCTAAAAATTGGTTTTACATACTTCATACTTCACCACAATTATAATTTGCACTTTTCTATACATCAGATCTCACACACACTCTTAATCACATCACATTACCTCATCCACATAAATAATTAACCTTGTATATATACATACATCTACCATAAACATTCATATCATCAATTAGCTCAATCTAATTAGATGAAACATGCAACACCATAACCTATTGACACAAAAATCCAACACACACACTTTGTGAAAGAAACTAAAATAGGTTAGCATTACCTATAATTTCTCCCATGATTTGGATCCTTACACAATTTAACTCTCTATGACTCCAAAACCCTTAGGTTAGGACTACATAACAAAATTGGTGAAGCAAAAATTGAATGAACCAACTATTTGTTCACAACTCAACACGCGAACCACCAAATCACTTGCCACTTGGAGTGCATACACTTCCAACATGCACTCTGCAATTGCAACACTCTCATTACAAAGTCGATACTCTATCAACAATATATTTAGCTATGGAAGACATAAAACCCTAAAAATTTAGATCTAGACACCTTCAACACATACCACCACACCTCAAAAATTCATGGAAAGATGCTGCAATGTGGACCAATGTAGACCACAAAATTGTTCCTCTATAACATACCACTATAGTTTGGGACTTAGCCAACTTCACACTTGGTCTTCTCTAGACTTCTTCAAACTATGTGCATAAATATGAACCATCACTTCTACAATGGTTTATCATCAATGAAAACACCATATACCATCCATACACTATCATGCTCATGTTTCCAAGAAGTATTACATAGGCTAATAGGGCTATAATCTTGAAGAAATATAGCATCCTCTTTCTTAGGGATTGGGAACAAAAAATTGAAATTGAGTTTACTTAAGAGTATTGTTGATCTAAAGAAACCTCTTGCAACATTTAATAGATTAGTAGAACTTACATCCCAAAAATATTGAAAAAATGCAGGTGGAAATTTGTCAGGACCTAGTGCTTTGAAGGCTCTGAAGGAGAAAACAATAAACTTAACTTCTTGCAATGTAACTATTTTCCCCAGATCCTTTAATTTCATCTCATTCATCACCTTAGGAATGACATCAAGGAGAGGTTCTAAGTTAGTGTCAGAAGGATCCTAAACTCCGCCATTATTTTTAAGAAAGGAAATAGCCTCAGCAGCAAGATCATCCTCCTCAGTCAAAGTGTCACCATTAGCATTAACTAGAGAGCTAATATTATTCCTTTTCCTATGTTTAAGGGTCGATTGGTGAAAATAAATTATGTTCCTATCTCCTTCTTGCAGCCATTGAATTATGAATTTATGTTTCCTAAAAAATTCCTCCTTCTTCGTAACTTGGAACCATTCCTCTCTGAGCCCCCTTTCTCTCCTCGAAGTGTCATCATCAAAAAAACCAACCTCCATCAAATCTTGAATATCTTTAAGATTAGTAAGGATGGGGCACTTGGTGTGAAAGATATTTTTAAAGGAGATTTTGTTCCAACCTTGAACATGATATCTTATCCTTTTAAGCTTTTGAGCTAGATGAAACATAGGTGTACATTGGCAAGGGAGAGTCCACCAATGATGAATTAGGTCCTTAAAATTAGGATACAAAACCCACATAATCTCATATCTGAAGGGAAGGGACCTTTAGGTCTTTTCTCATCCTACCTCATCACAAGAGCACTATGATTTGAAGTAGATCTAGGGAGGGTTGAGAGATTCAATTTTGCAAGAATATCCCAATCACCAAAGATCAGCACCCTATCCAATTTAACTTGAATGAGATTTTTCCCTTGGCATTTGTTAATCTACGTGAACTTAGATTGCTTGAGGTCAAAATCCAAAAACCTTGAACATAAATGATTTTTTTAAAAATCCATCACACTAGCATCCAACACACCTTTTGGTTATTTGATGTATGTACTGATAAAGAATTCTAGAGTTGAATCCTAGCAACCCTTGAATTAGGAACATAAATATTGAGGAGGTTCCACTTAGTAGCATTCCTTCCATCTTCCATGATGGTTTCTAAGCAATTTATATTGTAGAAGCCTTTGGTGCCTTTAATTATATTAGGGTTCCAAAGAGTAGCAAGACCACCAGAGGCACCCTCCACATTGTAAATACAATACTCCACCACTGGCCATATGCTTTTAATAATTTTTTGAAAGTATCCTACTACAATGTTTTCTCTTGTATAAGGAGGAAATTCACTTTCAAGTCCATAATGGAGAATTTTATAATATGCTACTTCAAAGGGTTGTTCATCCCATGAATATTCTAGGCCATTATCTTCATAAGGAAAAAGAAAAAAGAGCTAGTACCACCTGGTACTAACTAGAGGGGAGAGGCCTCCCCAAAACTAGTTTTTAGTCTTCTTTTGGTTGGAGAGGCCCTCCAGGACCCTTTTTTTACCTAAGGTCACCTCTCTAGAAGCCTCTCTAGATCTAGTATCCCTCTGGGAGGGTCTTCCTTGTTTTTGTTCACTTACCACATCTACTTTCTTCTTCTTTTTAGAGTTTCCATTTACCTGAATCCAAGCCTCGTCCAAACCATCCTTATTAAAGGATAAAGGGGAATCCAAGTTCTCAAATCCAAATAAAGCAACGAAATCATGCATACTCTTGTTGAGATTTTCCTAATTAGAGACTTCATCCTCACCCAAAGAAACACTTAAATATATGTTGGACATATCTTAGTTTTTATTTACATTTGCATGATCACTAAGCTCCATAATATCATTGTAGAACATATAACAAAAGAATATATTTTATTCTTATATAATAAGTATTTATATATAGTTATATAAAAAATATAACACAATTTTTTCAATTATAAATTATAAATTAAAATTGAATTCCAGGTCTAGACATTCTTTTTTAAATTGAACAATAAGCCCACCATGATAAATAGATAATATAAAATGTAGACACTTTCTATTATCCACATATATTGTCAATAGGAAATAATTGACTAATATTAATGCTCTTTATTTTTATTAGATAAACATATTTTTTTGGAGCTCTGAACCAAGACAAAATTTTGAAAGGAATCCAAAGATTTCACAATAGCATCCTCCCCAAATAGAATTTTGAAAGGGACCCAAAACCTTCACATTAGACCCTTTATTAATGTGAAGGGGTTGTACAATTATAAAGCATAGAATACTAGTACCTTGTTGGTTAACCAATCATCCCACGTGCTCTTAGGATTTGTTCCTCCATCTACAATCAAACCAAGGCTCGTTTTAGGACTTGATTGTAAAACAAAAACAATACCAAATATTGAATTTCATATTTTATTTAAGATTTTGTTTGAGTTTAAGAGTAGTCTTGTGGATATTTTGATTAGCAAATTGCTACTGTTATAATTTCCTAAAATAGATCTTTGATCTTGTCCTTGAGAAGATAATACTCCTGCTTCTATTGTTACAAACATTGCAAGCATATATTTTTAAAATAAAATTGAAAACACAAACAAAAATAAATAATCAACATATTTTACACAACATAAATTTTAAGGAAACCTTTGATATAAAACACTTTAGGAATATTTTTTGTTTGAAGAACTTAAAGGTCTAAAGGAGAATGGGTCTACCCATTTCTCATTTTTTCTTGACAGAAAGCACAAAATGTGATGCATATGTTCTTAACTCTCTGTGCCCCTACACTATTCATTTAAAAAAAAGGTAATATAAGTGGTTAGCAATTGATTGGGCTAATTTTAAAAACAATAGTATGATTGTTACTTATACTTTATAATGAAACATACTATAATATTCACCAAGGATTTATATGTGTAGTTGATTCAAACATACTATAATCTTCATCGAGGATTTATATGCCTCCCAGGTAGCCTTAATTTTACTTTTGAATTGTATAGATATGAATCAATTGTATGGCCTCTTGTTGCAGTTCATTGTTGATTATAATTATGAGGCTTTCATTCCTAGATGGTAAATGAGGCCATTATGGGTTACAAAACATCATTTGTTGGTGGTATCTTCCATGACAAAGATATAAAAGAATCAAGAAACTATCTGCTCCTACAATGTAATCAAGATTATTTGTGTATATAAGATAGAATCAAGCAACTATGTGTTCCTACAATATACTCAAGATTAGTTTCTAGACATAGTCTATTACACATCTAGAAAATGTGATTAATATACATTAAAAGGAGTTGGGGTCTCAAATTACTAGAAGAATTTATGATGTTCAAAAATCTATCAATTTTTTTCATGTGGCCCATGTGCCTCATGTGCCCCTACCTCTACTACTGTTAATCTTGTGAATGTTGAAGTGCGGGATACAAATAAATTTTAGTATAAAATGTTTTTCTTTAGTTTGGTCTTTTTTCATGTGTATCGTGTTACCTATTTTTTATTTAGAGACACTAAAGGTTACTAATCTCTACATTGTATCTCTATACAATTTTGTTCTATTTTAATCAGTCATTTTGTTTCTCATGGTTATTTTAGATGTAAATACTTCTATTATATTAATATAATGTTCATGCCTCTCACCTTTTGCTTTAAAAATAAATAAATTAATAATGATGTGATAAATATTAAATGGCATTGTTTAATGTGATGAATTATTAATGAAAAAAAATTAATGTTTTTGATTAGGGGTAAACAGGTTTTGATGGGACCCAAAACCGAGAACATAACGGTTTTGAAGGGAACAATCAACCTATCAAAGAAAGAAAAGCTACAAATAAGATAAAACACAAACCATCAACAACCCAACAGTAGCCTCTAAAAGATAGACATGACTACACAGGTTGCATCAAACAAACAAGCAACGACTTGAAACCCTTTCACAACCTAGTTTTAACCGGAACTAGAAACCTTGAGATACACAAAGAACCTACCTGCATCTTCTAGGCATCAACAAACCAGACGCTCATGGATGACACCACTAAGCCAAGAAGGATAACTTGCTTAATAGTGTAAGACATAAACAAAACCCTAAGAAAAAAAACTAGAAAATCCAAGAACCCCACCTCAATAGGGGAATTGGAGAGCACAACAAACCACTGGACACAAATCCACTATTCAAACTAGGAAACCAACTCCAAACCCACCTCAACAAGAGGGAGATCCCCTCGATTAGAGAGAATGTCATGACCACCAAGTCCATTACCACTTGAAGACTCCAACACCCTCAATCTCCACCTCCATAGGAGAAGCATCCACCTCAACAAGATCAACAACTGAGGAAGCTATAGACAATCACCTTCCAAATCCACCTCCATAGGAGCTGAATTCACCTCCATAGGATCTGAGAAGACGACCATTGCAACAACAGAACAAGCAGCCATACCACCCTTTGGAAAAACCTAGTAAGAGGCCAAAACCCTCAAACAATAAGTCTCAAAGGAAAACCACTAACTTGAGGGGGCTTAGCCCATTGGGACACAGAGAAAAACATACAATACCACCTAGCCTGCAACATTAAGGAGAAGCCAGAGAACTCAAAACATCCATGAACAACTCCAACATCAAAAACTCTTTCGAACCACTCTACCTCAACACAAAGGTAGCAGAAGAAAAACCCAACTCCATGAATAACTGGGCTTTGAAAAAGGTCTTTGGAACCAACCCATTCGAGAAATAAAAAATAGAGGACAAAAGATAATGCAAGCCACAAGGGTAACCAAAGAGTAAAGGAAGGCACAGGAGACTAGAAAACAGAGAGAAGGGTAGGAGTGCAAAACCATGAAGCACACCATCCGACCCTACAAGGTCTGAAAGAATGAAATCTCCTACCACATACAACCCCATCATAGTCCAACCACACCTAGCACCAAGAAAAAAACTAAGAAACCCAAAGCCAAAGCAAACATGAGACCCACATCCAGCATCCATCTCAAGGTTAACAAGAAAAACAATAAGGTGAACCCAACCCACAAGGAGAACTCAAGCAACAACAAGCCCAAGAGGCCCAAAACCAGAGAGGAATCAAGCCCACAGGGAAAAAAAACCCTAAGAGGAAACCCATAGAAAGGGCCCAGATCCCACAACAAAAAGGGAACCCAAGCCAAAAAGAGAAGCAACAAACAACAACACGGACCTAGAGCTTCCAAAATATAGGAGAGCATAGAGAAGCAAGAGGGGCTCAAGTAGAAGGGAGCCAAAGAACAAACCAACACAAAAAATTCCTAAGCCACCCTAACACGCTGGTTAGAGCTAGAGATTGGCCAATCGAAAGGCAAACCACCCACAAAGACCCAAAAGCAAACAAAGACCCACCAGGTCACAAGAGGAAGCTCCCACGGACAAGAAGGAACCAAAGAAACCAATGCAGGTAGAAAAAGGAAGACAACGCTTGAGAAGAAACCTATGCAAAAAGAAAACCAATGAACCATATCAATAGAAGTAGTGCCATCATCCTCTGCATCAGCGTCCATTCCAAAACTAGAAAACAACCTGTTAGAGCTCCTTCCCACAACTCTCTCATTTGCGCACGTCCAGTCTTCCCCAGCAAAACTGACGCTACCAAGCCAACAGAACCAGGCAACAAAGGAAGCCTCGACATACTGCTCAACCTTCGGGAAGCCACCATCCGGGTCATCCTCATTTTCTCCTTCTCCATCGCTAGATTCAAAACTCCCACTTGCTCACGCCCTTGTCCTCTCGCTCACCATACAACAAATTAAATTTGACTCTTAGAAGGAATATATTTTAGTGTCTATAAAAATATTTTAATCAACAAAGTCATATTATAATATTTAAGGAATATAATTGAAGTTTTAGTGTGGTTTCTTGAAGGAATATGAGTGATTATTTTAACTATCTCAATTAAAATCAAGAGAGTTTATTATGGAGGGACTCCACATGTAGTTGTAAGTTGAAAAAAAATAGTTGTAGGTTACATAGACTTTGAGAACTGTTCAGTCAAAGTTCAAGGCATGTTTTCCCCTTAAGTCTCTTAATACACCTTTCCAAAAGCCTATAGTCTAGAAAGATTGTGATACTTTAGGTAAAAAATGAAACCTTCTCTAGAATTCACTTGGTCACTCCTACATGTTAGCATAGTTGGTTTGGCCCCATGAGATGAACAATAAAAGGTATGGCTCATGGCACGATTACATTGAATGTCATTGATACATTTTGCAAGAATGCATTCATTGTTAGCATGGTAAAATAGTGTTGATTACAAAAAATGAGAGGTTATTATGTAGGAACCCTCCATCCACATGTAGATCTACAAGTAAAATTTGTAGTTGCCACAAATTTTGAGAACTACTCCATTTGGTATATTTTTCTCTTAGGGATCTTAAGAGATTACACTAGAATAACATAGTATGATAGGATTGGGATAATCAATGAAAAATCAGATGGCTATGATAATATTCACCCACCCATCCCAATGCATTGGTGCAATTAGTTTAGACTATAATGTATGAAATAAAAAAATATTCTTGTTTCCACATTTACACTGCTTTCAACAATGCATTCATTCATTGTTGGTATGGTGAAAATGGTGTCTAATTGATTATAACTAAGAGAGGTCACTGTGGAGGGACCCCATACCTTCTTGTAGGTCCAAATAAAACATTTTTAGGTGGTATAAAGTCTAAAAATACTATGTCATTGTTTGACATATTTTTTCTCTTAGGGCTCTTATGAGATTGTGTTGAAATAACATAGTTTTCAAGGATTGGGAGAATAGGGGGTCAAATAGACGTCGCTGGTAACATTTTCATGTTGAATACACCGAATCTTGAGAGGGGGTGAGTCAATATTCTACTAAAAAAATTAATTACTAACCATCCAATTATCAATCCATATCTAGCTGCAATAGTGAACCAAAACATAAAAGAGATCATAACACATTGACACCAAAAATTTTACGTGGAAAACCCAAAGTGGGAAAAACCACGGTGAGGATTAGCTCACAATATATTATAACCATTTATAAGATATTACAGGGCTCACTGCCAAGACTCACTGTCCTTGAAAGACTCACATCATGAAAACAAAATATGGCTTATAGCCAAGATACAAAAGGAGCGGCTCATTGCCAAAAATGAATTGGATAAGTGCATCTACAGAGTGCAAAAATTAGTTATGGTTATTCTCTAGAGAATACTAAAAATTATTTTCTGGTTACAGATATACAATCGCTATCAATCACTTCGCACCATTACTCTTGTTGCTTCGCTCGTATACCATATTCTATATCTATATCTCTATGTGTAACTCTTTTTTTGGTCCATCATACACACACATATATACACGGTCATGTTTTCCTTTATCAATTAGGTCGGCCTAATTGAGTGTGAACACCCAAAAATTCAAAATGACTTATCAACCCAATACAAAATTCCTTTTGGCGCACAAAACAAAACATGTCGGCCCAGACCTAATAAGGAACACACATAGGGAAAACAATTGTTAACCTTTTTGGCCAAAAGAATACCAAACTTCTATCACTTGGATAACTCAACTGGATCACACAAACTCATTGAAAACTCATTTATGCCTATAAATGAAACTCCTGAGCAACATATCAAAAACTCATAGAATTCCCTTTTATCGAGAGGATTTCTGGACCAAAATATCAGATCAGCATGGATGCACAGTTTACTTAGTTAGTTACCAACCAATGTTGGCATTAATGACAACAAACCCAGATGGAACCTTCTTCATTCTTCCAACAATCTCCTCCTTTTTCATTGATGGCAACATGTGCCAAAAATGAGACTTTCTTCAAAACAAAATTGTGCTCAACTCCCCCTAACATATATACATAACACAAACATAGCATTCTTTATACATACTCTTCTCCTCTTCTCCCCCTTTGACATCAAGGACAAAGGACCGTGAAAAGAAACTTCAAATTAGGAACTAGGGGCACCTTGTAACTCCTTGAGAATCACTTCCCAAGCTGGCTTTCCATCATCCCATATTCCTTTTGCCCTGGAAAGAGTTTTATGCAGAGATTCTAATTCCACTAGGCATTCTTCTCCTTCTTTCAGAGTGGATGGAATAATTTTCATCTCTTCAAATTTTTCTGCTTCCATCAACACATTTGATATAGAGACATGTCTGGACATAACCAGGTCTCCAAGTTGGGCATACTGTCTCATAACATTTTCTTTCTACCTCTGTAGGATGAAAAATTTGCTTTGAAGATCTGCAATAGAAACCCGCCTAACACAGTTTCTATCATCTACAATCTTATAATCTTTGGAAGCATCTGTAATTTGAGACTCAATCGAGTCCATTAAGTCCTTGATACCTCGAGTAGCTTTTGGCCACTTCATGCAGTAAAAAAATAACAGTTGGGATTCTTCATCACATTCTCTTACCTCTTTTAGACCTTGCAAAGCCTTTTCACGTACAATTGTACACTTTTCTTGTAGAAATAGTAGTATTTTCTCTAGTAGATTCAACTCCACTTCTCTTGAAGTCTATACAAGTTGAGGTTAGATGTGTACTCTTTGACTGAATCAACTATAAGCCTCAAATTTTCAATTGGAGTTAAATAGTTATCTGATATAACACTAGGGGTTGTCTCTTGTAAATATTTGATGGCTTCATTTATCAACTCATTTCCCTTTTGATATGACTCTATAACTTCTTGTGTGACAAAACTGAGAAAAGTGCCACTTAGTTTTACTTTTGTCACTGGCTGCAATCTTTGTCAAGTCCGCATAACTTGGGTGTGATGGTAGTTTGACTAGCTATAGTGGAAGCATGGGTTGAAATACAATTTTCCTTGAAAGAAGACCTTTAAGGGTACTTTCAAATGATTCTCAAGATGGATTTGATGGTTCAAGACCTTTTGAAATTACTCCTTTTCTCTTCTCAGCTAGATTACCTTCCTTGTCTTCCTCTTTCTTCTTTTCTTCTTCTTCTTCTTTTTCCTTCTCTTCTTCTTCTTCTTTTTCCTTCTCTTTTTGTTCTTCTTCTTCGAATGAATTTCCAGAGGAATTATCTCTATTTTCTTTCTCCCTTCTATCCTCATCATCCTTGTCATTATTCTTCTTTTTTTTCCTTACTTCCTTCACTTTCATCTTTGTTTTTCTCTTCCTTGTTTCTGTAGATTCTTGACGTTCTTCTCTCTTTTCACCGGATTGATTTTTATGATGATCATCAAACCTCTTACTAGTAGTTTATTCGATGTCAGTCAAAGGGGAAATAGTCTTTGAAGCACCAAGTGTCTCATCAACAGTCTCCAAGAATGGGTTATCTATTACTTCTACAATAGTAGAATGTTCTTGTGTCTGAGCAGTGTGAGACGAAGAACTGGTTCTTGTATCATAGCTCCTTGCTAGTTGCCTGATCACATCCTAAGTTTCTTGCCTTAATTTTTCCACATAGTCATCTTCCTTGGTCATTAACATATTAACTCTCTACTTAACTCTAAATAATGTAGAACATTCTTTCAACATATTTGCAGCTTCTATCTCCAAAAAACTTGAACTAATGGATTTTAAGGATTCACTTCTCATCTTGTATTCAATATTTAAGGCCTCTTGCCTTCTAAGTACTAACTCTTTCCACACATTTTTAGTAAATTTTGACTGTATCGAATCCATGTTTATATTAAAAATAATTATGTACTGAATAAAAGAATTTATGATGGTTTCTTTTGTTGAACATCTGGAATACTAAGAGGCAGGTGAATCAATATTCCATAAACCATCATAAAATCCACTTAAACATTATCACAATTTTGACAGAATCACCAAGAGATAACATAAAGACAAGTCAATGAAACCATACATACGAACACTAGGATTTTTACATGGAAAACCCAAAATGGGAAAAAACACGATGAGGGTTAACTCACAATATATTATATCCGGATACAAAATATTACAGGACTCACTGCCAGGACTCACTGTCCATAAAAAGGGTCACTGCCTAAGTACAAAAGATGGCTAACCGCCAAGATACAATGATAGTGGGTCACTATCAAAATATTGAACTAATAGGATATGCATTCAATGTGCAGGGTTCAATTCCACTGAAGCTCAAAAAAAAGTACTACCTCACACAACAATCGCTCAACAAAACTATACTAATTACAACTGATAAGGAATTTAGCCTCTGCTCTTCTCCTCTGTTCGCATTCACTTCTCTTTCTTGCTCTCATACACCTTCCATTCTCTTCTATCTTTCATCTTATATATATATATATATATATATATAAGTATATCTTATCCATCAATTAGGTCGGCCTAATTAGATGAACACAAAATAATCAAAACCTTCTTCGTCGACACCATATAAGATTTAAACATTTTATCCACATAGTGCATTATGCCAAGTTGGTTATCATCCATAAAACAAAACATTGTTGAAATGCACAAGACAACTAAGAGGGGGGGAGGTGAATCAGTTGTACCAAATTAATTTACTTCTAATCGTAATCAATTCCAATTTAACTCAATTTGTTATTAAGTGTAAACATGAAATGCAAATAAAAAAAACCAAACACTAGAGAGACCAAATTTATGTGGAAAACCCCATGAGGAAAAAAACCATGGTGATGATTAACTCACAATATAGTAATAATGCAATATTAGATACTAAGGCTCACTACCAGAGGGCTCACTACTCGAATACAAAGGCTCACTACCTACAATAGGACTCAATGTCTAGAAGGAGGCTCACTACCTATAGATAAAGAAAGATAAATAAAGATCCACCACAAAAGGTTCCACACATTCACAGCTTGATCAAAAGATTGTAGACACCATCAGCTCACTTCTTTAAGGAATCTAGCACATCAAAGTGCTTTTTCCTTGATTCACTCTTACACACTCTTTTTTTTGCACTTGTTCACACACTTCACTTCCTTGTCATACAATTCGCAACATCTTGACTTTCTTATATACCATATTCAACCCTAGAAGCATTCTCCAAGGTCGGCTATACATTCTTCTTTTTAAAAATTCAAATCAGGTCGGCTACTCAACATTCCCATGGTGGATAAGAATGAGAGAGGACCAATTACACATTTAATTAGGAACCAAAAACATCTTGGGTCAATCACACACTTCATTAATTTGATGCAAATATTTGTGTAGCATGTAAACACCAAGTGCGCCAAACCTAATGAAAATACCAATGATCTTTGAATTACGTGCATCTCTAGCAAGATGAACACACGTGGATCACCCAAAATGCTTCACTAGACATTATAACATCTCTTAGAAACCTTCAGGTACATCCACAAAAAACTTCAACAATCTTCATTCATAGAACATTCTTCAACAGTCCATCCAAACTGAGCAGAAACACACTGGAGCTCTAGAAGAAGCCTTCCAGAGCAAAAAACCATAGGGGTGTTGTCCAGAACATAGAGAACATCAGGATCAAACTTCTTCTAGATCTGCCATATTGTGAAGCCACAATAGTGGTTTACAATTCCAATGAGGAAGGAAAACTCACAAAAAATGACCCCATGATAAAAAAATGTGATTTTAGGGGTTTGTATGAACCTACTGGTTCGAGCGAACCCATTCCCTATTTTCCTGCCCCAAAACCAAATAAAAATACATTATGCGAGGTGGTTCGCTCGAACCCCTAGGGGTTCGTAAGAACCCCCTTATTCCTCATTCTCCCCCTCAGACACAAAAAAAAAACTAAATTTTTCACTTCAAAGCTCAATTTGAACATGAAAATGGTGGAGACTTCACAAACCCAACTGGAATTAGGTAGTCCTTAGAACAAGCTATCCAAGGAATATAATTTTGATATGTTTTGATTTTATTATGTATTTGTTTTTTTAGTTTTATTAAATATAGGTTTTTCAATGAAAATGAAGGTCTTTGTTTTGCACATGTGGAAAAATAGCATATTATCAAAATTTTTTTTGAAAAATATAAGTGCACCAGATATTGAAGTCCTTAATCCAACAAAAAAAATAAAAATTGAATTTCGATATATACAAAAAAAAGTTACGCGTTATACGGTCGCACTATGTTTGAATTGTAATTGGTTTGACTTTGAAACTTGATTAAAGAAAAAATATTCAATAAGAAACTATCTAACCAAGTGGAAGCACTAGATATCAGAGTTACAAATCTAAATTCGAAAGAATTAGAATTTAATTCTTCATGGAAAAAAAGTTGTGTTATATGGTGTGCATCACTTTTTAAAAATGCTATTTTCTGAAAAAAAAAACAATTTTCGTGGGAGATGGAAAAAGAAGTGCAATCTGATTCAAAAAATTTGGAAAAAATATTTTTAGAATCTATAGACAAAATGTGACAAGACTCTAGTTTACATCATCTTCAAATTCCTCACAGTTTAGCCTCTATAGGTGCCCAAATGTGAAGATTTAGTTAAAAATAATAATTTCAATGTCTAGTTTGGCCAAAAATTGTAAACCACTATTGTGGGATCACCCAATATCTAAAAAAAAACACCAAAAGACTGCAGAGCAAAAATATTTCTCCCAGTCCACAGACAAACAGTTCTGCCAAACTGGTTCACACACTGGTGAACATATCTTTCACTCTCCATTGATCCAGATGCTAAAACTTAGGATATATTATCCATAGAAGCTCATGAACATTACTAAAGATCTACATAGGCATAGGATCAAGACAAAGTAAATGCAAAGCACAATACCGGAACACACTCAAAACACACACTCAACACTGCCTTCATTATTTCTTAATTTTCTCAAAAGCACTTGGCAACAACACAACTGCAAATTCATAAATATAGCTCCATGTACTCTGAGCACTTCTACAATATCACAACTATACAAGTACCATCTGCAATCAAACTGAACTATGTTGACATCAATGAAAAAATTAATGACGACACCATCAAACTCATCTAAACTTGCAAAAATCTCCCCCTTTGTCATTGATGGCAACACATGATGTGAAAACCATCAAAGACATCATACATACTCTCCAGCTTCTTCTTCCCTTTATTTTTCATATTAGACAATCTGCACAAGCATTTATGCACTCTCTTCTCCTTACACTTTTTCACATGACTCTCTCTCCCCCTTTGACATCAATGGAAAATAATTTTTTTGCATGAAACATATGCCATATAAAGATCTGATCACTCCCCCTTAGAAGTCCACCCATACCACATACTACACCAATGCAACTCTCTACTCCCCCTGAGGAGTAGACCACAATCATCAGTCCAAACCAAAAAAGAATTTGTGAACCCACTGGATTGATGCACTTCCATGTGCACCTAATTCAAGGAAGGAGGGGCAGTAACCCCTAAATTCCCCTTAAGATACTCAAAATTATCCTTCAGAAGGGCCTTAGTGAATATGTCAGCATTTTTTTTCGTGGTAGACACATATTCAAGTTTGACTTCATTCCACAACACCTTCTCCCTCAAGAAGTGATGCCTAATAGATATATGATTTGTCCTAGAATGCATCACCAAATTCTTTGAAATGTCTATTGCACTTGTATTTTCACAAAAAAGATAGAAATAGGTCCATCAGATATCACACCTATGTCCTTCAAAGTTTGCTTCACCCAAAGTACTTGTGTACAACAAGATGTTGCTGCAATATATTCAACTTCTGCAGTGGATAAAGAAATTGAATCCTATTTCTTACTCAACCATGAGACCAATCTTCCTCCAAGGAAGAATGAACCACCACTTGTACTCTTCTAGTCATGTACACAACCAGACCAATCTGCATTTGTGTAGGCATTCAATGCGAAATCACTATCCTTAGGATACCATAGCCCATAACCTGGAGTTCCCCTTAGATATTTGAATATCCTCTTCATAGCTGTAACATGTGTCTCTTTAGTTTTTGCTTGAAATCTTGCAACCAAACATACTACATGCATGATATCTAGTCTAGTAGCAGTAAGATATAGAAGTCCACCAATCATGGATCTGTACATGCTCTGATTAACTTTATAAGATTCATCATCCTTAATTTACATCCGGTTACCATAGGGGTGCAGACCGGTTTGGAGTCATCCATTCCAAAATTCTTCAGTGATTCCTTAACATACTTAGATTGTGAAATGAATATCCCCTTATCAGTTTGATTAACTTGGATTCCAAGGAAGAAATTCAACTCACCAATCATAGAAATTTCAAACTCTTTTTGCATCTCTTCTACAAATTTCTTACACATGCCTTCATTTCCACCAAAGATGATATCATCAACATATACCACAACAATCAAAATTTTGTTTTACTCAACTTTGAAATACAGATTGTTGTCAACAGAGCCTTTGCTGAACCTTTGTTGTGTCAAGTATCTATCCAACCTTGCATACCATGCTTTGGGAGCCTGTTTAAGTCCATACAGTGCCTTTTTTCAATTTGCATACCATGTTTTGTTTTTTTGATAACTAAAATCCTTCTAGTTGTTCCATGAACACTTCTTCTTCTAGTTCTCCATTCAGAAATGTAGAATTGGCATCCATCTAGTATACTTCGAAATATTTATGAGCTGAAAATGCCAAGAACATCCGAATGGCCTCCATTCTTACCACTAGTGCAAATGTTTCTTCAAAGTCTATTCCTTCAACCTGTGAATAACCTTTGCATACAAGTCTTGCTTTATTTCTTACCACTTCACCATCTTCATTCATTTTATTTATGAATACCCACTTTGAACCAATCACATTCTTGTTTACTGGTCTAGGGACTAGTTCCAATGCCCGATTATTTTCTATCTACTACAATTCCTCTTTCATTGCTCTAAACCAAATCTCATCTTTGCATGCCTCACTCACAGTTTTAGGTTCTATTTTAGAAAGTAAACACAATTTTACCTCAACCACTTTGCTTCTTGTCTTTACACCTTCACTTATATCTCCAATTATCTGTTCCTTCAGATGATTTCTCTGCACATATTTAGGAGTCTTAGGTGCAGGTTCCAGAATCTCCTCTTCATCACTTTGTTATTTCTCTTTCTTTTCTTCCTCTTGTATTTGTTTGTAGATAGGATCATCTGGTTCAACTTCACTTATTTATATTGATCTATGTATAGCTTCATCGACTTTTACATTTACACTTTCAACTATTTTCCTCAACCTTTTATTGAAGCATCTATATGCTTTGTTGTTATTTGAATATCCAATAAAAATTCCTTCATCACATCTAGCATCAAACTTTCCAAGATTCTCATCACTCTTTTAATGTAACATCTACTTCCAAATACCTTAAAGTATTTAACAGTAGGATTCTTACCAGTCCATAACTCATAAGGAGTCTTTATGTTATTTCCTCTGATATGAACTTTGTTAATAATGTCAGCAGTGTGGATTGCTACTCTCTAATACACATTAGGAACATTTTCTTCTTTCATCATGCTTCTAGCAGCCTCTTGAACAATCTGGTTCTTCCTTTCCACAACTCCATTCTGTTGAGGGGTTCTAGGGGCAGAATAATGTCTCTTTATGCCATCATCTTCACAAAATGCATTAAACTCACTAGAAGTGAATTCTCCACCTCTATCAGAACTTAAACATTTGATTCTTAGTTTTACCTCATTCTCTACTCTTGTTTTGAACACTTTGAATCTATCTAGAGCCTGAGCTTTCTCTCTAAGAAAAGTGACCTATGTCATCCTAGAGTAATCATCAACCAAGAGCATAAAATACCTTCCACCATTAAGGATTCATGTTCTTGTAGGACCACAAATGTCTATATGAATCAATTACAACATTCTAGTAGATGATTGTTCTTTTTCTTTAAAACTGTATCTTGTTTGTTTTCCCAACTGACAAGTTCTGCAAACTGAATTTGTAGGCTTTGTGATTCTAGGTAGATCTCTAACAACTTATGTTGAGCTGATCTTGACCAGATTGTCAAAATTTACATGTCCCATCCTCCAATGCCATAGCCAGATTTCATTAATCTGGGAAACAAAGCATTGACCATCACCACTCTTAAGCTGATAGCTGATCCATGAATTCTTCTTCCTATTGCTACCATAGTTTCAGATCCTTTTATGATCTCACAAGTGTTATCTTGAAACACAAGATTAAATCCTTTTCTACACATTCTCCCAACACTCAAAATATTATGTCTTAAGCACTTAACATAATAGACATCATTAGTACTATGTTTTCCATCAAAACTAATTGTTCCTTTCCCAACAATCTTAGCACCAAAATCATCTCCAAACATAACTATTCCTCCATCATAGTTTTCAAGTTTAGTGAACTTACTCTTGTCTCTAGTCATATGATTTGAACATCCACTATCAATTACCCAATAGTCTTCATCCTATCTAGCATGAAACTTAGTCACCAGAGTACCTTCCATCTCATCCTTCTTGCTCTATGAGGAAGGAATAGCAGATGGTTCAACATACTTTGTCTCTACAACTTTCCAAGTCTTGAAACCAAGAGAGACTAGGTAACCTCTCATCTGCACTTTCCAGTCACTGTAATTAGCTCCATAAAAAATAGGGATTTGCAACTTGTGCACCATCTGATCTACCTCAAGCGGTTAATCTTTTTATCGAGGAACCAGAGCTATGATACCAATTGTTGAAATGCACAAGATGAATGAGAGGGGGGGTGAATCAGTTGTACCAAATTACTTTACTTCTAATCTTAATCAATTCCACTTTAACTCAATATGTTATTAAGTGCAAACATGAAATGAAAATAACAAATGGAAAACACTAGACACCAGATTTATGTGGAAAACCCAATGAGGGAAAAACCACGGTGAAGATTAACTCGCAATATAGTAATAATGCAATACTAGATACAAAGGCTCACTGCCTACAATAGGACTCACTATCCAGAAGGAGGCTCACTTCCTACAGATAAAAAAAGATAAATAAAGATCCACCACAAAAGGTTCCACACATTCGCAACTTGATCAAAATATTGTAGACACAATCATCTCACTACTCTCAAGAATCTAGCACATGAAATTAATGCATCCTTGATTCAATATTACACACTCTGCTTTTCACACTTGTTTGCACAATTCACTTCCTTTTCATACAACTCATAATATCTTGACTTGCTTTTATACCATCTTCAAACCTAGAGGCATTCTCCAAGGTCAGCTATACATTCTTCTTTTTACAAATTTAAATCAGGTCATCTACTCAACATTCCCACAGTGGATAAAAATGAGAGAGGACCAATTACACATTTAATTAGGACCCAAACAACATCTTGGATCAATCACATGCTTCATTAATTTGATGCAAATCTTTATGTAATGTGTAAACACCAGGTCATCCAAACCTAATGAAAACACCAATGGTCTTTGAAGCACACTCATCTCTAGCAAGATGATCACATGTGGATCACCCAACACACTTCACCAGACATTCTAACATCTCTTAGAAACCTTTAGGTACATCCGTAAAAACTTCAACAATATTCACTTATAGAACATTCTTCAACAGTCCATCCAGACCGAGCAGAAACACACAAAAGCTTTGGAACAAGCCTTCTGGAGCACCAAGCCATAGGGAAATTTTCCAGAACACAAAGAACATAAGAATTAACCTTCTTCTCGATCTGTAGATCTAAAACAAAACACTAGAAGATTGTGAAAAAAAAATATTTATCCCAGTCCCCAGACAAACAGTTATGCCAAATTGGCTCACACACTGGTGAACATATCTTTCACTCTCCATTTTTCTAGATGCTAAAAATCAGGATATATTATCCATAAAATCTCAAGATCATTACTACATATTTTCACAGGCATAGGATCAACATACAATAAATGCAGATCACAATACTGAAGCACACTCAGAACACACACTCAACACTGCCTTCATTATTTCCTAATTTTATCAAAAGCACTTGGCAACAACACAACTGCAACTTCATAAATATAGCTCCATGTACTATAAAGACCTCTACAGTATCTCAACTATATAATTACCATATAAAATCACACTAAACTATGTTGACATCAATGACAACATTAATGACAACACCACCAAACTCATCCATACTTGCAACAAACTAGTCTTCATAATATATTGCATTTGTTGAGTCGACCAAGACTAAAGAGAAATTATCCAAACCAACAAATAATCCTCAAAGAGAACACCTTCTAAATCTGAAAACACATTAATTTCCCATCATACTACCAACAAATAGGCTATCGAAAAAAATGCAACATAAGAATGTTCACCTTTGTAGAATGCAGAGTCTCCCACATAGTATGCCAAACACAGAGCAATAGTAGGATACAGAGTTAAACTATGTCAAAGATAACTTTATACTCACAACAAAAGATGTCTCAAGATCTAGGATATAGTTGTCTGAATGAGTCAAGAAAACATGGTTAGGAGATTAGAGTCATATTAGATCTTTTGGTGAATTCTATACTCAAGTACCAACACACTGATCCATCACAAAAGAGTATGACCGACAAAGAACAACTTTTGGTAAACCAAGTAGACTTCGTATATGGTTATCACCATGTTGACATCAATGACAACATAGGAACAACCAACACAACCATCCATACTTTATGCTCACGTTGCAAAGCTTCCAACAATCTCCCCCTTTGGAATTGATGGCAACATGCATGACAATTTTTTTTTCCAATATACTGCAACTGAATGCTCTGACTACTCCCCCTATCAAAACTCTTCTTCACGAAAATGTTTTTCTTCTATCTCTATATCTCTTTATCTCTCCCCCTTTGACATCAATGACAAAGGAAGGGGTCTTGTATATATGTAAATATGCAACAAAATGTAACGAGAAAGATATGAACATAAAATTGAATTAACCTGAAGAAGAACCTCTGAGACTCTCTAGGATAGCCTTTCATGATGCTTTACCTTCTTCCCATGAACCTTTTGCATTGAAAAGAGTCTTGTAAAATAGCTCAAGTTTAGTTAAGGACTCTACACCATCTGTTAAAGTATTGGGACTAGGATTAATCTCTGATAATTCACCAATATAGCCAAGAGCACTAGAAACAAAATTTTGTCTGAGTTTAATCATGTCTTTGAGTGAAATAATTTTTTGGATAACATATGCCCTTCTATCATGCAAAGAGAATAATTTGTCCTAAAGTTGCACAAATTAGGACCACCTCTGATTATCTTTATCTTCTTCTAACATGTATGTATCTACCGGAGTTCTCAATCAGGACTCGCTCATCCTTATCTCATTTCTCATGTCCAGTGTACTGCCAGACCAATATAGGCCAAAGAAAAGTAGTTCTTGTGCCTCTTTTTCACAACCTTGTACACTCTCCAATTCCTTCATTACTCAATTGTGTGCATTCACACATTATCCTTTGATATCTTCCAAATTTCCTTCATCAGACCTAATTCTAGCAAACATTTCAAGTCTAGAGATGTAAACCTTCAAAGAATTAATCATGCTATAAAGATTCTCCACAACAGAAATAGATGAATCAAAATTAGCATCAGGAATAACCTTTTTCAATTCTTCCAAATCTCTCTGAATATTTATTCTTTCATGCTCATTTTCAGGCTCACTTTCTTCTACACCTTATTGCTTAACAACACTCTTCCTTTTCTTCACTGTTCTAGTCATGCTACTGGAGGTACCTTATACATTGAGATCCTTAGGGATTTCCAAAATAATTTTAGCATATTTATCAACTTCAGCCTTTAACACTTCATAATCCAATTCAAATATCCAGACTAACCTTGATTCAACTACTTCCATGTGATATAAATCTATAGACACAAGGAAATTTATGTTTCTGGAGTATCTTTCCACAACACTTAATACAATCCTAACTCTTTTGTTCATCTTCATCTGAAATGTTTCAAAGAATGCAGTAAGGGAAAACTCTTATGCATCCGAACTACCAGGATTTATCATTAAGTTCTTGATTTGATAGGCAATAGGCTCTGAATTTTACCATTCTATCCTTCCTATTACCGATAATTATCTTAAAAATTAAAAGAGTAAACAAACAACCAAATTTCCATACCATAATGTATTCTTCTTTCTCTTCTTGATCTCCTTTAAATTCTTCAAAATATATATACGAAGTAATTCACACAATTCATATTCCATAACTCTTATTACCATATCAACAACAATATGCACCACAATAGTAGAAGTTGTAAGGTCATTGATAGGGATACAAACTTTGCGACTAATGACCATAGCAACATACCTTATTATCGGATCAATAATCAAACTCAAATCAATCTCTTACCCTTTAGAACTCACACCTATAACCTCAATTATTTATTTTTCATCCACAACCTTCAATTTGGGAACTGGTCCAGAGGAACACAAACCAATCACATGTCTAATAGATTCTCTAGAAAACAAATGCACCTCATCTATCTACAAAGATCCAACATGAATTCTGCTCAACACTATTCGAATATACTTCTTCTCAAATTCAAATAGGGGAACTTTCCTCCAAACATCCAAATATTTCTCAACTAATATTTTGCAAGCATCATGGCTCTCTTTCAATTCACTTTCCCAAAGCACATTCAACTGAACTAGTGACTTCTCTTCAATCTTATTGTAAACATATGTATAAATATCTTCTGTAGGAAACACTCTCGGAGGGATGCAAGTGAATACACCAACAAACTCTTCTGACACATTCCTCAAATATCTCTTCAACCTAGCTTTATCTGCATAATTCACAACCTTTGGATTATCCATAACAATAAAAGTGAAATATTGTGCAAATAGGAATACCTTTGATAATGCCAACAAGAAATGTATAGATATCCTACTTTCAAAGCTCTCTTTGAATCCATTTGATATCTTCTTCAAACTCTGAAACTCTGAATTTCCTTCTAAAATTCCTTTGCATGCTTCTCTGAAAACACATAATCTTGTAAAATCATTTGAATCTATTCCTTTCATTCCAAATGATTTTGCAATAAATGCTTCAACTTGTAGGTAGATTGCCTTGAAAATTGTGTACACCTCCATTCTTTCAAATTTTGTAGACTTCATTCCTCACACATGCCACTGAGAAAATACATTAACCTTCTAACCACATTAAGTATACTTTTGTCATAATATGAAACAAGTAATGATGAGGCGTTTTATTAGATTTTCTGATGATTGATCCTCCTTAGCCATTTCTTTTATTTAGAGATCGACGAGATTATCTACACCAAAGGTCAGCACATATAAGACTAATGATTCCTTTCTTCAAATCCTTTTCATTTCCTTTCTTACTTCTTTTGGATCAAAGGTTTAAACATTCTTTTTCTCTAGATAGGTATTTTTCTTTGTTTCGTTGTTTCTACCATGGTGTTCCAGATTTCTACACTTATAACAAACAAAATTCTTCTTTCCATTTTACCTTTTATCCAATGGACTAACTTTATATCCATTCTTCTTGCTCTTAGAACATTTGTTAAGGAATGATAGAGAATCATTTACTTTAATTTTGTAGTCCTTTGCCTTATGACCAAATTTCTTGTAGGAAAAGGAAATACCATTAAAGGATAAATACCTTTTAGCATCATATCGTTTGACAAGAATTTTTTTGGAATTGCTTCTTCACTCCTTGATTTTTCTATTTTTGTACTGCATCTTCTTACCAGTGGATTGCTTTTCTTTAGAACTATGACCTTCCTCAAACCCTAAACCACTCTTATCCATTTCTAGTCTTTGAGAGGTAATCAATTCATCAAGCATCTCTGAGCTTATCTTAAATTTGTTAGGTTCAAAACTTCTTTCCTTTTCCAGATCAGATCTCAAGATTTCTGCTTCTTCTTCTAACTTTATGCATTCATCCATCTTCCTTTGAATTTCAATTTCCTGACATTCTTCAATTATTTTCTTCTCATCAAATTGTTGCAACAGGCTAGAGATGATTTCTTCTCCTTCAATCAACAGATCGCATGCTTCCATAATTTTACTTTGCATATTTTCAATGTACTCATTTGATTTTATCAACCTATCCTTTAGAACTTTCATTTCTTCTAAATATTTGGTAGAGACTACTTTTGAAGGAAAAAAATTCTTATACTCAAATTTTGGGACCTTCCTCAAATTGTTAGGCTTCTTCCGAGGAACCAAGCTATGATACCAATTGTTTAACATCTGGAATACTAGGAGATGGGGGTGAATCAGTATTCCATAAAACCATAATAAAATCCACTTAAACATTATCACAATTCTAACTGAATTAGAAAAAGAGAACATAATGAAAAGTCAATGCAACCATACACATGAACACCAAGATTTTTATGTGAAAAACCTAAAATGGGAAAAACCATGGTGAGGCTTAACTCACAATATATTATATCTAGATACAAAATACTATAGGGCTCACTGCTAGGACTCACCGTCCTTAAAAAGACTCGCTATCTGAGTACAAAAGATGGTTAATCGCCAAGATACAATGATAGTGGCTCACTGAAAAAAGATTGAATTGATAGGTGCAGGGTTCGGCTCCACTGAAGCTTAGAATAAGAAGTATTTCCTCACATATCAATCGCTCAACAAAACTATACCAGTTGATCACAATTGATAAAGCATTTAGCCTCTAATCTTCTCCTTTGTTCGCATTCACTTTTCCTTCTTGCTCTCATACACCTTCCATTCTCTTCTATCTTTCATCATATATATATATACACAAGTATATCTTATCCATCAATTAGGTTGGCCTAATTAGATGAACACAAAATAATCAAAACCTTCTTCATCAGCACCATATAAGATTTAAACATTTTATCCACGTAGTGCATTATACCAAGTCGACTATCATCCATAAAATATAATTAGTCTTCATAATATATTGCATTCACTGAGTCGGCCAAGACTAGAGCACAACTCTCTAAACCAACAAATAATCCTCAAAGAAAACACCTTCTAGATATGAGAAAACATTAATTTCCCATCATAATACTAGAAAATAGACTATCAACAAAGCCGCAACATAAGAATGTTCACCTTAGTAGAATGCAGAGTCTCCCACATAGTATGCCAAACATAGAGCAATAGTAGGATACAGAGTTAAACTCTATCAAAGATAACTTTATTCTCCAAACAAAAGATGTCTCAAGATCCAGGATATAGCTATCTGAATGAGTCAAGAAAACATGGTTAAGAGATTAGAGTCATATCAGATCTTGTGGTGAATTCCAAATTCAAATACCAACACACTGATCCATCACAAAAGAGTAAATTACTGGTAGAGAACAACTTCCGATAAACCAAGAAGACTTCCCATATGGTTATCACCATGTTGACATCAATGAAAACCTAGGAACAACTAACACAACCATCCATAATTCATGCTCATGTTTCAAATCTTCCAACATCTTTCCCTTCATTATTAACCTTATCATATAGCTCAGCAGTTGGATTAAGGTCATTGTCAATCATATTGTTACTAAGGCTCCAAGAATTAAGGGTGGTTGATCACTTATCGAAGGAGAACAAGGCATGTCCTCCACAGGATTAGATGAGCCTTCTTCATTCTTCTTTGCATGTACATGAATTTGGTAAGCATCCTCCTCTTCCTCTATCTCCTCATCAGTGGATATCAACTCTGGTTTTGGCTCCTTCACCGAAGAAACTACTCCTTTTGTTTCTTTTCAGTCGATTCTCTTCTTCTAATCCAAGTTCAATCTCTTCCTCAACAACATCACTCAAGGTTATTTTCCTATCAGCCTTTTGTTTCACTCTTCTTCTTCCTGAAGCAACAGATGGTCCAGTAGTAGGTATTTCCTTCTTAGATGCCCTGGTACTAGGACCAATAGGGGAAATGACATCAACAGATGCAAGATATAAAAAATTATTTCCTCTCCCCTTTTACAACATTGGTAGCACTATGGGTGGCATAGCTGGAGATAGGCGCTAGTGTAGCACCGAAAGATAGTCTTCCTAATTTTCTAGGTCTAGAGGGTAGCTCAACAAGTTTGGCTTTCCTTTCATCAAGGGCCTCCTTCAAATATTCTATATCATCCTTAGTATATGTTTGACCTTGGAAGAAGGCTTTAACCTTATTTATTCTTTTAGATGCAGTGGCCTCCAAATGTACTTTAGTAGATTTCTCCTCATATGTACCATGCATAGGTAGAGAGGGGTACTTAGGACTGGCCAACATAATCTCAATGTACCTCTCCACCATTTGTTCTTCAATCTCATATCCCAAAGGTTCAATCCATCAAATTCTATGTTCTACAACCTCAATGATGCATTAATTTGTAGACAAAAGAAAGGTTATCTCCTTTTCATACTTATTTACCAAACTCCTTGGAATCTTGTCTCTTTCATGCATTTCATTTTGAAATAACACAAAGAAAGAAGTTAGGGAATTATAATGTGCCTCAAAATCTCCTAGACTGCATAGATGGTCAAAAATATGATGAGAAATTGGCCTGGTGTTATCCCATATGATGCCTTTTCTTCCTAATAATTCCCTCAGGAAATAGATTAATAAATAGATAACTAAAGTGCCAAATTTAAAAACATGCTTCTTGGCCTACATCATACTCAGGTTCTCCATAAGTTGCAACCTAAGAAAATCAAAAAGATAAAAATATTTTCTATTCTCCACCATTTCATAAGCACTACAGATTGTTGTGGTTGATACTAAATTTTCTCCATTAGTGAAATAGATTTTCTACCCAATCATGATGGAAACATACTTGACAATAGGGTTTACAATAGACTTCCTAGTTAAATCTCTTTCATCAAACTTAGCACCAATCAACCTTGTGATTTCATCATTTTTTACTACCTTTAGAATTAGAATGGGTCTAGTATCAAAGAGACCAGTTACAACTCAAATTTCCTCCTTGTTTATAATTCCTGATTCATTTTTCCACTCAAATTTATTATGAACCCTAATGAGGGCCATTCTGTTAAAAAATTTCTCACTCTTATTGGAAAATTTTAGAAACCAGTTCCAAATATTCAGCTTCATTCGAACTAGGTTTTCATATTTTGCCTTAAGCAATAGATTATCTCCAGTGAACTCACTATCCCACAAATCCTTCAGCTCTTGGTGATTGAATTCCTCTAGCTTCCCATGAATGTATGTCCTTGGATATTCGGTGGGTAGCACATGGCTTGGAATGTGCGAGAATGCACCCATAGGATCATTTTCATACATTTTCCATGATAATCTTCTAAATGTGGGTTGGGGTCTCTCAGATACTTCCACAATAGTAGGAGTGGCCATATTCCCCAAACAATCTTGAATAAACTTAACAAAGAGTTCCTTCAACTTTAAAAATCAAAAAATTCAAATAATAGAGAATACCTTTTTTTGCTTGTCAAGAACTAGGGTTTCAATGTGCAATGCTCTAAATCGCCTTCAAACTCACTTAAGATTGCACTGCTTCTTTCAAATTGCACAAATGTGCTTTTCCTTAACTTAGTCTCTTGCTTTATTTCTTATGATTTTTTCCCTAATTCACATTTAATGTGCACCAACCTTAAAAGCCGATAAAGACATTAGAGAGTATTTTGTAAACTAAAAAGGGTTCCACAATTTTATGGATCTATCTATTTTCTACAAAAAGTTTCTCCAATGCCTTCAAAATGATGACTCATATCTTATACCCTTGTGTCATCGCCTGACACTTCATATATTGGAGGCTTTTTAAGACTTTCTAATGACTGGTCCCCTTGGAACCATTACTGGGTTTAGTTCTTGGAAGATGTATCTGCACCGAATGCAAATACATGAGTATTTGATTCATCCTTTTTTTCAAGTTCTTCCTTTATCCTCCAAATTTTTGTAATTTATTTCCTTACTTCTTTGGGATCTACTTTGTTCATAGGCTTGTTCTTCTATTCCAGATTAGGGTTCTTCCCAATTTTTCTCTTACAAAATTTTGAGATATGTCCTAGTTTGTTGAAAGTATAGCACACAACATATCCTTGATCAAACAGATTTTCATTCATCCTTCACCTGCACTGATTAGCCTTGTGTCCAAAGATATTACATGCATAATAGCAGCCTTGAAAATATTGAATCCTCCTACTAGCATTAAACTTGTTCATCATCATTTGGCTTCTACATTCGATAGCTCTATGTCCAAACTTATTGAAAACATAGCATTGTATAGTAAAGAATTCAACATTCTGACTCATTCTATTTTGGTTCATCCTACTTCTACATTTCGTTGTTCTATGTCCAAATTTATTGCATGAGAAACAAAATCCTTTGAGCATTGGGCTATTGGATAGGAATCCTTTTAGTATTGTTCCTTCGGTTCTTGATTTGATGAGTATTTCCTTGAAACGTCTTCTGATTTGATTTGATGGGTACCTTTGAGCATTGGGTTGTCCGATAGGAATCCTTTCAGTATTGTTCCACTTTGTTGGGAATAGGTTTTTCCTTTGAGCTTTGGCCTTCTTCAAGTCCTAGACCACTTTTATCCTTAGAAGGTTTCTAAGATGTAATCAACTCATCAAGCCTTGTAGAGCTTGTTTTGAATCTTTCTTCATGAGATTTCACTTTTTCCATATTAGCTCTTAGGGTTACCACTTCTTGTTCAAGCTTTGTACATTCATCATTTTTATTCCGAATCTCAATTTTTTGACATTCTTCAATTCATTTTTTTCCCTCTACTTGCACTTTCAGTCCAGTAATGTCCTCATTAGCCTTTTTCAACTAACCACTAACTTCTCTATGCATTTCCTTGAACTTTTTGATCTGCTCTCTCAGCTTCTTGATGCATTCATTTGCTTCCTTCAAATTTCCTTTCAAATTTTCCTTCTCATCCTCACTTTTGTCCAATTCCTCAATAGAAGCATTGATTTCCTCAGATACAATTTTTTCTTCTAGAGGAACAAAATAGCATTTGCTAGCCATGTATTCAAATTTTAGTACCTTCCTCAAGCTATAAGACTTTTTTAGTGGAACCAATCTCTGATACCAATTGTTGAATACACTGAATATCGAGAGGGGGGGTGAATCGATATTCTACTAAAAAAAAAAATTATTAACCATCCAATTATCAATCCACATCTAGCTGCAATAGTGAACCAAAACATAAAAGAGGTCATAACACATTGATACCAAATTTTTTACATGGAAAACCTAAAGTGGGAAAAACCATGGTGAGGATTAGCTCACAATAAATTATAACTGAATATAAGATATTACAGGGCTCACTGCTAGGACTCACTATCCTTGAAAGGATCACACCTTGAATACAAAATATGGCTTATAGCCAAGATACAAAAGGTGTGGCTCACTGCCAAAAATGAACTAGAGAAGTGTACCTACAAAGTGCAGAAATTTGTTCTAGTTATGCTCTAGAGAATACCAAAAAATTATGCTTCGGTTGTAGATATACAATCACTATCAGTCACTTTACACCATTACTCAGGTCGCTTCGCTCGTATACCATATTCTATATCTATCTATCTATGTGTAACTCTTTTTTCTATCCATCATATACACACATATATACATAATCATGTTTTCCTTTATAAATTAGGTCGATCTAATTGAGTGTGAACACCCAAAAATTCAAAATGACTTGTTGCCCCAATACAAAATTCCTCGCACAAAACAAAACATGCCGGCCTAGACCCAATAAGGAACACACATAGGGTAAATAGTTGTTAACCTTGTTGGCCAAAAGAATACCGAACTTCTATCACTTGGATAACTCAACTGAATCACACAAAGTCACTGAAAACTCATTTATACATGTAACTGACACTCCTAAGTAACATATCAAAAACTCATAGAATTCCCTTTTACTGAGAGGATGTGGGGGATACGGATTTGGAATGTCATCAAGATAGGCATCTAAGACAGTAGTGCCTTAGTGATTTCAATTCAAAATCACAACAAAGACACAACCAACTATGCTATAAAGCGGAAACAAGCACAGTTGATCCCCCATTGATCCTCTGAGAGAAGTGAATGCAACAAGAAATAGATTCAACATAAACAAATACCATAAAAGACAAAAAAAAGACACAAAGATATACGTGGGGAAAACCCTTTCAAGTAAAACCCCCACACTCCAAAAGTTCGATCCATTGTATTATTCAGCAACAAAAACCAGTTACAATACAATATCAGGCTCAAAGCCTATACAGGAGTTACATCTTGTTCTATTGGAGAAATAACAGGTAACCACAAGATTCCTTTCAGCTCCTCAAATGACTGTCATAGCTAGCCTCATGGCCAGCCCAGTCATTCGGCCTCCAATGATTCCCATGCCCAAATCTGAGAGATAGAGTGTTCACAGTTACAATGTCTAAGCAAACTGCTTGAACACCCTCTCCATCTCTCTACAAATCTCTTCACACCTTCAGCTCTCCAACTTGCAAGTCCAACTTCTGCAATCTCGCATCATGCATTATGCTTGCAGCCCCATGCTCATGCATTCACATGCCCGTGCTTTCTGCTCGCAGTCTCATGGTCATGCATTCAGCTCACACACCTCACATGCTGCAACTCACTTCTCTTTCAGACTCAAACTTAACTTGTCTAACCTCTGAGAAATAACACATCTCTCATCCATATGTAACTAACTCAGAAGAGTAATGAAGACCATCCTCAAATCACGCAACTGGTTGGATATGACAGATTTCCTGCAACGAGCTGACTTTGCATTCAAAGCCATTACTCAAAACAGTTGAGCTCGCCACCCTTCGTTGACAAATGCAACTGCCACAATAACTATCTTGGTATCCGTCCAATCACTATTCAACCAGGTGCCATGCGTCCAAGACCCATCAACAATCACAGCTGATAGAGCAACCAAAACGGTCAAACAGACATCAGGCGCGACCAAGAATTCAAGTCATTTCTAACACTGCCGGAGCCGGAGTCAGAACAGGAGTCGAAACAGGACTCCACTAAAAATCCATACTGCCAGAGTCGGAGTCGGAGACAGAACTGGAGTCGAAATATGACTCCACTGAAATTACAGGTTCAGGAACCAATCCGGTTCTGCCTCCACCAACTGAAGAAAATAGCAAGTCCAAAATAGTCTGGGTGGAGGGAGCCATCCCAAATGTAAGTGAAACAAATTGGAAAACCAAACCGCACAGGCAGGAATCGGAGTAGGAGTCGGGATGGAAACAGAAATAGGAACATCCCAAACGGACATCATTAAGTTCCAAAACTGGTTCCGCCCCCGACAACACAACAAAGAGAAAAACCAGACAGAAGAAAGGCAGAGGAAACCATCCCGACAAATTGCTAAGTCAGGAACACAAATGGCCGGAGTCGAATCTGGAGCGGGGACAAACCAGGAACATGGCACTCGGAACAACGTAATGTTCCAACTGGTTTCGCGCTCACCAGAACCAAGCAGAGAGAAACAAACTGCCGGAGCCGGAGCCAGATCCAGAGCCAAACCTAGAACATGACAAAAGGAACAATGCCAAGTTCCAATCCGGTTTCGCCTCTGCCAGAATAAAACTCGAAGATCCTAGAAAGCGGGGAGCGGAGCTGGAGATAGAATGGGAACAAACTAGGAACAAGGCAAACAGAACAATGCCAAGTTCCAATCCGGTTCCACCTCTGCCAGAACAAAAGACTTTGCCAAGGAAAACAAGAGAATTCGCTTGAGTCTTTAAAGGGGGGTCAACCAGAAAGTTGAGGTAGAATTCCCAAAAATCTCCCACTTGCTGAAGACTTTCAGGCATCCTCTAAACAAGCCCGAACAAGGACCAACACATGCTCTCACACTCCAATCAACACCACTACAACAACATCAGAAAGATGTCCACCACCTTAGGCAGCAGATCCAAACACAGGAACACACCAAGGTGAAACAGCAATAGTCTCAGGAATGAAAGCAAATGATCCTTCTGTCGGCAAAGGAAAAAAATAGCAAAGCACCAGTCCAACCACCTCCAGAACAAGAAAAAACCGACTAGCTAGAAAGGCAACCATGAACTGACTGCCCTCATCCAACTGATCAAACCCATGTGACTGAAAACCAACACCCAAAGCTCATGCTGAAACATCCAACCACCCATACCTTCAAGGTATGACCTAAAAGTGAACTCATGCCATCAAAAGAAACCCACCCATCTCAGTAGCAAACAAGCACCCTGTGTCAACCAATCATAGACCAAACACGTCCAAGTACTCCCACTGCAAGGGCATTGTCCACATGAGTGCAAACAAAGCACCATCACAAATGATCTAGGCATACCAAGTCCACCAAACCCAGCATAAAGAAATGTAACCATGTAGTTCCAAGGAATATCCATATTGATTTGCAACATCTGCAACCACCTGCTACAAGAAAAATTTCTCTCAACTGTCTTCCACAGTTCTTCCAAACACCTCCAAAGCTGACTGAAGAAAGAAGCACAGGCACCTTTGTGTCATCACCCAGGTGACAACGCATGACCACAAATAGTGACCAACCCGGCACCACAAAGGCAACTCACATCTAAAGTCACAAGAGCAATCAAGAAGAACAAGACCAGATAAGAGGGAAACTACAAATCAACAAGAAAAATGCCCTTCTACAAGCACTTCTAAATGCCAGCTGTGTCAAGAATGATCTTCTTTACATCCCAAAGGGAAAAGCCTTGACAACATCCAACAAAACATGGATGTAAGCTCCTCAAAGAAGATCATAACTACCCATATAACCATCTCCTGTTAGTCTTCAAAAGCACAAGGAGATAGACTATGCTGTCCAACCTTTCATTATGAATCCTCCAGAATCTAAACCAGCTCAAGATTCATATCATGAAAGATAAAGCATAAAACACCTAAAAAGTATAATGGGTAAATACCTTTCACAATGACACCACTGCCGAGCATATCAAGAAGAAAAGAGAAACATGCTCATCCAAGATATACAAGCCATCATGGCTAACCTAAGAGCATTCTCCTTTAGGGTCTTTGTTGAATTTACATTCAACCAAAGTGCAGGCTTCTCAGACTTTCAGCTGTAACAACAACATTCACTTAAGAATTCAAGCCTCACCTTTATTCTTCATGCATTCATGAGTATCAACACCTGTCATCTCATGCTAACTCCAAACTGCAGCACTGCAATAACCATGAAGTCCTCCAGCATATGACCAATGAACTCAAAGTAAAGAGAACCCCTAGATCACTGTCAAAGTTCCATAACCTAAAACAGGAACTTATCATGACACCATGATCTACACATCTCCAAGGGAGATACCATGCTTCAAGTGAACTATCCATGGTCTTCAAGAGCAAAACAACATGCCAAAACTCTAATTGCACAAGCAAGAGTATACCATGACATAAAGCAAACAACTCTAAACCAACATCACCTGTCAAGCACCACCAGCAATTCAGCCAAAGACTACCAAGGTCCTTCATGGCTCCAAAGTGCTACACATCTTCAAATAGTGAACATGCAGATGCAAATTCTGCAAGACTAAAGAAGACACTAGTCATTGTTGAAGCTCCCACTGAAACATGACACTGAGCTTTTCAAGCACCATGACTGACCACACCATCACTGTCAAAAGCTTACACTATGCCAGTGTACCCAGCTCTCCATGACATCATGATCCACATGCTTCAGGTCCCCATCATTGACTATTCAGGTACTCAAACGCCATTCCTCCTCTCATCTCAAAATAGCCATGCCAATGCACAAGTGACCATAGACAAGGTCAACTAATAGATCTGCATAACACGGTTACACCCTCGTGGATATAGACAGTCCACTTCCGAGTTGTCTCACAACAAGCATGTAGGTAAGGACAGCCTACAATATTGCACAACCCGTGGATGCAACCAAAAGTAAACCTGCAAATCTATCATTGCACTGGAAACTGCAAAACTGAGATAATCAAAGAGAACTGCCAAAGCAGACAATCATGACTCAAACACCAGATCAACAATAGATCTGATTTTCCAGTCATGTCCACAACCCAAGCACCAAATTCTAGAAAAGCATCAAAGCATACCACAAGAATGCTGAAGGAGAAACATACCAACACTCTCATGCAGAGAAGACAACACTCCTCAAAACCAGTCGAACTACAGCTATCTCATCCAGTCACACCCCAGAAACCAAGATCTAGAAAAATAACAAACAACAGTTCCACAAAACACAAGTTTTCCTTGACCGTGCTCAACCTGCAAAAAACCACAGTGTTTCCAAAACACCCACACACCTCCATATTCACTGCTCATCTGGACAACTCAGGAGTCTGCACACAACCATCATAGTAAACCAGAACAATGAAAGAACAAGAGAATGCACCATAGACTTTTTAGAAAAATCTACACAAAACCCTCATAGCCAAAGACATGAATTTGAATCATGCAAGTGCAAGAAAGAGGCACACAGGAAAAACAGGTCCGTTTCATACCAGTTCCAATGCCACATTCATGCACAAGCACAAGGAAGAGCTAGGCTATCCAGAAGTTGCAGACCACCAAGGTCACCTCATAGCCTCCATGCAATCAGAGCATCAGAGAAAATGCCTTCAGTGCTAAGTCGGAAACACCCAGCACAAGTACAACATTCCATAGCTGAACAACGACACAAGCTAGTCCATACCATCAAGGAGCCTCTCACACAGATGCCCAGTATGAACACCATGCTTTGCTGCAGCACAACCATGAACACATCTCATGCCCTTTGCATCAGGAACAATATTACCAGTCAGGAGCTTCAGATCATCTTGCCACAACATGACCCACTCCATACTTTTCCAGCGTCTTTCAAACTGTATGTTGAATCAATGAAACACACACTTCCACTCACTAAAGGACCAATCACCAATCGATTTCTCCAGACTTCCTCAAGCTTGCCAGGCTAAGAAATCACCATAGGAGAAAACCCAGAACTTCTGCAACCAGGAGAAGGCTCTGATACCACTTGTTGGTATCATCAAGCCTCGACCTCCTCCAAACTAGCTCTGATACCACTTGTGGGGGATACGGATTCGGACTGTCGTCCAGATAGGCATCTAAGATAGTAGTGCCTTAGTGATTTCAATTCAAAATCACAACAAAGACACAACCAACTATGCTATAAAGCGGAAACAAGCACAGTTGATCCCCCATTGATCCTTTGAGAGAAGTGAATGCAACAAGAAACAGATTCAACATAAACAGATACCATAAAAGACAAAAAGAAGACACAAAGATATACATGGGGAAAACCCTTTCAGGTAAAAACCCCACAATCCAAAAGTTTGATCCATTGTATTATTCAGCAACAAAAACCAGTTACAATACAATATCAGGCTCAAAGCCTATACAAGAGTTACATCTTGTTCTACTAGAGAAATAACAGGTAACCACAAGATTCCTTTCAACTCCTCAGATGACTGTCACAGCCGGCCTCATGGCCAGCCCAGTCATTCGGCCTCCAATGATTCCCATGCCCAGATCTGAGAGATAGAGTGTTCACAGTTACAATGCCTAAGCAAACTGCTCGAACACCCTCTCCATCTCTCTACAAATCTCTTCACACCTTCGGCTCTCCAACCTACAAGTCCAACTTCTGCAATCTCACATCATGCATCATGCATTATGCTTGCAGCCCCATGCTCATGCATTCACATGCCCGCGCATTCTGCTCACAGTCTCATGGTCGTGCATTCAGCTCACACACCTCACATGCTGCAACTCACTGCTCTTTCAGACTCAAACTTAACTTGTCTAACTTCTGAGAAATAACACATCTCTCATCCATATGTAACCGACTTAGAAGATTAATGAAGACCATCCTCAAATCATGCAACTGGTCGGATCTGACAAATTTCCTGCAATGAGCCAACTTTGCATTCAAAGCCATTACTCAAAATGGTTGAGCTCGCCACCCTTCATTGAAAAATGCAACTGCCACAATAACTATCTTGGTATCCATCCAATCACTATTCAACCAAGTGCCATGCGTCCAAGACCCATCAGCAATCGCAGTTGATAGAGCAACCAAAACGGTCAAACAGACATCGAGCGCGACCAAGACTTCAAGTCATTTCTAACACAGCCGGAGCCAGAGTCAGAATAGGAGTCGAAACAGGACTCCACCGAAAATACATACTGCCGGAGTCAGAGTCAAAACATGACTCCACCGAAATTACAGGTTCAGGAACCAATCCGGTTCCACCTCCGCCAACTGAAGAAAATAGCAAGTCCAAAACAGTTCTGGGCGGAGGGAGCCATCCCAAATGTAGGCGAAACAAATTGGAAAACCAAACCGCATAGGCAGGAATCAAGGTCAGAGTTGGGACGGAAACAAAAATAGGAACATCCCAAACGGACATCGTTAAGTTCCAAAACTAGTTCCACCCCCGACAACACAATGAAAAGAAAAATCAGATAGAAGAGAGGCGGAGGAAACCTTCCCGATAAATTGCTAAGTCAGGAACACAAATGGTCGGAGTCGGATTCGGAGCGGGGACAAACCAGGAACAGGGCACTCGGAACAACGTAATGTTCCAACCGGTTCTGCGCCCACCGGAACCAAGCGGAGAGAAACAAACTACCAGAGTCAGAGCCAGATCCAGAGCCAAACCCAGAACATGACAAAAGGAACAATTCCAAGTTCCAATCCGGTTTCGCCTCCGCTAGAATAAAACTCGAAGATCCTAGAAAGCGAGGAGCGGAGCTGGAGATGAAACGGGAACAAACTCGGAACAAGGCAAACGAAACAATGCCAAGTTCCAATCCGGTTCCGCCTTCGCCAGAACAAAAGACTTTTCCAAGGAAAACAAGAGAATTCACCTGAGTCTTAAAAGGGGGGTCAACCAGAAAGTTGAGGCAGAATTCCCAACAGAAGATTTCTAGACCAAAATACCGGATCAGCATGGACGTATAGTTTACTTAGTCAGTTACCAACCAATGTTGGCATCAATGACAACAAACCTAGAGGGCACCTTCTTCATTCTTCCAACATTTCATACCCACCATGGTTTGTTCTAGTATTTTTTAGCTCCATGACTCATGAAATGCAAAATATTCCTATTTCCATGTTTACATTGCTCTCAACACTTTTTGTAAGAATGTATTTGTTCTTGGCATGGTGAAATGGTGTCTAGTTTACTAAAGAGAGGTTATTGTGGAGACACCCCATATCTACCTATAGGTCTAGATGGGGCATTCATAGGTGCCATGAATTCTAAGAACTAATTCATCATAGTTTCCTAGTGTTTTTCTCTTAAGATTCTTAAGAAAATTCACCAAAATAACATAGTAAAAAAGGATTAGGAGACTTGGGGAATGAATAGAGGCCTCTAGTAGCATTCATTCACCCACCATGATATGTTGGTGTGTTTTTTTGGTCCCATAATGCATATAATTTAAAATATGTTTGATTTCATGTTCATAATTCTCTTAACTAATGCTTTTTGCAAGAATGCATTTGTTCTTAGCATGGTTAAACAATGCCTAGTTGACCATAGATGGGAGAGGTTATTATGGATGGAAACCATATCTACATATAGGTCCAAACAACACATTCCTAGGCATCACAAATTTTGATAACTATTTTTTCATAGTTTGGTATTTTGTTGTTGTTAAGGCTCTTAAGAGACTTAATCAAAATATTGTAGCCTACAAGGATCGAGAGACCTAGGGAACAAATAGATAGCCTTTAATAGAATTCATGTTTTTCTTGGGTCTATTCTAAGAAATAAATATTTTGGTGAGCCTAATGTGGATTTTAGAATATTAATGAAGGAAAAAATATCACATCCTTTAGATATGGGTGCAAAGGTAAATAATTAACTAAATGATAGATGGAAATTTCGGGGGGAGAATTAAAAGATGAAACTAGAGAGTAAAGGACAACATGGAATCCATGTGTAATGAAGAATATGTAGGAATTAACCATTAAACTAGATTAACACAAGTTTTTTGGGGACAGGGGTAAGGTATGGACATCCATCAAAGAATAAAGGATAGAGAGAAATTTTGGGAACAAAAAAGGAATGCTATGCTCATGAAGATAATATAATGGTTGATGATAGGATTTTAGGATGGAAACACTTTAGGGTACTAGAGAGATTCCCCTCTATATTCTTGAAAAATTCCCATATTATATTTTCTTACCCTTTCTAATACATATTTTATTAAATGATTAAATATTGTGTCATAAATTTTTTTCAAGGGTTTAATTGCTACTATAAAATAGTCTAAAAATACTACCTCTTCCATAATAGAGGCTATGGTTTCATAGTGGAAGAGATAATGAAAGGTACTTGGGGTTCATCTTAGATAGAAAGGAGCAACAACCATCACAAGTTGTAGGGATAGTTAGTGAAGGAGTGGATAGTAATGTGGCTCCCAGACTTCTCTACATTACAAGTCATTCCTAGATGTTGCCTTCTAGTTGAAATTTTGGTTCTAGGATGACTTTGGGAATTTTTGTTAGCATGCCTATTTGTTTTTGACAAGGTGCCTACTACTTATCTAAGTTGGTATGGGTTTGTAGGTTGTGCATTTGACTTATGAGAACTAGAGAAATGTAGTTTCTTATGTTATTTCTAAGTATAGAAGTGGTTGCACCCATAATCCTATTGTTATGTGCAACAAAAGAATATTGTTTGGTGTTTTCATGGACTTCAATAACAAGATGGACTTGACTATTTTTTATCTAGGCATTATGCACATGTGGACATCAAAGTGGAGACTTTGAGATAAACAAGTATAATATACATTTATCTATTAAAAAAATAAGATATTAAACATAATTCTTTTATTATATTTCACTAGGTCAATTGTGATGCCTACAGAATTAGTCACGTGACTAAAATTTTTAGTCACGTAGTTATTTTCCAAATTCTACTAGTGGACATCAAAGTGAAGACTTTGAGATAAAAAGGTATAATATACATTTATCTATTAACAAAATAAGATATTAAACATAATCCTTTATTATATTTCACTAGGTAAATTGTGATGCCTACTATTTCCTTTTACTTTCTTGGTAAAGGAATAAGAGATTAAACATGTAGTAGAAATGAGTCTCCTTAATAAAGAAATAAATTATTTGTAAAGAATTTATTTTCTAAGCACAATGTGATTTTTAGTGAGTTTTATTTAGAACACATTGGTGAGATGGAGAGAATACAATTAGAACAAGAGGTCCAAGAGATTTTCTTAGAAAACATAAAGGATCCTAGTTTTTACAATCAATCAATGCTAAGGACGACATCTTCTATGAGGGACATGTCACATTTTTAAGAATGATACTAAAAATAATGTTGTGTTTGTTTCAAGAAGTTAATTTTCTCTTATTAAGTGAAGGTGCATATTTCATGTTGTCTCTTTAAACTAGATTTTAGGTAATACCCATATCATATGATGGTATAACACATATTTGAAGATGGAATATACTCTATAAATTTGTATATAGTATAATTCTACTATTAAATTAGATCAAGTATGTTCTATAGTGTCATAACTTATCACCCTTGACAATTTCAAACTAGGTTTGGCACCCTCTTAAGTGTATGTATCTAATTGTGATTGTGTTGTACCCAAAATTCTTAAGCCAACCTAGCTCTAAGGGACAATGACCTCCTAGGTGTACACAAAGTAGAAAATATGATACTATATAATATATCTTTCTATGGAAAGAATATCTAAATTCTCACTCTTCCAACCTAATAAAAATACTCCAATTCTAATCAAGATATTTAATTTTTCAATAATAAGAAGATAATTATGCATCGTGGAAGCTTGCTCCAAGATTGATTCACATCATTTTCTTATCCATTAGTCATCTTGTAACTATACATATGACATGTTGCGAAGGATTCACCAAGATAATTTAGGAAATGCATGAACTTATCAAGACATTACATCAAAACGATATAGTCAAAGAATGCATCATACAACTAAATGTACTATCTTAGATCACTCATAACTAGAAAAATCATAACCTACAACACTTACAAAAATTATGCCTAAATTAAAAGATTTAGGAACTCAAAGAAAAAGGCCATCCAAATCCCTAACACCTAATTGGGTAGCTCAGTCCATTGCTTGATCAATGGTTAGTCCTTCTAGATGTCCTACCTATTGGCTTGGTTTCTCAAGGACGGTCTACCTAGTGGCTTGGTCCTCCTGGAATGGCCTACTTTTGGAAAAAAAAATTACAAATTGATTTATTACATTTCTTCTCACAATTGGTCCAAAACTTCTTATATTCTAAAAATAAAATAAAAACAAAAAACACAAAAATTGTAGCAACAAAAGAAGTTTCTCTTATACCAAGTATAAGCATGAAATTTATACACAAAATAAAGATTGAACAAGAAATTTAATATACACTTCAAATTGGATCTACATTCACCTCTGATAAAGAAACAAGATGAATTGCATAAATAGAATGAATTGACAACATGATTCAAATTAAAATGCAATACCTTTTGATGACAAATTGATATGGTCTCACCAATGATCAAATGTTTGTTGCAAAATTTGATACCATCTACTTGCTCCAAATCAAGGTGAGGAAATGGTAGATGTAATCTTAATTTATATGATTTTATGAGATGGATGAATGGCTAAGCTTTGATCTTGGATCATGAGTTTATCCCAACTGATAATGGAATGGATGTGGAGAGGTGGTATCTATTACCCATTTTCATGGAGGTAATTAGTTAATTATCTCATTTAATTGATGAGTTAACTAATTTGATTGATTTGTTTAATTATTTCTATTAATGACCTAAATGATTGTTTTTGTCATTGGTAATGATTGAAATCTATTTGCAAATTATTTTTAGTATTGGGTTTCCATTTTGAATATTATCAAAACAATATTCGTGAAATAATTGCTTTTATGAGAACACGATCAAGTTTACTAGTTTAAATGCTTATTTCCATTAGGCTTTGCTTCTAATGATGTTAGGTTGGAATCAAGGAATAACTCTCATAGAGGTGGATATTGGGGAAGTTGGAATAGTCGATTCAATTTTGAGAATAATGACTTTATTAGATGTAATGATTGAATTCAAAGAGACAATGACATGCTTTGAGATAACAATTATTTTCATGGTTTAGATACTAGGAGTTATGGCAGGAATTCTAGAATATCTATTCAAGTGGATGCTCATAACCCTCAACTTTAGAGTATTCTTGACCTACTTACATACAAAAAGTTTAATCAATCCATTATTGAGCAACCAGACACATTAAACAAATACTGATACACTTAATATATTAATTAAAATTATATTGAGAAAACCAAACCTTTAATTATGACTATTGTCTATCTAGCCTCGAAAATGTACCTTTGACTATGTTTATTAATTAATTAAAGAAAGTCTATCCAATAGATTTTTTTTTTTAATTAATTAATAGACACAATCAAAGATATATTCTCGAAATCAAAGACATATTCTCGAAACTAAATAGACATTTCCAAAGAAACAACAGATGAAATATTGTCATTTCCTCCCTCGTGGAAAACCAGATAGATGATAATTTGCGAAGAATGAATGAATAAAAGATTTTAATGACGTGCACGATACTAAACAGTCCACGAGATTAAACAGGAAACGAATGAATGACATAAAGGATAGAGAAGCGTGTGGTAGACGGATTTGAAAGGTCTTTGATGGTGCGATGTTTTGTTTTAAATTTCCATTCTTCAAGAGTCTTAGCGCTGGTTGTCTGTCTTACACGCAACTGGGAGATTGCAGCGGCTATCATTATTGTCAATCACATGCCATATGACAAATATCTTTGCTAAAAACCTGTGCGATTTGCCGCCCCTTCATCACCATACAATCTTAGAGGGAAATGGTATCTTGGTATTTTTGGGTGCACATTATTTTTTGATGTAAAATTATTTGTGCAAGTTTTTAAAGAATCGGAATTAGCATTCGGCGTAATTAAAAATTCGGACGTTGACTATCTAAAAACCCGGTTTTCTTTCCATAGTAGTCGTTTCCGGGAAGGAAGACATTCGCCTCCAACATCTATAGTTTTTATATAGTGCTCTCTTTATGTGCTTACTCCGATCCATTTCCTTGTGCCCTTCCCCTGCACCAAAAATCCATTTTCTTCAATCGTGTTCAGCATTAACCAATGGCATCCTCATCCTCATCTCGCCCAAGAAATGGGGAACACGATGCTTTCTCTGGAATTGAACCTCACGGGATACGGAGGAAAGTAGAGGAATCTTCAAGATTGTTTGATGTTTTCATCAACCACAGGGGCCCTGATGTTAAGCTAACTGTAGCCCTTCAGCTTTACAATTCTCTTACAAAGTTAGGAATACATACATTTCTTGATTCTGAAGAGAAAGAACTCGGTGATTCATTTCCTTCAACGATTGAGAGTGCCGTCCACTCTGCTTCGGCTCATATAGCTGTCTTCTCCAATGGATATGCAGACTCGCCATGGTGTTTGGCGGAGCTGCTTCTCATGTTCCATAGTAAAGCTAAGATTTTTCCAGTGTTTTACGGAGTGAAGCCTTCTGATCTTCGACACGTAGAAAAGGGAAAGTATGCCAAAGCGTTCACAGAATATGAAAAGAAGGGGAGGTATATGGAGAAGCTTGCAGAGTGGAAGGAAACCCTCCAATCTGTTTCATTTATAACAGGATATGAAATCAGCAGCAATTTCAAGTAAGATCTCTGAGTTTATATTTGGTCATTGTACATTCTTTTATTTTTTCTTGCATGAAATTTCTAGATTTTAGGCAGCCCGATTTATTTCTTACTAAAATCCCCCTTTTCCTTTGTAAAGTATCAGTGACTGCCAAAATATAGTGTTGGCTGTCCAAAAAGAGGTTCAAAGTAAAAAATCTCTACATGTTGCCAAATACCCAGTGGGGCTTCACAGGCTTGTGAAAGATTTTGAAAGACAGTGTCTTGATAAGCTTGTGGAAGATTTTGAAAGGCAGTGCCAGACGAATGAAGGCGGCAAAGAGAAGGCTCAGGTCGTCGGCATTTTTGGAATGGGTGGAGTGGGTAAAACAACTCTGGCAAAAGAGTTGTTCAACAGAAAGCGATCACAATATACTCAAGCTTGTTTCCTGTTTGATGTGAGGGAAGCCTATGCAAACAGCAGTTTTCCTTCTTTACAAATGAAATTGCTCAAAGATCTATTCCAAAAAGATGGATTCAATTTTCAAAGTACAGAGGAAGGAAAAACTCAGATCGCGGATTGCATAAACCGGAGCAACCAGCTGAGTTTCCTAATTGTTTTAGATGATATTGATCACGTGCAACAGTTAGATGCTCTATTGCTAATGGATATTCTAAAGAAGTTAGTTGATAGCCTGGTGATCATTACAACCCGCGAAGTAGGGGTGCTTATAAACACAGGAATTTCTGCTGCTTATAATGTATAAGGGATGGATAGAGACGATGCGAGAGAGCTGTTTTGTTGGCATGCCTTGGGCCAACCCCATCCGGCTAACGATTACGAGAATCTGGTTAACTCCTTCCTAAATGTTTGTGGAGGGTTACCTCTGTCTCTTCAAGTTCTTGGCAGTCATGTTCATGGCAGAGAAAAGAATTATTGGAGCTTAGAGTTGAATAAAGTTAGCAAGACACTGCCTCGAGACATACAACAAAGACTTAAAATAAGCTTTGATGCACTGGACTACGAGGAACAACAAATTTTCATGGATATTGCATGCTTTTTTATTGACAAATTGAAGGTTGTTGCCATGCAAGTATGGCAGGCATCAGGATGGAGCGCTCAATATGCCCTCGAAACACTTAAAAACAAGTGTCTTGTTCAAGAAATACAAGTAGGAAATGACAGATTGGCATTGAGAATGCATGACCATCTGCGGGACTTGGGAAGAGAAATGACAAATGCACTGAGCCGTCCAAGTCGGTTGTGGCGTCGACAAGATCTTGAATATCTGGTATGGTTGTTCCTCATCCCAATTTCTGCTTCATATCAACTGATATTTTTACATCTTTGAACTTCTTTATACAACACAAGTCTGAGACGCTACTGTGATTGCAGGAATCAAAGGGATTCCAAAACATCCTCGTTCAAACAAAAGGCAGATGTTTCCATTCATTTATTGACGAGTCCATGAGATGTCGAATTACATACCTTGTAGGGGAATCAGATGTTGGTGCTGACACGTCAACTTTTTTGTTGTGGCTTGAACTACGGCATATGGATTTCCACAATCAGCGACAGAGCAGGCTACAGCCATGCATTCCTTCGTGGATTCCTCTTCAAAACTTGCGATATTTAATAATCCACTATCCACGCTACAAAACATTGTGGCAGAGCCACGTACAGGTATTATGTTCTCCAATGGAAATTTATACTCCAAAGAAAATTAAATTTTCATTAACGGTACTTTCTTACTTATTGCTATCCAGTGAATGTAAGCTTAAAACAAGTCTATTTTGAGTTTCAGATGCCCACCAAATTGAAAGAGCTGCATATATATGATACTGCTTTTAAAGAATTTGCATATCTTCAGGAATTAAGTGTTGCACATTTGAGCTGGCTGGAAAAAATTGTACTTCACAAATGTTGTAGTCTGAAAACCGTTTCAGGAATATCTCATCTTAGGGAACTGGCAGAATTGGACATTTCTGACTGCGGAGATTTTCAGGAATTAAGTGTTGCACATTTGAGCTGCCTGAAAAAAATTGTACTTCACAAATGTTATAGTCTGAAAACCGTTTTAGGAATATCTCATCTTAGGAAACTGGTAGAATTGAACATTTCTGACTGCCGAGATCTTCAGGAATTAAGTGTTGCACATTTGAGCTGCCTGGAAAAAATTGTACTTCACAGTTGTTATACTCTGAAAACCGTTTCAGGAATAGCAGATCTTAGGAAACTGGTAGAATTGGACATTTCTGTCTGCCGAGATCTTCAGGAATTAAGTGTTGCACATTTGAGCTGCCTGGAAAAAATTATAATTGACAATTGTGATCGTCTGAAAATCATTTCAGGATTGTGTGATCTTAAGAAGCTGATAGAATTGAACATTTCTTACTGCCAAGATCTTCAGGAATTAAGTGTTGCACATTTGAGCTGCCTGCAAAAAATTGTACTTCACAATTGTTATAGTTTGAAAATCGTGTCAGGAATATCCGATCTTAGGAAACTGGTAGAATTGGACATTTCTAAGTGTCCGGCGATTAAGCAGATGCGCCTAGTGGGTCTGAGCTCCTTGAAGCATTTTAAGGCCGATGATTCTTTGAAGTTGACATGTTTTGAGTTAGATGGTTGCATAAACTTACAAACAATATCAGGAATTCTAAATCTTGAGAATCTTGTAAAAATCAACATTCGTGACTGTCCCAAGCTTGAGGTGTTGCCATCTCTTAAAGGTCCAAATACCCTGGAGAGTTTCACAATTGATGGATGTGGCAAGCTCAATAGTCTTCTCTTGTCCAAATCTCAAAATTTGAAAAGAGTGACGGGCAAATTTGATGTGCAAAGATTATGCATATTGGATTGTCCAGAGCTTGAAGAGCTCCCTTGTTTTGCACATCAAACTTGCCTTGAGAAGATTAGCATTGTCAGATGTGGGAAGCTACAGAACATAACTTTGCCTCCAAAACTTGTGAAACTCTTAATAAAAGGTTGCAGAGAACTGAAAATAGTGGCAGCGATTTGTGATCTTAGAGAATGTTTGGAACTACAAGAGCTATCAAATGTTGCCCGACTGAGCCGTCTGAAGTGGATTACAATTCAGAGTTGTTACAATCTGCAGACCATACAAGGCATTGAGAAGCTGCGTGCAATGGAAAGTCTTCAGCTGTCCAATTGTCCAGAGCTGGAAGAGTTGCCATGTTCTGCACCTCAAACTTGCCTTGAGAAGATTAGCATTGTCAGATGTGGGAAGCTGCAGATCATAACTTTGCCACCAAAACTTGTGAAACTCGTAATAAAAGGTTGCAGAGAACTAAAAACAGTGGCAGCGATTTGTTGTGACAGTGAATGTCTGGAGCTACAAGAGTTGTCAAGTGTTGACCGACTGAGCCGTCTGAAGTGCATTACAATTCAGATTTGTAACAAGCTGCAGACCATACAAGGCATTGATGAGGCGCCTGCATTGGAAAGTCTTCAGTTATGCAATTGTCCGGAGCTCAAAGAGCTGCCATGTTTTGCACGTCAAACTTGGCTTGAGAAGATTAGTATCGTCAACTGTGGGAAGCTGCAGAACATAACTTTGCCACCAAAACTTGTGAAACTCGTAATAAAAGGTTGCACAGAACTGAAAACAGTGGCAGCGATTCGCGATCATAGTGAATGTCTGGAGCTACAAGAGTTTTCAAGTGTTGCCCAACTGAGCCGTCTGAAGTGGATTACAATTCAGAGTTGTAACAAGCTGCAGATCATAAAAGGCATTGATAAGTTGCCTGCATTGAAAAGTCTTAAGTTGTCCAATTGTCCGGAGCTTGAAGAGCTGCCATGCTCTGCACGTCAAGATGAAAAAAGAAAAAGAGAAGACATAGAAGTGAGATACATTTGTAAAGACCTGTGGCACATTTCTTTCCATCAAGCAAATCTACAAAAGCTTACCAAGTCTGTGCTGTAAATCCAGTGAGGCTCACCAAGAAACTCACAAGTTCTCGCTGGGCTCACCATGTTTGTAAATTATGGGAATCATAAATGATAGCAATGAGAAATATACATAGAATGTAGATGATAATGCTTTTATTGCATAAGCAGTGTTTAGTACAATGCTAGCTCGTACAGAGAGGACCTGTAATGATAATTGTCTGATTTATGATTTTGGGTGCCTGTCACTTCCCTATCCCAAAAATCTAGGAAATTTTTGCACACATCATCATGGACTCCTCTGTAAATTTGATGTGGCATATCCAGTAGATGAACGCTTTTAGCAGACATCTCCTAATGCAATTTGCCCCTATTCAAGTCCACTCAATATGCAAAAGCTTTTTCTTGGAAAGAAATATAGATCAGCACCTGTTTTCCACTATGCTTAAACACTTGATAACGAGCTCACCTCCACCAGCTTTTGCTGTTGTTCACTAGATTTCTCTACCTCTTCATCGTACTTGTTTTTCCCATTCAGCTGCTTCATCGAATGCTTCACTCTGTGCCTATTCAAACACAATCCCGCAGGGTGTCACATGTTCAATTTCTCTCAACACTATTAACAATACTATTAACAATAAAGATAACCCTACATGAAATCGAGTTATGGTCACTAAGGGGCCAAAAAGTGGAGTGGCCACTTTTAGGTCCCTCATTTATTCACATACACTCTCCACTTTTTGGTCTCCCATTTTTTTGCACATACCTAAGGAAAAATAATATAATTGAGGGTTTTAATCTCATGCATAACACTATTCAAGAGGGGAATAATACAACTTTATAGTCAAAAGATCATGATTTATTAATGCATTCTCTATTTTTGCTAAACATGTATAACACACTATGCATATGAACCAATTACACCCCTTTTAAACCCCACAATGATCTATTACCATAAATTCAACATTTTATTTTATGCAATGACATAGCTATTTCACACATATGACATGCACTCGCATCAAGACCATTCCACAATGCACTCATAAAATCATCACCACATTATTGATTTCTTCTACAAATAAGGAATATGGAAAAGCATCGCCTCTTTCACATTCAAATGCATCAATTAAATAAGAGAGTTCACAATGCTTGATCAAAACCAACAAAATTTAATATTCCTTTTCCTCAAAGATATGTCATAGTCACACTATCCCCAGGGGACACACAAGCACAAATAAGACCACACAAGGGCCACTACACATTCACACAAAGAAATAATTAAAATATCAAGAAGGAAATCAGACGTGCGAAAGAAACTTCTTGGAAAACCAAAGGGTCTAGTTCTAACCCACTACAACAAGTATTCCTAAAACAAATCACACAAGGGGACAAAACAAGCGAGAGCACTTATTACTTACAAAACATACAAACACACTAAGTCCCAACACATGCTTGTACAAAACAAGAAACACATAGGAAAGTGATCATTATCCTCCTTCAAAGATTATCAACTAAGATATATTTCCTTCATTGACAAGTGCAATAAGACCTAGGAGGTGCCCTTCCTCCAAAACCACTCTACACGTGTTGACACAAATTGAACCCTCTAAAATTCCATACAAACGAACACAAGGAATGAAACCAATCAATTTCTTCATAGAAAAAACACATCAATCACAAATAACCACATGGGAAAGTACATGAACCCAAGATCCTAATGAGATTTGATATCAGACGTAATGCCTCAAGTCATAGACTACAACATTAGCCAATCAAACAACTAACTTTGAAACAACAACAACAATGATGAAGATGTGATAACATGTTGCATTTACACACTAAGGTGCACACAAGTGTCATATGAAACATAGTGACACAAGGCACCAACCATATCGATGACCTCCCCATTGATATAAGCAAGGTGGTACTAGTGAAAGATTTACTAATTGTGGGATGAAACCACCATAGTGAACCTATGAGAGGGGAAAACAACATCGTCCAAATGATTATCAAGTACTAACACATTATTGAATTCTCTCAAAACATAACAAAAGGGAAGGATTAGGGAATTGGGTAGATGAAGGAAGTTGAGTCCACGAAATGTGGAAGTTTTTGCCTTAGTCAAAATCCCGAAATCGGGTTCAACAAAATGGGATCTCGTTTTTTAATAAAAAACAAGATCCCATTTAGGTTTAGGGTCCTAAGCCTAAAACTAAAATGGGATCCTATTTTTTAAAAATCGTGATCCTGTTTTGAAAAGTTTCTATTTTTAGAAAAATTTCAAAACGAGATCTCGTTTTGAAAACTTTCCATTTTTGGAAAAATTTCAAAATAGGATCCCATTTTGAAAACTTTCCATTTTTGGCAAATTTTCAAAAGGATATCCCATTTTAAAAACTTTTCGTTTTTAATTTTTTTCCATTTCTGGCAACTTTTCAAAATGGGATCTCATTTTGTAGAAGCATAAAATGAAATGGGATTCTGTTTTAGAATAGGGTCCCGTTTTGTAGAAACGGGATCCCATGTTTTAAATTATGAATTTTTGGTCAAGTTTGTGATTTGTTTTTTGGTTCAAAAAAAGGCTTGGGAACCTGAACCTTAGCTTTCGACTTGGTTTGACCTGCAACTTGAAGGTCATGTTAATGTCACAAAAAAATAGTAACTTTGGACATATGTCTGAAGACCCTTTTTGCAAAAAAAATTCGGCGAAATTAAAACCCATTATAGATGAGACAGTGTAGATTCCAAATATGTAATATTTTTACAATTATTATTTTTATTTTTCAATTAATCTATGATGAAATTGCTCCATAAACTTGAAATATCAAGGTTTTTAGTATTTTAATGACTTTTTTTTTAAAATATTTTTTTGTAAAACGAATTGCACGAAAACATACTTCAGACATTTCTTTTCAATCTGAAAAAATAAATTAAAAATGATAAGTTTAGGTCATCTTATGCGTGACACACATGACGATTTTTCAAAAAAACAAATATGGCCACTAAAAAATTAACAAAAAATATTCAATAAAAATTTACAAAAAATATTGAAAATGTGCTTCAGTGGGTTACAAAGTTTTTTCCAAAAGGATTTAGAAAAATATGATTATTTATGTCAAAATATGGATGGCGTACATATGCATGGTATGGTAAAAAAAAAGTGACTTTTAAATAGTGGTTTTTAGAAACACTTATTGAAAACCAATTTGTGTCATCTGGGTATTGAAATAAATTACATATTTAAAAACTAGACTTTGAGTACTACATTTTGTGATTGCTGACTTTTTTTAAAATTCCATCTCTAAGTGTTTCAAATTTTAAGGTCAAACGTGAAAAATTCTGAACCTCAAACCCACACCAAGACACTCTTACCAACTTAAACAAACACCACAAAAACCACACCAATGGTGGGATCTCTAGGAGCCAACACCCCTCAAATAAATAACTCAACCACTAGTTTCTATAATGATTAGTATGAGGGTAAAAAACACCTCCAATCCACAAAAAAAAACATTAACACCTAAACATAGGTTCAAACCTTCACAACATGTTGCCTTACTAAGAGCTATAAGCCCTCCACCAATTGGAATGATGATGGATCAATTCCAAGTAAAGACACACTTCTTAATAAAAATGAGTGCAATAAATCTTAGGGTATGACACTTGTTGATGAAGCAAAACCATGGGAGAACTCACAAGGTTGAGAGGCATAACTTTCATATACAAAGTTTCCTCAAGAAGTGGTGGAAGACCTTATTATTGATGAAATGAAGGAAAATAATGCATTAGAGGAATACAATGCACCTAGAGGACACTAGTCCACCAAAGGAACACTATAAGGAGTTCACTAGTGTCCTACATTTGTGTTGGTATCTTGGTTTAACATTAGAGTCCAATTCTAGCACTAGAGTCCCAAGAAGACATTATAGTCCTATCCTACACTTGTGTCTTGCTCTTAAGTTGATGTATTGAATAGTAAGCCAATCAAGGAAATATGGACTCTAGGCCTAGAAAAATTCTCAATAACTACAATAAAATTGGAAAAATACTCTGAAATGATGAAAATGATTGGATAACTAAGTGGTCCTAGGCACTCGATCATACATCACAATAACCCATGAAGGAGATAACGCAAAAGGTTCGAGGAGCCCTCAACAGGATCCAACATGAGACCAATGATAGAAGGGGTGAAGGGGAAAGTGCCCTACACCTCTTGTCCATGCCAAAACCATGTTGAGAACCCCAAAATGGCCCCTCAATGAGACGGTCCTCAAAACCAAACACACTATGGAATACAAAAGGAAACTAGAGATTCTAAGGTTCCAAATTACATGTTTTATAAACTTTGAATTCATTTTAGACCCAAATTGAAGTGTTTTCTAATTCATTTTAGCCAACATCATAATAATTTAAAAGAGCATGCAAAATGACATTTATGTTCTACTCCAACATCGAATCATACAAAAGTATCCATAGTGTTGATACCACTTATGTGGTCAATTTATAACAAATCCACTTAGGAGGTTTTAATAAATAATTACAAGTTGAATAGAGGACTCAAATTCCTTAAGAGTATATTTTATAAGATATTACAATGAGATAAAATGATCGAGTTAAGCCTTTTCCAACTTTTCTCACGATCCCAAATCTCTTTCCAAGATCCTCTAGATCCCCAATGGTGGTTCCATGCCACCCAACCACATGGTACCCTTAGGTCTACTACACCATGCAAGGTGATAGTCACATGAACCAAAAGTACACTCACACCAAACACATGGGATTAAGGTTTACACACACTTCAAAATGGAGCATACATGCAACATACACATAATGCAAGAATTACTCAATCAACATCAGAAGATGGATAAGAAAATATACATTAATTAGGAACAAAAACCAATAGTCACAAGTATAGAAAATCTCATTGGGCACAAACACCAATGGTCACAAGCATAGATACTCTCATTGGACACAAACACCAGTGGTCACAAGGATGAGATGCTAGGGATGATGTAGGGAGTATCATTGCAATAGCCTATAATATTGGCTAAGTGGACTTAGGAATGTATCAAATCATCCACATGAGGAAACCAAAGAGTAAGGAATAGTGATCCTTGAGCAGGAAGTCCTTATATGCTCATACCAAGCCTATATAAGCGCTATCTAGATATGCTAAGGAATCATTATCTTGATTCATTTCAACTACCCCCAAAAAAATTAGTTATCACTTATTAAGGAAACTCTAGGATGAGATATCCTCAGGCCACTTTGGACCCCACAAAATGTTTGGATCCACTCCCCTATGAATCTAATACCTCCATGATTCATTTCTTTATTCTGAAGATAAATAACTTGGTGATTCATTTCCTTCAACGATTGAGAGTGTCATCCACTTTTCTTCGGCTCATATAGATGTATTCTCCAATGGATATACAAAGTCCCATGGTGTTTGGCGAAGCTGCTTCTCATCTTCCACAATAAAGCTAAGGTTTTTCTAGTGTTTTATGGAGTCAAGCCTTGTAATCTTCGACACATAGAAAAGGGAAAGTATGCTAAGGAATTCAAGATGTTTTATGGAGCAAAGCCTTCTAATTTTTCAATGGATGTAGTCATATTTGATGAACCACGTAATCTCTATGTTATTGTGTATGTTTTGTTTTGTATTTCTTTTATCTACTCTTTACTATCAACAATTAGGCTAGTCATTTTGACTATATATATATATTATAAATAAATGTTAGAGAGTGGGATATTTCTTTTCAAGTGATTATCTATAAATTAAAAAATTGATTGAAATGTGATTTTGATTTTACTTTGATGAGGTTGAGTGCATATAATATACATCCTAAATTTTATATATATATATTTTGTGTAGCAAAGGAGATAGGGGTGCTTTACTTTGATGTATCTATTATTTTTATAAAAATAAGTTTAAATAACAATATAATATAATTTATGTAGTGATATGTTTCTATAATAATAATTTTAAATATAATTTATTGAATTTTAAATTATTTTTTTGATACGTTATAAGAAGATTATTTTATTAATTATAATAATGAAACTACAATCGTCTACGTAGCAAGAGAAAAGCATCATAAAAAAACACTATAGAGCTACCCGGCCTTCATATTCACCATTTCTACCAGTCTATAGACAACCACCCCACCATTGACACAATAACCTCGACCATACAAAAAAACACCCAAAGCCTTTTCTTTACTGTAAACAGGACGTCAAAAACCTTCAAAAACAAGCTTCCCCATAAGCCAAAAAACCACAACCAACTCCAACCTTACATAAAGCCGTTTAATTTTGCAAAATCTTCAAAGTCCGTAATCCATTCCACACAGTCGACCACTTTCAGACCAAATAACTTTTTCAGAAACTCGACTACCACCGCCACCAGCATCATGTGCCTCATAAGGCCCGACCCATGCAAATCTAGAAGAAAGGGGTATATCTTCACAGTGTCCTCCATACGAATTTTCTCCACATCGCAGAGCCTTGGGAAACCCTTGCCTTCAATCACCACACTCAGAATTTCATCCACACCTTCCACCAAATCTTGTTTAAACATTTTGACTAGCAACCCTTTCTCTTCTACTTTGGGTGCCTTGTTATCCAGCAAAGAGGCAAGGAAACAGGACAAAATTTGCATATATTATCCCTCTCGTATTCCTTACTTTCCAAATGGATTGACCCCAGGATCATCTTCACAGCCACCAAAACCAAGGGATCATAATTGAGTAGGATGCGCTTCAGTCTCTGATCGGTAATCTCCCTGAAGGAGGTTTTCCTTGCCTCAGACTGCAGTGATATTGGTGTGTCTGTGCCAAATCTAGCAAGGCCCACCACTGATACCTCTATTACAAACTTCGAGCTCTTCGCCATCGTCAGCCCTACCCAGACCGCGCCCAGGAAGAGAGATGGAGACCGCTTGCATACTCTGTTTTGCACCTGCAAAAAAAAGAAAACATAGCCAAAAAAAAAAGGCACTCCACCCATTAATAATTTCATCGGTCACAAGGCTATTGCCACCTTTTGCAAATGGTATGCTTATCAACATGCAAGATGTCCTCGCCACAAGGAGGAAATCCTGGAGGGCCAATTTTCATTTATTTCAATGCATGCAGATGAGGGTTGTAGTTGTCCTTTGTTACCCTCCATACTCTAGGTGAAAAGACCATAACCACCTACTTTAACATAGTGGATGCCAACTCCATCCTTACGTAGCCCAAAGTCCCTGCCATCGTGGCATAAGTTGCCACCTATTTATTGACTTTTAAAATTATAATATAAATAGTTTTACAATTGTTATCTAGCATGTATTTCCAAAACTTGTAGATTTTTATTTTTTAGAAAGAGTTGAATCTTATATGTTTAGAATCATTCTAATTTATAAATGATTTATAAAGAGATTAATTATAATGATAACAAGAGAGTAAGTGGATATTAAAAATTCTTAATATAAAATTGACATTCATTTATACATCAACATCAATTTTAGTAATAAGTCTAATATATCATAAATAAATAAAATAACTATTGAGTTAAATGAAATAGTTTGAATAACAAGTCAAAATAACTTGAAATTGATTGTGTACTTGAAACTAAAACACAAAGAAACTATATTTGAATTAAAAAACTCTCGGGTATATAAAATTATAATAACTTTTAAATAGTTCAAAAGTATAATAAAATAACTAATAAGTACAAATAGAAATAAAATATAGCTATTTTATAATGGAGAAAATAAATCCTATGTAAATAAAAATAGCTCTTCAAATAGAATAAGTAGTAAGTTTAAAAAAAACCTAAGCAGTTAAAATCAATAATGGCAAAGGTTAGTGAATTCAATGAAAGAAGTAAACATTGTGAAGGTGGAGCAAAAGATAAAAAGGCAACCATTATCAATGGCTCTAATGGATCTAAGGAGTCTCCTTGCATCGCCATTGATCATCAACATGGGTGGAAGGGGATGGCATGGTGGCCAACAATCAATTTGGGAAGGTTATTTGACAAGAAAGATAAAAAATCAATCAAGGAAAGGGAGGCACATGAACCATAATAGAGGAATTGTAGAATTTCAACGTTTAATGTTAATGCAAAAGTTGATGAGGTCATCCCTTGTATTGATATTTTAGATAATTTTTCAATTCAATAGTTAAGAAGCTTAAGAAGACAATAGTGATTCCCAAATTTATAGGGTTTTTTCCTTTGATAGAGTATATCACATCTTGAATTAGTCAAAAGATGCACTTCCCTTCCCCTAAAGTAAATTTTCTTGCACTAGGGTTTGTTCAAAGTATTTTTTTATATAGAACTAGAGTTTGATAGTATTCTTTGGGGTGGTCTTTAGTTTATGGGGTGCACAAGGACCTATTTAAGGGCATGGTCACTAGGTTTTGACTTGATAAAGGAATTGATTAAGGATTCCCCTATGGATCCATCTATACAAATTACAATATGAATTATGTTTGGATGAAGTTTGTAAAATAATTGTTGAAGCATTGGGGTAATATGTTCAAAGTTCCTCTACCACAAAGGGAGGGCAATTGGCCACTTATGCTAGGATTTGTGTGAAGGTGGACTTAAGAAAGCTAATTAAGTAGGTGGTTAAACTGAATATATTTTTAGGGTATGATATCTAGAATTAGATTATGAGTGCCTTCTTATAATACATTTTTTTTGTTGGAAGGTAGGTCATATTGAAAAAAGATGCAACAATTTTTGAAGTAGGAAGGTTGGGTCTTCCTAAAGTAAGGAAAAGATAGAAGATATGGCTGGGTTGGGATTCATTGCTCCCTTCAACTCCACTCTTGGGAAAATTTTCCCTCTGGTGATTGGAGGTACCTAGCTTAATTCTCCTCTTAAAGGGATTACACATTTGACTTAGGTGGAGTTGTGGGAGCTAGGGGAGATTGCAAAATAGGGGAGGTAAAAAATTCTCAATTAAGGAATAAGGAAGAGCAAGAAAATATAAAGCAATCTCTAGATAGACATGAGGAGTTGATCAAGGATGCCCTCAAAGATAATGAAAATGTTTTGGATTCATGCATGGCTATGTGAAGAGGAAGAAAACTTGGAGAGAAGAATATTTGTAGTAGTTTAGTAGACATAGTGAGTAACAACACCATGGGTAAGAGCATAACTTAGTAAAGATAAATTAAAGGTATTGGGGTGATCCCATAATAGTGTCTCACTTTTTTTCCAAAGTGGGACATTAAAATTGACATTTTAAACCAAATTTTCACTTTCTATCACCCATAACAACCAAACCATTAAGAATTGAAAGATGATGTTAAATAGTGATTTTTGAGACTTTGTGTATAAATTCTAAATGTATTTTATAAATTTAATAGATTATTTGTAATTTTTTTAATGTGAGTTTTAATAACTTGTTTCTTATAGTTAACGATATTTTTAAAAAGTGACATTTATTCCATATTGCATAACTTTTAACAAAAAAGGATAAATTTATAAATTATTAAACATAGAATGACAATATCCATATCTATGCACAAATATTTCTTCATAATTTTTTGTTCTATATATTTATCTTTTATTAATTTTTGAAGTGATATTATCATAATTTAGATATAGGTTTATTCCATAACACAATTTTTTTTGTATATATCCAAATTATTATTTTTTGTTGAAATAAGGATATCAATACCTAATGTGTAAATATTTTTTAGAAATTTTCTCTATTTTTCTATTTTCTTACATGTGTGGAACAAAGACTTTTATGTTTGGTGAAAAACTTACATTTACTAGAAATATAAAATAAATACGATAATCAAATTAAATATATATTTAGAATTATCTTTTTTTTTAAGATTATATTAAAAATGCATACTCACAAAATAGACTTAATAAATTGTTTCATTTAATTCCACAAAAGGTGAAGCAAAATTGATTTTTTTGACAATATTTTGATAGGTGTGGAGGAGACTCCACTGAGGGTTTGGTTTAATACTAGGGGGTTTTATCCAAGGGAGTTTTTTATAAGGGATATTGTTCTAATCCCCTTTAATTAAACTCCTTTAAATGGAACCCATCAAGGCTTAAATCATTACTATTTCTAAAAAAATTATGATTTTAGGAAACAATAGAATGTCCCATAAGTGGGACACACTATTGTGGCAACACCCATTGAAAGGATTAGAGAACAAGACCCATTATTCTATACAAAATTTATCAAGAATGCAAGTGAGCACCTCCCCACTTCCAAGAAGTCTTGAAGATTATAAGCTATAATATTTGGAAGCTAAATGCTCCTAAAAAACATCATGTGCTAAAAGGACTTATTGAGGTAGAGGCTTTCGACATGCTTTAGATTTAGGAGACTAAGGTTGAAGGTAATTACTTCAAGAGATGTTGAATTGGATTTGGAATAAAGATGAAGGGGTCATGGTGGATGTCACTGATATGGCCAGGGGTTTAGACTTATTATGTAATGACTCTAGTCTAGCTGGGAGGAAATTTTCTTAATGCTAGCATTGTATTAATATGTTCTTCAACTAATCTCTAGGATAATTCCTCTATGATGGTGATTAATGTTTATGGGCCTAATTTGGAGGGAGATAAAGCTCTTGTCTAGGAAAATATTAAGAATTTGAGGTTGTCCTTCAAAGAAGAGAATTAGATCGTTGGAGGAGATTCAATGAAATTTTCGGATAATTTGGAGAAGTATAGCTTTTATGGTTAGCTCCCCTCCCTTTAGTGTTATTTGTGGCAATATCTCTTTGGTGGATTTGGTTCCCAGTTCATGATGGTTTATCTAGAGTAATAGGTGCATTGGGGAGGATGGAATTCTTTGCAAGTTAAATAAATTTTTGGTAAATGTAGAGTGGATGGAGATTTATATCACCTTTCTATATAGATTCATTCAATTTTGTAGTTTAGATTAGTGGCGTTGAAATGACAAAAATAGGGTGCTCTCTATCTTTGAGGAGATAGGGTTCCTATTTCACACACTTGTTTCACTTAAGGAAACCCTAGAGATCTCAATCCAAGGATGAAATGAGAGAAATAGATCTGTTAAAGGTTATCCTAGGGTTTGATTAAGAACTAAAAGGGGGTTTACCACCAAGCTAGGGCTTAGAAAGTCAAATGAAATGCAAGATCTAATTATGAAACTCAATGATATGCAAGACTATAATAAATGACCTATAAATGAATGCAAAATACAATAACAAACTAGAAAAGTATAGAGGTGCACTTGGAAACCTGTAACATCTTGAATGGAGATTTGAGATGCTAAAAAAATTGAATTTAATGCACACTGGGACTCATATGCCAGGGTAGGAAATTTAGTCCCAAATTAGCGTTTCTATGGCGGAGACAAGTCCAAAACACCTAAAAATTGGAAAATCCACTATACTAGGACTCATACACCAAAAATAGCACATTAGTCCCACTTGGCCTTTTTAAAATTTCATATTTTGAATTTTCTCTTCAACTTCTGCTTTGTCTTCTCAACCTAATTTTTGGATTTGAATTGTTGAATTTTGCTCTATAGGTGTTTTTTAATGATCTTCTAAACAAGGTGGCAAATTTTACGACTTTGCACACTTGACAACTTCTTTCCAATATTTTTCTTCAATATGCCTTCAACCTAGATCTACAAATCACACACTAAAGAGAGGCGAAAATGCTATTTTATTAGTGGAAAGGGGTTTTCCTTGGTGAAACCTCATTTTGGTAATCAAATCTTGAGATGAAATGAAATAGAAAGGAGGAATGATGAATGAAAAAAATGCTGTGTTGCAACTCACCAAACCATAGGAATAAAGTGTTGCAAACATGTATGAAGTGGCTCCAATGGATGTAGATCTTGGCTCTTGCTTGAATGTAATAGATACTTAATTGAGTGGTTGCTTGAATCATGAAACCCTACATCACAAATTTTAGCTCAAAAACAAACATTATGTGTGATGACTTTGACATGATGCTTGATACTTGAATAATGCTCCAAAATGCTTGATAATCAGCTCTTGAAGGCTCTTGAATGCTCTTGTAGACTCTTGAATTCTCTTGTGAACTCAAATTTTCTATAAGCATGCTAATTCAACTTGCTAGATCATTTGATTGCTTGTTAGGAGAAAAATGAATGAAATAACCTTGTATTTATACTTGTTTATGTCAAATTTACTGAAATTACAACACTCTAAGTCGACATCAGATCTAGGAGAAAAAAATCTTACCAAGAATTTGAATTTAAATTAGGTCTAAGCTAATAGGGAATCATACACCAGAAGTTTTATATGAGTCTCATTAGGCTAAGCTTGTGACACATTTTTCAAGAAATGCTTAGATTCATGTGAAATCCAAATCGGGGCCTTGAAACTTAGGTGGGACCCATACACCCAAGGTGGTGTATGAGTCTCAAATCACTAAATCTGGGCCATACAATCTAAAAACACTTGAATTATGATTGGATGTTGGTTCATATCAAGATTAATCTTGGAAAGATGCATTAATTAAGGCTTGCAGATGCAAAATAAGGCCAAATAAGGCATAAAGAAGTCCAATTAATAATGGAAACCCTAGATTAGTGTGAAAATGTAATACAACACTTTACAACACCTTAAATAAGGTACAACTAATTCCATTTAGTTTACAAGGGCCCAGGACCTAATGTGAATGTGTTAAACACATTACAACACTAAATCAAGGCAACTTTAAGCTCAATTTAACAAGGAGGGCCCACACAAGCACAAAAATGTAGAGGGATACATTTTTCCATTTCCATAGGCGTATTGCAGTGGTTATCATTAAAAACAATAAACCTAAAGGAAGTTCATTTAAGATGGAATCCTTTTGGCACATGTTAGGTCCAACAATAACACTCCTAAATCCTAGATCTTTTTTCCACCTTCAAGGCTAGCGCTTTGTAATCAAGAAAGGAAAAATATGACCATCAATAGACTTAGGACAATAAAATGCCAACTCTAAGAGTGTGTTATCTATATTACACTTTTAGCTCAACTAAGACTCAATGGAATGTTCATAGGAGTATACCTTAACAAGTATTAAGATAAAATAAAAAGGACAACAAAAAATAATAAATAAATCCACTTGCACACTTGACCCCAAATTCTATCACTAGGCCAAGTAAGAAAAGCTATATTAACCCCTATGTAGTTGATTAAAAAGTGTTTGCACAATCGTCATTTTTTCAAAATTTTCAAAAGATAATTCCTTGGTTAAATTATAGGATCATGAGTGCACAACAGGATCAATGGTTAAATTACTAAGCTATAGGTAAATGATTTTATTCTTTTTAAAAGATATGGAAGGTCTAAAAGTAAGTACTTCACAAAATAGAACATTAGAGTGGCTTAATTATTCTCAGTATTGCTTATACTAACCAAAAATAATAATAATCCTACTAAATTTATTGCTTTGTAATTTTCTATGTGATTCACTACCATAAATGATATAAGATTTGGAATAGATTTCAACATTGCAAGTCTTGATGAACTATGTTGTCATGACATCAGTGAATTAATTAAATTTTCACTATTTTGATTTTAATCTCTCTAGTTAGTTGTCATATTTAATATTAAGTTTTTAAATTATATTGGAAGGCTTGTCGCTAGAATTAGTTTCAATTTCTAGTTTGTAATAAATTTGGAAGGCTTGCTACTAGATTAAGCATTTCATTGATTCTAGATTTTGTAATAGTTGCAATATTGAGTTGTGTAGCTTGCCACTACTAAGAAATTTATTATAATATCATTCTAACCCTTTCGCTATATTCTCTCACCTTTCCCACATCAAAATATTAGTGATCAAAAGATGTTAAGGTTTTATTGTTCATTGTGAAAGTGAAAAAATCAATTTGAGACATTTTAGGATTGTAGAGATCGTGCACCTCCAACATCCTCTCCAGTAAAATAAAATAGCTAGTGTGTCTAGTGTCAACTACTTTGAGGAATTCTTTCTTTGAATAAGATCAAAATAATACAAGTGTGATGGTTACAAACATCTTTATGTCTCTAGCTTCAACCATTGTTGTATTCACCCAATTTATTTTGCCAATGTCTTTTAAAGAATGTACATATTATGGAGTCCAAAAAACATTTATTTGAGCACTTTAGTTAATTTACAACATAAGATAAATTTATCACAATTTATAGAATATATTAGAAGACCCAACCCCTCTATGGCCTCCTTCAAAAGGCTTAAATGATAATCAACATCTTTACATTTCCCAAAGAAATTAATAGCTCTAAAATATACAAAACTATTAGACATGTCACAATAATATTAATGAGTGGCCAATGTCAGATATCAATCCACCAAACCATGACAATGGAACAATCACTCCTAATCCATGCCCATCTCATCTCCTCCATCAATATGTTCACATTTGAATAATGTTTATTGAAGAGGGAGACTTGTTTTCTAGAGGAACATAAGAGGGTTCAATTGCCATAGAATCTATAACATACCTTTGGTATAAAGAGACCTTGCCAAATGAAATGAGACACCATAGACATAAAACAACTACCATTGAAATATCAACTTGCTCATGTTTTTCAAATGTAATAACCCTACCAGTTTATTTTTCTCACTTGCAATATAAGTGACCTTCCTCTTTCCTCTATCATAGCCCTTTCTAGCTGATATATTGGAATTTTCATCAAAAGATTGCAATGTTCTAGATAAATGTTTCTTTATTAGTTATAATATTCTTTTCCTCACTTTTTCCAACCAACTTTTCCTTTTCAACTCATTTTTCCAATGTTATATCTTTACAAACTCTAACCACATGTTTGTGCTCTTTCCTAATAAATGGTGTCCAACCCTACTATAGCTCCCATGAAAATCAATTTTTTAAACATGAGACAACCAATGCTTCCTTCCCCTTGAATTTTTACCCTTAATAGTGATTAAATTGGTGGAAAATTGCATCAAGGGGTTTTTGGAGTTAAAAGGACCTTTTGAAAATTTCTAAAGATAAGATGAAAGGAATGAAAAACATTCTTGTGAAGTTCTAATAGAATTTTTGTTTGGATTTTCAAAGAAACAATAACCTCAACCACTCCCATTCAACATCTATTATGTTTACTTCTTCACAAGCCATCTCATTCTCTTTGTCATCAATGTTAATAGTGCTCATTTTTTTAGGTCAAATATGTTTTATAGGTTTGTAATGTTGTGTAATTTCTAAACTTTTTAAGTTTTTGTGTGACAACAAACTAATTTTTTTAAACAAAATTACAATCTAACAATTATGTATTAAAAAAGTAACAAAAAAGGTTAAATACTCAAATTTATATTATAAATATAAATCAAAATACCTTAATGGCAATGCAAAATGGCCAAATCAATGAAACTAAAATGTGAACTACTGGTGACTAATCTCTTTGTCAACAAAGCTTTATATGAGAAGTCACAAAGTGTTGATAAACAATTGAAACTTTATGATAATCTATATCATGTTATTCTATAAGGTGAGTTAGATGGGAGCATTGTTTAATTCATCAAGATGATATTATTTCTTGGCTTGATGCCATTATAATATAAGGAAAAGTTTTTTGTTCCATAGGGACATGTCCCCAACTCTCAAATCTCCTTCCCAAGAGTAATTGTTCCTTCCTCACTACTTAGAGCTCAAAAGTATAATACAATAGTTGCGTAGGAATTAATATCTACCTATAATCTCAATTCAAACTAGCAATAAGTCAAGGATTTAAGCTATGTTTAGGTGCCTCCAATACTAACAACGCCAATAATACCAAATGGATAATATTAAAAACAATGTCATTATGATTATTTAGGTCGAATAAGGGGTGTGGGAGGGTTTGTGGAACTCTCATGACCCTCCTAAAACCAATAATTTTTGTTAAATGTTAATTTTTTCAAACATTGTAAATCACTTTGACATTTGGGATGTTTAACTAACCACAAGACAATTGATGGATGTCTCAAACATCCTTAGCCACCTAAAGGATAGACAAATTTCCCCTAGACATTTCCTAAACTTTTAAGGGTTTTTTCCAAAACATTTCAAGATTTTAGAGTTCCTTGGTGATGGCTAGGGGACATCCCCTATCATCTATAAAATACCAATAGGGATAGGGATAGGGATAGGGGTTTGAGGGTTGGGGAAACATCCCCATAGAGAAAAAAATAAACTAACAATTCATTGCTATTTATATATTGGTTTCAAGCAATATTTGCAAAGAAATGATGATTTCATAAGAGAGTTTTCAATATCCCACAAAAGGATTTTCAACATCAATCAATAATAGTTCAATTTTTAAGAATACAACACATTTGATATTTTTATTAAGGAACAATTAGAGGTAGAGATGGTTCAAAACAAAGGTTAAGATGCAATATCATTCCAATCCCTTAAGGAACTTTCCAAGCTCATGATAAAATTCTCATGACATAGACTTGAAGGAGCTTGAAGGAGCTCATCTAAAAATGCATGCAAAGGAATTTGCATTTCTCAAGAATGCAAAGAAATTAGGAAAAAACAAATAAATTGATCTATCAAGAGCAACAAAATAATTTGTAGAGAATTATTTGGTAAATGACATCTAGTGAAGAGTAATCTTCATTGCATAATCTATTCGATATTTTTTGTCAACAAAGAAAAAATAATTTTTATAAGTATGCTTGGCTGGAAGATTATATTTCTCGAACAAATTTTCATCAAGTAGTACTTGATTTCAGATTTTTGTTCATTAAACATGTTTAGAAATTCTAGGATTTCAAGAGGACAATTCCTAACTAAAGCTAACAAAAGGGAATCAAAGTTTTGAGAACATTACCCAACTGTTTCAAAATTTGAAGGGTTTAAGAAATTGTAGATTCATATTAGGGCTTGATGAGGTGAGATCAATCAAAGAAAAGAGTTCTTAGGGTTCAATGTATCAATAAATTTAAGAGAATTCGAGTATATTCATAGGGATTTCCAGACTTTGATAGTTTTGAGGAAAAACGTCATCAAAATGAACCAAATTCGTCTACCAAGAAGTCTAATTTTAGCCAACACTATTTTTAGACATCATATTTTCAAGGAGGGGCATATCTTGAGTTATTTTATTTATAGCCCATGATATTTATAGATTTCCTCTAGTTTTAGCATTCTTTATTTATTGCCTAAAGTTAGCTATTTTAAAATCAACTTTCTTTAGATATCTTGACATGCCTGAGATGTGAGCTTTAAGTATTAATTTATAATAATTTTTGTTGTTGATTTAACTAGAAATCACATAGTTTTAAAATTAGTTTTAGTGAACCCAAGAAACATAGTGGAGTTGGCTGGGGCCCGAGGTTTGATCCCTTGTGGTCATAGGTTTGACTCCACTTTGTAGAGGGGAAGGTAAGGGTCAGTAATTATGTGTCATTCTTGCTCCACTGACCCATGGTATAGGAACAAACTTTGATAAAAAAATAGTTTTAGTGGATAGGATTTTGTAGTAAGACTTGCATGTCATTCAAGCAATCAATAACTAGAGCAGAAGTCTTGATTAGCTTTATATTATTTTCTCATGTATAGCTTTGTAAACATTATAAATTAGTGTCATTTTAAACTTAGTTTGCTCATGGTAATTCTCATGCACACTTGTTTCTAAAATTGTAGTTCACTAAATATTCATTATTGTTAATCCAAAATTTAATATCCATTCAATATAATTTATTATGACTATGTTGCTTCTAAATCATTATCAAGATGTTTTTTTATATACATTGAGGTAGATTAAAAAGATTTCAATGAGTTTGCAAGCTTTGTATTGTATGTGGGAGATTGTGGCTTTGTACTGATACTTTATTTAATGCATCAAAGAATTGGCGTTATTGTGTTTAACTAATCCAATCATTTAGTGTACTTTCATTGCTCAATCTCTATTTTTAGTTGAATAGGAAAAGCATGTACTTGTAGGATTTGTTCTCAATCAAACAACATAATTTGTTTTCCCTAAGTTAAAGAGTGTTTTAGTATTTTTTCCTAGGTGAATCCAAAAAGATACACCTTTAATTTTATTCAATATGAGTGTGAACCACCCAAAATATAATTAAATATTGTAAAAAGAAAGTACATATTATGCATATTGGGTTAGTTTTTGTTTCACAAGAGCTTCCCCCCTCTAATTCAAAGAGAAATTCTACCAAAAAATTGTTTTATTTTATGTTGCAATAAAAGGTATTAATCAAAACGGTAACAAAAATTGAAAATAATAATTCACAAGTGTCATAAAAAGGAAAGATGCATATATAAAGATGACAAATTTAATTTCTAAACCCCAATTTGTAGATACAATATATTATTTCATTTGGGGAACTTGATAACAATGGTTAGTGTGAAAGTTGTGACTACAAATTGATTAATCTAAGCTTCTAACAAGTGTTATGAGAATTGCTGAGGTCTTGAGTAGACTTGCAAGCCCTTAGATCCAAGGGAGAGTTGGCAAGGTTGTTGCCTCGACTCATGCATTGCCAAGTCCAAGATTGGAACTCATGATTCTATGTAGACTTTTTTCTAGCTATATGCAAGGATAACAAAGTTGTGGCCTTGATTGGAAGATTCACTAAGTATAGGATTAAGACTTGCAATTTTATGCAAATTGGTTAATCTCCACAAATTCATAAGTCCAACCTTCAACTCCTTAATTTGCCTATTTTTTAAGGCAGCAATTTTTAAAAAAACCTAGAAAAAAAAACTTGGACAAAACCCTATATTAAAAGGTCATTGAAACATTAAAACACCCCCATTAACATTTCAACTTATTTTACTTACCAATTTAACTCACACTTTCCTCACTCTCACTCCCTCCTACTTGCTTCTTAATTCTCTCTTCAAATAAGTTGATCTTTCTTGTGCAAGAGTTGAATGTGGTTGGATTTATAATTTTTTCGACAAAGGGGGAACTAATATAGAGAGATGAAATTGAGTTACACATATTTTCAACTTGAAACTTCAAGCATCAAGTTATGGTAAATACCAAATGAAATAGGCCCTTCCCTCTTTATGATCCATAATTAGCTAAATAGAATATGCTTACATAAATTAGCAATAAAATAATTTTTAATCCACACCATGCTACTTGAATGGGAATTTTCATTCAAATGATATTGGAATTTTAAAAAATTTAAAGAATAGAGTATATAATCTAAATGGAAAGATCCCAAAGATAAGAAAAATGATAGAAAGACAATTTTTATCCTAGAAATTTCAAGAAGAGGAACACCAATTAGAAGTGGCAATTACACATCTTCCAAGCATTTTGTTTAAATTAAAACAATTACAAGTGTGAAATTTTTCCTATCTTCCAATTTATTTTTATCTTCAAATAGGTCAACCACACTAATTGTGCATTTCCATAGAATTTCTTTCTTAGATGTTGCACTCTCACCCTTTGTGGATTGTGCTTGATAGATTGATCCCAATCCTCTAATTCAAGGTAAATTCACTATGAAATTTCTACAATGATCCAATCCAACCTCATTGAGTCCTTAGTTATATTGTCATGGCAAAAACAACCCTTTGTGAAAATTGGAAATCTCGTAACTACTCAAATGATTGTGAAACTGTCGCAAGGAACTAGTGGTTTTGAAAGTACCCCCTATTGAAATTAATGGTTTTGTACTACTAGTTCTTGGGGTGCATTTTTTAACCTATAAATTATAGAAGGACTCAATCTATCAATGTATTTTATTCTCCAAACCCTTATGGATCACTTTCTCGCTCATTCTTTCCTGCCTCCATTCTTCATGATGTTTTCTATTTATATTTGACAATTTAAAATCTTTATTAAAAAATTGCCTCAATTTTATTTAGATTCTCTCCTTGCATTTACCTTGGTGTTTTTCCTAGTTTATATAATTTGGCATCTTAAGTCAACACTATTGCTATCTTTTTCTCTCTCTAATATAGGGTTAACATTTTTAAATTGTCAAAGGAAAAAATAAAATTCTTTCAAGAAATGAAGAAACAAAAGATAAGGAACAAAGAAACAATTTATAATACTTGTTCAAGAAACTTAATTGGAGACATTTTAAGAAACAAAGGAACAAAAGGATAAGAAAAAACCAATAGATATTTGTCTCTTCCACTAGTTCAATGCTTGAAATTAATTCTAGTAGTGTTAAGATTATAGCTTGTAATTTAGGGACTTAGTTTATGCCAAGCAATGCTCCTCATTTGCAACCATCATTGGTAAGAAAAATTAGCACAAATACAAACACATGGTTGTGAGAAGTGGGGTAGGCGATTTCTAGTACTTTTGTGGCATTTCGTTCAATGCAGCAAGGTTACATTTTGCATATTTTAGTCTCTTTATTTATTCTTATTTTTTTTAACTTTCACAATTGCTTTTTTATTTTAATTACAATATGTGGTCTTTTTCAATTCTATTTTTTCTTTTTGTGTTTTAGATACCTTTATTAACAAGCATTAGTAGATCTAATTTCCATGGCCCTATCAAGGGTTTAAAGTCCCTTTTATTAATTTTATAGAATCCAACTATTAAGAGTAATTTTGATAGCCAATTTCTCATGTTGATTTGTAGTTCATATAATTAGTGAGAAAATGAAAATTTGGAGGAAAAAAATCCAAGTTCAAGAATTTTTTAAAAAAAAAAAATACTATAGAGATGTTAAAATATTTGTATTCTACTATTTCCCAATTTGGTAATCTGATAAAAATATTTTACAACAATAGATATTATATACCCCATTTTCAATAAATTCATGTTGGAACCAGAATTCCCTTTACCTTTCTTTTGATAAGCTAACCTTGATCAATGCCAAGCATTTTGGCCTTAATTTCTCTAAGTATAGTGGGCTTTGTGTTCAAACTCATGTGTGTGAGCTTTCTATCAATGTTTCAAACTTTTTCATCCTAGCATACCTTTTTTTGTAACTTCACTCCTTCCTTTTTCCTTATTGGGGTTTTTGAATTTTTCCTGCCAATATGCCTTTTCTCCAACCTTCGCTTTCTCTTTCTCATTGGGTCATTAGACTTATTCATCCTTATATACCTTTCATCCACCCCCCGCCTTTCACCTTTATTCTCACTAAAGTATCATACTTCTTCCCACCAACATGCCTCCTTCACAAACCCTGACTCCTTGACTCCCAAGCAGTGGTATGAGTCTTTTGGTATCCCCAACTCCCAAACCCTAACACTCCTGTCTTTTTTTACTATTCATTCCTACCTACCATTGCATGACTCAAAACACCACTAATGACTATTTTTGACTTAGTGACCATTCCATGAGGTATTTTCTTATGTCCCATTTCCAATCAATCCAATTTTTTACATATTAGGCATGCAATTTTGTCTTCCCCATTTTTATTTGTGTGCTTTTCCTTCCTAAGTGGGTGAGTGCACCAATCTGTGACACAATTTTGATGCCAAATTAGAGAAAAACGAAAAAAATGTCAAAATAGGCTATTTGGCACTCGCCAAATAGAAAAACAATTTTAAAAGTAAAAAAAAATGCATTTCTATCTTAATTTGTCTATTCACCTGTAACTTGGCTTGGAGGTTTTCAGCTCTGCAACTCACGCTTGCCAAATCTCTTCCATTTTTTGCACTCTTAGCTTGCAATTTTTCATGAGGATGCCACCAACACATCAAAGTATTGGCAAAACAAGGATAGACAATTGAAAGGGGGGGAGGGGGGGGGGGGAGGCAAACCAATTGTTACCAAAATCAAACTTCTACAACATTAATCAACCTTAAATCTCAGAACAATGCAAGCATAAATCAATAACACATCAAAGACACATGAACACCAAGATTTTACACATGGAAACCCTGTTAATGGAGAAACCACGTTGGATGTTAGTCCACAAGATTATACCCTATTAGAAGTATAATGAAGAATGAAAAACAAATGCACTTGCATTTAGGCGCACTACCTAGAGCACACTGCTCAGAAGGAAGTCTCACTGCCTTACATACAATAATCAAATTAAATTTATCTGATGAAGTTGAACTAAGAAAATAGCTTCTACGAAAGCCTGATTATAGTTTCAGTTAGGTGCACAAAAAATTCTACACACTCTTCCACACTTTACTCAAACTTCTCCACACTTTTCTCTACTCTTGAATTATTTGACCTTTATTCACACATGTACACCTCTTGCACACATTGAACATTGCCTCTAAATGATGAAAACACACACTTATATATATCCATTACACGGATTTACATCAACCATTTAGTCAGCCTCAAATAAAGAATAAATTACAACTGTCAGCCTCAAAACATGAATAAATTTTAATGCACACCAACACAAGTTGGTCACAACATACTGAGGACCCAAACAAACACCTTAGAACATGCCAAACAATAAAATATTAATCTTCATGGATCCGCAACACACTAACACCATCATGTTGGCCAAGAACATGAAAACTTGAGCACACATCAGAAAAATATTTGATCACGAACACCTCGATCAATGCAAATGTACAACAAGGATAGAGCATGATCTAGAATCATCCATGAACATCATAGTTACATGCGCAACACATGAAATTACCAAAATTTCATCCGCTTCATCCAATAACACCATCTACAAAAATTGAATAATTGTAGGAACACAGATCTTCATAACTTCCAAAAATATTGATGCAAACCTTTAAAGCTTTGGGACAACATACTAGAAATATTTAACAACAAACCCTTTGAAGCACACCTTTATATCTTCAACATATAGAACTTTCCAACATTCTGAACTACTCAGCATCACTTGCTGCCAACAATATTATTTTTATAATTTTCTCAATATTCTCGACATATACAACCTGAAGTATCATCAATGCTAATTGTGTTGACATCAATGACAACCACATATTAGCAATGAAACCACAACATCCAACAATCTCCCCCTTTGGTATTGATGGCAACACATGATGTGAAAAATAATGCCACCAATCCAATTAGCTCTTCTCCAACAATCCCTACTTGAGATTGTGCACTCTTTTCCTATTTCCTTCTTCTCCCATGTTTTTAACATTGCTCTTCTCTCCCCCTTTGAAATCAATGGAAAAGGTACACATGCTTTGATCACATATTTGAATCATTTGACTACTCCCCCTGAGTAACAACCACCACAACATCAATCTGGAATAAGATATGGCTATGAATTCACAGACTGGTGCAAAGACTTGCATCTTAGTTCTAATTAGGAGGGGAAATCACCCCTAACTTGCCTATGAGGTACTCAAAAGTATCCTTAGAAAATGGCTTAGTAAATATGTATGTAATTTTCTCTTTGGTAGGTATATACTCTAGTCTAACTTCTTTGTCACTCACTTTATCTCTCAAAAAGTGATATTTGATGGATATATGCTTTGTCTTTGAATGCAGCACTGGATTCTTGGAAATATTAATGGCGCTTGAATTGTCACAGAATATGGAAATGGTTTCTTCATACTCAATTTTGAATTCTCTCAACATTAGCTTCATCCACAATACTTGGGTACAACTGTTTGCAGTAACAATATATTCTGCCTTAGCAGTAGACAATGAAACAAAATTCTACTTTTTGCTTAGCCAAGATACCAATTTCTTCCCTAAGAAGAATGCACCGCCACTAGTACTCTTCCTGTCATCCACATCTCATGCCCAATCAACATTAGTGAAAGCATTCAGGATAAGATCATCATCCCTAGGATACCAAAGACCAAGATCAATTGTCCCTTTCAAGTATTCGAAAATTCAATTCACAACAGTTACATGAGACTCTTTAGGATCGGCTTGAAATCTAGCAACCATGCATACAACATTCATTATATCTGGCCTATTCTGAGTCAAATAGAGTAATCTACCAATCATTGAATTGTATATTGTCTGATTTTCTTTAGGAGAATCATCATTTTGTGTAAGTTTGCATCTGGTTATCATAGGTGTACCAATTGGCTTTGAATCTTCCATGCCAAATTTTTTTAGTAGCTCTTTCACATACTTAGACTGAGATATGAAAATTCCATCATCTAACTGAGTAATTTGAAATCCTAAAAATAATTTCAACTCTCCTATCATTGAAATTTCAAACTCACTTTTCATTTCATCAGAAAACTTCATACACAAATCATCACAACCTTCAAAAATAATGTCATCAAGAAAGACTTCAATGATCAATTCTTTATTCTAATCCAACTTGAAATACATATTGGTGTTAGTAGTACCTTTATTGAATCCAAGCTTCAATAATTATTTATCCAATCTAGCATACCAAGCTCTAGGAGCTTGCTTAAGTCCATATAGAGATTTCTTCAATCGTCATACCATGTCCTTTTCACAAGTCAATTGAAATCCATCTGGTTGTTCAACTTAGACTTCTTCTTCTAGCTCACCATTCAAAAATGTTGACTTTACATCCATCTGATAGACTTTATAATTATTGAAAGTAGCATAAGCAAGAAATAAGCTTATAGCTTCAATTCTAGCAACAGGGGCAAAAGTTTTTTCAAAATCAATACCTTCCATCTGTGAATACCCTTTGAAAACCAGTCTTTCTTTTTTTCTGACCACTTCACCTTACTCATTCAGCTTATTCTAGAACACCCACTTGGTTCCAATCAAATTTTTGTTCTGAGGTCTAGGAACAAGATCCCATGTATCATTCTTCTCTATCTGCATTATTTCTTCTTTCATGGCTTCCATCCAATGTTCATCTTTTCATGCTTCATTGATATTGCTAGGCTAAGCTTTGGAAATTAGACAATACTCTTCCAAAATTCTTCTTCTAGTTTTCACTCCTTTGCTCTTGTCTCCTATGATATGACTATCAAAGTGATTTCGCCTTACATATTTGGGAGTTTTAGGATTTTCTCTAACTTATTGTTCTTGTGTTCTTTCTTCTGCACTTCTACTAGTCTTCGCCTCTTGATTCCCTTGGTTCACCGAAACAATCTGAAGTTGATTATGTGTCTAAACATCATTGTTCGTATTATCATATTGATCATCTGAATCATATCCACTATATCTAGATGATCTAACAATATCTTCATCAACTTTGACATTTTCACTTTCAACCATTTTCTTTAACCTCTTATTAAAGCACCGATAAGCTTTACTTTTAGTAGAGTAACCCAAAAATATTCCTTCATCACTTCTAGCATCAAAATTTCCTATATCATCATCTCTCTTGATGTAACATTTGCTTCCAAAAAAATTTAAATACTTGACAGTAGGATTATAACCAAACCATAACTCAAAAGGTGTCTTACCTAAATTATTGTTGACATACACCCTGTTAATGGTGTACAAACTAGTACTTACAACTTCTCTCCAGTATAAATGAGGAAAATTTTCTTCCAGTATCATGGTTCTAGCAGTGTCTAGAATGGTTATGTTCTTTCTTTCAACAACTCCATTTTGTTGAGGGGTCTGGGGAGCAGATAACTGTCTTTGGATTTCATGCTCTTCATAGAAAGAATTGAATTCTCGGGAAGTGAATTCACCACCTCTGTCTAACCTTAGACATTTGATCTTCTGACCTATCTCATTCTCTGCCATAGATTGGAAAATTTTGAAATTTTCTAATGCTTCATGTTTTTCTCTTAAGAAAGCAACCCATATCATTCTAGAATAATCATCAATGAGCAACATAAAATACTTTTCACCTTGTAGACTTCTAATTCTGGATGGACCACATAGATCATTATGTATCAAATCCAGTACTCCATTAGATCTATACTATTTTCTATGGAAATAATTTCTTGTCTGCTTTCCCATTTGACATTCCTTGCACATAGTGTTAGTAGGCTTCACTAACTTAGGAAGATCTCTGACTAGTTGAGTAGTTCTTATCTTGGCAATTTTATCAGAGTTCACATGACACAACTTCCTATGCCATAACCAACTTACATCAATCTGAGCAATTAAGCAACTTTCACTAGCAACACTCAAATGAAAGATATTACCTTTTGTCTTTGTACCTGAAGTAATCATATTTCCAAAAATTCCCCTTATTCTGCACTTACCATCCTTGAATTGAAGATTTTAACCCTTGTCGACCATCTGTCCAACACTTAACAAGTTATGCTTTAAGCCTTCTACATAAAGAACATCATCAGTATTATGCTTACCACCAAAAGAAATAGTTCCTTTGCCATGAATCACACCAGAAGTGTTGTCTCCAAATCCTACAACACCACCATCATAGTCTTCCAAGCTTACAAACTTGCTTTTCTCACTAGTCATATGATGTGAGCATCCGCTGTCAATTACCCACTCATACTTTTCTTCAATTTTTTCTTCAAGAGCTTTCTCAACATTCACATTACTAGTAGATTCAGTGGACACTTGGCCATTTTGTTTGATAGCAATAAATACCCATTCATCTTCATTTCTAGTTTCTTTATCATATTCTTCATTAGTTACACCTTCTTCAAAATATTTTCTTTGAAATCTAGTCTTCTCAGGTTTGTACTTAGAAACTCTTTCATGACATCTAGATGCAAAATGACCTATTTTACTGCAACAAAAACATTTAATAGGTAACTTTCCTTTGTACTTACCATGACCTCTAGATTCTCTTTTCACAATCAATGCTTCGAGTTCTTCTAATTCTCTTTCTTCATATTCAACTTGTTTCATCTCATCTTCATATTTTAATTTCCTTTTGGAACTCTCACCCAAATTGTATCTCTATTGGATTTTTCCAGTTACTGTAGCTTTTTCCGGTTACTGTAGATTTGAATGAAGATTCAGTCTTAGGAGAAGATTCACCAAATTCACTTAACTCAAAGGCAACAAGTTTTCTAATCAGCATGTCTCTTGTAATATTTGTTACTGTCATGAGTTCATCAATAGCATGAGCTGTTGTTTTGTAGGAGGGAGGCAAAGATCTAAGTATCTTAGCCACAATTTCTTCTTCATCCAAGGTTCCACTAGCACATCTAATGCTCATCACCAATTCATTTATCTTTTGAGAAAAAGAGAGGATGTTCTCATCTTCACTCATCTTCATGTCTTCCCACTTGCCTTTTAAACTTTGTAGCTTAGCACTTTTCACTAGCGCATCTCCTTCATACAGTGTTTCCAACTTTTTCCAAATCTGGTATGCAGTCTTCAATCCTAACACATTTGTCATCTCTGAATCTGTCAAAGCACTCAACAAATCTTCAATAGCCTTGGTATTGGCTTCTACATGCTTGATCTCATCTTCAGAGGACAGACCATTCTGAGGAATAGTATATGCACTTTGTGTAATCTTCCAGAAGGGTTCTCCAATGCACTTCAAATGACATTCCATTCTGACTTTCCATAAAGAGTAGTTTGTACCATCAAATCTAGGACTATCATTCTTGTATGATGCCATCTCAAATCTCCTCAAGTTGTTAGGATTCTTCAGAGGAACTAGCTTTGATATCAATTGTTGGAAAAACAAGGATAGACAACTGAGAGGGGGGGTGAATTAGTTGTTACCAAAATCAAACTTATACAACATTAATAACCCTTAAATATTAGAATATTGCAAGCATAAATCAATAACACATCCGAGACAAATGAACACCAATATTTTATGCGTGGAAACTCTGTTAGGGGAAAAACCACGATGGATGTTAGTCCACAAGATTATACAAGAGTATAATGAAGAATGAAAAAGGAATGCACTTGCATTCAGGCGCACTGCATAGAGCACACTTCTCAGAAGGAAGGCTCACTTCCTTACATACAATAATTAGATTAAATCCATCTGATGAATTTTAACTGAGAAAATAGCTTCTATAAAAGCCTGATTACAGTTCCAATTAGGTGCACAAAAAATTCTACACACTCTTCCACACTCTGCTCAAACTTCTTCACACTATACTCTACTCTTGAATGATTTGACCTTTATTCACACATGTACACCTCTCGCACACACTGAGAATTTCCTCTAAATGAGGAAAACAAACACATATATATCCACTACATGGATTTACATCAACCATTAAGTCAACCTCAAATAAAGAATAAATTACAACTGTCAGCCTCAAAACATGAATAAATTTTAATGCGCACCAACACAACTCGGTCACAACATAGTGAGAACCCAAAAAAACACCTTATAACATGCAAACAATAAAATATTAATCTCCATGGATCCACAACACGCTAACACCATCATGTCGACCAAGAACATGAAAACTTGAGCACACCAGAAAAATCTCCAATCACGAACACTCCAATCAATGTGAACATACAAAAAGGATAGAGCATGATCTAGACTCATCCATGAATGTCACAGGTCCATGCACAACACATGAAATTACCAAAATTTCATCTGCTTCATCCAAGAACACCATCTATAGAAACTGAATAACTGTAGGAACACAGATCTTCATAACTTCCACAAATCTTGATGTGAACCTCTAAAAATTTGGGAAAACATACTAGAAAGCTTCAACAACAAACCCTTTGAAGCACACCTTCAGGTCTTCAACATACAAAACTTTCCAACATTTTGATCTTCTCAACATCACTAGCTGCCAACAATATTATTTTTACAATTTTCTCAATATCCTCGACATATATAGCCTTAAGCATCATCAATGCTAATATTGTTGAAATCAATGAAAACCACATATCAGCAATGCAAACACAACATCCAACACAAAGAGGTTGAATATTGTGAAGAGGTATGTATTTTTATTTCAATATTTTATTAAGAATGTAGATTGAAATAGGTTTTTTTAATAAAACTTTGTTCTAATTCTCAGGGAGTGAATCTCCACTTCCAAACATTGATAATTCACAATCACCCCCTCACAAAGAGCCTCCTATACAAGAACAAACTGAAACCCCTCCATCAATTCATAGGCATCCTCAAGGAACACAAGAAAATATCCTAAATCAAATTGAAAATAATAAAAGAGACATTGAACAATTAATTGGAAGATTAACCAAGCATGCTAAAACCCACCCTTATAGGAGAGGGATTGTCGAATCGTTGAAGTCAATTGTATCTCATGTAGGAGAAACGAGTGAGAAAATAATTTTTTGGTCAAATAAGAGGCATGAGATGAGACAATTTTATGCTAGTGGTTTATCATATGCAGATGTGAAAAATCAAAAAAATAGAAAAGTCGACTTGTGTGCCCTATTTACAGACCTGAGAACCAACACACCTTTATCTCATGCATGTAGGAGGTTCCCCATCCATTGGTGCCACCATGAGTTGATTAAAAATGCATTTTGGGAGCGGTGGTGGATGGTATTTGACCAACCTCCATGCAATAACCATGAGGTACCACAATAATTTTTGAGGAAACTTTATTATGATTTTGTCCTCAATAAGATGACAAACTATTTTGACATCTTAGACTTTCAAGGTAGAGGTGGGTACTCCACACATCATAGACCTGCTGCACAATGTAATCCACAGTTGGCACCGAGACCCTTGGCCAAAACCATGGTGGAGCATGTCATCATTCCTTCGATTGTTAAGGACAGTGTAGAGGTGGACACGCTAGAATTGATTAGCTCACTCACCTAGACCATTATAGAGTGTGTGAGACCTCTAGTAGAGCCTGAAGTGGAAGAGACGTGTAGGCCCCGAGCTCCACCACACCATTGTGGCACTTGTGGTGCTGTTTGCATGTACGATTATTAGAGTGATCAGGATGCAGCTACATAGCCTACATTAGTTGCAGAGGCGATGACTTTCACAAATGATTTTTTGAATAATACATTTGTTATTGACACTCAAGTAAAATTCAACAAGTTCATTTAATTTTTTTATTAAATTATATTTTGAAATTTAAGAATAACTAAATAAGTAGAATATCGATATGATGAAATTTTAGGGTTGGAGTGTTCATGAGGTGTGCTCAATTCCTGTAGACCCGTATTTGTTCTGAACGTTAAGTCCACAAGTATGCAACTAGTATTAAAGATATTATTAATGCATTTGAACAGTTGAATGTTATATTTGAATGTTTGTCTCATAACTTTCTTTGGATGTCAAACAGTTTCCTGGTGGACCTTCGACCAACATGTCAGGGTGCTGCCACAATAATGGGTTACACTTTCTAGGACATCCTGATTTTTGCTTGAAATCACATATTTTTGGAAAATGTAATGATTTAAGCCTTTAAAGGTTTCATTTAAAGGATTTTAATTAAAGAGGGTTTGATCAAACCCCCTTAGATAGAACCCCGTTATTTTTAAACCATACCTATAATGGAGTCTCCTCTACACCTATCGAAATGTTGATAAAAAAACAATTTTGATTTACCTTTTGGGGGATCAAATGAATTCATTCAAAATTTATGTTTTGCAAGTATGTAGCCCTTATTATAAGCTTCCCAAAAAGTATAATTTTAAATATTTTAATTTGATTATTATATTTATTTTTTATTTCTTGTGAATGTAGGATTTTCAATGAACATCAAAGTCTTTGTTTCACACATACAAAAAAATAGGAAAATAGAGATTTTTTTTTCTAAAAAATACATGTGCACTAGGTATTGATGTCCTTATTCCAAAAAAAAATAATAAGTTAATTCAAATGCATACAAAAAAAGTTATGTGGATCGAAGTACACCTCTGTCCAAATTATAATTTCTCTAACTTGGAAAATTAATTGAAAAAAAATATGCAACAAAAAAATTAAAAAAATATCCATGCACTAGATATTGGGATGAAATTTTTTTATTTCAAAAATTAGAATTTTATCCTTTCTATAAAAAAAAGTTATGCAGGCCAAAGTAAACATCACTTTTTAAAAATGTTGTTTTGTAGAAAAAATAATTTATTAAAAATTACATAAAAGGATTCACAATTTTTTTTATTTTTTATTTTTTAAATATAATTACAATCTACACACAAAACCTCACAAATCACTAGTTTGCTTCATCTTCAAATTCTTAATGGTTTAGCTGCTATAGGTGTAAGAAAGTGAAGATCTAGTGAAAAATGTTGATTTCAATGTCAAGTTTGGCCAAAAAGTGTAACCCATTATTGTGGGATCACCCCACACCTCACAATTCATGTCCTCAAACAAATTTCACTCAGGTATCCTTTATTCATTAATGGTGTTTTAAAACAATGTTAGCTAGTTTTTGTAATTTTGCATATACAAATCTAGAAAAATGATGAGAAACAAAAACATTGGTTGGTCTTGTGAGATCCTAATTATATTTACCATTCGACATCAATCTCATTCTTCCATTCCTTTCATCACACATATTTTAACCATTTTATATCGCATAGTAATCTTTACTTCATTCATGTGAATTTCATTGTGGCATTATCACTATGTTGACAACATGCTCTCATTAACATTAGGTCATCATCATATGCAATATGAATCTCAATAAGCACTAAACTTTGGAATTTTTAAGAGTTTGGAATATCCTAGTGGACTTAGTACTTTCACCATTTTGTGATCTATAAGCACTATACTATAGTCTCAGTTGAGGCTGGAACCATTTACTCTTTCATTTATGACAGTTATAAAGGGACTACCTGAACTTATTTATATTACTGTTAGATATGTTGTTTCATTTATAGTTGTTGACATCATACATCCTTGGTGATGTTGGTTGCATGATATACCATGGAGTTGCTGCAACAATATCCAGATTTGATCCATTGGGAGAGGTATACAACAAATTAATCGATTTGACAATATATTTTCTCTTTTATGGTCTATTATAGAAAATTTTCATGATACTTTTATGTGGTTTAATTTCCATCTTGATGGTTGCTACAGGTGGTTGTCAATTGAGATTGTGGACATGGTAATGCTCTAAATGTGCATGATGACTATATGTATGCGGTAAGTGATTATATTTTGTTATATTTCATTCCAAAATTCAATTTATATATATTAACATCTTTAATTTTTATTGTATCAATTGAAGGTCCAGAGTGAAGAGAGGAGGACTAGTGAGCATGTTCAAAAGACAAGAGAACCAATAGGAACTCTATCCATCTGAATTCTAAAGGCAACACAAGATTTGTTTCCTTCCCCTAGAGGGAAATGACTATGTATTAGGGTCATTTTTTGTATGCCTATGAGGCATTTTGGAACATATGTTTTGTACTATCAATATATACGTGACATTTTATGTCCATTTGGCTCATTTTTACTAATCCTGTATGGTTTTTTTGATATATTGTATATACTTTTATCAATATATATCATTGTATAGCCGTACGACTTTTTGATTAAAGAAAATCTTATTTTGCTACTGCCATTCTTGAATGATGTTATCATGCGTATTGTGTAAATTTAATGCTTGAATGTTGTAGGCATGGATTTTGTTTACATCTAATGCTTAATTAATTCGATTGCTCTTGATAAGATCCATCTAATGTGTATTGTGTAAATAAGCTCCATTCCTGGTGGTTTGTATCCTTTGCAATGCTTCAATTACTTGTGCCTCACTTATTCACATGTATGCTTCACTTATTCATGTGTATACTTCACGTATATTGCATGTATTCATGTGTATGCTTCATGCTTCCAATGTATAATTCATGTGTTCATGTGTATTCTTCATGATTCATGTGTATAATTCATGTATTTGCATGTATGCTCCATGCTTCTTAAGTTCTATTATTGTCTAGTGGCAAGGACTTTAACACAAAAAGGTTTTAAATGAACTGTAAGAGCTCCTTCCCATAAAAAAATATCATAGCAAAATGTATTTCTTTTAATTCATGGCTGAGGTTGGCATCCAACAACTAATGGTTTTGATTCTAAAGCTCAACAATCATTTCATTTGCATCTATCGAACAAGTGGATATTTCAAACCCCATGGACATATATATATATATAAACCTCTATGAACTTGTATGAATGTGCATCAAAACACATGATAGTTGTTGATCCAACCAAAAAAAATTATTTGCATCTGCTAATATCACAACACTTGACATCTTATTAAATGAAATCAATGGACAAGCCAGTTTTAATGATATTATGAAGATATTAGATGTGTATGAACAACAATATAATCTTGATTTTTGGATGCATCACCCATGTGCAGCTATCACATTTCTCCCATATTTATCATTTAAATAAGTTAAAAAATCTCCTTCCATTTTCTATTCATGAAATAGCATGACAAATCGTGGAGAAACATGGTCCTATAACTGTTGGCACATCAGGTTTTATAACTCTAGAGCACAAAAAAACCATACTTCATGGATAGTGAATATCTAGATCCAATGTTTCACTAGTAGGTTGAGTTTTTCATCTCACTAAGGGTGCACTATTCGGTGACAACAACTGCAGTTTGAAATCTTAAGGGATTCAACCGGTTGAATGCAGCTAGGAGAGATTTGACATGTTTGAGTGTGAAAGAGGACCATTCCTAGCATAAACGTACCCACCCAGATGCATCAAAATAGTTCGTTTGGTCATATGGGTTTCAGAACGAAAGTTGCACCACTTTGCAACTTTGCTCTACTTGCATTTGACAACTTTTTCCCCAAGTGAAAAGTTGTCACCACGGGAAAATGCCTCTGAGATAGCGAAAAATGGGAGAGGTTATTGTAGAGGGGCCCAATGCAAACCCATAGTCTCAAAAAAGAAGTTTCTAAGCACCATGGTATCTGAGTAACAACATGTTGAAGTTTGTAGGCATTTTGCACTTTGGACTCTTAAGGGATTCTACCGGTTGAATGTAGCTTGGAGCGATTCAACGTGTTTGGATGTGAAAGAGGGCCATGCCTAGTGTAAATTTACCCACCTGGACATATTGGAACAATTCATTTGGTCACATGAATTACAAAACGAAAGTTGCATCACTTTGGAAATTTCAACTACTTGTATTTGACTTTTTTCCCAAGTGAAAATTCGCCACCATGGGAAAAAGCCTTTGAGATAGAAAAAACTAAGAGAGGTTATTGTAGAGGGGCCCAATGCAATCCCATAGTCTTAGATGATAAGTCTTTAAGCATCATGGTATCCGAGTAGCAACATGTTGAAGTTTATAGCCATTTTGCACTTTGGAATCTTAAGGGATTCATCTGGTTGAATGTAGCTAGGAGTGATTCAGAGTGTTTGGGTGCAAAAGAGGACCATGCTTAGCATAAATGTACCTAGTTAGACACGTTAGAATATTTCATTTTGTCACATGAGTTGTAGAATGAAAGGTGCACCACTTTGTAACTTTCAACTACTTGCATTTGACAACTTTTTCCCCAAGTGAAAAGTCACCACTACGGAAAAAAACCTTCAAGATAGAAAAAAATAAGAGAGGTTATCATAGAAGGGCCCAACATGAACCCATATAATTTGAAAATAGGTTTCTAAGCATCACGGTATCCTAGTAACAACATGTTGAAGTGTGCAATCATTTTGCACTTTGGACTCTTGAGGGATTCTATCGGTTGAATGTAGCTCAAAGCGATTCAACATGTTTGGGTGTGAAAGAGGATGATGCCTAGCATAAACGTACCCACCCAGATCCATTGGAATGGTTCATTTGGTCATGCAAGTTGTAGAATGAAAGTTGCACCACTTTGCAACTTTCAACTACTTGCGTTTGACAACTTTTTCCTCAAGTGAAAAATCACCACCACGAGAAAAGGCCCCCAAGATAGAAAAAAGAGAGAGGTAATTATATAGGGGCCCAAATCGATCCCATAGGCTTAGATGAGAATTTTCTAAGTGTCACGATATTTGAGTAACAACATGCTAAATTTCGTAGCCAGTTTGCACTTTGGACTCTTAAGGGATTCTGACGATTGAATGTAGCTCAGAGTGATTCAATGTGTTTGGGTGAAAAAGAGGACCATGCCTAGTGCAAACATACCCACTTGGATGCATCATAATATTTAGTTTGGTCACATGACTTGCAAAATGAAATTTGCACCACTTTGCAATTTTTAACTACTTGCATTTGACAAATTTTCCCCAAGTGAAAATTCGCCACCATGGGAAAAGGCCTCTGAGATAGAAAAAACTAAGAGAGGTTATTATAGAGGGGCCCAACATGATCCCATAGGCTTAGAAAATAATTTTCTAGGTGTCATGGTATCTGAGTAACAACATGCTGAAGTTTGCAACCATTTTGCACTTTGGACTCTTAAGGGATTATGTCGGTTGAATGTAACTTGAAGCAATTTAGTGTGTTTGGGTGTGAAAGAGGACCATTCCTAGCTTAAATTTTCCCACCCAAATGTGTTGGAACAATCTTGTTTGGTCACACAAGTTGTAGAACAAAAATTGCACCACTTCGCAACTTTCAACTACTTGCATTTGACAACTTTTTCCCCAAGTAAAAATTTGGCACCACGGGAAAAGGCCTCCAATATAGAGAAAAATGAGAGAGGTTATTGTAGAAGGAAACAACATGATCCAATGGAATCAAACAAGAAGTTTCTAAGCATCACAATATCTGAGTAACAACATGCTAAGGTTTGGAGTCATTTTGCACTTTGGATTCTTAAGGGATTCTGCTGGTTGAATGTAGCATAGAGTGATTCAATGTGTTTGTGTGTGAAAAAGGACCATTCCTAGCGTAAATGTACCCACTCAAATGCATTGGAATAGTCCATTTGGTCACATGAGTTAAAGAATGAAAGTTGCACCACTTTGCAACTTTACACTGCTTGCATTTGACACATTTTCTATCAAGTGAAAACTAGACACCATGAAAAAATTACTCTGACATAACAAAAAATGAGAGAATTTATTGTAGAGGGCTCCAACATGATCTCATAGGCTCAGATGAGAATTTTCTAAGCATCATGGTATCCGAGTAACAACATGCTGAAGTTTGTAGTCATTTTGCACTTTAAACTCTTAAGGGATTATGTCGGTTGAATGTAGCTTGGAGTGATTCAGCGTGTTTGGGTGTGAAAGAGAACCATTCCTAGCGTAAACGTACCCATCTGGATGTGTTGGAATAGTCTATTTGGTCACACGAGTTGCAAAATGAAAGTTGCACCACTTTGCAACTTTACACTACTTGCATTTGACACTTTTTCCATCAAGTGAAAATTGGACACCATGAAAAAATGACTTCGAGATAAAAATAACTAAGAGGGGTTATTGTAGAGGGGCTCAATGCAATCTCATAGACTTAGATGGGAAGTTTCTAAGCATCATAGTATCCGAGTAACAACATGCTGAATTTTGCAATCATTTTGCACTTTGGACTCTTAAGGGATTATGTTGATTGAATGTAGCTTGAAACGATTCAATGTGTTTGGGTGTGAAAGAGGATGATTCCTAACATAAACATACACATATAGATTCATTGGCACATTCTATTTGGTCACACAAGTTGCAAAATGAAAGTTGCACCACTTTGAAACTTTACACTACTTGCATTTGACACTTTTTGCTTCAAGTGAAAAATGGACACCACGAAAAGAAAAATATAAGATAACAAAAACTGAGAGATTTTATTGTAGAGGGGTCCAATGCAATATTTTAGGATCAGATGATAAGTTTCTAAGTGTCACGGTATCCGAGTAACAACATGCTGAAGTTTGTAGCCATTTTACACTTTGGACTCTTAAGGGATTTTGTCGGTTGAATGTAGCTCAAAGCGATTCAGCATGTTTGGGTGTGAAAGAGGACCATGCCTAGCATAAACGTACCCATCCAAATTCATTGGAATAGTCTGTTTAGTCACATGATTTTTAGAAGGAAAGTTGCACCACTTTGGAACTTTACATTGCTTGCAATTAACACTTTTTCCATCAAGTCAAAATTGGACACCACAGAGAAATGACTCTGAGATAAAAAAAGCCAAGAGAGGTTATTTTAGAGGTGCCCTACATGATCCCAATGTCTTACATGAAATTCTCATAAGTGACATGGTATCTGGGTAACAGGCCATCAAAGATTGCTGCCCTTTTGCAATTTGGACTGTTAAGGGATTACATTGCATGAATTACAAATGTTTGAGGGCAACAATAAATTTCAAAATTTGAGTAAATCTCATTACAAGTTTTTATTTGAATAGACTGTATGCTATATTGATATTGATATATAATCATTAGGATGATTCATTTTAATAAATGAAGTTTTTATAATAAGTTAGTCAATTGGTTGTCCTAATTCTTCTATTTGTGCTACAATTGTCTAATATGCTTCATACACCATTCTGAAACCCAACTGTTTGTACTTGTAGGCACAATTCCTTAGGTACTATGCTCTCACAAATATTTTACAAGTCCACTCATACATTCAGTATTCTCTTATAATGTCTACATCATTGTGAGACCTCATTTTTATGAGGCATACACTGCCCCTACCTTGTCAACCCTATTGAATTGGCAAGTTAGTGAGCTTGACAAGCTAGTGAGATCACTAGCTTCCTAATTTGGTAGGGTTGAAAAGGTAGGGGCAGTGTATGCCTCATAGAAATGGGGTCCTAATAATGAAGGAAAATCTATAAATTGATGTTCTAGGATCCCCTTTGAAAAAATGGTAACAATTGACCTAGATTATGTTGAATCATGAGTGAAGGAAATGAAAATTCTATATGTTATGACTGAAATTCTATGATTGTTATAAAAAATTGAGGTAAATGCATTGTCTTGTGATATCTCACAATTATCACTACTAAAAATAAACTTTGTTGATCACACCTAAATAACCTATTGTTATATAAGTTTGTAAATAAACTCTTTGAAACCTTAGATTGTGAGAAACATAAATTGAAGAAATAAGACTAAAACCCTAAGTGTTTTAAAAAACCACTAGTATTCATGATATTTAAATCCTTATGAAACAATTGAAAACCTTAGGTACCTAAGTATGGGGATATTGGCTCAAAGACCTAGTTTCAAAACTAAAAAACTACTAGAGTATAGATTAATGACAACAAAACCCTAGAATAGAGCATGTAAAGTGTGCATTTTTTTAATACTTTTTAGGGTGTTTCACTTGGAAAAATCTTATGCTCTAAAAATGTTTTCCACTTTAACTTGTCACTTTTTTTAAACATTAGAAGATAACCCTCTACTCTCTACCCTCTACCCTCTACTCTTAACCCTTAAACCCTAAACCCTTAAACCCTTTGTACCCTTAAACCATAAACTATAAACTGTAAACCCTAAACCCTTAAACCGTAAACCTTAAACCCTCTACCCTCAACCCTAAACCTTGAACCCCCTCCCTCCCACTCTATCTCTTATTTAGTTAGGTTGGGGGGAAGACTTGAGAGAGGGAGTGGGAGATAGAGGGATGAGAGACCTAAACCCTCAACCCTAAACCCTTAAAACCAAACCCTTAAACCCTCTACCCTCTACCCTCTACCCTCAACACAGTACCCTCTACCCTCTACCCTCTACCCTCAACCCAATACCCAATACCCTCTACCATTTATCCCCCTCTCTCTCTCATCCCTACACCCTCTACCCTTAAATCATAAACTATAATCCCTAAACCCTCTACCCTTAACCCTTAATCCCTAAACCCTAAACCTTAAACCCTCTACCCTCAACCTCCTAAGACCCTCAACACTCTACCCTCTACCCTTAACCCTTAAACCCTAAACCCTTAAACCCTCTACCCTTAAACTATAAACCCTATACCCTTGAACCACCAAAAACATATACAAGGAGGGAAATAGGATTCCCCAATAGGCCTCTAGGGTTTTTCACCTAGGAGCACTTGTTTTAGGAATGACACTCTTTCACCTTAGTGATATGGGTATTTTTGGTGATTTCATTCAAAGATAGGGGTTGAGTAGGGTAGTGTTGTGTGTGATAAATTTTGTCTAAATGTTGTATAGTAATGGAACTAAGCTAACTATGAAATATAAAGCAATGCAAATCTAAGCTACATGAAATGTAAAGTAAATGACCTAAATGCTTGCAAACTGGAAAGAAACCGGAAATGACAGAAGTGGTGCACCTGGGTATTGGAAGTTGCAGATGAGGAGCTCCAGAATGTTCTAAAATCTATCTGAACTCTTCACAAGGACATTTACACCAGAATGGGCGACCTAGTCCTGTTTTCAGGAAAGTTTGTCAGAATGGGTTATTGCCAAAAGGGTATCCAAAAATGTGAAAATCCCTGAAACATAGGCTCAGAGGGACTATTTCACCATTATTGATGACCTGGTCCTTTTTTGAGTTTATGAGAATTTGAAAGTGGAGATTGGAGCTTTCGGTTTGCACTTCGAATCCCAGCAGGTGTCTAGTTTAGATTCTACAGAAAATGGGCTGAAAGAGGTCTCCGAGCTTCAACTAAGGCTTTGTTGACTTGAGTGATCTTGATGATTTGATAAAACCTCCTTGGCACCTTTCTCCTTGAAAAACCTGCATACAAAAACCTACAAATCACACATGCAAAGAGGAGACAAAGGGTTAGGGTTAGAGATTAGGGGTTTGACTTGATGGTAGCTAAACCCAAATGAGAAAAAAATAAAGGAAAGGATGATTGAATGATAATACAATGTAGATGCTTACCAAAGTCCTTTGTTGTTGAAATCTACAAGATGCAAGAACAACTCCAATGGATTTTTCTTGATATGCCTTGTGCTTGATTACTTTCTTGGGAAGCTTGAGTGCAAGAGTACTTGTGAAAGTGAAAACATGATCTTAGGAGAGGTCAAAATGAGGATGAAAACCCTTAATTATACATGCTAAACCCTAATTTTCCCAAAAATGACAAATGATAGGCTGACCTTAGGGTTTTGGGGGCAAATTCTTGCAAGATTTATCTTTTACTTTTGAAATTTATGCCAAAAGGGACTAGGTCACCCAAGGTGGTGACCTAGTCCACTCGGGCAAATTGAAGTGGTGGTCAGGAATAAAATGGTGATTAATGATGTTTATTATGTTTTCCTCCCAAAACACACTTAAGTTGGGGCTAAAAGCACATAAAGGGAACAAATTAACATAAGAAAAGGGTTAATTAATGGATGATAAGCCTAGGAAAGTGTGAAAATGTCTTACAACACTTTACAACACCTTGAATCAAGGCTTGGAAAGGGGTAAAATGGTGTTGTTTAGGTGAATTGTGTTGGAAGGGTCTTAGAAACATTGGAAGATGTGTTAGAACACTTCACAACACCTTAGTAAAACACTATTAGGTTATTGTTGAATTGCAATCTTTCAAGACTGAATCAACGAAAAACAAGGCCAAAATCCAATGGAAGAGGCCAAAATGAGTGAAAAAGTGCCAAATACTACACTTTTTGGTGACACAACCCTAAACCCTTAAACTATCTACCCTCTACCCTTAAACCTATTACCCTCTACCCTCTACCCTTAAACCCTTTTAAACCCAACTAAACTCTCTACCCTAATCCCTCAACCCTCCACCCTTAATCCCTCAACCCTTAAACCCTAAACCCTCTACCCTCTATCCTCAAACCTCTATCCTCTACCCTCTACCCTCAACTCTCAACCCTCAAGCCTTAAACTGTAGACCCTAAACCCTAAACCCACTACCCTATATCCTTAACCCTTAAACCCTCTACCATCTACCCTAAACCCTTAAACTGTAAACCCTAAACCCTAAATCCTTAAAACCTAAAGCTTAAACCCTCTACCCTCTACCCTTAACCCTTAACCCTCTACCCTCAACCCCCCCTCTCTCTCTCAACCCTACACCCTCCACCCTTAAATTGTAAATCATAATCCCTAAACCCTAAACCCTAAACCCTAAACCCTCTACTCTTAACCCTTAATCCCTAAGCCCTAAACCCTCTACCCTCTACCCTCTACCCTCAACCCTTAAACCCTTAAACCCTTAAACCCTTAACCCTCTACCCTTAGCGCTTAAACCCTAAACCCTTAAACTATCTACCCTCTACCCTTAAGCCCAGTACCCTCTACCTCAACCCTTAAACCCTTTTAAACCCAACTAAACTCTCTACCCTAATCCTTCAACCCTCAACCCTTAATCCCTCAAACCTTAAACCCTTAACCCTCTACTCTCTACCCTCAACTCTCAACTCTTAAACCCTAAACCCTCTACCCTCAAACCTTAACCCTTAAACCCTATGCCATCTACCCTAAACCCTTAAACCCTCTACCCTTAAACCATAAATCGTAAACTGTAAACCCTAAACCCTTAAACCCTAGACCCTAAACACTTAAACCCTCTACCCTCTACCCTTAACCCTCTACCCTCTACCCTCAACCCCCTTCTCTCTCAACCCTACACCCTCTACCCTTAAACCATAAACCGTAATCACTAAACCCTTAACCCTTAATCCCTAAACCCTAAACCCTAAACCCTAAACCCTCTACCCTCTACCCTTAACCCTCTACCCTCTACCCTTAACCCTTAAAATCTCTACCCTTAAACTGTAAACTCTATACCCTTAAACATTCTACCCTCTACCCTTAAATTATCTACCCTTCATCCTATGCCCTCAATTATCAACCCTCTAAACTAAACATTGGATCATCAACCCTAATATATCTCTATCCCTCCCTCCTCTTCTCTCCTTCTCTCTATCTCACTTCTCCCTCCATCTCTCCTTCCATTCATTCCTCCCTCTCTACCCTAATCCCTCAACCTTATACCCTCAACCCTTAAACCCTTAAACACTAAACCCTAAACCCTAAACCCTCAATCCTCAACCATTAAACCCTAAACCCTTAAACCCTCTACCCTCTACCCTCTACCCTCAACCCAATACCCTCAACCCTCAAACTTTATCCCTCAACCATTAAATACTCAACATTGAACACTCAAACCTAAGCCTTCAACCCTCTTTCTCTCTCTCACTCCCTCTCACTCGCTCTCAAGTCTCTCCCTCCTACCTGAGAGAGAGGGAGTTGGAGATAGAGGAATAGGAGAGAGATAGAGGGAGTGAGAGAGATAGAGGGATTTAGTGATAGAGCGAGAGAGAGACCTAAGAGAGGGAGAGGAGGTAGGATGGAGAGACTTGAGAGAGAGGGGGAGAGGGAGAGGGGGAGGGAGGGAGAGACCTAAGAGAGAGGGAGAGGGAGAGAGGGTGGGATGGAGATACCTAAGAGAGGGAGATACTAGAGAGAGAGAGAGAAGGGGGGTAGGATGGAGAGACTTGAGAGAGAGAGGGGGAGGGAGAGGGAGAGAGGGTGGGAGGGAGAAACCTAAGATAGAGGGAGAGGAAGAGAGGGTGGGAGGGAGACACTTAAGAGAGAGGGAGAGGGAGACAAAGTGGGAGAGAGGGGGTGGGAGGGAGAGACCTGAGAGAGGAGGAGAGAGGGGAGTGGGAGATAAAGGGATGGGAGAGATACAAGGAGTGAGAGAGAGAGAATTGAGAGAGGGAGAGGGGGTGGGAGGGAGATGGGGTGCATGAGATAAAGGGATGGGAGAGAGATGGAGGGAGTGAGAGAGAGAGAGATAGAGAGAGAGAGAGGAGTTGGGGGGAGAGAGCGATAGAGAGAGAGGGAGAGGTGGGAGGGAGATATTTGAGAGAGAGGGGAGAGAGAGATGGAGAGAGATAAAGGGAGTGAGAGAGAGAGGGCATGTAGGAGAGATAGAGGGAGTGAGTGAGAGAGATAGAGAGAGACCTAAGAGAGGAAGAGAGGGTAGGAGGGTAGGAGGGAGATACTTGAGAGAGAGGGAGGGAGGGAGAGGGGGTGGGAAGGAGAGACTTGAGAGAGAGGGGGAGAGGGGGGAGAGAGAGAGGGAGAGAGATAGGGAATGAGAGAGAGAGAGAGGTTGGAGGGAGATACTTGAGAGAGAGGAGAGGGAGAGGGAGAGAGAAGAGGGAGGAGAGGGAGGAGTGGGAGAGACAGGGAGTGAGTTTGAGAGGAGAGGAGAGGGTTAGGAGGAGAATTGAAAAATAGAGAGAGGGAGAGGGGGTAGAAGGGAGATACTTGAGAGAGATGGGTGGGAGGGAGAGACTTGAGAGAGAGGGATAGAAACAGAGTGGAAGAGAGATAGAGGGAGTGAGGGAGAGGGAGTGGGAGATAGAGAGAGAGAGAGGGAGAGGGGTTATGAGGGAGAGACTTGAGAGAGAGAGAGGGGGGAGGGAGATACTTGAGAGAGAGGGAGAGAGATAGAGGGAGTGAGAGAGAGAGGTAGTGTGTGTGTGTGTGTGAGGGGGAAGGGAGATACCTGAGAGAGAGAGTGAGAGAGAGAGGGAGAGAGATATAGTGAGAGAGAGAGAGGGAGTGGGAGAGAGATAGAGGGAGTGAGTTGGAGACCTAAGAGAGGAAGAGGGGGTAGGAGGGAGAGGATTGAGAGAGAGACAAAGAGATAAAGATAACAACCTAAGAGAGGGAGATGGAGTGAGAGAGACAAAAAACTAGGGGGGAGAGAGAGAGGGAGAGTGAGAAAGGGGGTTGGAGTGAGATATATTTATCTAGGTAGGGTAGGAGGGAACGAGACTTGAGAGGGGATTGGAGTGAGAGAGAGAGTATTCTAGGTAGTGTGGGAGGGAGTGAGACCTGAGAGAGAGAGAGGGAGAGTGAGAAAGGGGGTTGGAGTGAGATAGATTTATCTAGGTAGGGTAGGAGGGAACAAGAGCTGAGAGGGGATTGGAGTGAGAGAGAGTATTCTAGGTACCATGGGAGGGAGTGAGACCTGAGAGAGAGAGAGAGAGAGAGAGAGAGACTTTAGAGGGATAAAGAGTTATCCAGTTAGGGTAATGAGGTAGAGAGCATATAAAAGGTAAAACCTCAACTATCCATCTACGATCATAAACTACACACTCTAAGCATTATCAAAGTGGTTGACCAAAGAGAGGGGAAAGTAAGATTTTGTTCAAAGCAAGTCATTTTGGCGCTCACCAAATGAAACATCACATTTGGTGCATGCCAAATTTGGTGCTTTCCAAATGTGATGTGCCATTTGGCAAGTGCCAAATTTGGCACTCACCAAATGACCTGCTTTGGGCATGTTAATTGACAAGATTTTCCAAATTTCCTCATATTTTTGCCTGTGCTCATTGTCACGTTTGCATGTCTTTCAATGAAATTTTATAAAAAAACCATGATGGAGTTAACCTTTCTCTTAGCTATCTAAATATATAATTTTTTTTTCATTTTGATTCAGTTAAGGTTTTGATCCATAGCTTCTATTGTAAATGCCTTCGTTTTTGGTCAAAAACCAACATGTGCTATTTTTAGGATAGATTTTTAGTCGTTCATTGAAACGTGAAACAAAATATTTTTTTAAAAAATAGACTCCATTCTACACATGATGATTTTTTTTTCAATTTTTGATTAGTTTTCAAAAAAATTAGGGGGGAGCACGCTCAAATTTTAGCTTTTCAGGATGTGTCCACTTTCAAAATTCATAAAATATTATATATTCATTAAAAAAATTATCCAAAAGTATGAGGATAAACTACATGGTATTAGCTAATGTCTCACCACTGGGATTTTTGAAATTCTAAAAAAAAGTTAATCAAAAAGGGGGGAGCCCTCAGGTGCTATGCTATTTTTTTGATAAAAAAAGGACCTATTTTGCCCCCCCTTTTGAGACCCTTAATTTTCATTAATTTCAAAAAGAATTAGTAGCTTAGAAACTAGACTCGGAGCACTTCAATTTTTTTTCTTGCTGCATCTTGAAATTCTGAGCGTAACAATCTTCATTTTCTCATGTAAATCGGATTTTGCTGATTTTAGAAAAAAAGTGGCATCTTAAGAGTGAAAATTGTGTCACAGATCCATGCACTTACCCAAGTATTATTTTTCTTCCAGCTCCACTCTTCCCTTCTTGTCAATATTTTAGAATTCTTCATCCTATCATTCTTTCCATATGTCCCATGCCTCATCATTTTATTTTTTGAACTTTCAAAATTGCCTTTACCAACATGCCTATTACTCAACTCCCAATCCACAATATTTTTTCCAATTTTTTTGTTCCCCTCCTGACTTCCCAACACATGTATTGTTTTCAATAGTCTATTTTTAGCACCATAACTTTCAAAGTGGAATCTTTCTTGCCCATGTTCATTGTTCAAATTTGAAGTTGTGGGTGTGCTTGATGGCTAACCTATTTTGTTTGTGGAGGATATAAAAGAGTGAATGATTTCATTCAAATTATCATCTACACTTAACCAAATTCATTTTAGAATCTATTTTGAACACTTGTGTTTGATCGTGAGGGTCCTAGGACAAAAAACTTGGTGATTTTGGAGAACAATCTCATATAGGGTTCATATTTGAGCTTCATTGGATATGGAATCCAATCACATTGTATTGATCTGACTTGCCACTGTTGTTGTGGTTGCTAATACTGTAAAACCATTTGAATGTAGTACAACCATTATTGTAATAAGAAAGAGATTAGGATTTAAACTTTTCATTTGTTGCTCATTATAATAAGAATATCTAGAGTTATTTTTTTCATTTATTGTTTGAAAGGAAATGATATTAATAATATATAAATAGTAACTTTAATTTGAGTTATATCACACAAAATAGAGAAAGGGAGAGTTAAGGGTTTATGCCATTGCATTGCCTTACCAAGAATAGATTATTTAAAGGAAAGAAAATAATTATTAGGAGGATCAACCATGAAACCCTCTAAGAACTCATAAAGTGTCTTATAAAAATAGATAATAAAGGGGCTATTGTTGGTCCTAATATTGATGGTTTTACCAAGGTTTTTAGGAAAGGTAAATTTTGACCTCCTCCTCACCCTAAAGGAAATAAAACTAATGCTCAAAATAAAATAAAAAAATTTCTATTTTGGTAAAAATGCATGCCAGACTTCAAGACGATTAGAATGAAAACTAGGAGAGGATGGTTGAAAATCAAGGAAATGACGAAATAATGCAAGAAAATGAAAGTCATAGTCAACTGAAAAGTGAAAATATTGTCCAAAATCTTCCACCTTCTAGAGAGTTTTCAAATATTCTTTCAGCTATTTCAAAGACCACTCATGCTTCACTGCTAAGTGAGTCTATTTTTTTTGCCCATAACCCTCTTTTTATTCCTAATAATTCTAAAATTGTTGAGATTTAGGAGACTCTTATTTCCCTTGATAAACTTGAACATGTACCTAAAAATCCTATTATGAAATTTGATAAACAACATCACCTTTCGACTATGCATCCACAAGACAACTTGAAATCAAAAGGTTTTAAAAAAAAAGAAAAATAAAAAAGATCTGCTTCTACTTGGGCTTTGGATATTAAACAGTCTCAAAATAAAAAACAAGGGAGACATGAGGCACTTAAGACAAGGAAAAAATTTGACCATGATAAATCCAAACTTTTAGGAGAACATCTTTTGGCTTTAGGTCTCATAAATCAATTGGATCCATCTATTAATCGTTTATCTCAATCATGATAATTTCTTGGAATGTACGAGGGCCTAGTAGTAGACCTAGACAAAATATTGTTAGAAGAATGGTTAGAGAAATCAATCCTTTTGTTGTAGTTAATTTTGGAAACTAAGCTTCCCAATGGCTTTACTAAAATTTTGGTTGTACCAATAGTAGATACTGGGAAAGCATTATTTCTTCCTTTGTTCCATATGGTGGTCTTCATTGTGCATGCGATTCTAAATATTTTTCTCCAAAAAAATATTGAGTTCCAAAGGATGTCTATCTCTAGAAGGGGTTCTCACTTCTAGCAGTCTAAATTTCTTGGTTACTAAATTTTATGCTACTTAAGATCTTCAAGGTAACATTAAAATTTGGGATGATTTGAAAATTCACAAAAAATATTCTCCTCAGGAATATCCTTGAATTATTGAAGGTAATTTCAATATTGTGCTATCCCTTAATGAAAAAAAGGGTGGTCTTCTTACCCTTCCTTCAACTAGTCTCATTCTTATGCAAAGCATTAATGATCTTTATTTAATTGATATCCCTTCTAACAATGGTTCCTTTACCTAGATAAATCATGGAATTGGAGATGATTTCACTGCAAAAAGTTGAGATAGATTTTTGGTTAGTGATTCTTGGTCCTCTCATTTCTTTCGACTCCCTTCTTCCATCTTGGATAATATTGGTTCAATTCATTTTTGCATAGCTTAACACTAGGATGTGTTGGTTGTTCTAATTGATGTTACACTTCTCTACATAATATCCACATCTATTGCTAAAAAATTATAGGGAGTTGGCCAATGAACAAGGATTTCAACATCCTTTTGCACTTTAGGATTTGTAAAACCTAGGTAGGTTTACCTTTTAATAGTATCTAAGAATAACTAAAAATTCACACAAGATACTAGAATAACAGATAAGTTCTCATAAATTTAGACAAAGGTATGTAAAATTGACATAGTAATTGGCTAAATTCCTTGCAAACATTAAACTCCCAGCCATGAGAACATCAAATAATAAGATAACTTAGAAATACATTAATATTTTTATCTTAAATTTTTCTAGACATGTGACAATCCTATTTGCTTAGATTGATGCCTCAAACCATGGGTAAAAAAGTCATAAAATCCTACAAATTCCTTCCAAATGTAGCAACCAGAAACATACTTAGTGGATATCTAATATTATTGTTTTACAGTAACATATCCTTGTAGACACCTAAAAATTTCTTATGCATATCACACATCCTGATTTTGATTACTAACACTATTTTCTCATCATTTTCACCTATCATTTATTTGATTAAATAATGTCTAATTATTTAGTTAAATTCACATTATTCTCCTATTAATTGAATAATTACTGTGGTATTTGATTAATTCATCATAATTCATCATTTTCTCCCATTTTGATTAAATAATGTCAAATTATTTAATTAAATGCTAACAATCCCTCTTGATTAAATAATTCTAAATTATCTAATTAAAACTCTTAATTCTTCCAACTTGCACAATTAACTGATTTTCATGAATTGTTTAATTGAATAATATTCCTCCAACCCTTCAACTTGTACAATGAATATTCTTCCAAGGAATATTCCCTTTTCAAATTCAAATGATTCCCTCCCATTCAAAATATCTTCAAAGTCTTCTCCATGAATTAAAGGATCTTGTTGGAACTCTCATGGATTGTGAGCCCTTGATCTAATCCTTGATCCATGCCTCATGTATTATCAACCTTTGATCCATGTATTCATCCTCAATTCAGTTTCCTCCATTGATCCTCTAATTAAATCCTCACCGTTTATTAATATCTCAAGAATCTATAAATACCAAGCCTATTTCATATCAATTGAATTCATCATCCTTATGCAAAGTTACTTTCTCCAAGGGTAATGCACCAATCTATGACACAAAAAAGGTGCCTCTTTTGCAAAACAACCCAAAATTTCTCATTTTATGCACGCCAAACTACTGTTGCATTTTCTGATCACCAAATGCAAAAGGACTTTAAAAAATAGACCTTTTGAATGCATTTTTTCTCAAACGCAACACCTTGTTCTCCCCTTTTCTGATCTCTCAAGTCGCACTCACCAAAAGGAGATCAATTTTTTCTTGTAATTCTTCACAAGGATGCCACCAAGATGTCAAAGAGGTCAAAGAGATTGAAGATGTATGTATTTCTATTATTTTTATTTTGAATTAGAATTAGAATTTAGATTGAAATAGTTTTATTTTAAAACTTTGTTTTAATTTCCAAGGAATCAATCTCCACCTCCAAACATTGAAAATTCACAATCACCCCCTCATGAAGAGCCTCCTGAACAAGAACAAACTCAAACCCCTCCGTCAGTTTGTAGGCATCCTCAAGGAACCCAAGAATGTATCTTGAATCAAATTGAAAACATTAAAAGAGAGATTGAACAATTGATTGGAAGATTAACTAAGCATGCTGAAACCCACCCTTATAGGAGAGGGATAGTCAAATCACCGAAGTCGATTGTATCACATGTAGGAGAAATGAGTGAGAAAAATTATTTTTGGTTGAATAAAAGGGATGAATTAAGAAAATTTTATGCTGGTGGTCTTTCATATGTAGATATGAAAAAATAAAAAATTAGCAAAGTTGACTTGTGTGTCCTATTTACAGACTCGCGAACGAACACACATTTATCACATGCATGTAGGAGGTTCCCCATCCATTGGTGCCACCATGAATTAATAAAAAATAAGTTTTGGGAGCGGTGGTGGATGGTTTTTGACCAACCTCCATGCAATAACCATGAGGTACCTGTTGGATGTTGTGGTTGTATTGCTGATATGTGGTTGTCATTGATGTCGACACTATTAGCATTGGTGATTCTTAAGGCTATATATATCGAGGAGATTGAGAAAATTGTAAGAAAAATATATATTGCAGATAGCCAGTGAAGATGAGAAGGTCAGAGTGGTGGTAAGTGTTTTAAGTTGATAATCAGGTGGTGCGCACTAAAGAGTTTGTTTCTCAATCTATCTAGTATGTTGTCTGAAAGTTTTAGTGGTATGCATCAAGAATTGAGAAAGTTAGGAAATCCTATGTTCCTACAGTCATTTTGTTACTATAGTAGGTGTTCTTGGATGAAGAGGATGAAATTATAGAAATTTCAATTGTTGCGCATGTTCCTGTGACGTTCATTGATGAGTCTAGATCATGATCTATCAGTTTTGTACGTCTGCATTGATCAGAGTGTTCATGATCAGAGATTTTTTCAATGTGTGCTGGAGTTTTCATATTCTTGGCCGACATGGTGGTAGTGTGTTGCGGATCCATGAGGATTAATATTTTATTGTTTGGCATGTTTGAAGGTGTTTATTTGAGTCCTCACTATGTTGTGACTGACTTATGTTGGTGTGCATTAAGATTTATTTATGTATTGAGGTCGACAGTTGTAATTTATTATTTATTTGTGATCGACAGAGTAGTTGATGTAAATCCATGTGGCAGATGTTAGAGTAATAAGTTATTATGCTTAATTAATTATATCATACTGGTTAATTAATTAAGTCACTTATTCCTCTAGTTGCTTAAGCTGAACTTAGGCGCATTAATAATTATTTATTAATTATTAAGTGTGCACACTAGGGTTTCATTTAGGGTTTCCCTTTTAGGGTTTCTTGATGTCCTTCATAAGGATTGATCTCTTTGTTAGAGTAATAAGTTATTATGCTTAATTAATTATATCATACTGGTTAATTAATTAAGTCACTTATTCCTCTAGTTGCTTAAGCTAAACTTAGGCGCATTAATAATTATTTATTAATTATTAAGTGTGAACACTAGGGTTTCATTTAGGGTTTCCCTTTTAGGGTTTCTTGATCTCCTTCATAAGGATTGATCTCTTTGTAATATTTGAGATTCTAATAATGCATTTTACACTTTGAGGTTTATAGATCTTCTCTAGTTCTGAATGTCTTTTGCATGTGACAGGTGATTGCATGCAGGTGATCTTGGATTCTAACAACAGATATATAAGAGAAATTGTTTTCCTCATTTTGAAGTAATGCTCAGTGTGTGTATGTGAAACACATGTGCGAATAAAGGTCAAATCATTTAGGAGCAGAGCAAAGTGTGAAGAAGTTTGAGTGAAGTGTATCTGTGCCTAACTAGAACTGTAATCAGGGTTGTGAAGAAGCTAATTTCTTAGTTCATGTTCATCATAGGGATTTAATTTGATTATTGTATGTAAGGTAGTGAGCCTTCCTTTGAGTAGTAAGCTCTAGGTGGTCTACCTAAATGCAAGTGCATTCCTTATTCATTTTTCATTATACTTCTAATAGGGTATAATCTTGTGGACTAACATCCATTGTGGTTTTTCCCCTAATAGGGTTTCCACGTATAAAATATTGGTGTTCATGTGTCTCTGATATGTTATTGATTTATGCTTGCACTGTTAATTATCAGATTTGAGATTAAGAGTTGATTAAAGTTGAATAAGTTTGATTTGGTTAGCAACTGTTTCACCCTCCCTCTTAGTTGTTTATCCTTGTTTTTCCAAAAATTGGTATCAAAGCTAGTTCCTCTAAAGAATCCTAATAGCTTGAGGTGATCTGAGATGACATCATACAAGAAGAACAGTCCTAGATTCGATGGTGCAAGCTACTCTTTATGGAAAGTCAAAATGGAGTGTGATTTGAAGTGCATTGGAAAACCTTTCTGGAAGATCACACAGACTACATATACTATTCCTCATAATGGTTTGCCCTCTAAAGATGAGATCAAGCAAGCAAAAGCTAATACCAGGGTTATTGAAGCATTGTTGAGTGCTTTGATAGATTCAAAGATGACAAATGTGATAGGATTGAAGACTGCACATGAGATTTGGAAAAAGTTGGAGACATTGTATGAAGGATATGCACTAGTGAAAAGTGCTAAGCTACAAAGTTTAAAAGGAAAGTTGGAAGACATGAAGATGAGTGAAGATGAGAACATCCTCTCCTTTTCTCGAAAGATAAATGAACTAGTGATGAGAATTAGATGTGTCGATGGAACCTTGGATGAAGAAGAAATTGTGGCTAAGATACTTAGATCTATGCCTCCCTCCTACAAAATAAGAGCTCATGCTATTGATGAACTCAGGACAGTGACACATGTGACAAGAGACATGTTGATTGGAAAACTTGCTCCCTTTGAGTTAAGTGAATTTGGTGAATCTACTCCTAAGATTGATTCTGCATTCAAAGCTACTATATTCGGGAAAAGCCAACAAAGATACAATCCAGGAGAGAATTCCAAAAGGACATTCAAATATGAAGATGAGATGAAAAAGATTGAAGATGAAAAAAAATTAGAAGAACTGGAAGCATTTATTGTGAAAAGAGAAGTCAGAGGTCATGGTAAGTACAAAGGAAAGTTACCTATCAAATATTTTTCTTGTAGTAAGATAGGTCATTTTGCATCAAGATGTCCTGAAAGTGTTTCTAAGTACAAACCTGAGTAGACTAGATTTCAAAATAAATGATAATATGTTGAAGGTGTTACTGATGATGAATCTGATAAAGAAATTGGAAATGAAGATGAATGGGTATTCATTGCTATCAAAGAAAATGGTCAGGTGTCGACTAAATCTGCTAGTAATGTGAATGTTGAGAAAGCTCTTGCAGCAAAAATTGAAGAAAAGGATGAGTGGGTAATTGACAGCAGATGCTCACATCATATGAATAGTGACAAAAGAAAGTTTGTAAGATTGGAAAACTATGATGGTGGTTTTTTAAGATTATGAGACAACACTTCTAGTGTGATTCGTGGTAGAGGCACTATTTATTTTGGTGGTAAGCACAATATTGATGATGTTCTTTATGTAGAAGGCTTAAATCATAATTTATTGAGTGTTAGACAAATGGTAGACAAGGGTTACAATCTTTAGTTCAAGGATGATAAGTGAAAAATAAGGGGAAGTTTTGGAAATATGATTGCTTCAAGTACAAAGACAAAAGGTAATATTTTTCACTTGAGTGCTACTAGTGAAAGTTGTTTAATTGCTTAACTGTAGATTCATTTTGGGGTGGGGGCCCTAGCTCGGTTGGCTAAATATTTCTTGTTGTAGGAGGTTGGTAATGAGGTCTAGTCTCTCCCACCCCCTTGGTATCGAAGGGTGTGTCGTGCTAGCATTGCCGATCATGTTAAACTTTTACCAAGCGCACTGCAGTTTATAGGGGGTCATGCTACCCATTTCTTGCAACCTAATAAAAAAAGTTGTTTAATTGCTCAAATTGATGCAAGCTGGTTATGGCATAAGAGGTTGTGTCATGTGAACTTTGATAAAATTATCAAGATAATATCTACTCAAGTAGTCAAAGATCTTCCTAAGTTAATGAAGCCTACTAACACTATGTGTCAGGAATGCTAGATGGGAAAATAGACAAGAAATTATTTCCGAAGAAAACAGTATAGCTCTAATGGAATACTAGACTTGATACACATTGATCTATGTGGTCCATCTAGAATTAAAAGTCTTCAAGGTGAAAGGTACTTTATGTTGCTTAATGATGATTACTCTAGAATGATATGGGTTTCTTTTCTTTTTTAAGAGAAAAACATGAAGCATTAGAAAAGTCCAAAAGCTTCAAAGCTATGGCAGAAAATGAGATAGGTTAGAAGATCAAATGCCTAAGGTCAGACAGAGGTGGTGAATTCACTTCTCAAGAATTCAATTCTTTCTGTGAAGAGCATGGAATCAAAAGACAACTATATGCTCCCCGGACCCCTCAACAAAATGGAGTTGTTGAAAGAAAGAACATAATCATTCTAGAAATTGCTAGAACCATGATGCTGGAAGCAAATATTTCTCATTTCTATTGGAGAGAAGTTGTAAGTACTGTTGTGTATACCATTAACTGGGTGAATGTCAACAATAATTCTGGTAAGACTCCTTTTGAGCTATGGTTTGGTTATAAGCCTACTGTCAAATATTTCAAAAAAATTGGAAGCAAATGCTACATCAAGAGAGATGATGATATAGGAAAGTTTGATGCTAGAAGTGATGAAGGAATCTTTTTAGGCTACTCTACTAAGAGAAAATCTTATCGGTGCTTTAATAAAAGGTTGAAGAAAATGGTTGAAAGTGAAAATGTCAAAGTTGATGAAGATATTATTAGACCATCCAAATGTAGTGGATATGATTCAAATGATCAACATGATAGTACTAATAATGGAAATAATGTTCAAACATAGAATCAACTTCAGATTGTTTTGATGAACCAAGAGAATTAGGAAGTAGAAACTAGTAGAAGTGTAGAAGAAAGAACACAAGAACAAGAAGTTAGAGAAAATCCTAAAAATCCCAAGTATTTAAGGTGAAATCATTCTGATAGTCATATCATAGGAGATAAGAGAAAAGGTGTGCAAACTAGAAGAAGAATTTTAGAAGAGTATTTTCTAATTTCCAAAACTGAGCCTAGCAATATCAATGAAGCATACAAAGATGAATATTCAATGGAAGCCATGAAAGAAGAAGTAATACAGATAGAGAAAAATGATACATGCGATCTTGTTCCTAGACCTTAGAACAAAAATGTGATTGGAACCAAATGGGTGTTTCAAAATAAGCTGAATGAACAAGGTGAAGTGGTCAAAAACAAATCAAGACTGGTTTGCAAAGGGTACTCACAGATGGAAGGTATTGATTTTGAAGAAAATTTTGCTCTTGTTGCTAGAATTGAGGCTATAAGATTTTTTCTTGCTTATGCTACTTTCAATAATTACAAAGTCTATCAGATGGATGTGAAGTCAAAATTTATAAATGGTGAGCTAGAAAAGGAAGTCTATGTTGAACAACCGTATGGATTTCAACTGACTAACAAAGAAAACATGGTATGTCGATTGAAGAAATCTCTATATGGACTCAAGCAAGCCCCCAAAGCTTGGTATGCTAGATTGGATAAATACATGTTGAAACTTGGATTCAATAAAGGTACTATTGACAACAATCTGTATTTCAAGTTGGATCAAAATAAAGAATTGATCATTGAAGTCTTTGTTGATTAAATTATTTTTGAAGGTGATGATGATTTGTGTATGAAGTTTTCTGATGAAATGAAAAGTGAGTTTGAAATGTCAATGATAGGAGAGCTGAAATTATTTTTGGGACTACAAATCACTCAGCTAGATGATGAGGTTTTTGTATCTCAATCTAAATATGTAAAAGAGTTATTGAAAAAGATTGACATGGAAGACTCAAATCCAGTTGGTACACCTATGATAACCGGATGCAAACTTACACATAATTATGATTCTCCTAAAGAAAATCAAACAAGATATAGTTCAATGATTGGTGGATTACTCCATTTGACTCAGACCAGGATAGATATAATGAATGTTGTATGCATGGTTGCTAGATATCAAGCTGATCCTAAAGAGTCTCATGTGACTATTGTGAAAAGAATCTTTAGATACCTGAAAGGAGTAGTTGATCTTGGTCTTTGGTATCCTAGGGATGATGATCTTATCCTGAGTGCTTTCACCGATGCTGATTGGGCAGGAGATATGGATGACAGGAAGAGTACTAGTGGCGGTGCATTATTCTTAGGAAAGAAGTTGGTATCTTGGTTAAGCAAAAAGAAGAATTTCATTTCATTATCTACTGCTGAGGCAAAATATATTGTTGTTGCAAACAGTTGTACTCAAGTACTATGGATGAAGAAAATGCTAAGAGATATCAGAATTGAATATGAAGAACCTATTGCCATATTATGTGACAATTCGAGTGCCATAAACATTTAAGAATCCAGTGTTGCATTCAAAGACAAAGTATGTATCCATCAAATATCACTTCTTGAGAGACAAAGTAAGTGACAAAGAAGTTAGACTAGAGTATATACCTACCAAGGAGAAAATTATAGACATGTTTACTAAGCCATTGCCTAAGGGTACTTTTGAGTATCTCAGAGGCAAGTTAGGGGTGATTTCCCCTCCTAATCAAAACTAAGTGATGCAAGTTCTTGCATCAGTCTGTGAATTCATAGCAATATCCTATTTCGGATTGATGTTGTGGTGGTTGCTACTCAGGGGGAGTAGTCAAATGTGCTAAATATGAGGATCAGAGCATGCATACCTTTTCCATTGATGTCAAAGGGGGAGAGAAGCAATGTGAAAAACATGAGAGAAGAATAAAGTGGAAGGAGATAATAGGAAAAGAGTGCACAACCTAAGGGGGAGATTGTTGGAAGAGCTAGTTGGGTTGATGGTATGTTTAACATCATGTGTTGCCATCAATTCCAAAGGGGGAGATTGTTGGATGTTGTGGTTGTATTGCTGATATGTGGTTGTCATTGATGTCAACACTATTAGCATTGGTGATGCTTAAGGTTGTATATATCGAGGAGATTGGGAAAATTGTAAAATAAATATATATTGTAGACAACCAATGAAGCTGAGAAGGTCAGAGTGGTGGTAAGTGTTGTAAGTTGATAATCAGGTGGTGCACACTAAAGGGTTTGTTTCTCAATCTATCTAGTATGTTTTTTGGAAGTTTCAGTGGTATGCATCAAGAATTGAGAAAGTTAGGAAATCCTATGTTCCTATAGTCATTCTATTACTGTAGCAAGTGTTCTTGGATGAAGAGGATGAAATTCTATAAATTTTAGTTATTGCGCATTTTCCTGTTATATTTATCAATTGATGAGTCTAAATCATGATCTATTAGTTCTGTACGTCCACATTGATCTAAATGTTCATGATCGGAGATTTTTCTGATGTGTGCTCAAGTTTTCATATTCTTGGCCGACATGTTGGTGGTACCGTGTTGCAGATCGATGAGGATTAATATTTTATTTTTTGGCATGTTCAAAGGTGTTTATTTGAGTCCTCACTATGTTGTGACCAACTTGTGTTGGTGCACATTAAGATTTATTTATGTATTGAGGTTGACAGTTATAATTTATTATTTATTTGTGGTCGACAAAGTAGTTGATGTAAATTCGTGTGGTGGATATATAAGAGTGGTTTTTTTCCTCATTTTGAAGTAATGCTCGGTGTGTGTATGTGAAATACATATGCAAATAAAGGTCAAATCATTCAGGAGTAGAGAAGACTGTGAAGAAGGTTGAGTGAAGTGTATATTTACTTAACCGAAAATATAATAAGGGTTGTGAAGAAGCTAATTTCTCAATTCATGTTTATCAGATGGATTTAATCTAATTATTGCATGTAATGTAGTGAGCCTTCCTTTGAGTAGTAAGCTCTAGGTAGTGTGCCTGAATGCAAGTGCATTCCTTATTCATTTTTCATTATACTTCTAACAGGGTATAATCTTGTGGACTAACATCCACTGTGGTTTTTTGCCTAATAGGGTTTCCACATATAAAATCTTGGTGTTCATGTGTCTCTGATATGTTATTGATTTATAATTGCACTGTTAATTATCATATCTGAGATTAAGGGTTGATTAAATTTGAATAAGTTTGATTTTGGTAACAACTGATTCACCCTCCCTCTCATTTCTTTATCCTTGTTTTGCCAATAGTACCATAGTATTTTTTGAGGAAACTGTATTGTGAGTTTGTCCTCAATAAGATGCCAATTTATTTTGACATATTAGACTTTTAGGGTAGAGGTGGGGGCTCCACACATGATAGACTGGGTGCACGAAGTAATCCATAGTTGTCACCAAGACCCTTGGCCAAACCCATGGTGGAGCATGTCTTCGTTCCTTTTTTTGTGAAGGACAGTGTCGAGGTGGACATGTTGGAGTCGATTAGCTCGTTCACTCAAAGCATGGTATATTGTGTGAGGCCTCTAGTAGAGCTTGATGTGGACAAGACTTCTAGGCCCAAAGTTCCACCCCACCATTGCCGTGCTTGCAATGTTGTTTGCATGTATGATTATCAAAGTGCTTGAGATGCAACTACACATCATACATCAGCTGCTGAGATGATGGTTATGATAGATGCATTGTTGAATGAAAATTTAGCTTTGATACTCAGGTAAAAATCAACAAGTTCATTTAATTTTGTTTATTAAATTCTATTTTGAAATTTAAGTATAACTAAATTAGTAGAATCAATATGATGAAAATTTAGGGTTGAAGTGTTCATGATAAGTGCACCATTCCTTTAGACCCTTATTTTTTCTCAACATTGAGTCCACAGGTATGCAACTAGTATTAAAGAAATAATTATTACATGTGAACAGTTGAATGTTATTTGAATGATTGTCTCATAACATGCTTTGGATTTCAAATAGTTTATTGGTGGACCTTCAAGCTCTACACCTCACTATTCACATCCTTAAACAACTTTCAATCAAGTAACCTTTATTCATTAATGGTGTTGTAAAACAATGTTAGCTAGTTTTGGTAATTTTGTGTATACAAATCTAAAAAAATAATGAGAAACAAAAACATTGGAGGAATGTGAAGTGGAGAACGAATGAGACTAATTTGTACAATTAAGAAATTGAAAACTTGGAGTTGAAATTATGTCTTATTTTCCATCTCAATTTTATATTATATAGTTTGATAACTTTTGAATGATTATGAAATTTCTCTCATGATAAGAAGTAGTGTTTAAGGTTGGAAGATATTTTGTTGGTAGCATACCCATAGAGTATTAAAATTATTTTCTCTATGTGTAATTAATATTCTCTTTGGTGTCAATTCTCATATTATAGCCTCACAAAATATTAATAGTTTAGGTTATAATTGATTATTTACTACTTAAAGCTAGTCAGGAAATAAGTCAAAGAACATGCTTTATTCTCAAATGGCTATTTTTATCACCTTTCCTAGTATTCACTAGTACTATGTGCCCATGATTCCAATAATCCCTTGTCACATCCCTTGGTTTCCCTATGACCACTAGCTCTACCCACTTCCCTTGTACATGATGTTATTGACACATGCTAATTTTTATGATGGTAGATCATAGTGGGAAATCATCTGTCACATAGTTTCTTACATGCTCATTTTTAGGCTACCTCATCCTTTCAACCAAGTTAACTCTTACCTTCCACCATCCCATAACCTATAACTTCTATCATCCTCCTCACCACACATTTTAACCAAACATGAAGAGTATATGACTTCTGATGCACTAATGAATTATGTTGTAAGGAATCTACCATGATGTCTTATTTTCCATATCTATTAGAGGGTATCATGCTTGTTTGGTCTTGTGAGATCCTAAATATATTTACCATTCAATGACCATATCATTCTTCCATTCCTATCATCATACATATTTTAACCATTTTTATATCACATATCCCAATCTTTAACACCTTGCATATTATTCCACCTTCCTCCATATTTCATCTTATACACATATCCTTACAAGATAACTTTCCTTCTACTCATTATTGACCAAATATCTTATACATTATTACTACACACCCCAAGTTCCCACTTCATGCACTATATTAAAACATTAGGCACCACCTAATTCACCTTATGTTCTAATATTCCCTCCTAATCACATCCCATTAACGTCTAATAGTTCACCTTAAATGTTTTATTATCCCATCCTAGCTCATCCAATTAATCTCTTCTAGTCCATTCTATGTTCCATTATCCCCTCTTGATCATGTCCCATTATCTTATCCTAATTCACTTTATGTTCCTTTATTCCTTCATAATTCCATCCCATTAAAATTTAATAGTTCATCATATTTTCCATGATCCCCTCCTAGCTCATCTCACTAATATATATATTAGTCCATCCTATTTTTCATTATCCCTTTCTAATCCCATCTTATTATACCCTCTATTATTTCACCTTGTGTTCCATCATCTCCTCTTGGTGTTGTCCCTTTATCCATTCTATGTTACACCATCTTTTTCCACATTTCATCCTATACAAATAATCTTACACTTGAAACCTTTCCTTCCACTCATTATTGACAAAAAATCTTCTCCATTATTACTACACACCTCAATTTCCCACTTCATGTACTATAGTCAAATCCTAGACACCTCCCATTTCACCCTATGTTCCATTATTCCCTACTAATCCCATCCCATTAATCTCTAATAGTTCACGCTATATTTTTTTATCCCATCCTAGCCCATCCCATCAATCTCTACTAGTCCATCCTATGTTCCATTATCCACTTCTATTCCCATCCCATCACCCTCTCTTATTTCACAGTATGTTCCATTATCCCCTCTTGGTCTTGTCCCATTATCTTCCCCTAATTCACCTTATGTTCCTTTATTCCCTCCTAATCCCAGTCCATTAACATCTAATAGTTTACCCAATGTTCTACGATCCCACTAATCTCTACTAGTCCATTCTATGTTCCATTATCACCTATTGGTCTTGTCTCTTTATCCCTTCTATACTATACCACATCCATCCAAATTTTATCCTATACACATACTATTACAAGAAATATTTCCTTCCACTCATTATTGACCAACTCTCTTCTCCATTACTGTTGCACACCTCAACAACCAACTTCATGTGCTATAGTAAAACCCTAGACACATCCTAATTCATCCTATATTCCATTGTCCCCTCTTGGTCTTGTCCCATTGCCCCTCCTAGTCTAATCCCATTATCCTCCCCTCATTTACTCTATGCCCATATTCACCCTATGCACTCATCTATATGTTCACAATTGTTGACATCATCTCTCTTAAAAACTAGGAGGACACTTACATTCACTATTCCATATTTTCAAACAAGCAGAATATGACTATCCATCTTAGGTACTGTGCCAACAACCACTATTATTGATCATGCATGATGATGCATGATTTGGACTATTCTTGTGATCAAGAATAATTAGTTCACTTGAAGTTTGAAAATATAGCTTCAAAAAGCTTCAACAAGCTTCAAAACCCCTATCTTTTGTCACATATTATCCTTTAAACATTGTTATGAACTCTAGTTTCTTACCATCACCATGAGACTACATTACTTTGAGGTATTTTTTCAAACAATTCACTACCTTGTCTATGCTTTTAATTAAACAAAGAAACTAATTAAAGTGATAAAAAAATTCATATTTGTTTTTTCATTTTTAGATGTTGACATCAAATAGACCTGGAGATGTTGGTGGCATGATGGACCATGGATTTTCTACAACAATAGCCAATTCTGATCCTTTGAGAGAGGTATGCAACATATCAGTCAATTTGACATTATATTTCCTCTTTTATCTAGTATATTATTGGAAATTTTCATGATACTTGTATGTAGTTTAATTTCTATCTTGATGGTTGCTATAGGTGGTTGTCACTCCATCTCATTGATGTGGTAAATTTATAAATGAGCATGATGACTATTTTTTTTGTGGTAAGTGATTATTTTGTTATATGGCATTCCATAATTCAATTTCTATGTATTAACATCTATACTTCTTATTGTATTAGTTACAACTCTAGAAGAGTGAAGAGAGGGCTAGTGAGTGTGTTTGAAAGACAAAAGAACAAATAGACACTCCATCTAGCCAACTGCCGAACACAAAATGTGATCTCTTCCTCCCCCTAGATGGAAATGACTATGTATTAGGGTCGTTTGTTGTATGCCTACTTGGCATTTTGGAACATATGTTTTGTACTATCGATATATGTGACATTTTATGTCCATATGGCTCTTTTGTAGTAATCCTATATGACTGTATTGGATATACTATATAATTTTATCAACATATATCATTGTATAGCCTTAAAAAATTTTGATTAATGAAAATATTATTTTACCACTACCATTCTTGAATGATTTTATCACGCATATTGTTTAAATTGTATTCTTGAATATTGTGGGCATGGGTCTTGTTTACATATAATTCTTAAATAATTATTGTCGATTTCTCAATAAGATCCATCTAATGTGTATTGTGTAAATAAGCTCCATTCCTTGTGGTGTGTATCCTTTGCAATGCTTCCATTACTTGTGCTTCACTTATTCACATGCATGCTTCACTTATTCACGTGTATACTTCATGTATTATGTGTATTCACATGTATGCTTCATGCTTCCAATGTATAATCCATGTGTTCACGTGAACTCTTCATGATTCATGTATATAATTCATGTATTTACATGTATGCTTCATGCTTCTTGTGTATATTTCACATATTACATTTATTCACATGTATAATTCATGTGTTCACATGTGTTCTTCATGATTCATGTGTTCACATGTATTCTAGATGGCATCAGCCCTTTCTCCTAGTCTTTGAGTGTCTTCATTGTAATATGAGATAATATGAAATCACACTCAAATCTTACTAACACCACTATCCATGAAAAACAAAGTCATAAGTACTTACAATATGAGGACCAACAACGTCAATGTTTCACAGTCATAAAAACTTTAATCATTGTCTTTCATTTTCTCATGGTCTTGACATTTATCATTTGGTCAGCCCTAGCATTGCTAATTTTTTCCTTTATGGTTTTTCTTGAATATTTATTAATTGATGCTAAACAAATTTATTAGTTGATGCTAAACAACTTCAATATTTCCAAAAATGATTCACCAAGGATTTATCATTTACTTATGTGCTAATTCAATGTTCTATGATATTGAATCAATATATAAAAGGATACAATGGCTTCTACCTAGATCTTATATTCATTATGCAATTGTGTGCATGCTCAAATTCATGCCTACAATGCTTATAGGCTAGATTTTACACCCCTTTTGTGTTACTTCTGACATGTGGCCCTTGAAATCCATAAGATAATGGTGTAGTAAATGAGCACATTGATTATTTAGATTGTATATTAGTAAAGTCTAATGTTACTTACTCTTTTAAGTAAGAAATATGCTTCTAATAAATTGAACATATCATTCCTATTCTTTCTTATGTGCTTCAATTAGTGAATTAGTTGGATGAAAGTAAGAAAGTAAATAACTCAAACACACATTGAAAGAGAGATTTACAAAAAAAAATATTGAAGTTGTGCTTCCTCATTTCCACTATCATCTTGCAACATTTACAAGTCAATTTGGGATTTCAAATGAATTGGGGCCTTGTCAAGAACATCTACATTCATCTATTAACTTACCTTCTTGTGGATTACATTCTTATTCAATCTACTTGTCTCCTGCACTCATTTGTAGATTCATATTATATTACTAATTTGAAACAACTCACCAACCTCCATATTTTACTTCCAAGGTTTGTACTCATGCTTACACAAGAGCATCTGACTCATAGAAGATTCTAAATGCCCCCCACACAAATATATGGAAGATAAATCAATTCAACTGCATGTTGGTTAATTGGTTCTACCATTTATCTCATTTAGAGTAACATTGACTGCAACCAAACCTGTCTAGATAAGATTGTCTTTTGTTGTGTGAGTTCATCTAAATCCAAAACCTATTGAGTTAGTTAAGTAACCAATGGAAAATATAATTCATGACTTCCTATAAGTGGTATGAAGCCAATAATATATAGATCAACCCTCAGAATTCTTATACCAATTAATCAAACCCACCACACATGATTGTTCATGCAAGTGGTGTGAAGCTTGGGATATCTGAATTAACCTTGAGCCTCATACACTAATTCCCCTATTCCTCAATGTGGTGTTTTTTGTAGATTTTCTCTTTTCCTCAACTAGTTTGACACCCATATTTTTTACCTCTTTCATGCATTCATATGCTTTTGGTTTGGAAAACTCAGACTTGTTAGCTATCACACAAATCTTTCTCTTTTCCTTTGTTTTGCATGCCATCTTAAGGGATTGAGTTGGTTGAACATAGATAAGACTGATTCAATGTGTTTGGGTATGAAAATGGAACATTCCTAGCCTAAATGTACCCATATGAATGTGTTGGAATAGTCGGTTTGGTCACATGAGTTGTAGAACAAAAGTTACACCCCTTTGCAACTTTACATTGCTTGCATTTGACACTTTTTCCATCAACTTAAAAATCAACACCATAGGAAAATTCCTCCAAGATATCAAAAACCAATAGAGGTTATTGTAGAGGGGAACAATGTGATCCCATATCCTTAGAGGAAAAGTTTTTAAGTATCATGATTTTTGAGTAATAGCCCATCAAAGATTGCAACCATTTTGCACTTTGTACTCTTAAGGGATTGAGTCGATTGAACATAGTTCATAATGATTTGACATGTTTGGGTATGAAAGAGAACCATGCCTAGCCTAAACGTACCCATCCAAATGTGTTGGAATATTCGGTTTGGTCACATGAGTTGTAGAATAAAAGTTACACCCCTTTGCAACTTTACATTGCTTGCATTTGGCACTTTTTCATCAACTAAAAAATTGACACCATAGGAAAGAGGCTCTAAGATATCAAAAAACAAGAGAGGTTATTATATATGAGCCCAATGCAATCATGTATCCTCAAACAAAAGGTTTCTAAGCATTATGTTTTCTGAGTAACAACTCGACAAAGATTGTAGTCATTTTGCACTTTAGACTCTTAAGGGATTGACCCAGTTTAACATAGCTCAGACTGATTCAACATGTTTGGGTATGAAATAGGACCATGATTAGACTAAATGTACCTATCTGGATGTGTTGGAATAGTTATTTTGGTCATGCGAGTTGCATAATGAAAGTTACACCCCTTTTCAACTTTACACTTCTTTCATTTAACACTTTTCCATCAACTAAAAAGTCAACACCATAGGAAAAAACCTCTAAGATATCAAAAACTGATAGAGTTTATTTTAGAGGGGCCCAATGAAATTTTGTAGCCTCAGATGAAGATTTTCTAAGCATCACATTTTTCGAGTAACAACCTATCAAATATTGCTACCCTTTTGCACTTTGGAATCTTAAGGGATTGAGCCAGTTGAATGTAGCTCAGACTGATTCGGTGTGTTTGGGTGAGAAAGAGAACCATGCCTATCCTAAATGTATCCATTCACACATGAGGTACATAACAAAAGTTACACCTCTTTTCAACTTTACACTACTTGCATTTGATACTTTTTTCATCAACTAAAAAGTTGACACTACTAGAAAACGCCTCTGAGATATCAAAAACTGAGAGAGGTTATTGTAGAGGGTCCCAACATAATCCCATAGCCTTAGACAAAATTTTTGTAAGAATCATGGTTTCTGAGTAACAGCCTGTCAAATATTGCAAACATTTTTCACTTTGGACTCTTAAGGGATTGAGCTGATTGAACGTAGCTCAGATTGATTCAACATGTTTGAGTGTGAAAGAGGACCAATAATAGCCTAAAAACACCCATTTAGATGTGTTGGAATAGTTGGTTTTGTCACACGAGTTGTAGAACAAAATTTACACCCCTTTGCAACTTTACACTGCTTGCATTTGACACTTTTTCCATTAACTGAAAAGTTGACACCATAGGAAAATGCCTCCGAGATATTAAAAAATGAGAGAGGTTATTATAGAGGGGAATAATATGATCCCATATCTATAGATCAAAAGTTTCTAAGCATCATGGTTTTTGAGTAACAACCTGTCAAAGATTGCAACCATTTTGCACTTTGGGCTCTTGAGGGATTGATTCGGTTGAACGTAGCTCATACTGACTTGGTATGTTTGGGTATGAAAGAGGACCCTGCATAGGATAAAAATACCCATTCAGATGTGTTAGAATAGGTGGTTCGATCACACAAGTTGCAGAATAAAAATTAAACCCCTTTGAAACTTTACCCCACTTGCATTTGACATTTTTTCTATCAGCTGAAAAGTCATCACCACAAGAAAACACCTCAGAGATATCAAAAAATAAGAGAGATTATTGTAGAGGGGCTCAACATGATCCCGTAACATCATGCAAAAAGTTTCTAAGTGACATGGTTTCCAAGTAACAAATTGTCAAAGATTGCAGCCCTTTTACACTTTGGCACCTTAAGGGATTTCATTGATTTTATCATCACTCATGGTTCCTTTCCTAAGTTTTATTTTTTAATTAAAATTGGAAATTTCATTTGATCTCCACCTAATTTATTATTTGATGATATTAGGTAGGAATGTGCAGTGGATCTCAAACATGATATGCCTTAGTAGAATGTCCTGAACAAGCAGGATTATTTTGTCAAAATGTTTGACCATTTTAATAACAACACTAATTATAATATCTTGTCCATTGATTGGATCTCCAAATTTATTAAAAATTTGAAATTTTCATTACCCTTTCATCTTTTGATAATGTCACCCAAAACCACCCTCTGTCAAGTAAAGAAATCACTCTTTATATGTAGGGTGCTCCCATAATTCAAAAGACTAGCATTCCTCTCAAACCCATTTTTTATGCCTCTAATTCTCCTACCTACAAGAAAGTAGCTCACCTACCTAAGTTAATCTCTCCTCTTGTAGTTAAATATGACTCCTTCATAAGGATTCATTCTATTTTGTTGAGTTTATCAAGGCCAAGAATTTAGATGATGGCAACATGCTTATCAAATTCAATGTGGTGTTCTTTACTAAAGTATGTATTCAATACTCCATTGATCTAGTTATGCTCAAAATAAATGACGAGTTTCCTTCCCTCATGGAATTGTTTAAAATCTACGTTTTTCACCTTCCAATATGTGGTCTATGTGCAAGTTGATGGGGTTACCATGGGCTTTCATTTGTCTCCTATCCTAACTTTTAGAAACTTTCCCTCAACTCCTTCCCTCTCAAGTATAAATGGTGGAAGAACTATGTTTATGACACCAAAATTTTTTGGCCCTAAGAAATTAAAACTCTTCCAAACCCATCTAAACAATGTCTCCAACTACATCAAATTCACCAAAGAGATTGAAACTAATAACCAGATTCCTCATTGGATATACTTATGATTATGAATATGAGAACAAATCAACATACCCAAATTCCAAAGAAACTATAATACATAGTCAAGGTGTACAAAGAAAATTATGTGAGGGGGCAGCAACTTCAAGAAAAGGGGACATCCATAGATAAAGGGGGCCTTCTTCAAAGGTATTCTTGCTTCATCTTTGTGTTTTCAAAGGACAAATGGACATTGTTTTCTAAGCATAATAAGGTCTTAGAGGACCATGATAATCATGTAAGGTATTTTTGTTTGTTTTGTTTACATGTCATGTTTTAAAGTTGCAAAAAAAGGCATAAATGCCAAGTTTAATGACATGGACATTAGGGATATTGATGAAAAAATGGCTTATGCTCAAGCTGTAATGAATTTTTTTAAGTTACTTGATGTCCAATGGATGAGAGAATATGATCCAAGAAGTTGAGGATCAATATTTCAAGAAGAATATCGTGTTTTTGTCCATTTTTATGACAATTTTCTAAGAAAAAACATCAAATAATAGATTGGTACGAACCTGTACGACATAGTGTCAGGCCCATAGGTGGATGCAAATGTAGTATTTTGTGTTAAGGTTCAAATTCAAGTGATTTTAAGTGATTTCATTGTGTTTTTTTTAAGTTATGGTCAAAATACTATTAGTTACTATGTTTCAGACCTAGGGTTTTTAGTGAGTTTAAAAAATTCATATCTCAAGTTCTAACTGGTGAAAAATCATGAAATTTGGAACATATTTTCTATAAGTCATTTGTATGTTTCCACCAAAGGGCTAGTGATAATTTATTAGTTTGTGTGTATTAGAGCAAACAACTTGCATTTATTAGCCTTTGGACTGTCATAAACCCTAGTTTGTTGGAGGGTTTTGTGGGAATTACCTTGTTTAGAGTTAACCATTGACAAGGAGGGTTTGAATGCAACCTGTAGAGTGTGTTTGAGTGTTAGGAGTCTAAAAAATGTCAAAGAAAATGAGTTTTGATTTTTTTTGGGAGTCTAGGGAAGATTACAAGACATTGTTTGATGTAACCATTGAAGGGACTAAGAAATCTGGGATATACTATTGTGGAAACCACATTTCCTTATTCTTTATAGTCACTTTCAGTTGCAATTTTTTTCCCTCTACATCAGCTCCATAAGGTTATTAAGGGTTTTGATTGATTGGTGATAGGGTTTTGAAAACAATAATGACAAGCTATTTCATGAAAGAAGTTATGATGCTTTGAAAGAAAATACCAAAGATCAATTTGAACTATGCAATAATTTTCATGAAGAGAGTAGAAGGATGAGTAGGGACAACCACTAAAGGTCAATGCAATTTTAGGAACAATTTGCTCCAAGCAAGACACAATTGCAACCACTAAAGGTCATAAAGGGGCTGCCACCATAAGGAGATCATTGAAGTATAAAGAGGGATGATGAGAGGTGAATGTGGATATGAAGAGAGGTAGACAAAACATGTTAATGGTGGTCATATGGATTTCAAAAGTCAATCATAATCCTTTGAAAATGTGAACGTAATGCATGATATTTCATGAATAAGTGTCAATATAAATTATTTTCATAAACAAGTGTCATTATCACTCTTCTTAACATATATAGATCCATGTTTCCAATTTTCAAAATTTATAATACATGAATAAAAATGATACAATACAACTAAATTTAAATGTAAACCATAAAACATTATGCTTTAGATAAGAATACCAAAAGGAAGTAACACCATGACTAAAATTTAGTTGATATGAAATGTGCACAAGCTTATATAAATTTTAAAAGGACAAGAACAAGAGTTTCATATGATAAATAGACCTCATTGGAAACATCATGACTCGAACTTGGTTGATATCAATTGTACAAGAGATTATATCAAATTTATAAGGAAAAGAATAATAGATAGACCTCAATGACAAGGAGGAAAAAAATCAATTGAGGCATATTAAGAAATATACACATTTGCATAATAATTTCTCATATTTTTTGTATTTCTAAAAATACATTAATACTAGAAGAAATATTAGAGTAGTAAAGGAAAAACATGTTGAAAATTTATGAAACAAGAAGCCACATAAAGGTACATGCTAACTAAAATGACATGTATTTTTTGAGCATCAATATATATTTTCCAGATTAAATCCTAAAACCTTCTTAATACACAATGATAGTAGAAATATACCTAGGACAAGGAATATGGAGAAATTAATATAAAAAAAATCAATCTAAAAAGCATTAAGAACCTTGTGTAAAACATAGACAAATAAGTCATAAAGGATATCAACAATTATGACTGTCATAAAGAAGAGAAAATGATGCCATGAAAGAGTAGAAAATTATTGATAAAATGAACAAAAAATTCAATCATAAATATGTCGCAAATAAACTCACAAATATGCAGCAAATAAAGTCATAAATATGCATAGTTACCATGCTACAAAGGGCATACCTATTAAGGAGCAACAACCTTGAATGAATGGAAAGTTAACCAAATATTCACTAAAATTAACCAAATATGAAAGAAAATAGTGATCAATAACATGAATTTACAAATTCAATGCTCATAATTACAAATCAATCAATCAAACAAACCATCTGAGTCTACTTTACTCTTTATTGTGTCAAGTATTTGCTCATGGTCAGACTCATGAACTTTCCACAAGTTCTTGTCCGCAGATCAGCCCCTATATTTGATCAAATGAATGTTGGTTGTGATGACAAGGTTGAAGTAGTGAAGAATATTTTGATGCATGTTAAAGTACTCAAACAACCAAACTGGAGCATTCTTAACTAGGTACCTTCTAAACCATGTTCCAGTAACAACCATCGAACCTGTAGGATATTCTATGTTTTCTCCATCTATAACTGGGTCCTCCAATTTCTTTTTGGCCTCGATACAACAACATAGGTAATAATTTTTTCCCTCTTCATTGTCTTCATTTGAAATCACTACATAAACATGCACTGCATTGATATGTTCATCCAGTTAGATGTATTTCATGAATATCATAATGAAAAAATAAAGAAAGATATATTACCTAGTTCTAGTAGATATAATACATGATTAAAGCCAACAGATGATTGCATCTCCATGATTTGCAGAGCTGGAGGGAGATGATACATGTCAAGTGGGTTCAGACTTCTTATAGACCATTTGTCAACCCACTCTTTTGAGTCACAACAATTCCATGCTTGAAGTGTACATGCAGAGAAAAATCATGCCATCTTCCATGTATGGATACTCCATGCACTTGCATTGGAGCTTGTAAAAGAGTGTAGCTCACTCAATCTTGTTAGTGTAAAAAAATTCTCTTATTTTGCAATGTTAGTATCATTTAACAACCAAAAAAATCTACAAACTAAAGAATTACCTTCATTACTTAGACCCATTGCATGATTGCACCATTGGACAATTAATTTTTCATCTATCAACTTTGCACTGTCTTTGTACTTTGACTCTTCTCATGTTAAGGATCTTTTGATACATGCACCTGCTCCATCATGCTCCCCCTTTCCATGATCAACCTTTGAGAATTTCCACATATGTTGAACACCACTGATCTTATGCATCCTACTCAACCAGTAAAAAAATCTAGAGTTCTTGAATTGCAATGTATGGTTATCTGACCATATGATATGTTGATTGAATGATATGCCCCTGCTAGCCAAATCAACACAGAACATTTGAAAGAAACCTTTCATAAACTTTGTAGAATGTGTGTGATCATCATTGATGTAAAAGTGATACTCCCTCAATACCTTCCTATTATCCTATGTACTATCATTTGCATGAATGAATGCTATATACACAAATATAGCAACCTGTGTGGAGTTGTAGTATTGTGATTGCACCTTTTTTTGTGGTTGTAGTTTTTAGTTCTCCATGAAGTAGACAACTATAACAATTCTATGAAGTGGAAATGTGTCCTTACATAACTTGAACTATGATTCCAACCATCGAGCTCTATGTGTATGCCTTGCATACTCATAGACCACCTGATCATGAAAAATGCCCATAAACTAATACACTGGAATCTTATCATTGACCAATTCACACTTCTTTTCTTCTTTCCCATCTTTTAGATTGTAGGCCACTATCTTGTATTTTCCAAATTCCACAATTTTATTTCCAATTGCACGTGTACTAGCCATGTGTTGGAAAATTGGAAAATGTTGCATGCCACCACAATGATCACATGTGCCATCCAAACATGACTTTTAAATAATTTGACCATCCACTCTTTCACATAAAATTTTATATAAGAAATCCCTTGAAGATTTAGGTGGAGGCCTTATGTTCCATTCCTACAAAACATTATTAGTATGCATATCTACACATATACATTTATAAACATCACAATGGTTAGAAAAATCAATATGTACTCTACAACAAAAAGTAGTGTGTGTGTGATTTATTTTGACATAAAAAGTCTTTAGCATTTCAAAATACCTTTGATATATTTTAACTTGAGGAAACTCTATACAAAATTAGCAAAAAAATGGGTTTGAGTGGCATCCAAAAAATGCTTTCGATGTGGCTCACGGATTTGACTATCAATTCTCCTTCTTACAACATATATTTTATTGGGAGAGACCCTTGTGTTATCCTTCCAAAATATTTTATTAGAGATCTTAAGGATTGAGAAATTTATTTATCTTTCCGTGGTAGTCTACCTGAGAATGCCCATAACTCATTGATATTTGGATCCTCCACTCTTTCACACCTTCTTTTGGATCTCATTACAGATGATCTACTTATTTTCAAAGATTTACTCATCTTTGTAAGGTTCATCTTATTCTTGGTTTGACTACGTAACAATATTTTTGTAATCACACATTTTGTGGCATAGCTATCTTTAGTGTGTGACGTAGAACCCATGCTCTCATATGCACTCATTAGATTCTTTACAATAGATTTCTCACTTGATTTATTTGGTGTTCTTAGCCCAAGAGTCTTCATTGTGGGCCTAAATTTGACTTTCCTCATCATTTCAACAAATAGTTGACATCTTCCAACCTCACTTAGCTTCTCAAAAAATAAACTCCATATTCTCTTTGCATATTTTTGACATGTGCATTTTAGAATCTTATGAGTCATTATTTCCAAAACATTGGAATCAATATCAATCAAATATTTAGGTTTTCTATGAAAAACTCTAGGAGGAGTTCTCAAAGGTAAAGTTGTGTCAATATTAGGAATGCCACCAACATCGGGGATAGATGGGGTACCTTCAATTAGAGCTAAAATCGATGACATAACTTGAGATTGACATGTAAATGGTGTTGTACCTCCAACTTGAGATGTGGTATGTGGAGTGTCTTCAAATAGAGATGTGTTTGCTGATGTAAGTTAAAAACCACATGTTGTTGATGGTGTCTCTTCAATTGGATATGTGATTGCTCATGTACTTTGAACATGAGATATTTTAGATGGTGTGCATTGAACTTCACTTATGGCTGATGATGTGCCCCCAACTTCTAGATTCATTTCTCTCCTTGCAAAATTTTTTTTCATCTATTCCCTTTATGCTTCCAATTAGACATCTCTCTTAGATTGCACAAGAATTTCATCCTCTATGGGCTGCAATTTCGTTTCTTCATGAGCTTGCCTTTTTTTTTCTCTTCTCCTTCTCATTTTTAGCTTCACGTTCATCTGACATTAGAGGATTTTCTCATTTCCTCACCATGAAGTTGAATGATACATGTTCACAAACACACATAGAACAAAAGTAATTAATGTATTTTATGAAAAATATTCATATCACTAATTACATTGCATTTTATGAAACACACAAAAAATTTTATGAAACATATTCATATTTGTTATTACATTGCATTGCATATCTTTCAAACTCAAAGAATTACTTTATGCTGCATAATTCTACCAAAGTATTTTATAAAAGAAGGCAGTGAGCTATTTGGAAAAATGCCTTAAAGAAACTTAGTCTCATGGTGATGGACATCACCATGAGATCACATTTATTTGAGGCCTTCTTTCAAACATCTCACTACCTTTTCTATGCTACCTTATTTTCCATACATGTCTACCAAAGCATCTTATCAAACATGTCTATGCTACCACATTTTTCATACATGTCTACCAAAGCATTTTTCATACATTTCTAACAAAGAATTTTATGAAATAAGGTAGTGAGTTATTTGAAAAAAATCCTCAAATAAATGTGGTCTCATAGTGATGTATGGTGATGGAAATCACCATGAGACCACATTTATTTAAGGAATTTTTTGAAATAGCTTACTGCATTTTCTATGCTACCATATTCCCCATACATGTTTACCAAAGAATCTTATCAAATATTTCACTTCCTTGTTGCTATGGCTAAAAGCCTAAATAGGTGCTTTCGAATACAAATGAAGGATATAATAAAATCAAATACAAAACAACAGTCAAATCTAAAGGGCAGTCTTTGACAACAAAGTGTTAAGAGAAAATGCAAATTCATTATGGTTGTAGTAGGGAAAATTTTGGAGTTTGAAAAATTTAGCAATGATGATTATAAGGATAGTATTCTTTGGTTTTAGTTGTGCAAACATAAGAAGGCATAAAGGATAGTGACTTCAAGCTATTTCAAAGGATAGTGATTACATCAAGAATTGAAAATCTTTAAAAATCAAGCATTATTTCACATTGCATAGCTAATGTAGCTAGATGTTTATTGATGACAAAATTTTAATTATAATTTAATGTTTTTGAAAGTCAGCCTATGTGAAACTCTTATGCAATTACTTCACATTGCATAATTAATAACTAGGAGCAACTACCAATTGTATTTTATCTTTATTGCATTCCATGAGACCACATTGGTTTGAGGCATTTCCTTGAGGCATATTTTCAAATCCTCTATATAAGTTTACATGAATTCATCTATTATGTCATTTTTCTCAATTTTTATCTTTAAACTCCTTAAAAATAAAATTTTATATACAACTTCCATCTAATTCAATGTTGAATTCTATGTATACAATGAATATTAATAAAATCATCAAATGAATCGTCTATATTGTCAAAACAAAACAAAAAATTCAATATAAACATCTAGCTAAAATGAAAAATAGTGAACTCCACTAGCCATGATGGAAATGGACTACTATAAGAAATTCAAATGGAATTCATAAGAAATTTTGTGTTAAGTTGATATCCTCTATATAAGTACATGAATTCATCTAAATTATGTGATGTTTTCCTTTTTTTCTTCAAAATCCTAAAAATTAAACTTTTTTATGCAACTTCTTTCCAATTGCATGTTGAATTGTATGTAAAACTATTATGATTAATAAAATCATGAAAGGAATGGTTAATATTGTCAAAACTTAAAAAAAACTAAATATGAACATTTCAATTATACCAAAATGAATATATTACTTGAGATAATGAAATATAATGTAGAAACTTCAAATTGTCTTCTTCTACACTTTCTAGCATGCAAATTGGTGCTAAAAAGGTGATGGATGAAAAAAAATTGTACAAAAACAAGTCAATCGCACAAAAAGGCGATTTTGAGTTGGATAAAGCACAGAACCAGACAAATGCAGAGAATTGTGGGCTTGAACCACAAGGTCAACTCCTTTTTTACCGTTTAAGGAAAAGGAAAATTTGACACTCACAAAATTTTGCGAGTACCAAATGTGATGCAAAATATGTTGCTCAAACATTAGCCCTAAATCCTCATACATTGACCCTAATCTATCAACCCTATACCTTAAACCCTCAACCCTCAACCCTATACCCTACACATTAAAAAATCAACCCTAATCCCTCAACAATATACCTTAAACCCTAAACCATAAACCTAAAAACCTTGACCCTAATGTTTAAACTCTATACCTTAAACCCTAAACCCTCAACCCTCTACCCTCTACCCTACACATTAAACCCTCAAACCTAATCCCTCAACACTATCCTTTAAAACCTGAACCCTAAACCTAAGACCCTTGACCTTAATCTATCAACCCTATACCTTAGACCTTGAACCCTAATCCCTCAACACTATCCCTTAAACCTTAATTTGTCAACCCTCAACCCTTAAACTGTAATACCTCAACCCTCAACTATTAAATTATAATACCTCAAACCTCAACCCTCTACCCTCTACACTATAAATTAAACCCTCAACCATAAATATGTGAGAGAGATGAGAGTGAGAGAGAAAGATAAATACCTGAGAGAGGGAGTTGGAGTGAGATCAAGAGAGATAGAGAGTTATCTAGTTAGCATGGGGAGGAGAGACCTATGAGAGGGAGAAGGGGTGGAAGGGATATTTTGAGGGAGAGACCTGAGAGAGAGGGAGTGTGAGAGATCAGCTAGAGTGAGACCAAAGAGAGAGACTTGAGATGGATATAGATATAGTTGTCTAGTTATCTAGTTAGCATGGGGGGGAGACCTAAGAGAGGGAGAAGGGGTTGGAGGGATATTTTGAGGGAGATACTTGAGAGAGAGGGAGTGTGAGAGAGGGGGTTGGAGTGAGAGAGAGTAGAATAGGTAGGGTGGGAGGGAGTGAGACCTGAGAGAGAGAGAGATTCATCTAGTTAGCGTGGGGGGAGAGACCTGAGAAAGAGAGAAATAGTGGGAGGGATATTTTGAGGGAGAGACCTAAGAGAGGGAGTGTGAGAGAGGGGGTTGGAGTGAGAGAGATTATTCTAGTAAGGGTGGGAGGGAGTGAGACCTGAGAGAGAGAGAGACTTAAGAGGGAGAGGGAGAGAGTTATTTAGTTAGCATGTGGGGAGAGACCTGAGAGAGGGAGAAGGGGTGGGAGGGATATTTTGAGGGAGATACCTAAGAGAGAGGGAGTTTAAAAGAGGGGGTTGGAGTGAGAGAGAGTAGTCTAGGTAGGGTGAGAGGGAGTGAGACCTAAGAGAGAGAGACTTGAGAGGGAGAGAGAGATTTATCTAGTTAGAGTGGGTGAGAGACCTAAGAGAGGGAGAAGGGGTGGGAGGGATATTTTGAGGGAGATACTTGAGAGAGAGAGAGTGTGATATAGGGGGTTGGAGTGAGAGGGAGTAGTCTAGGTAGGGTGGGAGGGAGTGAGAGTTGAGAGAGAGACTTGAGAGGGAGATAGAGATTTATCTAGTTAGCATTGGGGGGGAAAGACTTGAGAGAGGGAGAGGGGATGGGAGGGATATTTTGATGGAGATACTTGATAGAGAGAGTGTGTGAGATAGGGGGTTGGGGTGAGAGAGAGTAGTCTAGGTAGGGTGGGAGGGAATAAGATCTGAGCGAGAGAGAGTTATCTAGTTAGCATGGGGGGAGAGACCTGAGTGAGGGAGAAGGAGTGGGAGGGATATTTTGAGGGATATACATGAGAGAAAGAGAGGGAGTGTGAGACAAGGGTTGGAGTGAGAGAGTAGTCTAGGTAGGGTGGGAGGGAGTGAGACCTAAGAGAGAGAGAGACTTGAGAGGGAGAGATATAGTTATCTAGTTAGTGTGGGGAGAGAGACCCAAGAGAGGGAGAAGGGGTGGGAGGGATATTTTGAGGGAGAGACCTTATAGAGAGGGAGTTTGAGAGAGGGGGTTGGAGTGAGAGAGTATTCTAGGTAGGGTGGGAGGGAGTGAGACTTGAGAATGAGAGAATTGAGAGGGAGAGAGAGTTATCTAGTTAGTGTGGGGGGAGAGACCTGAGAGAGAGATAAGGGGTGGGAGTGATATTTTGAGGGAGAGAACTGAAAGAGAGGGAGTGTGGGAGAGGGGGTTGGAGTGAGAGAGAGTAGTCTAGGTAGGGTGGGAGGGATTGAGTCTTTAGAGAGAGAGACTTAAGAGGGAGAGAGAGATTTATGTAGTTAGCATGGGGGGAAGAGACCTGAGAGAGGGATAAGGGGTGCAAGGTATATTTTGAGGGAGATACGCGAGAGAGAGGGAGTGTGAGAGAGGGGGTTGGAGTGAGAGAGAGTAGTCTAGGTAGGGTGGGAGGGAGTGAGACATAAGAGAGAGACTTAAGAGGGAGAGAGAAATAGAACTATCTATTTAGCATGGGCATGGGGAGACCTGAGAGGGAGAAGGGTGGGAGGGATATTTTGGAGTTGGGGAGACCTGAGGGAGAGGGAGTGTGATGGAGTGGGTTGGAGTGAGAGAAATTAGTCTAGGTAGGGTGGGAGGGAGTGAGACTTGAGAAAGAGAGACTTGAGTGGGAGAGAGAGAGGGAGATTTATCTAGTTAGTGTATGGGGAGATACCTGAGAGAGGGAGAAGGGGTGGGAGGGGTATTTTGAGGGAGATACCTAAGAGAGAGGGAGTGTGACAAAGGGGGTTGGAGTGAGAGAGTGTAGTCTAGGTAGGTTGGGAGGGAGTGAGAATTGAGAGAGAGACATGAGAGGGAGAGAGAGAATTATCTAGTTAACATGGGGGGAGAGACTTGAGAAAGGGAGAAGGGATGGGAGGGATATTTTGAGGGAGAGACCTGAAAGAGAGGGGGTGCCAAAGAGGGGGTTGGAGTGAGAGAGAGAGTATTCTAGGTAGGGTGGGAGGGAGTGAGACCTAAGAGAGATATTAGACTCACATAGCGTGGGGGGAGAGACTTGAGAGAGGGAGAAGGGATGTGAGGCATATTTTGAGGGAGAGACCTGAAGGGGAGGGAGTGTGAGAGAGGGGGTTGGAGTGATAGAGAGTAGTCTAGGTATGGTGGGAGGGAGATGGAGTAAGTGAGAGAGAGAGAGAGAGAGAGAGAGAAATACTTGAGAGGGCGAGAGAATAGTTTGGATTGAGAGAGGAGGTTTGAGTGAGAGATATTTTTCTTGGTAAGGTGTGAGGGAATGAGA
>CM021109.1:429153170-429206108 GCA_007115665.2 Sequoiadendron giganteum | reverse complement strand
CCCTTAAACCCTCTACCCTCAACCCTTAACCATCTACCCTTAACTCTCTACCCTCTATCTCTCTCCCACTCCCTCCCTCACTCTCTCTCTCAAGACTCTCCCTCCTACCCCCTCTCCCTCTCTCAGGTCTCTCTCTCTCACTCACTCCCTCTCTCTCTCCCCTCTCCCCTAAACTCTAAAACCTTAACCCTTAAACCCTAAACCCTTAAACCCTCTACCCTCTACCCTTAACCGTCTAACCTCTATCTCTCTCCTACTTAATCCTTCTCTCTCTCAAGACTCTCCCTCCATCTCTCCCTCCCTCCATCCCACATTCTCTTCCCTAATCCCTCAACCCTTAAAACCTTGAACACTCAACCCTACACCCTAAACCTTCAACCCTCAACCCTTAAATCCTAAACCTCTAAACCCTCTACCCTCTACCCTCAACCCTTAAACCCAATTAAACTTTCTACCCTAATCCCTAAACCCTTAACCCTTCAACCCTCATCCCTCAATCCTCTACCTTCAATCCTAAACCCTTAACCCTAAAACCTCAACCCCTATACCTTGTACCCTATATGTTGGACCTTGAACCCTAATCCATCAACCCTATACCCTCAACCATCTACCCTCATCCTTAAACTCTTGACCCTCAACCCTTAAACCCTTAACCATCAATCCTCAACCCTGAACCCTTAATCCCTTAATCCTCAACCCTTAAACCCTAAACCTTGAACCCTTATACCCTCTACCTTATACATTAGACCCTCAATGCTAATCCTTCAACCATATACCCTTAAACCTATACCCTAAACCCTCTACCCTCAACCCTAAACCCTTAAACCTTCTACCCTCTACCCTCTACCCTCTACCCTCTACCCTCTACCCAATACCCTAAACCATCAATCCTATACCCTCAATTCTCAACCCTCTATCCTATACATTAGATCCTCAACCCTCATATATCTATATCCCTTTCTCCTATTCTCTCCTCTCTATCTCACTTCTCCCTCCATCTCTCCCTCCATCCTTCCCTCCCTCTCTACCCTAATCCCTCAACCATATACCCTCAACCCTTAAACCCTTAAACACTCAACCCTCACCCTGATACCCTCTACCCTAAACCCAATACCCTCTACCATCAACCCTATACCCTCAACCCTTAAACCCAAGTAAACTCTATACCCTAATCCCTCAATCCTCAACCCTTAATCCCTTGACCCTTAAACCCTCTACCCTCTACCATCCACCCTCAACCCTCAACCCTCAACCCTTAAACCCTCTACCCTCTACCCTCTACGCTATAAATTAAATCCTCAACCCTCAATTATCAACCCTTGACCCTTAATACCTCAACCCTAGGTAGGTAGGGGAACATAGGTGAGATACAAAGTGATGAAGGGAGAGGTAGGTTAAAAAAGGGATAGGGGAGATAAATATAGGTAGAGAGGGTAGGAGATGTAGAGAGAGGAGAGATAGAGAGAATTGGAGAGGGGAGGGAGGGACAAGTAGGGAGGAGATAGAGGTGTGTGTTTGTGTGTGTGAGAGAGAGAGAGAGAGAGAGGAGACACGATTGAGATATAGAGTGATGGAGGGAGAAGTGGGTAAAGAGAGAAAGAGGGGAGATAAAGATAAATATAGAGGGAAGGAGGATGTAGAGAGATTATAGATAGAGAGAAGTGGAGAGTGGAGGGATGGTGTGAGAGGAAAGGAGGAGATAGAGGTGAGTGTGTGTGAGAGGGAGAGAGAGTTAGAGGAGAGAAAATGAGGGGACAGAGGAAGGAGGAGAGAGAGAAATAGATTAGAGAGGGAAGGGGGGAGGGATATAGAGTAGAGAGGGAAGGAGAGAGTAAGAGAGAAAGATGGGTGAGGGAGAGAGTGGTAGGTAGTGGGGTGAGAGGTAGGTAGAGAGGGAAGGAGAGAGGGATGGATAGGAGGGAGAGAGGGAAGGAGGGAGAGTGAGATGGAGAGAGTGAGATAGAGAGTAGAGTGGTAAGGAGAGAATGAGAAATAGAGATAAAGAGAGAGAGAGAGAGAGGTTGGAGGGAGGGAGAGGTAGAAAGGGATAAGTGAGACATAGAGAGGGAATGAGGGAAAGTGGGATAGAGAGAGAATGGTGATTTAGAGAGGAGGGAGTGAGAGGGAAGGAGGGAAACTGGGAGAAGGAATGGTGATTTAGAGAGGATGGGGTGATAGGTAGAGATAGAGATAATGGTGAGATAGAGAGGATAGAGTGAGAGAGAAAGAGAGGGATGGAGAGATAGAGAGAGAGGTAGGTAGAGGAAGGGAGAGGAGAGATAGAGAGTAGAGAGGGAAAGAGGTAGGGAAGGAGGCATAAGTGAGATAGAGAGGGATGGAGAGAGAGAGTGATGGAGGGAGAGGTATGTATAAAGAGGGAAAGCGAGAGGAGAGATAAAGAGTACAGAGGGGAGGGATAGGCAGGGAGATAGAGGTGTGTGTGTGAGTGAGAGAGAGAATGGTGAGATAGAGAAAAAGATCGATTGAGAGAGAAAGAGGAGGAGGGAGGGAGGGAAAATAGTGAGAGATTGGGAGGAGAGACAAAAAGAAGTGGAGGGCGGGTGAGGTCGAGAGAGGGAAGGATGGAGGGAGGGAGTGTTTGCAAGGGAGATAGAGGTTTGTGTCTGAGAGAGAGAGAGAGATAGAGAGTGGTGAGATAGAGAGGGGAGAGTGAGAGGGAGGGAGAGAGAATTATGAGATAGAGAGGAGAGAGTTAGAGAGAAAGTGGGGGAAGAGAGGGATAAAGAGTGAGAGAGAGATGTAGGTAGAGGGAGGGAGAGGAGAGATAGAGAGTAGAGAGGGAAAGAGGTAGGGAGGGAGACATAAGTGAGATACAAAGTGATGGAGGGAGAGGTAGGTAAAGAGAGAGAGAGAGAGGAGGGGGGAGGCAAATGTAGGGAGGAGATAGAGGGGTGTGAGAGAGAGAGAGGGAGAGAGAGAGAGAGAAAGGGAGAGAGAGAGAGGGAGTGGAGAGATAGAGAGTAGAGAGAAGGAGAGAGAAAGTTGATACAATTTGCTGACTACTAAAATTTGACCTCCTGATTACTGAAATTTGAATTGCTGATTATTGAAATTTGACCAAGTCTAAAATTTTTAAGATCTTCCAAAAACTAGAATTTGCATTATAATTCCTAGAGATCTGAAACCACTCTCAAACATTCTACCTATATACATGTAATATAACTTAAAGTATAAGAAATTAAATTTCCATATGTAAATGTAAACTTATACTTAAATGTTTATTTCATGTATATAGTTTCCTTGGAAGAGAAAGTGAAAATAAAAGAGTTTAGAAAAATGCATTCCAAAATTTATTGCAAAAAGAAAGAGAACTCACACTTGTTCACCGATTGCAAAATTCAAGCCATTTGGCGCTCGCCAAATGTTGCACTTTTCAAATTTGGCGAGCGCAATATGACCTTTTACAGGTTTTTTTTGCAATTTGGCATCAAAATTATGTCACAGATTGGTGCACTTACCCATAATGTATAATAATATATAATATTAAATAATAATATATATCATAGAAATGAATCTAAGAGGTCAATCTAGAAAAGAATTAGTTTTTACCCTTCTATACAACTTCATCCATATCACTCAATCACCTTCAAATTCCAACTTTATTGCATCGTATATTTCATCTCAAAAGGTTAGTCTTTTATCCTCTATAGTAGAAGTTCAATCCCGTAGGGAGTGATTCAAAAATAGTGTCCCCAATTAATAAATCAAAATCTCTCACAAATGTTGCGAAAATCTTGAGTCTTTGCGCTCTGATTCTAATGCCATAACCTAATCATGTCATCATAGTTTGCAATAGCACACACATGCTTATTTTCACACCTTGAAGTAAATTCTTAAAATTTATATAATCCATTTTCTACTTTACTAAATGTAGTGACTTTATAACTACATTCGCATCCTTGATTATACGTTTTTTGCTATAGAACTCTATCTTATATCCTTGACTTACAAATTGGAACAAGCAAAGTAGATTTATCTTCAACTTTGTAACCAACATTTTTTTGAACATGTCATTATCAACTTGAACATTTCTAGCTCCTTTAACTTCTAAAGCACTGTTATTTCTTAATAATATTTTTTCTTTAGTGTTATCATTGCTTAATGATTTAAATTATTCCTCATATGAGATATTTTTGTGTCGCACAAAAATCAATGACCCAATCATCCTTTTAGAAACATTTTTATTTGATTGTAAACATAGAGTATTACTTTTAGAATCAAGGTTTTTTTAAAACTTGATTTTTCTCTTTTATGTATCCTTGATCATCTTATAACATTCATTTTATTTGTGACTGATATTACCATAATAGTTGCATTTCCATTTGATCTCGTCCCTAAATTTGATCCTTGGATAAGTTGTACCAAGTGTCATGCTTCCAATTCTTCTCTCTTGATTGATAATATTGATACTTCTTGTAGTTTTACCTCTTATAAAGAATTGATAGAATCCTAAAATACTTTATAAGATTATTTCTTAATTTATTTATTTATTTAAATCATTTCTAAGAGAAGCACACTCATTTTTCTTTTCCTTTAATTTTCTTAAGTGAGGGACTACCTCTTGTGTATCTAACAAGTCTATATTGTGCAATTTTATGGTAAAAATTAGAACTTATACACCACCTAAACTTACACATTGATTCTTCAAATTATCTCATGGATTGATTTCACTTTTCTCATCACAAACCCTTTGAAAACCCTTTTCAAAAAAGTAAGCTTTATCCATGTTGTTTCCCTCTTATCTCTTTTATCCTAATCTTTTTGTCCTATTCTAAGACTTGGGGGTCTTTTTTTCATACCAATTATAACTTCATAGCAATTCTGAAGTATTACAAAATTTTCCATATGAAACACCTAATCAACATATCTTTTTCATTCAATTTAATACCCAACACAAAAATATTACTAAACTCCATTTTTATAAATTTATTTAAAAAAAATAAAAATAGACAATCCACTTTTATATAAAACAACTTAAAAAGTTTCCAAATCCTCAATACTCTTTATTGAAATTTCACTCCCCTATACCTTGTATTACAATGTCACTTTCCTTTTTAATTACAAAAAGTCATTTATTATATGTGACTAGATTTCCCAAAGTTATAATGGGCTACTTAGAGAGGCATAAATACTGATGTAATTAAAAACCATAAAAATCTATTAACATCCTTTAAATAAAATTGAATCAAATGTTATATATATATATATGATAGAAGCGAAAATGTAGTATGCTTAATGTCTTCACACCTATCTAAGCGGTAAGAATTTGCTTTGGGAGATTATTTTCATTCTTCAGCTCTTCTTTTCTGTGTTCTCCACTTGTCTGAAGAATTATGCCAATCTGCCTTTTCAACTGCTTCACAATAGAACATAGATCACAACCCACAATTTCAGACAACTTCTAAGATTTCACTATGCTTTGATATAATATTATAAAAAAATGTCAATATATCTGAAATTTACTGAAAAGTGATATTCTAAACATGTATATATCATGTCTCCTATGATGGGACTCATGCTGTTGGAGCCTTTTAAGTATATAATCCCAAGCAAATATTTGGGTAATGCATTTTTGTCATGAATGTGATTCCAAAGTTTAAAATCCTTGTGGTTGGATTCAAATACGTATAATCATTTGAAAAGATTATATAGCACTAAGAATATCTTCAAGAATACCTTAGATACTTTTTGTGAAACAATTTCCTTCCATTTTATGATTATTCTTCCAGTGAAAATAGCTTAATCTGATGTCTTCCTTTCTTCACCTTTAACTTTATATAAAAAGGTATGGGCACCCATGAATATTTACTTTTTGGGTCAGAAATAAAAGTTGGCGAGACAATATAATCCCTAAGAGAGGAGGAGGTTCACTCTATAAATTGTATGTGGAGAACAAAGAAAGAGCTATGCTTGATTAGAAGCTTGTAAGTCCTCAAGGGAACTTCACTGTCATAACTAGATCAATTGTTTTTTTCTTTTTGCAAAGGCTTTCATGGCTACTGATGAGTTGTGTCAGCAGTACAATAATCTTGTCAACTTTCTTTATGAGGAGATTGAAAATATTGTTTTCAATAATAGTTGTTTAACCCTTATACTTTGTTTTCCTGGCATATGTGAGACCTTGAATACTCATATTTTGTGATAATTTTCTACCTTGATAGGAAAGCAGCTGCAGGACGAAAGCAATCCTCATTTTGTGGAAGAAGTGATTTCCTTGTTTTTTGATGACACTCAAATTGCTCCATAACTTAGAGACCACACTGTATATTCTTTAATCCTTAATATTCTTCACATTATTTCTAAATAATAACAGTGTTGGGCTATCACAAATATTGAATGTTAGATGTATAGTTTTTAGTGGATTTCTCTAATGGCCTGACACATTTTCATTCTGAAATTTAAGTAACAGTCATATCATTCGTTTAAATGTTAGCCTGGTCAACTACAAACCACTTACATCACCTTTTTGTTTTGAAATGAACAGTGTAGGGGAGAGAGTTAAGAACGTATGAATCACTTTTCGTGCGTTTTGTCAAGAAAAAATGAGAGATGGTTCTTCAAGTATTTTTTAACAATTTTTTTTTTTAAATTCTTGTTTTATTTTAAGAAGTGTTATATAATGAGAGTATTTATCTTTGAAATATTGTAAGAAAAATAGGGGAGAGGACCCAGTATCTGAGCATGTTTCAATAGTTGTGGTTGTAGTTGTTTATATAATGTCCAATATTTTTATCAATTTTGGACCAATAGTTGTGACTTTAAAGTTGTTAGTGTTGATGATGACTACCCATAATTAAACAAAATGTATTCCTTTGATCTAAAAAACAACCAATCATGTGACTCCACATCAACGCTCAATACAACATGTTGTGGTTGTCTTAAAAAAGGGGTCAATAAAAGTTTAGTTTTTATATAAAATAATTTTAAAGCATGATTCTTAGGAGTCTCAATAAAGGGTTGGTCATGAAAATAAAAATATGAGACCTCCAAATAGATTTTTTATTGATAGCATACCCTTGTGATAAACATTACCATCTCATAGAAAACACGAATTCATGGTTTCCTAAGTTTTATGTATGCTTTGGATAATAAAAGTGTATTATAGCTAGTTACAATACTTCATAATAAGGATTTTATGAAAAGAAACTCCCTTTCAAGCTTGATTCATTTAATAACTTGTATAAGTGTAATGTGTTTAAAAGCAAGACATTTCAAGATTCATTTTACTAGATAGGATTTTTCAAATCCATTTGGCATAAAATATAATACCATAGACTTATTGATTGTAATAAAACCAAGCCCACTAGATTCATTGGAGAGGAAACAAAAATCCAAAGCCACTTTATGGAATCCTTTACCTTGGCCATTGAAGGAATCCCATAAAATTCCCCTTAGGAACTTTTCAAGATTTTGACATAAGCCCTTAAAGGGATACAACAAGAAGAAGAATAGGCATGAAGAGTAGTTATTATTTAATAACTTAAAAAATAACTACTACGGTAGTAGGCTTAGTAATCTAATAGACCAATGTTTTCTCAATTAGAGAAATTATAGCTTGCCACAGATAGGAAAAAATGATGTCTAAAAATCTAAACTCTTCTCCATGGTCAATCCACTTTCACCCATAAGAATTTATCCAATTAGGTGTTGGATAAGACAATATTTGAAAGAATGAAATGTCCTTCCAATAGCGAAACAAAATAAGAACAATAGAATATCTATCATATAAAAATAAGAGTGTGTGAATGTACAATGCGAGCCTTGCATATATAGGCAAGGTAGAGGACGTAGGAAGTTAGGACTGAATGACTAACTACCCCTCCAAATATGTAACACATGTATACTCATATTACAAGTTTTTGAGCATGTGTCAAGTGTGCATGCAATAGATATCCCAAAATGTGAGTAAATGTGTCTCAACCATATGAAGTGAGACAAAAAGAAAAGAATCCCTAAGTGGAGACTCAACTAGTGTGAATATGACTCTCCTAAGTCTAGACCAAAAGCTAGCTAGATAGATAATGTCTCTATTTACACTAACATTAGACTAAACCTAACCAATATTTCTTATAGCATTGGGTATTCTACCACTAAATTCTTGACACTAAAACTTTTCAAAAATTTATAGGAGCTAGAAATTCTAATTGATGTTATTTTCCTCCTCCACAAGAGTAAGAAATGAGTCATCAACAAAATTAGTATTGACTAGGTTATTAATAGAATTGGACAAAGTGATGCCTTTAACTAGGTTTTTTGATGCAATATTATCTAATATGTAATAAACACATACAAAGGAGAAATAAATTGATATCCCTAATGAATAGAATAGAAAATCCCAAAATAACTAGACTAATGACCATTAATGGTGATATAATTAGAAATATCAGCAAAAATAATTCAAATAAAGTGCACAAATTGAGGACCAAATTTTGAGGCTTGGAGAATAACAAGGATAAAAGGCTACTCATTGTAATCATGGGATTTGGAAAAATCTATCTTGATGAAAATGACATACTATTGAGAATGTTTGGACCATTCCATTCCTTCCCACACAACAATATTGTCAAGAATATACATGGATTTGATGGAGCTTGTTAACTTAAGTTAAAAAATTAGAGGAATAAGATGACATAACTTAAGATCAACTTCTTTAGTAATTATTTGATAGGATTTTTTTTTAAAGTAACAAGAAAGTTTTAGTAAATAGAATTATAAAAATAAATATAAAAATATTTGACATTTCTTATATTTAAAAAAAAAAAAAGAATTATAAAAATATAGAATTTACTTAAAAGAGCAAGTCAAATTAATAAAATATTTAATAAATAAAATTATAAATATAATAAGTCCCTCTTGTCACCTCCTTCCTTGCCTCAACTCCCTTATCCACTTTTCTGGAATAATGCATGCCTTCCTAAGGCCAGGTCTTTTGCATGGATTGTGCTTCATGACAAGGCCCTCACAGGTGCAAGGTTGGACAGATTAGGCATCATTCTAGCTTTTCCTTGTGTTCTATGTGGCTACTTTTTAGAATCAATGGATCATCTTTTCTTGCATTGTCCTTTCACCTCTCAATGTTGGTACTAGTTATTTAAGAAGTTGGGTTAGTATTCAATGATTGGTCCTTCACTGTTGTGCTAGTTCAAATCTTGGCCATTGGGTTTTCGGTCTTCTTTTTTCTCTTGTTTGTGGATCCTTTCCCCCTCATTACTTCCCTAGAACATTTGGTTAGAAAGAAATAATAGAATATTTAGGGGTTCTGCTTCCTCGCTTGAAGATATTCTGTTTAAGTTGGAAAAGTCAATTAAAAAAGTGGCTAGATCCCATATTTTTAAACAAATCAACAATTTGAAAACATTTTCAAGTTGGGATAGTTTTATTATCAAAGCTTGGCCATCTATTAAATATCTATCATTTCATGGCTCCATCACAAATAAGATAGAAAAAATCAAAGCTAGAAATGAAGCCAAATGGCTTCCTCCCCCTCCAAACTTTTTTAAGCTCAATATTGATGGGACGTCTAGAGGTAATCCTAGGAAATATGGCATTGGGGTAATAATTACTAATTCGGAGGCAAAAATTCTGAACGCAGTGTGCAAGATAATCCTTGATGGGACAAATAATAAGGCAGAATTGGAAGCTTTAAGTCTAGGTTTGGAATTGGTACATAAAATGGGTATTAAGGATATCTTGATAGAAGCAAATTCAATGGTAATTCTTAATGCTATTAGAAAAAAGAATCCCAAATATGGCATCTTCAGTATCATCTGCAAAAATTCCCTTTATAATTATCTATTTTTTTCTAATTATGAAATTTCCCATTGCTATAGAGAAGCTAACTACGTTGCTGACTTTTTAGCCAAAAAAGCAATTGAGAATCTCTAGTCGTATACAAAATTTTGTGCAATTGACCATCTGGCCATATCTGAGCTTTCAAAGTTAACTCCAATAGGAGTTTCCAATAGCTCTATCTAGGACATCTTTAATTGTGAAAATGACAGTCCTTAATTCTGTTTTGTATAATCATTAGTCTTTGTTGCGTGCTTGGCTTAACTTCTGTTATTATAATCATTATCATGCAAAGTTGGAAGTTATGCTTTTTAACCATAATAGTTCACGACCTTTGACATGTATGAATTGGTTCTTCACATGGCAATTCAGTTGGTTATGTGCTTTGAAAAGTGGCAATAATTTGTTGATATGCTTTTTGCCTTGCTTGGTTGTGATTATATATAATGAAGAGATCTCTCTCACCTGCACCCAATCCACGTGGGATTTGGAGACCTCTCCACAAATTTGTTATCAGATTAGGTTTCTCCTCTTATGATCTTTTGTTATCATAATGAAGTGTGCAGATCTTGTGCTTGGTTTTCATTTGATATTCTATGCTAGGGGTCATTTATGCCTCTCCTTATAATTATTATTTTGTATCATCACAATTGTTAGTTTGATTTGTGGGTCGACTCACATTTCTTTTTAGTCCCGATAGAAATGGCTTAGTTGGAGGACATAGCATGTGGGTGTATTATGTTTTTAATTTTTGTCTCACCTATGTCTACTTCTTCGGATGATGCTTGGTACAAAATTTCACTTCTTGTGAAAGTGAAGGACTTCAGTGACTCCCATCCATTCGACCATGAGAAACTTGGTAAAAAAATTTGTTTGGATGATGCAGATGCTTTTATGGCTTGTCGAAGGGTGCTGGGTTATCATTGGCTCAAAAATAACAGTAGTTCCACCTTTCATGAAGTTCTTTCTCATTTTATTAATATTTGCATGGATAGTCTGCTAGATGTGGAAATGGTTAAAGTTATTGCTGCTAAATTTGTTCATCCAAATTTACTTGCAACTTCTGATCTTTCTCAAGCTTCGGATAATTACCATTTTGATGCAGATGGTTTTCCTATTGGGGGTTTTATTTCTCATGATGAATTAATGTCTAATAGTTTTTGTGGAGATTTGTTGTGGATTATCAAGTCTAGAATTACCTATGATGACTTTGCAAGGATTTTTCTTGATTGTAATGATTTGCAAGAAAAATTTCCTCCAGAAATACTTGCAGCAGGAGTTGATGTTTTTTTGTCACTCCACTACATGTTTGATGTTGCAATAAGAGCATGTTCTCCTGAACAAGGTTCAACTTCTAAAAAATATAAGGAAAAGGCTTCAAGTTCATATAATCCAATGCCTCCTTCTCATTATGAGGCCAACTCTTCCTTCTTGGAAGAAGACTAAGAGAAATTTTGCATACTTTTCTACCAGGCACTAGACTGGGGGATGGTGGGTGGTAAAAATTTTCAAATCTTGGGTAAACCCCTATTTTTGGTTGGGATTAATAGTATGCATTGTATACTCTTACTTTTTGGTCTCTCCTGCAAGTCAGGATCGAGTTTAAATGTACTTTTGTAATTTTCTTTGAAATTTAATTTAAAGAATTAGTGAATTTGCCACTTTTATTGAAGAAAAAAAAATTAAATATATATTTTATCAAATAAAGAAATAATAATTGTGCTATTTTTTTATAAAAATATAAATAATTTTATAGAATTTAGGTAAAAGAGTAAGTAAAATTAATAAAATGGCTAATATATATATATAATTAAACAATGAAATAATAAATAATATATGTAATAAAATTTTATAAAAATATAAAATAATTTTAAGTATTAAATAAATTAACAAGTTAAACTTTAAAATTTTAGTAAATGAAATTAAGGAAAATTCAAGTTTATAGTTATTAAAGAATAACAAGTAATTTTTTTAAAATAATATGTATAATTTTAATTTAATGATTTAAATTAAATGTAAGTAGTAAATAAAATAGTAAGTAATTTTTTAAATATATATCTTAAATATATTTTAATGCATAGTATAAATAAATAGATTTTATGGAAAATATGGTGATAGGTGAGTGAATTTTATTTGGTGAATTAATTCAAGTGGGTGAGGTTGTGTGGGAATGAAAGGCTTCAAACATAGGAAGGGATATTTGAAGATAATAGAACATTGAGTATTTGGTGATTGAATCATGACATTTGATCTGTTTAATAAAACAATTTTTCCATCTTTTATAATCATTGATCAACAAAAGGTTATCCTAACTTCTAAGGGTAGTCTAAACAAGGGATTTTTACTACCTCCTCAGACCCAACAATGAGAAAGGTGAACTTGATCTATTACCAGTCAATTTCAATCTTAACCCTAAAGTCTATAATGATTACACAAATTCATCTAATCCTTTCAATGTTTATAATTAATTTTATAGAAATAAAATTCTATGGGGATTCCCTAATGCTACTCTAGTGCTAAAAGACAAGATCAAGAGGTGAATAAATTCATTAATCTTGAGTCTTCTATCCATTCCCCTCAACCTATAACATTCATTGCTCTCAACTTAGAGGATTCAAAGCTAACAATAGTAGTAGATCCTCTTGATTTTCACATTACATAAAATTGCAAGAATACAATGTCAAATATTATTGGGTCTAAAACCCTTAATTTTAGAAATATGGGGAAGTTTCCCAATGGAGAAGATTTCTCATCTTAGAGAAGAGAAAATTTGAGAAACTTGGAAACACCATCTATAGAAAATTTGGATCATCTATTCTTGTTAGTCATTTTCCATTCTTCTAAAGATTGCAAGTTTGCAAAGGATCATGACTCAATATTTTAAAAATATGGATTGTTCATAGCCCTATAGGCACCTTTATTTGATCCTAGAAAAATTATTCACACCAAGATTTTGGTTTGGTTGTGCTTATATAACCTCCCTTTGGTTATGAGGGATTTTGAACTCATTAAAACATTAATTATAAACAAAGTGAGAGAATTTGCAATTTCGGATACATAATCTATAGAAAAGACAATATGGTGTGTAAGGGTATGTTCTATGGTTGAAATATCTAAGCTAGTCACATAAATAATTATAATTCATTTATCTCATGATAATTTGATTCAATATTTAAATTATGAAGATTTCCCAAAGAATTGTTACAAATGGAACTAAGTAGGCCATACAATTGCAAGTTGTTCCACCAAATAAATTCCTAGCTTTGACCCATTTATCTTTAAAAAATGGATTCAAAAAGTAGGTTTCCCAAGCAAAGAATTTATTTAGTGTAATCATGGGAATTTTTATGCAAGAATATATGCATCTTGTAATTCAAGTTGTGGTTTTTTGGTCTAGCCTTTCTTGACCAAATTTTTTTGGTAACATCGTATTGAGATTCCTAGTTCATCTACACTCATAGTTTTCCTTAACAAAGAACACAAAACCAGTCCCACATAGATAATTAAATCTTGGATGAAACAAAAATCAACACCATTGATAAGTAATGCGATTGAATGGTGTGCACAAACATTGGCAATACTTGGATATAATAAATACTATTCCCCCACGTGAAAGGTTGTTATGAGAATCATGGAGTTCCAATAAATATCAAAGCGTCAATTTTGATCACCGCCATAGATGGCTCCAACTTTTGTATAAATGTAGTTAAATACAGCAACTAATGTGCGTAATAACTGTTTTTGCATGCAAATCTAGCATTGGTTTGGCAAAGTTTGGAATTTATTTATTTGATTAAATTATTTCTTTTATTAGATGAGTTGCATTGTCGAATTACAGTATTATTATATCTCCAAGAATTTAGTTTATGAGTCTATATTATTTTGTAGACTGCTTGAGAAGTAGTCGTTCTACTTTTATTTCTGCACCTGTAGGCAAATTCAATGTCAAATCCTGGTGCTAATTTTGCTTTTCCTTTTGTTACTCTTATTTTCATTGCAAAAAGACTCAATAAGGATTTGATAGGTTCTTCATACGTTTCGATGAAACATTATTGATCCTAAGTTTCCACTATTTAGGAATGATATTTGTATTTCTATCCGCAGAAGGCAAGGCTACAAGTTTTAATCACCTACTTATGGAAACTTGTATATGGTAATAAGGCCTTTTCTTTTTCATCTTTATAACTTCTGATAAGGTACTCTGATTCATAATATTGATGTTGCATCCTTCATCTACCTTGAGATCTTTTTTCAAGATGGATGAACCCCTGAGGGTCATAAGCTCTCCAAGCACCAGGCTTCATAGATAGATTTTTAGTGAACTTGAAGCCCTCATTGAAAGTGCCTTTTAAATGGAACTTGAAATCCTCAATCTCAGTTGCAGAGGGAAAAATACCTATCATGCCAGTCTCTCTAGAATATACTTTGAACGCTAATAACATCTGCTTGCTTCATTGCCTCCATTAGAGCAAGTCTGGGAGGTATTTCCCAGGGCATTATACAAGGAGAAGAATCAACTCTGTACATTCTGATAATAGTTTACCCTTCATGGAAGTATTCTCCCCAATTATGGTCTCGTGAACCCATTACTTCCATCATGAACCCGAAGCTCTCATCTACAGTGGCCTAATGGATTTATTACCATAATGGCCATTGTGGGAATTTCCAAGCCCACCAACTAGACCAACAAAAGTGTTACAAAATAGTTCTCAAATATCCTGTATGAAGCAAAGTCATGGTGCATGTCCATATGTACTGTTCATAACTACACCGACTCTATCTCTCCATTGGTATTGTTAGGAAATATTACCTTGATCCCCAATAACTCATCCACCAAACAATATAGAAAGATGTAGCAAAGGAGTGAGTACCTCTTGAACTCAAAATAATCATTATGAATCTCTTGGGGATGTATTTCCAAAATCATATAAATTATTCCTCTCAGGGTGTTGGTTATCGCATAGATAGGCCAACAAAGACTCAAATATTTTAATTGTTGCATCTTTTTCCTATCAATCAACAAAAGAATTGGTGAGCATCCTGCAAGTATGCATAGAATTTATTCGCATCTAGTGTCTCAACCTTGGTAGCTGGAATAACTTGGTCATGAAGTCTTTCATCTCCAAGGAATTCTATGAATTAATAACTTGAGGCCCCTGAAGACATTCACAGTGACTTTATATAAGCCCAAAATTCTCAACTCTAACACTACATCAACTTTTGGTTTTGATCCAAATACTTTCTTGATGTCACTCTTGTCCAATTTGAAAATTACATGCCCATTTCTTACCTTCATCTACAATTTGAGGTGCAAAGAAATAATTGGGCAGGACCACTTTGCATTGGTTCAGGGTCCATGACTTGCATATTAGGATACATGCCCCTCATATTTCATGATATAAGGAAGAGATCTCTCCCAGATGTTATAACCATAGTATCTTTGATATTCCCCTAAATATTCTCAAAAAGCTTTGCAGATGTCTCTTCCTTGCCAGTGAATTTCTTATAATTTTTGGATGCCCAAGGGATGAAAGAAGTTATATCCTAACTTGAGGCTTTTATTGGTGGAGCCATTTGGTATTTTTTAATGGAATAAAGTTTTTCTAGGGTTTACAAAAAATGATTTGAATTCTTTGCCTCTGTGATGAGAAGTTGACAATTGCAATTTGTTTGTTAAACACGACCTTGGAAATAACTATTAAAGTTTTCAAGATCCTTTGATTAGGTGAGGACTGTCAAACTGTAACCAAGTATATCTCCAAGATTGTCTTGAGAAAAAATGTAGTGAAAGTTACAAGCCATTCCCACTCTTTCAAAAATGAAAAATATTGTGGAAATGATTGGTGGTGCTAAGTGAGGGTTCTCAAAAAAATGTTGTTTCTAAGTGTTTGAGAGCTAGACCATTCTTTTCATTTGAGAAAATTATATTATATTGTATGTGTTAACATGAATTTAAAGCATTTTTCAGAAAGCGTGTAAAAACCTGAATTGAAAACTGAAGGAAGTGGATACATGTGAAACACAACAACTTGAATGAAATGAGGGGAGCATCTCTTCATGTTGTCAACTTTTACCTTTGCGGTCTTTAACGTCTGGATTAATTCTAATAGTTGGGTTATCCATTGGGTTCTAATTTATATTTACAAACTTATATTTGTGTAGGTGCTTTATGTGCAGCATATGGCCATTGAATGGCAAGGACATTTTGCATCTCATTAGGCCATCTCCTTGTCAGGTGTTTGTTTAACTCTACTTATTGGAATCGTGTGGTGGAGAAAAGCTCTTACACAGCCTTTTGGATTTTCAAAGATAACTTTTGTAGTTTATCTAAGTGTTATTTCTCACCTAGCTAGATTATAAAGAAGTTCATTTTAGTAAAATTTAAATGTTTTTAATTGAGAAATGATTAAAACATCTCAATTAATAGTTACAAGCAAATGGGCAGGCTTAACATGCCCATTTCTTTTCTTGTAGAGATTATACAATTGTGACACACAAATAAATATCCACGTTAAATAAATAAATAAAGCATACATGTTTTTCCTAGAAGAAAAAATTGTAGCTAGATCTACTCCAGCAAAAATATTCTCAGAGGTTCAATTTTCTTTTAGCTTCATGTTGTTGTAGTATTTCTTTATAGAATAAATTTCTTTAGTCTGAACTTCAGTATTTACTATTTTTGGAGTTGTATGATAACAAAGACTATGATTCCACAAAGCAATTTGAAATTAGAGTTTTTCTTGTATTTTTACTCAATACATCTATTAAAAAATAAGAAACCAATGTTCGGAGTCAACTAAGGAAGACTGACCTCTTACTAAAAAATGTTAGTCATCTTGCTCAAATTAAATGCACTTATGGATCTGAAAAATAGGAGAATTTTCTTGATATTTGCTTACCCTTTAGATTTTAATAGGCATTGGTAAAATCTGCTACCTTCATATGTTTATTAAAAAGTGGCGGTAGATCCTTATTCAAAGGTTTATCGTAGTTGCATCCACTCAAACTCTTCTTTTCAGAGTTACACAAATAAAATTTCTTTAGGAGGATGCGTACAACTACAACTAAACTCTAAACTATTCTCCATGGTCAATCCACTTTCACCCATAAGAATTTATCCAATTAGGTGTTGGATAAGACAATATTTGAAAGAATGAAATGTCCTTCCAATAGCGAAACAAAATAAGAACAATAGAATATCTATCATATAAAAATAAGAGTGTGTGAATGTACAATGCGAGCCTTGCATATATAGGCAAGGTAGATGATGTAGGAAGTTAGGACTGAATGACTAACTACCCCTCCAAATATGTAACACATGTATACTCATATTACAAGTTTTTGAGCATGTGTCAAGTGTGTATGCAATAGATATCCCAAAATGTGAGTAAATGTGTCTCAACCATATGAAGTGAGACAAAAAGAAAAGAATCCCTAAGTGGAGACTCAACTAGTATGAATATGACTCTCCTAAGTCTAGACCAAAAGCTAGATAGATAGATAATGTCTCTATTTACACTAACATTAGACTAAACCTAACCAATATTTCTTATAGCATTGGGTATTCTACCACTAAATTCTTGACACTAAAACTTTTCAAAAATTTATAGGAGCTAGAAATTCTAATTGATGTTATTTTCCTCCTCCACAAGAGTAAGAAATGAGTCATCAACAAAATTAGTATTGACTAGGTTATTAATAGAATTGGACAAAGTGATGCCTTTAACTAGGTTTTTTGATGCAATATTATCTAATATGTAATAAACACATACAAAGGAGAAACAAATTGATATCCCTAATGAATAGAATAGAAAATCCCAAAAGAGCTAGACTAATGACCATTAATGGTAATATAATCAGAAATATCAACAAAAATAATTCAAATAAAGTGCACAAATTGAGGACCAAATTTTGAGGCTTGGAGAATAACAAGGATAAAAGGCCACTCATTGTAATCATGGGATTTGGAAAAATCTATCTTGATGAAAATGACATACTATTGAGAATGCTTGGACCATTCAATTCCTTCCCACACAACAATATTGTCAAGAATATACATGGATTTGATGGAGCTTGTTAACTTAAGTTAAAAAATTAGAGGAATAAGATGACATAACTTAAGATCAACTTCTTTAGTAATTATTTGATAGGATTTTTTTTTAAAGTAACAAGAAAGTTTTAGTAAATAGAATTATAAAAATAAATATAAAAATATTTGACATTTCTTATATTTAAAAAAAAAAAAAGAATTATAAAAATATAGAATTTACTTAAAAGAGCAAGTCAAATTAATAAAATATTTAATAAATAAAATTATAAATATAATAAGTCCCTCTTGTCACCTCCTTCCTTGCCTCAACTCCCTTATCCACTTTTCTGGAATAATGCATGCCTTCCTAAGGCCAGGTCTTTTGCATGGATTGTGCTTCATGACAAGGCCCTCACAGGTGCAAGGTTGGACAGATTAGGCATCATTCTAGCTTTTCCTTGTGTTCTATGTGGCTACTTTTTAGAATCAATGGATCATCTTTTCTTGCATTGTCCTTTCACCTCTCAATGTTGGTACTAGTTATTTAAGAAGTTGGGTTAGTATTCAATGATTGGTCCTTCACTGTTGTGCTAGTTCAAATCTTGGCCATTGGGTTTTCGGTCTTCTTTTTTCTCTTGTTTGTGGATCCTTTCCCCCTCATTACTTCCCTAGAACATTTGGTTAGAAAGAAATAATAGAATATTTAGGGGTTCTGCTTCCTCGCTTGAAGATATTCTGTTTAAGTTGGAAAAGTCAATTAAAAAAGTGGCTAGATCCCATATTTTTAAACAAATCAACAATTTGAAAACATTTTCAAGTTGGGATAGTTTTATTATCAAAGCTTGGCCATCTATTAAATATCTATCATTTCATGGCTCCATCACAAATAAGATAGAAAAAATCAAAGCTAGAAATGAAGCCAAATGGCTTCCTCCCCCTCCAAACTTTTTTAAGCTCAATATTGATGGGACGTCTAGAGGTAATCCTAGAAAATATGGCATTGGGGTAATAATTACTAATTCGGAGGCAAAAATTCTGAAAGCAGTGTGCAACATAATCCTTGATGGGACAAATAATAAGGCAGAATTGGAAGCTTTAAGTCTAGGTTTGGAATTGGTACATAAAATGGGTATTAAGGATATCTTGATAGAAGCAAATTCAATGGTAATTCTTAATGCTATTAGAAAAAAGAATCCCAAATATGGCATCTTCAGTATCATCTGCAAAAAGTCCCTTTATAATTATCTATTTTTTTCTAATTATGAAATTTCCCATTGCTATAGAGAAGCTAACTACGTTGCTGACTTTTTAGCCAACAAAGCAATTGAGAATCTCTAGTCGTATACAAAATTTTGTGCAATTGACCATCTGGCCATATCTGAGCTTTCAAAGTTAACTCCAATAGGAGTTTCCAATAGCTCTATCTAGGACATCTTTAATTGTGAAAATGACAGTCCTTAATTCTGTTTTGTATAATCATTAGTCTTTGTTGCGTGCTTGGCTTAACTTCTGTTATTATAATCATTATCATGCAAAGTTGGAAGTTATGCTTTTTAACCATAATAGTTCACGACCTTTGACATGTATGAATTGGTTCTTCACATGGCAATTCAGTTGGTTATGTGCTTTGAAAAGTGGCAATAATTTGTTGATATGCTTTTTGCCTTGCTTGGTTGTGATTATATATAATGAAGAGATCTCTCTCACCTGCACCCAATCCACGTGGGATTTGGAGACCTCTCCACAAATTTGTTATCAGATTAGGTTTCTCCTCTTATGATCTTTTGTTATCATAATGAAGTGTGCAGATCTTGTGCTTGGTTTTCATTTGATATTCTATGCTAGGGGTCATTTGCGCCTCTCCTTATAATTATTATTTTGTATCATCACAATTGTTGGTTTGATTTGTGGGTTGACTCACATTTCTTTTTAGTCCCGATAGAAATGGCTTAGTTGGAGGACATAGCATGTGGGTGTATTATGTTTTTAATTTTTGTCTCACCGTTACTATGTCTACTTCTTCGGATGATGCTTGGTACAAAATTTCACTTCTTGTGAAAGTGAAGGACTTCAGTGACTCCCATCCATTCGACCATGAGAAATTTGGTAAAAATTTATGTTTGGATGATGCAAATGCTTTTATGGCTTGTCGAAGGGTGCTGGGTTATCATTGGCTCAAAAAAAACAATAGTGCCACCTTTCATGAAGTTCTTTCTCGTTTTATTAATATTTGCATGGATATTCTGCTGGATGTGGAAATGGTTAAAGTTATTGTTGCTAAATTTGTTCATCCAAATTTACTTGTAGCTTCTGATCTTTCTCAAGCTTTGGATAATTACCATTTTGATGCAGATCGTTTTCCTATTGGGGGTTTTATTTCTCATGATGAATTAATGTCTAATAGTTTTTGTGGAGATTTGTTGTGGATTATCAGGTCTAGAATTACCTATGATGACTTTGCAAGGATTGTTCTTGATTGCAATGATTTACATGAAAAATTTCCTCCAGAAATACTTGTAACAGGAGTTGATGTTGTTTTTTTGTCACTCCACTACATGTTTGATGTTGCAATAAGAGCATGTTCTCTTGAAAAAGGTTCAACTTCTTAAAAAGATAAGGAAAAGGCTTCAAGTTCATATAATCCAATGCCTCCTTCTCATTATGAGGCCAACTCTTACTTCTTGGAAGAAGATTAAGAGAAAAATAAAATTTGATCATTAGTTTTTGCATACTTGTCTAGTAGGTGCTAGACTGGGGGATGGTGGGTGGTAAAACTTTTCAAATCTTGGGTAAACCTCTATTTTTGGTTGGGATTAATAGTATGTGTTGTCTACTCTTACTTTTTGGTCTCTCCTACAAGTGAGGATCAAGTTTAAATGTACTTTTGTAATTTGCTTTGAAATTTAATAAAAAGTTTTAGTGGCTTTGCCACTTTTATTGAAAAAATAAATTTAAATATATATTTTATTAAATACAGAAATAATAATTGTGCTATTTTTTTTATAAAAATATAAATAATTTTAGAGAATTTAGGTAAAAGAGTAAGTAAAATTAATAAAATAGCTAATAAATATAATATATATATATATATATAATTAAACAATGAAAGAATAAATAATATATGTAATAAAATTTTATAAAAATATAAAATAATTTTAAGTATTAAATAAATTAACAAGTTAAACTTTAAAAAAATTGTAAAAGGAAAATTTAAGTTTATAGTTATTAAAGAATAACAAGTAATTTTTTTAAAATAATATGTATAATTTTAATTTAATGATTTAAATTAAATGTAAGTAGTAAATAAAATAGTAAGTAATTTTTTAAATATATATCTTAAATATATTTTAATGCATGGCATAAATAAATAGATTTTATGGAAAATATGGTGATAGGTGAGTGAATTTTATTTGGTGAATTAATTCAAGTGGGTGAGGTTGTGTGGGAATGAAAGGCTCCAAACATAGGAAGGGATATTTAAAGATAATAGAGCATTGAGTATCTGGTAATTGAATCATGACATTTGATCTGTTTAATAAAGCAATTTTTCTATCTTTTGTAATCATTGATCAACAAAATGTTATCCTAACTTCTAAGGGTAGTCTAAACAAGGGATTTTTACTACCTTCTCAGACCCAACAATGAGAAAGGTGAACTTGATCTATTACCAGTCAATTTCAATCTTAACCCTAAAGTCTATAGTGATTACACAAATTCATCTAATCCTTTCAATGTTTATAATTAATTTTATAGAAATAAAATTCTATGGGGATTCCCTAATGCTACTCTAGTGCTAAAAGACAAGATCAAGAGGTGAATAAATTCATTAATCTTGAGTCTTCTATCCGTTCCCCTCAACCTACAGCTCTCAACTTAGAGGATTCAAAGCTAACAATGGTAGTAGATCCTTTTTATTTTCAAATTACATAAAATTGCAAGAATACAATGTCAAATATTATTGGGTCTAAAACCCTTAATTTTAGAAATATGGGGAAGTTTCCCAATGGAGAAGATTTCTCATCTTAGGGAAGAGAAAATTTGAGAAACTTGGAAACACCATCTATAGAAAATTTGGACCATGTATTCTTGTTAGTCATTTTCCATTCTTCTAAAGATTGCAAGTTTGCATAGGATCATGAATCAATATTTTAAAAATATGGATTGTTCATAGCCCTATAGGCACCTTTATTTGATCCTAGAAAAATTATTAACACCAAAATTTTGGTTTGGTTGTGCTTATATAACCTCCCTTTGGTTATGAGGGATTTTGGACTCATTAAAACATTAATTATAAACAAAGTGAGAGAATTTGCGATTTTAGATACATAATCTATAGAAAAGACAATATGGTGTGTAAGGGTATGTTTTATGGTTGAAATATCTAAGATAGTCACATAAATAATTATAATTCATTTCTCTCATGATAATTTGATTCAATATTTAAATTATGAAGATTTCCCAAAGAATTGTTACAAATGGAACTAAGTAGGCCATACAATTGCAAGTTGTTCCACCAAATCAATTTCTAGCTTTGACCCATTTATCTTTAAAAAATGGATTCAAAAAGTAGGTTTCCCAAACAAATAATTTATTTAGTGTAATCATGGAATTTTTTATGGAAAAATATATGCATCTTGTAATTCAAGTTGTGGTTTTTTGGTCTAGCCTTTCTTGACCAATTTTTTTTTTTAACATTGTATTGAGATTCCTAGTTCATCTACACTCATAGTTTTCCTTAACAAAGAACACAAAACCAAGCCCACATGGATAATTTTAGTAATACATTAAGCAAATTTTAGAAGATGAGTACCACTTCCAACAAGCCTTATCACATAAGTAAAAATTAGAAATTTTAGATCTCATGGAGAATGAAGATAATTTGGCTTCCACTTTAATTACAACCATTGCTTAGAGAAGAAGTAAGAAATCAAAACTAGACTATGGACCATCACGAAAATGAAATGGAAGGAGATTAGAAGCTAAAAATTTAAGGATAAAAGCTCAAGACTCAATGGAGTGGATGATGGTACATAATGGATTAGGAATGAAAGAAAATGAATGATGTTACCAAGGTAGGAATTGTCTAATAAAAGTTATAAGGTTTTTATAAATGCACAAATAGTATAGTTTTGGAGGCTCTTCTATATTCAAGGTAGCCTCTTCCTCACATATTTTGGTATCTATTCTTATCGATTTTTACTATTTGAATCCTTCTCTTCTACTCCTTATAATGCAAGCATGAAGATTTCTCATTTTTTATAATTAAAAGAATATGTTCCCTCATCCCACAATTTATTTATAAGATAAAACATTAAGTAGAATCTATGTAATTTATAAATAAAATAGTAAAATTATACATAAATATAATATTTAATACATTTTTAAAAATAAAATAAAGACAAAATATTTATGAAAAATTATAGAACATAAGTAGAACTATTGAAATGCTTATATAATTTAACAACTAAATTATAAATAGTTATGTAGTTTTCTAAATAAAATGGTAAGTAATATATTTTATAAATAAAATAATATGTAATATTATTTAAATAACTATATATTTAAATATAAAATAATTTTGTTTATTAAATAAAATAGTTAGTAAAATTATTATAAAATAATTATGTATTTTAAAAATAAAATAATAAGTATTATTATTGAAATAATTATATAGATAACATGGCTCTAGGAAAACTCATTGCAGAAAAATTCACGGTCATGCCAAATTCACTTCAAGGAAAATTCACCACAAATAATTCACCACCCATTAACATTTTTTAATTATGTGGAGAGACGTACCACTACAATGACAATTTTTCATATACATAAAAACTTAAGATCAAATCTCGGATGAAATAAAAATCAGTACCATTGATAATTAATAGTCTATATAGTAGGTAATGCGGTTGAATGGTGCACACAAACATTGGCAATACTTGGATATAATAAATACTATTCCTCGACGTAAAAAGATATTATGAGAATCATGGAGTTCCAATAAATATCAAAGCGTTAGTTTTGATCACCACCATAGATCGCACCAACTTTTGTATAAATGTAGTTAAATACAGTAACTAATGTGCGTAATAATTGTTTTTGCATGCAAATCTAGCATTTGTTTGGCGAATTCTGGTATTTATTTATTTGATTGACTTCTTTCTTTTATTAGATGAGTTGCATTGTAGAATTACAGTATTATTATATCTCCAAGCATTTAGTTTATGAGTCTGTATTATTTTGTAGACTGCTTGAGAAGTAGTCGTTCTGCTTTTATTTCTGCAACTGTAGGCAAATTCAATCTCAAATCTTGGTGCTAATTTTTCTTTGCTTTTGTTACTCTTATTTTCATTGCAAAAAGACTCAATAAGGATTTGATAGGTTCTTCATACATTTCGATGAAACATTATTAATCCTAAGTTTCCACTATTTAGGAATGATATTTGTATTGCTATCCGTAGAAGGCAAGGCTGTAAGTTTTAATCACCTACTTATGGCAACCTGTATATGGTAATAAGGCCTTTTCTTTATCATCTTTACAACTTCTGATAAGGTTCTCTGATTCATAATATTGATGATGCATCCTTCATCTACCTTGAGATATTCTTTCAAGATGGATGAACCCCTCAGGGTCATAAGCTCTCCAAGCACCAGGCTTCATAGATAGATTTTCAGTGAACTTGAAGCCCTCATTGAATGTTCCTTTGACATGGAACTTGAAATCCTCAATCTCAGTTGCAGAGGGAAAAATACCTATCATGTCAGTCTCTCTAGAATAGAATTTGAACACTAAGAACATCTTCTTGCTTGATTGCCTCCATTAGAGCAAGTCTGGGAGGTATTTCCCAAGGTAGTATACAAGGAGAAGCATCAACTTTGTACATTCTGATAATAGTTTACCCTTCATGGAAGTAGTTGTTGGAGTTTTACTTCACTCCCACGTTTGTTTCCTGCCCTTACCGCCCCCCTGCACCCTCAGACTCACCAGCTCGCGGTTCGGTGGTGTTCACCAGGCTACCGCAACCTTTCACTCTCCTAATGGAGGTATCAAGGTGGTCTCTCCCTTAGTCTACCTCTTTACCATGGTCATACTTCTCACAATCAACGGTCTCACGGTGGCGGTTATTTCTATCTACCTTGCTACCGCATGCTAACCACATGATGCCTACGATAATTCGGTTAACGGCTAGATCACAATTACCTCCTTACCGTTGTTACCCTTCCGACCGTGTGCGGTATCACAGTGACCGTCGCCACACCTTGCCTGGCAGTTTGCTAACTATCGGATCTTGGTTAGCATTGTCCCACGGTTCCCTCGCTAACTGTCTGCGGTAGTGCGGTGGACCGTCTATTGACTGCTTGTGGTTCTACCGCCATACCGCAACCGTCTTTCTCCTTGACCACGATAGCGCAGGCTAGCCATTTATTGTTTGATTCTGACCACCTGTGTTGTCTACCTAGTACCACGGTTCCTTCTCTAACCACCCGCAGTAGTGCGGTGTGTTGGTTTTTGATGGCGACAGTTAGTGGGTTCTGCGTTGGCATGTAAAGGACATTTTTGTCATCCAATTGGACTAGTGTTAAATATGTTTAGGATGTGTTTTTGTTGGCAGACGTTATTTCCATTATGTTTGTATTTAATTTTGACTGTGACCGTAAACTTTTTTATATGGGCATGTTTGTAATTTTTAGATACAGAGAAGATTAATAGAAAATTGCCCTGAAGTAGCAAATAATGTTAATGACTATTTTGTGTGTTTGAATGAGTGAAAATTATAAAATTATTTTTTATGTGTTTATCTCTGCCTAATCCTTCACGTGGTATCAGAGCCTAAGGTAATTTATAGAGAGTCTATAAATCATGGCAGCAAGCACAAGCTTGAGTAATCCCCAAATTCCATAGTTAAATGGGAAGAATTATGACTACCGGTCCATAACAATGAGAGCATTGTTCTGTTCACAAGATTTATGGGAGTTTGTAGAAAATGGGTTTCCAGAGCCTGTAGATGCAGCAACATATAATTCCTTGACACAAGCAGAGAAAGATTTAATGAAAGATAACAAGAAGAAGGATTCAAAGGCACACTTCTTCATTTTACAAGGAGTACATGAAAGTATTTTTACCAGAATTTCAGCCACTACCAAGTCCAAGCAAGCATGGGACATTTTATAAATTGCATATCAAGGAATGGACAAAGTTAAAAATGCAAAGTTGCAAAACATCAAGAAGAGAGTTTGAGACTCTGTTTATGAAAGATAATGAGTTGGTAGATTCATATTTTACTCAAATAATGGGTTTGGTAAACCAGATGAGAACACATGGACAGACATTAGAAGATGTCAAAGTTGTAGAAAATATTTTGAGAAGCTTACCCACAAGATTTGAGTCAATTGTAGTCACTATAGAAGAGACAAAGGATCTCACACAATATTCAGTTGATGAGCTTTACGCTTCACTTATCTCTCATGAGCACAGACTCAGCAGAACAACAAATATGTCATTGGAGCACGCATTCAAGTCACAAGCTTCAATTAACCAAGGAAGAGGATTCAATAGAGGTGGAAGAAATAACCAGTCAAGTTCAAGTGGAAGAGGCAGCAGCCAAAACCCATCTCAAAATTTTCCTCAAGGTCAAAGGTATGAGAAATCTCAGGTCCAATGCCATTATTGTAAAAAGTTTGTACATTACATGAATGAGTGTAGGAAGAAGTAGTATGACATGGGTAGAAAAAATGCAAAATTTACTAGAGAGAGTCAAGACCATAGACCAGATAAAAACACGATGTTTTTAGCCTGTAATGTAGCACAAGCTAGTGAAAAAGAACTTTGGTTTTTAGACTCAGGCTGTAGTAATCACATGACAGGGAATTTAGAGTTGTTTACACGTCTAGATGAGAATATTAAGTCAGATGTCACCCTGGGTAATGACAACAAAGTGTCAGTTAAAGGAAAAGGGAATGTGAATATTATAACCAAGCAGGGAGAGCAAAAATATATCTCAGATGTTTACTTTGTGCCAGGTTTGAAACAAAATTTGATGAGTGTAGGACAATTAGTTCAAAAAGGTTATAGAGTGGGTTGTGCACTATTTTATATAACTACCCAAGTGGCCAGTTGATAGCAAAAATCAAGATGACAAATAAGAGAAGGTTTCCTTTGAGAATTCAGCCAGCTTTGAGCATAAACTTTACACAAGCACAAGAGGTACCAACTGTTATTCAGATTGTCTTTCAGGAAAAAGTGAAGGATGAAAACTAGTTATGGCACTTAAGATTTGGTCATTTAAATTTTGGTGGTCTGAATTTGCTTCATAGGAAGAGCATGGTAAAGGGAATTCCATTAATTGAAAAACCCGAGAGAGTTTGTGAAGGTTGCATACTAGGAAAGCAACATAGAGAGTCTTTCCCAACATGGAAATCAACAAGAGAAAAAGCACCATTGTAAATTATTCATTCAGACTTGTGTAGCCCAATGCAGACACCTTCAATAGGTGGTAGTTTTTATTTTTCGACTTTCATAGATGATTATTCAAGGAAGACTTGGTTCTATTTTTTGAAACAAAAAAGTGATGTGTTTAATTTCTTTTGTCAATTCAAGTCTCTTGCTGAAAAACATAGTGGTCACTTCATTAAAGTGTTGAGAACAGATAGAGGAGGTGAATACATATCAAGAGAATTTTTAAATTTTTGCAAAGAGCATGGAATACACAAGCAATTCATGACAAGATACACGTCTCAAAAAAATGTAGCTGAGAGGAAAAACATAACCATAATGGAGATGGCTAGAAGTATGCTGAAAGCCAAACATTTAACAAATGAGTTTTGGGTTGAAGTTGTATCTTGTGCAAAATATATCATGAATAGATTCCCAACAAAAAGTGTGATGAATATTATCCCTGAGGAAGCATGGACTGGTAAAAAGCACAGTGTCTTTCACATGAGAGTTTTTGGTTGTGTTTCATATGCACATGTACCTGATTAGTTGAGAAGAAAACTTGACAATAAAGGAGAAAAATGCATTTTTGTTGGATATAGTGAAGAATCCAAAGCATATAGATTGTTTAATCCAAAAAATAAGAATGTTATAATCAACAAGGATGTTCAATTTGTTGAAGATGAAGCATGGGATGGAAGTAAAGAGAGCACAATAAATGTTATAGTCAATATCCCTCAAGAAGAGAATGAAATTTCAGTTCCAACTAATGTACCTGTTGTCCCTGTTCAACCTCAAGAAAGTGGTCAACAATTGACACCAACAAGTAATGTAAGTGCAGCAACAAGAGAATTGCAGACACCAACCACAACAAGAATTTATGGCGCTGGACCTTCAAGTCCATATTCTGCGGATTCAAGTGATCTTTCAAATCCGACTTTAGCAAGCATGAGAAGACAAAAAATCAGAAGCATGAGTGATATTTATAACCAAAATGAAGGTGAGAATAATCCTCAGCAATTTACACTTTTTGCATTTTATTCTCAAGCTGAAGATCCAATTCATTATGAAGATGCAATCAAAGAAGAAAAGTGGATAACAACAATGGATGATGAGATAGAAGCAATTGAAAACAATCAGACATGGGAGTTGCAGAGTCTTCCAAAAGACAAAGATGTCATTGGTGTTAAATGGATTTATAAAACTAAATTGAATGCAAATGGAGAAGTGCAGAAGCACAAAGCAAGATTGGTGGTAAAGGGTTATGCACAACAACCTGGAATAGATTATAATGAAACTTTTGCACTTGTAGCATGCCTTGACATAGTCAGAATGTTGTTGCCCTTAGCAGCACAAAACAGTTGGTTAGCTCATCAAATGGATGTTAAATCAGCATTCCTCAATGGCTATCTTGAAGAGGAAGTATAGATTGAACAACCACCTGGATATGAGATATTGGGAAAAGAAGACAAATTTTACAAGCTGAAGAAGGCACTGTATGGTTTGAAACAAGCCCCAAGAGCCTAGTATAGCATAATAGACAACTATTTCACAAATAATGGATTTACCAGATGCAACAGTGAACCCACACTGTATACTAAAGTGAATGAAAATGGTGAAATATTAATTATTTTTCTGTATGTTGATGATTTAATCTTAACTAGAAATCTATCAATTGAAATGTTCAAAGCAGCAATGATGAAAGAGTTTGAAATGACAGACTTAGGTCTGATGAAGTATTTTCTGGGCATTGAGGTAACACAAAATGACAATGGAATTTTTATATCTCAGACTAAATATGCTAATGATGTTTTGAAGATATTTAATATGGTGAACTGTAAATCAGCACCCACTCCAATGATAACATGATTGAAACTTAGCAAAGAAGACAAAGGATCAGATGTGAATTCAACTTTGTATAAGCAGCTAGTAGGGAGTCTGATGTATCTAATAGCCACAAGGCCTGACATCATGTATGCAGTCAATTTAACCTCTAGATTCATGGAAGCACCAAAAGAGTCACATTGGATGGCTAGAAAGAGTTTTTAAGATACATCAATGGAACTAAAAATTATGGCATCCATTATACAAGAATAGATGAATTCAAATTAATAAGTTTTACTGATAGTGATTGTGTTGGAAGTGTTGAGGATAGGAAAAACACCTCTGGCTATGTTTTTAACTTTGGCAGTGGAGTAGTTGCATGGGCTTCAAAAAATAGCCTATAGTCACATTGTCTTCAGCTGAAGCTAAATATGTAGCAGCCACAAGCGCATCTTGCTAGGTAGTATGAATGAGAAGAGTGCTGAAGGAACTTCAGATTGAACAGATTGGGCCTACAAAAAAAAATTGTGATAACAACTCAGCCATAGCTCTCTCAAAGAATCTAGTGTTCCACAAACACAACAAACACATCGATACTCATTTTCATTTCATCTGAGAGCTGATCACGTATGGCGAAATCATTTTGGAGTTCTGCAGAATAGAGGATTAGCAAGCGGATATTTTCACAAAGGCATTGGGCAAAGACTCGTTCATCTATCAAAGAACCAGACTGGGTGTTACAGACTGCGAGAGTTTCATTCAAGGGGGAGTGTTGGAGTTTCACTCCACTCCCGCATCTATTTCCTACCCTTACTATGCCCCCGTGCCCTCAGACTCACTAGCTCATAGTTTGGCAGTGTCCACCAGGCAACCCCAACCTTTCGCTCTCCTGACGGCGGTCTCTCCCTCAGTCTACCACTTTACCACAGTCATGCTTCTCACAGTTAGTGGTTTCATAGTGGCGGTTATCTCTGTCTACCTTGCTACCGCATGCTAACCACATGATGCCTACGATAATGTGGTTAACTGCCGGATCATAGTTACCTCCTTACCACCATTACCCTTCTGACCGTGTGCGGTATCACAGTGACCATCGTCACACCTTGCCTGGCCGTTTGCTAACCATTGGATCTCGGCTACCGCTGTCTCGCGGTTCCCTTGCTAATCGTCTGCGGTAGTGTGGCGGACCATCTGTTGAATGCTTGTGGTTCTACCTCCATACCGTGACCATCTTTCTCCTTGACCGCGGTAGCATGGGCTAGCCATTTGTTGTCCGATTCTGACCGCCTATGTTCTCTACCGCAGTACCGCGGTTCCTTCTCTAACCGCCCGTGGTAGTGCGGTGTGTTGGTTTCTGATGACGACAGTTAGTGGGTTCTGCGTTGGCATGTAAAGGACATTTTTGTCTTCCGATTGGACTAGTGTTAAATATGTTTAGGATGAGTTTTTGCTAGAAGACCTTATTGCCATTATGTTTGTATTTAATTTTGACTGTGGCTGTAAACTTTTTTATATGGGCATGTTTGTAATTTTTAGATACAGAGAAGATTAATAGAAAATTGCTCTGAAGTAGCAAATAATGTTAATGATTGTTCTATGTGTTTGAATGAGTGAAAATTATAAAATTATTTTTCTTCTGTTTATCTCTACCTAATCCTTCAGTAGTCTCCCCAATTATGGTCTCGTGAACCCATTACTTCCATCATGAACCCACAGCTTTCATCTGCAATGGCCTAATGGATTTATTACCATAGTGGCCATTGTGGGCATTTCCAAACCCACCAACATCTCCAATAGAAGTGTTACAAAATAGTTCTCAAATATGTTGTATGAAGCAAAGTCATGGTGTGTGTACATATGTACTATTCATAACTGCACCGACTCAATCTCTCCATTGGTATTTTCAGGAAATATTACCCTGATCCCCAATAACTCATCCACCAAACAATATGGAAAGATGTAGCAAAGGAGTGAGTACCTCTTGAACTTCTTTGGAGGACTCATTTTCTTGAACTCAAAATACTCATTATGAATCTCTTGGAGATGTATTTCCAAAATCATATAAATTGTTCCTCTCAGGGTGTTGTTTATCACATAGATAGGCCAACAAAGACTCAAATATTTTACTTTTTTCACCTTTTTCCTATCAATCAACAAAATAATTGGTGAGCATCCTACAAGTATCCATAGAATTTATTCGCATCTAGTGTCTCAACCTTGGTATCTGGAATAGCTTGGTCATGAAGTCTTTCATCTCCGAGGAATTCTATGAATTAATAACTTGAGGCCCCTGAAGACATTCACGGTGACTTTATATAAGCCCAAAATTCTCAATTCTAACACTACATCAAATTCTGGTCTTGATCCAAATACTTTCTTGATGTCACTCTTGTCCAATTTGAAAATTAAATGCCCATTTCCTACCTTCATCTACAATTTTAGGTGAAAAGAAATAATTGGGCAGGACCACTGCGTTGGTTCAGGGTCCATGACTTGCATATCAGGATACATGCCCCTCTTATTCCATGATATAAGGAAGAGATCTCTCCCAGATGTTATAACCATAGTATCTTTGATATTCCCCTAAATATTCTCAAAAAGCTTTGCAGATGTCTCTTCCTTGCCAGTGAATTTCTTATACTTTTTGGATGCCCAAGGGATGAAAGAAGCTATATCCTAATTTGAGGCTTTTATTGGTGGAGCCATTTGGTATTTTATAATGGAATAAAGTTTTTCTAGGGTTTACAAAAAATGACTTGAATTCTTTGCCTCTATGATGAGAAGTTGACTTGATTGCAATTTGTTTGTTAAACATGACCTTGGAAACAACTATTAAAGTTTTCAAGATCCTTTGATTAGGTGAGGACTGTCAAACTGTAACCAAGTATATCTCCAAGATTGTCTCGAGAAAAATTGTACTAAAAGTTACAAGCCATTCCCACTCTTTCAAAAATGAAAAATGTTGTGGAAATGATTGGTGGTGCTAAGTGAGGGTTCTCAAAAAAATGTTGTTTCTAAGTGTTTGAGAGCTAGACCATGCTTTTCATTTGAGAAAATTATATTATATTGTATGTGTTAACATGAATTTAAAGCATTTTTCAGAAAGCGTGTAAAAACCTGAATTGAAAACTGAAGGAAGTGGATACATGTGAAACACAACAACTTGAATGAAATGAGGGGAGCATCTCTTCATGTTGTCAACTTTTACCTTTACGGTCTTTAACGTCTGGATTAATTCTAATAGTTGGGTTATCCATTGGGTTCTAATTTATATTTACAAACTTATATTTGTGTAGGTGCTTTATGTGCAACATATGACCATTGAATGGCAAGGAAATTTTGCATCTCATTAGGCCATCTCCTTGTCAGTGTTTGTTTAACTCTATTTATTGGAATCGTGTGGTGGAGAAAAGCTCTTACACAGCCTTTTGGATTTTCAAAGATAACTTTTGTAGTTTATCTAAGTGTTATTTCTCACCTAGCTAGATTATAAATTTCATTTTAGTAAAATTTAAATGTTTTTAATTGAGAAATGATTAAAACATCTCAATTAATAGTTACAGGAAAATGGGTAGGCTTAACATGCCCATTTCTTTTCTTGGAGAGATTATACAATTGTGACACACAAATAAATATCCACGTTAAATAAATAAATAAAGCATGCATGTTTTTTCTAGAAGAAAAATTTGTAGCTAGATCTACTCCAACAAAAATATCCATATTCTCAGAGGTTCGAGTTTCTTTTAGCTTCATGTTGTTGTAGTATTTCTTTATAGAATAAATTTATTTAGTCTGAAATTCAGTATTTACTATTTTTGGAGTTGTATGATAACAAAGACTATGATGCCACAAAGCAATTTGAAATTTAGAGTTTTTCATGTATTTTTACTCAATATATCTATTAAAAAATAAGAAACCAAAGTTCAGAGTCAACTAAGGATTATTGACCTCTTACTAAAAAATGTCAGTCATCCTGCTCAAATTAAATGCCCTTATGGATCTGAAAAATAGGAGATTTTTTTTTTTATATTTGCTTACCCTTTAGATTTTAATAGACATTGGTAAAATCTGCTACTTTCATATGTTTATTAAAAAGTGGCAGTGGATCCTTATTCAAAGGTTTATGGTAGTTGCATCTACTCAAACTCTTTTGTTTAGAGTTACAAAAATAAAAGTTCTTTAGGAGGATGCGTTCAACTACAACCACAACCAAATGACCTTCCGAGCATTTGTACTTCTATAGCTATTTTCACTTCAATTACATATATCATGTATTTGTATATTCATTTTGTAGCAGTTAATACTTAATAGAAAATGAAGACCCCTCATTTTTTAAGGATTGTGGATAAAATTTATGACACGTTATATAGATGGCAATCTTTGTTGGTGTCCAAATTTTCAACCACGAAAAAAAAAAGGTTCTTACAAAAACAAAACCCCCAAAAGTGCAACAAAGGAGATTGATCCAAGTAGAAGTTCCATATAAACAACCAACAATATTGCCAAGCCCATTCTCGTGGACTGTGGTTATGCCCAACCATATATTATGTTGTATACTAATGATGAACCACCTCTTGGGGTTCATGATACCTCCAAGATCAATATTCTACCTTAAAACCATATATATTATCTCATAATTTCCCTTAAAAATTCTCAAAGGAGGAATTAAAATTATTAGATAGTGGAATCAAGAAACATTATATTATGTCTGACTGAAAATCTAAAATCTTGAATCCCCTATTTTTGTGCTTGGAATTTTCAAATTTTGGCTGTTGCATTTGTAATTCCATTCCAGTTCTCCTAATTTCATCTTAATTATCCCATTCTGAATTGCATAAGCTAGACATTGAGACTAGCCAAAGCCAAAAGTTTGATGCAAATTATTTTGAGGGTGAAAAAGCAACAGTCATTGTTGTTTCTCCTCTTGTCTTTTAAGAGTATTTATGCATATAGATGAGATAGGATCGAATGAAGAACTCATTTATTATTAATGATATCAAGTTTCCACAATCCATATAGCTAATTCAAATTATCATTTTTGGATTTGATTGTGTATGAGATTTTTGCATCAATGTTTCAGATCACACTCCGTGATCCATCATCAGGATAAAGAAGAGAGCTAGAAGAGAAGAGCTGAATGTATTTTGAGTACTATCCACTTCCTAATAAAATTTCTTTAGTTGTAGGTAATGAAAACATCAAAGAGCTAGAAAGTGTTTAACTTCCAATTATTTATGCAAAAATCTTATGACAATTCTTTACTTTGAAATTTTTTAGCAGTTTAAAAAATCTTGATGGAAACTGTTTATCCACAAGAGAAATAAAAATTAATTAAAGAGTTAATACAACTATGGTCAGACATTATTCAATGTCCTCTTATGTTACCATAACTGGTGTATGACATTAGTTCATCTCTTCATGTGTTATAATACTTGGTATTGTGATGGAGACTCTTAAAGATAAACCTACTTGTTCGATGTATAAAACAAAAACATTTGAAAGACTAATTAGTAATTAGTCTACGAAAATGTGAACTCTTTTGAGTTTTGAGGTAGCATTATCACTTCCTCTGTATTATTAGTGCCAAAGTAACTAGAGATTACACTTCATCCTACATGTTGTCTCTCTCTTCAAAATACCTTTTAGTAGTTTGAACTTTGGACAACCTTTCAAAACAGTCTTAATGGAGAACCCCGTACCTTATAAGCACTTGACATGCTCAGCGGCCTTCACTTGCAGTCTTCTATTTTGCAAATGCTTCACAAGTAAGATGGCCTTTGTGGTCAATATTAGTTAAAAATTAAAGCCACTAGATTACTAGAAAGCCCTCAAAATATTTACATTTGACTAAAAAATGTTGTATAAACAAGAGAAATAGAATCAAATGTATTTAGAATCTGTATGTGCAATGTTAAGCAGGTGAAGCACCTTGGAAATTTTCTAGCTGGTTGTTATCTTTTACTTTTCAAGTTTTGAAGCAGAGAGATGCATATGTAGAATTAAAGATGCAATAAATATTTAATGCAAGGAATGTAGAGGATAAAGAACAAGAGTAATATGTCTTGAGAACTTTCAATCCTTTACAATTGGAGTCTTGCATATGTCTCACATGGTTCCTTTTGTGAGGTTGAGGAGTAGTACCCTAATGGGGTGCAGGGCAATACCCCATGGGCTCAATTCGACTGTCATATTTTGACATTGACTAAAGGAAGTTGAAGATTCAATCATGGAGGAGTTAGTGTTTCATCTTCCACAACTCTTTCCCTTTTGCAATATTGTATAAGCATGCATACATATGTATGCGGCTAGATATAAGAGGAAGATTTCATGTACAAAACATTTGTATTAATAATGATATTATGTATTCTTAATCTTTCCTTTGTATCTTTTTTGAATGTTTTCCTTGATTTGTAATCTTGTTTATATATCTTCTTCCACATAGAACAAATCTAGATTCTATCACATATGAATGTAAATATGTACATGTCCACCCATATGATGATGAAGTGTATTGTGATTCCATGCTTCTTTAGGGGATAACAAAGACATGCTATGGTGAAAACATCTCCCAGTTTTCCTCTGGAAGCTGTTAATGGTGTGTTTATTATTTCCAAGCCATCCCTTGGCTTGTCATGGTTTCCTAACTGTGCCCATATGCAAATACATAGACCAAACATAAGAATATAAAGGCCAAGAGACCCAAACATCTAGAAAAGATACTAGAATTTTCAAATCAAGCTCACTACAACTACTTAATGGATTAAAAAGAAGATGCTTCTTTTTTGTAACTCAACATTACATAGGAATTTGACTCAAAGTATATGGGCATAATGCCAGAGAAGCACAATGTGATATGTTCCAACTCTTGTAGGAGGGTGTGAGTTCAATGTGGTAAATTACAATAGAACATGCACTTGCAAACAAAAATGTTGCCAACTAAATTTCTACCTTAATTTTGTGCTCCTCAAGAGTCACATCATTGGTAATGCTTACTTGAGATTGAGAAGACCTAGCCTTCCTAAGATTTCTTTATTTTGGTATGACCTACAACACTTCTATGATCTATCCATTCAGAATTCCCAACTATACTCCTCATTTTCAAAGGGAATTTATAGTGTCTATATTATCACTCATCCTAGATAATTAATAGCATTTAATCTGGTTCACTATTATTTAGTTTGATTCCAATTTTCTTTCTTTCCACATCTTTCTATGTTTCAAATTGTATAATAATTTTAAATTTTTCCTGTATATTTTAAAATTTCTAGGCATGAAGTAGGGTAATATAATTGATATTGTTTCAAGATATCACTTATACCTTTTGCATCTATGTGCATTTATGAATTGGAGAATTCTCTCTATTGCACTTCTCGGAAAACAATTTTCTATACTTTGGGATGACCTATGCAACACTTCTATTCATTTAGATTTTCAAAGCGCTTTGCCAAGGAGATTGAGTGTCTACTTACTCATCCTAGATAATTAATAGCATAATCTGGTCAATTATTATTTATTTTATTTTATTTGATTCCAATTTTCTTTTTATCACATCTTTCTTTGTCTCAAATTTTTAAATTTTTCCATGCATATTTTAATTGCTCTTATAATTTCTTGTGACATTACCATTGATGTAAAGAAAGACATGAAACAAACCATCCAATCTTGATGTTTCATTTTCCTTAAAATGGTTTGTGGTTGTGTCTTTGCTAGTGAAAACATTGAATTTTCTATGCCTTTAGCCCAAGGACTGATTAATGTCTACCAAGAAAAATGCTTATAGTTTAATCATTTTCTCAAGAAGTTTTCAATCTCTTTGATTACAACTAACATAATTTTCAGCACATAAGGGTACAAATGGGTCTGCTAACTTTGTCATCTAAAATGTGGGATTTTTGTTTATCAACACTACATTATCTATGTAGTTTCTACTAGTTTTGAAATTTAAAAGAAATTCATATAAGGCAGAGTCTAACGATTAAAATTATTATTAGATTCTAGGATCTAAAAGGCATAAGGAAACCTAAAAACAACAAGGAATTTGCAAGCAAAAATTAAAACTATGGTAGTTTACAAAGACTTGTGAAAAAATGAGTAATTTCTAAATATAAAACTACAAATATTTGTTTGTTATGTGAATTTTAATTTCCCATCTCATCCCCAATCAAGATATCATGTCCTCAACATAACAATATTCTTTAAAGACATGTTTTCTAATCTATCTAATAATATGAAAATGTTTCTCAAGACATATGATCTCATTTTTCAGATTTGAGTTATCACATAAGAACCTCGTTGACTTATTTCTCAAAATATTTACACTTTATTCTCTATCTAATAATATGAAAATATTTATAACTTTTGAATATTAATTTCATTTTCTCTTCTTTTAGATAATGGAAAATATTGATGCTCAACAAAATCAATCAGAAAATTCAGTAACAATTTCAATCATAATCTCAGATGATTATGTGGGTTCAAATGTGTACATCAAAACACCAGTTGAAAAATTAATCAAATCAATTTCTGAACATTCAGAAAAGATTATCCAAAATATCTCCTTTGTACATTAATTCTCATATATATATCACATGTACATACTTTGAAAAATAACAATGTATTTTCTTCATCATTTGTACAATAATTCTCATAAATGTATCTAATTGTATATTTTTTGTAAAAATGTATTTCATGAATTTATTATATATATAATAAACATAAAAAACTATATGAATCGAAGTCATTTATATGTTGAACTAATTATTTAATTACACGCATATCAAAAAACTATAGGAACTTAAATGATAGGCTAAAAACTTAATTTCTACTTCCATTTCATTATTTTTTCTATTCAATAAAAGTTAATTTATTAATTTCTCAATACATTTAAATATATATGTTCAATTATAAAGGTAAATTATTGTATAAACAATTATAATATATATTTTTATTACAAATAAAATTATTTAGTTTTTCATTTCATACAAAAAAAAATGACATAAATAAAATTTTATATAAATTTCACTATTTCAACTTGTAAATAGATAATTAAAATAATAAAATGAAAACATTTAAGCATACATAAAATAATATTACATATTAATAATATAAATACTCCCAAACAATCAACATGTTCCACAAAGATATCTCTCGGCGTTATTTAGATAGATTATTAAATAAGATAGCTAAACTAGTATATATTTCCAAATATATATTCTAAAACTTTGAATTTTTTTTTTAAATGTTAATGCCATTAATTCTTCATGGGGGTGAATTGTTGGTGGTGAATTTTCTAGTGATGAATGGTTGGCCCGGTGAATTTTCTCATGGTGAATTTTCTAGCAGCAAATTGCTGATGGTGAATTTGCCTGATTTAGATAAAATATTATATAAATAAATGATATATGATAGTATATAAATAAAGACATAGTTTTAAAATTAAATGTGTGTACTACTATTCACATTTTTTGATTGTTGCTCAATCAAAGCCTCAAACCAATTTGATAAGAATTAGTTATATTATTTCTTCCTTTGAACTTCTTAGAAGATGATCCCTATTTTAGAACCCATTTTTACATGAATATCCTCACACTATGAAGATCTCCAAAGATTTCAAAAGGGAAGAGAAAAGTTCTCTTTTGTGATGATTACATTGAAAATATCTCACATACCACCCTTCAAAATCTTCATATTATAACAACTATCTCATGGAGGGAGATAATTTCAAAGCGCACAGTATTAGATTAGAAAGATCCACATATAGATAGTTCTAATAGACTTGTTAAATGTTAAAAAAAACTATCTTTTCATTAGTAAATTAATAGCTGGTATGGCCAGCACCATATATTATTGATCAAAAATAATATAGCTGGATGCCTTTCGGCTAAGTTCAACCTTCGAAATGCCATACTGGCCCAGTATCAAGCAAAAAAATGATCCTACCAACCTATCTGAATCTACCCTACTCGATAATTTAAAAAACAAACTTCTACTTTTTTGCTAACCAACTTCATGATTTTCTCAAGCCTTCCTTCCTTTTAGCTTCCATGGGTCGTGCAGAGAGTGAAGATGGGGCTTGAATCCCCTCATCCCAAACCCTGAGCCGTTTCTTCCTTACACATCTATTTTGCATGGGAAGCGTGGGACTTAACTAGGCATTCTAGTTTGCATCTCCTATGTGTTGGGCCATTTGCAACCTCCTCCACGTCCCGTCCATCATCTTCTATCCAGTCTTCTCTTGAATCCGGTAGTACCGGGGTCACCATAGTATTACTATCCTCCTCGTCACTATCCACTTCGAAACCCTCCTGAGCCATGTAGTTTCCCAATTTCTCCTTTGCCATAGGCAGAAGGAGGCCCGCTACGTGGAGGAGGAAGTTAATGTTTCTATTGATGTCCCTGCACTACTCCTCCAATTCCTTTGGCTCTACTGTTGACAAAATCAAAAATTTAGGGACTGGCCTCCCTCCTTGTCTCTTGAGCAGGTAGTAGTGTTGTGGCATAGGAATTCGCCCAAACTCATCAATATTGTCCAATACTACATCAATTTCCCCCAAGTACATATGTTTGAACAACTGATGACAGAGGTTCTTTATCCTTGGCTTCGTCATACCCCTGTAGAGTGCGAGGGCTAAGAACATCTCAGGGATGTCAGTATTGAGCCGATGCTTATGGTATGACCAAATGAACTCCCGGCCCAACACCTCCCAAACTGCATGAATGACCAACTTCTCCTTCACCGAGAGGAGTCCATGCAACCTGACGTTCGACACTTCTCCCTAAAATGGCACCATGGTTGTAGTTGTCTCTAGACACACAGGTGTATCCATCTTCTATCTTTTCCACCTATACTTCACCAGATGCTTCTCTGCTACTCTTCCAGTTGTGACTTTTTTTGCATATCATGTCCTCAACATAAATTTTGAATATTAATTTCATTTTCTCTCCTTTTAGATAATGGGAAATATTGATGCTCAAAAAAATCAATCAAAAAAATTAGTAACAAGTCCAATCATAATCTCAGATGATTATGTGGGTTCAAATGTGTACATCAAAACACCAATTAAAAAATTAATCAAATCAATGTTTGAACATTCAAAAAAGATTATCCAAAATATCTCCTTTGTACATTAATTCTCATATATATATTGAACATCTACATACTTTGAAAAATAACAATGTATTTTCTTCATCATTTGTACAATAATTCTCATAAATGTATCTAATTGTATATTCTTTATAAAAATGTATTTCATGAATTTATTATATATATAATAAACATAAAAAACTATATGAATCAAAGTCATTTATATGTTGAACTAATTATTTAATTATACGCATATAAAAAAACTATAGGAACTTAAATGATAGGCTAAAAACTTAATTTCTACTTCCATTTCATTATTTTTTCTATTCAATAGAAGTTAATTTATTAATTTCTCAATATATTTAAATATATATGTTCAATTATAAAGGTAAATTATTATATAAAAAATTATAATATATATTTTTATTACAAATAAAATTATTTTATTTTTCATTTCATACAAAAAAAAATGACATATAAATAAAATTTTATATAAATTTCACTATTTCAACTTGTAAATAGATAATTAAAATAATAAAATGAAAACATTTAAGCATACATAAAATAATATTACATATTAATAATATAAATACTCCCAAACAATCAATATGTTCCACAAAGATATCTCTCGGCGTAATTTAGATAGATTATTAAATAAGATAGTTAAACTAGTATATATTTCCAAATATATATTCTAAAACTTTGAATTTTTTTTTTTAAATGTTAATGCCATTAATTTTCCGTGGGGGTCAATTGTTGATGGTGAATTTTCTAGCGATGAATTGTTGGCCCAATGAATTTTCTCATGGTGAATTTTCTAGCAGTAAATTGTTGATGGTGAATTTGCTTGATTCAAATAAAATATTATATAAATAAATAATATATGATAGTATATAAATAAAGACATAATTTTAAAATTAAATGTGTGTAATACTATTCAAATTTTTTGATTGTTGCTCAATCAAAACCTCAAACCAATTTGATAAGAATTAGTTATATTATTTCTTCCTTTGAACTTCTGAGAAGATGATCCCTATTTTAGGACCCATTTTTACATGAATATCCTCTCACACTATGAAGATCTCCAAAGATTTCCAAAGGGAAGAGAAAAGTTCTCTTTTGTGATGATTAAATTGAAAATATCTCACATACCACCCTTCAAAATCTGCATATTGTAACAACTATCTCATGGAAGGAGATAATTTCAAAGCGCATAGTATTAGATTAGAAAGATCCACACATAGATAGTTCTAATAGACTTGTTAAATGTTAAAAAAAAAACATCTTATTAACCAACTATTTAACCATTTTAATTATAAAATATAATTTAATCTTTAAATTACTAAAATTTTAACTATTGGAAAAAATATCTATATATATATATATATATATATATATTCACATAAATAAATTTGAAAGTGCCATGGAACTAAATTTTATAGTGTAAAATGTGTAAAAACCTCTGATCCAAAAATAAAGGCAAACCTTCTCTATGTGAAAAGCATTGGATATACAACAATGCAAACTATAAACAATACAATGCAATTGCATGGCACTAGTTGAATTTTTGTGATATGGTAAAATTTGTTGTACTGGTTTTTAGTACAAAAGTAAAAAGTTTCCATTGTTGGGCCCTTCCATCAAATATTATATTTGATAGAATATCTTATAGATAAATGTGTTCCTTCTTGTCATTTGATCAAATTAGGTAGTCAATGTATAGGGGAGAGGACCCAGTAGTTAAGCATGTTTCAATAGTTGAGATAGTAGTTGTTTATATAATGCCCAATAGTTGTGACATGACTACCCTAGCTTAAACAAAATGTATTCCTTTGATCTAAAAATCAGCCAATCATGTGATGCCACATCAGTGCTCAACTACCCATGATGTGAATGCACAAGTATCGGTAGAACTTTTTTTTAGGCCTTTTTGGACACCTTGATAAAAACCATGTTGATGTGGCCCTGAAACAAAAATTATAAGCCGGAGAATTGCCAAGTAAGTTGTAAAAAATCTGGAGTGATTTGAAATTTCCACGTAGGATTTTGAGAAGCGCAAAATTAGGGTGCACAACTATTGGATCCTCTCCCCTAGTACATAACTCAATTTTTTTTGCCACAACTATGACACAGTGAACTAGTTCAATAATGATTAAAAAATCTTAGAAAGAGAGAAATTCTTTGATACACAATAGTGAATCCAAGGCTTTTGTCTAGTTAGGAAACTCATGGTTTTCTATAAATTCTTAATTCCAACATGGAATAAGCATACATAAGATTATTCTCTTTATCTCTAAGAAAAGTGATTCTAAAGACGTTCAGTCTCCTACGATGGGGTGTATGCACTGTTTGAGCTTTTCAAGTATATAATGCCAAGCAGATCTTGGGCCTCTGCAATCTTTTTCATGAATGTGACTCCAAAGTTTGTACAAATCATCCTTGTGCTTGGATCCAAATATGCACAATCATATTTATGAAAGACTATATAACACTGAGAATAATTGAATCCTTTTTCTCAAGAATCCCTTATATACTAAATTCTGTGAAACAATTTTATTCCTTTTCTAAAATGAAGAAAGCTTACAGGAATGATTATTCTTCCAGTGAGAATAACTTATTTGTAATGTTTTCCTTTCTTCACCTTTAACTTTTGATTAAGAGGTATGGGCATCCATCAATCCTTGCCCATGAATAGAAACAAATGGGCTAGCATAGAAAATGCCATTGCATAATCATAGGCACAAATAGAGACTAAATCCTTGGTATGGAATCTCTAAGTACTTTTCAGGTGAGATATACAAGTTAGTGAGACCATGCAATCCCTCAGAGAGAGGGAGGCACACTCAATAGTATTGTATTCTTAGAAGAGAGATTAATGGGCTATGCTTGATCAAGAGCCTATAAGTCCTCAAGGGAGGTCACTGCCACTGTTATAATAATTATTATTTGCTTTTTGTTTTTACAAAGTCTAAGCACAGCTACTCTTGAGTTTCACCAACTGTACAATAATCTTGTCAACTTTCTTTACGTGGAGAAAGTTTCGTTTGACTACATATTTTTTTAACTATTCAATCTTTTTACTAAGAGAGGGAGGCACATTATTTTTGAAATAATACCAGTGTTATGTTATTAGAAGTATTCAATAATATGAATATTTTTGTTGTGTTTCCAATAAAGTAAATGAAAGGTAGATAATAGTTTATATAACGAGTTCATGGTAAATTGGAGCAATAAGGAAATGTTGGACTACAGAAAAGTGGATGCTTATTTGGATCATTTCAAGGGTAGTAGCTCAAGGCATGCAATTGCTCTCAATCATGTCTAGATTTTTCCAATGGATTGAGGCAATTTCTCCAGTCAACTGATAACAATGGGAAAAGTCTTTATATTGAAGGACAAAGGTAGAGACAAAAGAAAATTACATAGACAAAAAAATTCACACACACAGAAAAAGATTATTTATATTTATAAAATTTTCTCACACCAGCTACAGCTGAAAATTTTGCTTCTTCTGAGTAATATTGATTTCTCTCTACATCCTACAAAATTTACAACTTCACATCAACTATATAGGACATACACGGATAAAAAAATTAATCACAAAAATTAAAGACATTTAAAATATCCAAGTGTCATTGTCAAAAACACATTAAAAACTTGTCCTATCGATATAAATAAAAGCCAACTCAAACTCCATAAAGTATCGCCCCCAAACGAAGCCAAACCGCTTTACCGCAAAGGAGAGAGAATGCCCTAGCGGTACTGCGGGGTACCGCCCAATAGCAAGGGGCATTGAGGGAGACTGCGGGGTCGTGGTTAAACATGCTACCATGATTGGCCAAGCAGTAAGCCATGGTGTGGAGGAGAACACCACGCCATTGCGAGCAGTTAACATATAGACCACGGCATAGCGGTAGCACCACCCCAACGGTTAACCCGCTCAACCACGACCAACAAATAGTGAGGTCGCGGTATCGTGGTCAACACTATGGTACTGTGAGTTGAATGTCAAAGTTGGCGCAGGCATGAGGTAAGAGATGGAAAGAGGCGTGGGAGTTGGGTCAAATACCAACACTTCCCCTTGATCGCAACTTCTATGTTCTTTAATGCCCAGTCACTCTCTTTGAAATATGAATGTCTCTTTTCCCAATGCCTTAGTAAAGATGTATGCTTGCTGCTCATCCGACTTGGAAAATTCCAAGGTAATCTCCCCAACGTTGATCAGCTCCCTAATGAAGTGATAGCGTGTGTCAATGTGCTTGCTTCGTTTGTGAAACACTAGATTTTTTGAGAGTGCAACTGCTGAGTTGTTGTCACAGTAAATTCTTGTTGCTTCCAACTATTCATTCTGAAGCTCTTTTAATACTCTTCTCATCCAGACATCCTGGCATGATGCACTTGTTGCATCTATGTATTCAACTTTTGTTGATGACAATGTAACAATTGGCTGCTTTTTCAAAGCCCATGAGACAACTCCAATGCCAAAATGGAATACATATCCAGACATGCTCTTCATGTCATCAATTCTCCCAATACAATCACTGTTTGTATAACCAATTAGCTTGAATTCATCTGAGATGGAATACTGAATGCCATAATTCTTTGTTCCACTGATATATCTCAGAATTACTTTTCCAACCTTCCAGTGTGTATCCTTTGGTATTTCCATGAATCTGGATATTACACTGACTGCATACATTATGTCTGGCCTTGTGGCTATCAAATACATAAGACTCCCAACTAGTTTTTTATACAAGGTTGAATCGACATCTGAACCTATATCCTCTTTTCTCAACTTCAAACCAGTCACCATAGGAGTGGGTATAGGTTAACAATTTAACATATGAAATCTTTTCAAAACATCACTTGCATACTTAGCCTAAGAAATAAAAATACCATTTTCATCTTGATTTACCTCAATACCTAGAAAGAATTTCATCAAACCCAAGTCTATCATTTCAAATTCTTTCATCATGGCTCCTTTAAAAAAATCAACTGATAGATCTCCAATAAAGACTAAATCATCTACATACAGGCATATAATCAAGATTTCACCTTTTTCATTCATTTTGGTATACAATGTATGCTCACTATTGCATCTGATGAAGCCATTTTGTATAAAATAACTGTCAATCCTATTGTACCAAGCTCTTAGGGCTTGTTTAAGGCCATACAACGCTTTCTTCAGCTTGTAGACTTTGTGTTCTTGGCCCAATAAGTCATACCCAGGTGGTTGTTCAACATAAACTTCTTCTTCAAGATAGCCATTTAAAAATGCTAATTTCTTATCCATTGGTGAACTAACCATTTGTTTTGTGTTGCTATGGCCAGTATCATTATAACTATGTCAAGACGTGCTACAAGTGCAAAAGTCTCTATATAATCAATTCCAGGTTGTTATGCATAACCTTTTACAACTAATCTTGCTTTTTGCTTCTGCACTTCACCGTTTGCATTCAATTTCATCTTGTAAATCCATTTGACTCCTATTACATCCTTGTCTTTTGGAAGACTCTGCAACTCCCATGTTTGATTATTTTCAATTTTAATCAATCTCTTAATCCAATGCAGTTATCCACTTATCTTCTTTAATTGCATCTTCAAAATTCATTGGATCTTCAGCTTGAGAATAAAATGCAAAAAGGGTATACTATTGTGAATTATTTTCACCTTCATTCTAATTGTAGATATCACTAATGTTTCTGATTTTATGTCTTCTCATACTTGCCAGTGTTGGATTTGATAGATCACTTCAATTTGCTGATTGTGGACTTGAAGGTCCTATGCCAGAAGTTCTTGTTGTAGATGGTGTCTCCATTCCTCTCATTGCTTCTCTCACATTGCTTGAAGGTGTTACTTTTTTACCACTTGCTTGAGCTTGAATTGGATTAGAAGAGTTCACAGTAGTAGGAACATTTGCTGGAACAAAAATTTCATTTTCCTCTTGAGGGATACTAACAAATACATTAATTGTGCATTCTCTACTTCCATCCCATGCTTCATCTTCAATAAACTATACATCTCTACTGATTATAAGCTTCTTAGTTGTTGGAATATAAAGCTTATATGCTTTGGATTCATCACTATATCCAATAAATATACATTTATCTCCTTTATTGTCTAACTTCCTTCTCAATTCATCAGGTACATGTGTGTATGCAACACTTCCAAAAACTCTCATATGTGAGACATTGTGCTTTCTGCCAGTCCATGATTCTTTAGGTATAATGTTCATAACACTTCTTGTTGGACATCTATTCATTAAATATGTTGCACATGATACAACTTCAGCCCAAAATTCATTTGACAAATGTTTAGCTCTCAACATACTCCTAGCCATTTCCATGATAGTTTTGTCCTTCCTCTCAGCTACCCCATTTTTCTGAGGTGTATATCTTGTAGTGAACTGCTTATGAATACCATGATCTCTGCAAAAATTTAAAAACTCTTTTGAAATATATTCTCCTCCTCTATCTGTTCTCAGAACTTTAATGTAATGACCACTCTATTTTTCAGCAAGAGATTTGAACTGACGAAATAAATCAAACACTTCACTCTTATGCTTTAAGAAATAAACCCATGGCTTCCTTGAATAGTCATCTATAAAAGTTAGAAAATAAACATTACCACCTACTGAAGGTGTCTGCATTGGACCAAAAAGATTTGAATGAACAATTTCTAAAGGGGATTTAGCTCTTGTTGACTTCCCCACTGGGAATGACTCTCTATGTTGCTTTCCTAGAATACACCCTTCACAAATTCTCTCAGGTTTTTCAATTAAAGGTATTCCCTTGACCATACACTTCCTATGGAGAAAATTTAGACCACCAAAATTCAAATGACCAAATCTTAAATGCCACAGCCAATTTTCATCTTTTACTTTTTCCTAAAAGACAGTCTGCATTACAGTTGTAATCTCTTGTGCTTGTGCATAATGTGTGCTCAAATCTTGCTGAATTCTCAAAGGAAAAATTATGTTGTTTGTCATCTTGATCCTAGCAATTAACTAACTACTTGGGTATTTGTCTAAAATTGTGCACAGTCCATTTTTTAAGGTCACTCTATAACCCTTTTGAACTAACCATCCTACACTCATCAAATTGTGTTTAAGACCTAACACGAAATACACATCTAAAATATACTTTTGCTCCCCTTGCTTGGTTAGAATATTAACATTTCCCTTTCCTTTTACTAACACTTTGTTGTCATTACCCAATGTAACATCAGACTTAATATTTTCATCTAAACTTGTGAAAAATTCTAAATTTCCTGTCATGTGATTACTACAGCCTGAGTCTAAGAACCAAACATCTTTTTCACTAGCTTGTGCTACATTATAGGCTAGAAACATTGTACTCTTATCTGGTTTTTGGTCTTGACTCTCTTTTGTAAAATTTGCATTCTATCTACCAAAATCATGGTGTTTTTTCCTACACTCATTCATATAATGTCCAAATGTTTTACAGTAGAGGCATTGGACTTGAGACTTTTCATACCTTTGACCTTGAGGTTGATTCTGAGATGGATTTTGGCTGCTAACTCTTCCACTTGAACTTGACAGGCTGTTTCTTCCACCTCTGTTGAAACTTCTTCCTCTTCCTCTGAAATTTGATCTTCCTCTGCCTCTTCCTTGATTTATTGATGTTTGTGACTCGAACGCATGCTCTTATGACATATTTGTTGTTCTGCTCAGCCTGTTCTCATTAGAAATGATTGAAGCATAAAGCTCATCAACTAAATATTGGGTGAGGTCCTTTGTCTCCTCTATAGTTACTGCAATTGATTCAAATTTTATGGGTAAACACCTCAAAATCTTCTCTACCACTTTGACATCTTCTAGTGTCTCACCATGTGTTCTAATCTGGTTCACCGGTCCAATTATCTGGGTGAAATATGAATCTACAGACTCATTATCCTTCATGTACAGAGTCTCAAACTCTCTTCTCAGTATTTGTAACTTTGCAGTGTTGACTTTCTCCATTCCTTGATATGCACTTTGAAGTATGTCCCATGCTTGTTTGGACCCGGTTGTAGCTGAAATTCTTGGAAAAATGCTCTCATGCGCTCCTTGTAGAATAAAAAAGTGAGCTTTTGAGTCCTTGTTGTTGTCTTTCAGTAGATCTTTCTCTGCTTGTGTCAAGGCATTGAATGTTGTTGCATCTGTTGGCTCTGGAAAACCATTTTCAACAAACTCCCATAAATATTGTGAACAAAATAAAGCTCTCATTTTTATTGACCAGTAGTCATAATTTTTCCCATTTAACTGAGGGATTTGGGGATTAGTTAAGCTTGTGCTTGCAGCCATTTTCAAATAAAATATAAGACACTCTAAGACAATCTGCAGATATGAGGAACCTGCTTTGATACCACATGAAGGACAGAGGTAGAGACAAAAGAAAATTACATAGACAAAAAATTTCACACACACAGAAAAATATTATTTATATTTATAAAATTTTCTCACACTAGCTATAGTTGCAAATTTTGCTTCTTTAGAGCAATATTGATTTCTCTCTACTTCCTACAAAATTTACAACTTCACATCAACTATATAGGACATACACGGCTAAAAACATTAATCACAAAAATTAAAGACATTTAATATATCCAGGTGTCATTGTCCAAAATACATTAAAAACTTGTCCTATCGATATAAATAAATGCCATCTCAAACTCCATAAATTACCATCACCAAACGAAGCCAAACCGCTTTATTGCGGAGGAGAGAGAATTCCCTTGCAGTACTGCGGGGTACCGCCCAACAACAAGGGGCATTGAGGGAGACCGCAGGGCCACAGTTAAATGTGCTACTGCAAATGCACTACCGCGGTTGTCCAAGCAGTGAGCCGTGATGTGGCGGAGAACACCGTGCCACCACGAGCGGTTAACATAAAGACCACGGGACAGTGGTAGCACTGCCCCAGTGGTTAACCCGCTCAACCGTGAAAAAAATAGTGAGGTTGCGGTATCGCGATCAACATTGTGGTACCGTGAGCTGAATTCAAAGTCGGCACGGGCATGGGAGTTGGGTCAAATCCCAACACTCCCCCTTGATCACAACTTTCACGTTTTGTAATGCCCAATCACTCTCTTTGAAATATGAATGTCTCTTTTCCCAGTGCCTTAGTAAAGATGTATGCTTGCTACTCGTTCGACCTGCAAAATTCCAAGGTAATCTCCCCAACGTTGATCAGCTCCCTGATGAAGTGATAGCATGTGTCAATATGCTTGTTCCATTTGTGAAACACTGGATTTTTTGAGAGTGCAATTGTTGAGTTGTTGTCACAGTAAATTCTTGTTGCTTCCAACTATTCATTTTGAAGCTCTTTTAATACTCTTCTCATCTAGACGGCATGACATGATACACTTTTTGCATCTACGTATTCAACTTCTACTGATGACAATGTCACAATTGGTTGGTTTTTCGAAGCCCATGAGACAACTCCAGTGCCAAAATGGAATACATATCCAAATGTGATCTTCTTGTCATCAATGCTCCCAGTATAATCATTGTATGTATAACCAGTAATCTTGAATTCATCTGAGCTAGAATACTAAATTCCATAATTCTTTATTCCACTAATATATCTCAGAATTATTTTTCCAAGCTTCCAGTGTGTATCCTTTGGTGTTTCCATGAATCTGGATATTAAACTGACTGCATACATTATGTCTGGCCTTGTGGCTATCAAATACATGAGACTCCCAACTAGCTATTTATACAAGGTTGAATCAACATCTGAACCTATATCCTCTTTGCTTAGCTTCAAACCAGTCACCATAAGAGTGGGTGCAGTTTTATAATTTAACATATGAAATATTTTCAAAACATCACTTGCATACTTAGCCTGAGAAATAAAAATTCCATTTTCATCTTGGTTTACCTCAATACCTAGGAAAAATTTCATCAGACCCAAGTCTATCATTTCAAATTCTTTCATCATGGCTCCATTAAACAAAGCAACTGACAGATCTCCAGTAAAGATTAAATCATCTACATATAGGCATATAATCAAGATTTCACCTTTTTCGTTCATTTTGGTATACAATGTAGGCTCACTATTGCATCTGATGAAGCCATTCTATATAAAATAGTTGTCAATCCTGTTGTACCAAGCTCTTAGGGCTTGTTTAAGGCCATATAGTGCTTTATTCACCTTGTAGACTTTGTCTTCTTGGCCCAATAACTCATACCCAGGTGGTTGTTCAACATAAACTTCCTCTTCAAGATGGCCATTTAAAAATGTTGATTTCACATCCATTTGGTGAACAAACCATCTATTTTTTGCTGCTATGGCCTGTATCATTCTGACTGTGTCAAGACATGCTATAGGTTCAAAAGTCTCTGTATAATCAATTACAGGTTGCTATGCATAACCTTTTACAACTAATCTTGCTTTGTGCTTCTGCACTTCACTGTTTGCATTCAATTTTGTCTTGTAAATCCATTTGACTCCTATTACATCCTTGTCTTTTGGAAGACTCTGCAACTCCCATGGGTAAGAGTACCAAGATGGTTCCCAAAAAGGGGACTTAAGTGGACAACTTTTTTTTGAAATCAGGAAATACTGACCTTGGACGTGAAATTGAGGATACTTAGACTCAAAATTTTGAGATGGAACAAAAAGAAGGATTCAAGTGCTTCAAGTCTACTTTCTAAACTACTAATTTATTTTGAAAATGGTTGAGATTAAGGGGTTCAAATGAGGGATGTACACAAATTGGTGTTGTTTTTGTCAGAAAAACATAACATAGCAACTCTTGTATGACCCTCGTACAGTGATTTTTTTTTTATTATTTTTAAAATCGCAATACTCAGAAGTTAGCTAACAGTATGTAGTTGATGCACGATTTTTCTGATAATTTTTTAATGAATATTTGATTTTTCACTAATTTGCAAAGTGGACATATCCTGAAAATAGAATTTTGGCCGTGCTACCCCTACAAATTTTGGAAACTAATTGATTTGTTTTTTTTAATTTTTTTTAAATTTTGTAGAATGGAGTCTAGTTTCTAAAAATGTAATTTATTTGAAAAATTGATTAACGGTTAATTTATAACAAAAATATTACCAAACGCTGCTTTTTGGCAAAAAAAAGAGATACAGTTAAAATAAATTATGGATGAACGACTTAAAATTTTCAAAAAGTGAAAAAAATTACATCGTTGGATAGCTAAGAGATAACCCAACATTACCCATGTGCTCGATTTTTTTGATATTGAACCACGTGCAGTCCTAACAGTGAGCACGAACTCAATTGTGAGAAATATGGTGGATTTTTTAAAAACACATCTCTGGTCGTTGGGAATGCCCTCCAAGCCTTTGGGTTGGTATTCCAAGGAAAATACCAAGCCTAAGGCTCGGTAATTCCCAAAGCAAGATATAATGTGAGTGCATTATAACGCGCTCGCGTTATATCTCACTTTTGACATGGTTTTTGCTTCTGCGGGGAACATGTCTACTAGCACGTTATAACCCGCTCACGTTATGTCTTACTTTATGTTAAATTCTAATATATTAATGTGTGCTGATATATTTTTATGTACATGTATGTCATGTATGTATTATGCTTGTATGTATGCATTTATGTATGTCTTTAGACGAAGGGAGAATTTAGAGAGAGTCTAGAGAGATGGAGAGGGGGTCGAAGTGAGAGTTTAAGAGAGAGGGAATGGGAGAGAAGGGATTGGATTGAGGGGGACTTAGCTAGGTAAGGTGGGAGGGATAGAGGGAGGGAGAGAGAGAGAGGGGGGTGGGGGAGAGAGAATTGATGGAGAGGGAGAGAGAGAGAGAGAGGTGGGTGGGAGAGAGAGAATTGAGGAGAGGGAGAGAGAGAGAGAGAGAAAGAGAAAGAGAGAGTTATGTAGGTAGGGTGGAAAGGGAGAGACTTGAGAGTGTGAGGGGGGAGAGGGAGAGACTTGAGAGTGTGAGGTAGTGAGAGGGAGTGTGAGAGAGAGGGAGTGGGAGAGAGAGGGAGTGTGAGTGAGAGACTTGAGAGAGGGAGAGGGTGTGAGATGGAGTGACCTGATAGAGGTAGAGAAAGAGGGAGGTGGAGTGAGAGGGACTTATCTAGGTAGGGTTGGAGGGATAGATAGAGAGAGGGGAGAGAGACAAAGAGAGAGTTACCTAGGTAGGTTTCCAGAGGGAGAGACCTTAGAGAGAGAGGGTGTGGGAGGAAGAGACATGAGAGAGAGGGAGAGAGAGGTAGTGGGAGAGAGTGGGATGGAGTGGGAGGGACATAAAGAGAGATGGATAGAGGGAGTGAGAGAGGGTGGTAGGGATTGATTGAACGAGAGGTTTGTAGAAAGATGGAGGCGATAGATAGAGACAATTAGAGAAGGTGGGAAGGAGGGAGAGGTGAGATGTATAGATAGAGAGAAAGTGATAGGGGTTGAGGGTATAGGGTTGAGGGATTAGGGTGGAGGACCTATAGGGTTGATGGTTTCTAGGGTATTAGGGTTTAAGGTTTGAGGGCTGATGGAATAGGTTTGATGGTAGAGGGTATTTGGTTGAGGGTATAGGGTAGAAGGTTTAAGGTTTAAGCGTTTAGGGTTGAAGGGTTTGGGGTTAAGGGTTTACTTGGTTGAGGGTAGAGGGTTTAGGGTATAGGTTTGAGGGTATATGGTTGAAGGATTAGGTTCAAGGTCCAATGTAAGGGGTAGAGGGTTTAGGGTTTAAGGATTGAGGGTTGAGGGATTAAGGGTTGAGAGTTGAGAATTGAGGGTTGAGTGTTTAATGTATAGGGTAAAGGGTAGAGGGTT
>CM021109.1:429122968-429153070 GCA_007115665.2 Sequoiadendron giganteum | reverse complement strand
AAAAATATTATCCCTTAATATCGGCTTCTAAACTCTCTATGCATATATCAAGGATGATAGCAAGGATATCAAGTTATAGTAATGTCATGATCTTGATATAATGTATGAATTTAAATATTCTACTACTTAATCAACCAATATTCATAAATTTGATGCTCAAATCCTTATTTAATGTTCTATAAAATATAAAGATTCATTTTATTTCATTTTAAACATTAACACTACAGTAATAGAGCACCTAAATATACATAAGTAGTAAAATTATAATTTACAACCATAGTATACTATGTACATAGTAGAAAATACATCTCTCTAATAAATTTTTTATCCTCAAGATCAAAAATAGTATACTAACATATCCCTATATCCCTATTTTAAATAACATATGTAACATTATTCAAATAAAATCATGAAAAAGATCTACTCATAATCCTAGTGACATACAACCAAATTCAATGAGTGTTAACTCGGTAATACCATCTCTAATATCCACAACCTAAAATATTGGTCACATAAAATTAATCAAGTAGTACTATTTATTTATTGTCATCAAAAGAGAATTAAATAGGCTAGTTAGGGTTTATGTCCCTTTTTGTGTGTGTGTGTGTGTTGTTACTAGTATGGTTATCTATATTAAAATAGGTGAATTATGATCAAATGAACTAATTGTATCATTTTTTTTGGAATTTATAGAATAAAATGAAAGAAATAGAAAGTGGATTTGGAGAAGAGATATAGAGAGGAACCTGACACTAAAATCTAGAGAATAATTGGCAAGACAGGGGTATTGGGTGCCCTAGTCTAGAAGTGTTGAAATCTACAGTTTTAGGACCTACATAGGTGTACCAATATCTGAAGTTCTCTAACAATAGAAATCAAAATTCAAAGCCTGATAGAGCTTAGGTAATAAATGTGACCTAATTTGTTGATGATGAGTCCTTGAAACATGCATTGGAGTTTAGGATCCTAGAGTTGTTAAATCAACTTCAATCTTTAGCAAATCTATAAACCTATAAAATAGTTAGAGGGAGAAAGGTTGTTCCATATAGGGGATTGCCTTGGTCAAACCCTATGTTAATGTTCCCACCTCCACAAAAACTATGATGATAGATGATAAAGAGTGTGAGCTCCCAAGGGACTAGAGGCAAGAAAAATGAAAAATGATAATGAAAACATATGAGGGGTGTATTATTACAACTCATATTTAAAGCTCTTGTTGGATTAATGTAGTTGTATCAATCTCATACAAGTAGGATGGAGTATCTTTAATATCCTGCAATTGTTAGTCCATATGATAATGATAATAAATAAGAAGTATATTACAATAATTGAAAATGAAATTTTATTTAGGTTGTTGACTATAATTTACTGTAATTATGTTACTTATCTTATTATTTTCTTGCTTTTGATGTTGCATTAATCACTTTAGAGTTGCTAGACAGATATTAAGATTTATTAGAATTGATTAGGGGTTAAAAGGAAGGGAATCACTTATATACATGAATATAAATATGTTTCAAATTATCCTTTTTGATAGGCCAACAAATGAATTTAAATTATTAAACATATTCAGTTTGATAATTAAATTTGAATTTTTGGGCATGAATAGATAGAATAGGGGTCTTGGGCACCCAAGTCTAGAAAAATTTCACTCTTCAAAAGTATGAAAATTAAGGATGTACTTAAGTTTCCCAAAATGTTAAAAATAGGTACATCACAAACACAATTAGATACATGCTCTAAAGAGGGCACCAAACCTAGTGTAGAATTGTAAGGGGTGACCATTTATGACACTAGATTTAGCCCCCACTTTAGTGAGGGAATGAAGTTGCATTCATACTCAAACTAAAGTATGAAGAATATATATCTCTTTATTAAAATTCTAAAGAGGTAGGGTTACTCGAATCTAGGAGATGTGATAGCCCCGAGATATAGGATCCTATAAAACCACAATTTCAAGATAAAAGGTCATATACATAAATATATCACACACAAGATGAGGCAAAATTCAAACATGTATGACGTATACATTGATAAAACAATAGAGTGCACATAAAGAATACATGAATAATACATGCACCATACCCAAAGTATATATGAAGTATACATAAAAGCATATAAACATATATAAAGCATAAATAAAGAGAAAAAAAATACAATAATGTTAGTACATATGTCTCAAGAATTTTTTTTTTATTCAATTGTAACATGTGCATTGTTCTACATAGTAACTTTCCTATGTTTTAACCTCAAGTAAATATTTTAAGCATCCAACCTTAATGAGAAATGAAAATTTTCTATTCAAATATAAGGATAGAATGCACATTTAAAATAAACATCATTCCAAACTTTCCAATTGCATATATCAAAGTATAATTTTTTTCCAATATATTGACTTCATAGTACATAATTTCATGATAACATTTCTCTTTTAAAATATTTTCATAGTAATGGATACAAAAATACATAAAAGGCTCCACTAAGCTTACTGGCAATAGATATACGAATGTTCCAGGTGCCCTCCATCAAATCTTGGTCACCAAATAATGAGGAGAAGCATCATTCAAGTTCTTTTCCACCAACCATAGACTAACTGTAGTTCCCCACACATCTACAAAACTTGGTAAGATGGCCCTACCCTTCGATGAAGAGATTGGTTTGGTAACCTCATAATAATAATGACCTTTCGTAAGCTTGGTGTTGTGTCCTAGATATCTAGAACTATCACACAATGGCTACAACCTACCATATGGAATTACCTTCCTAGTATGTAAACCCAGATCATAGTGAAGTAATAGTGCAAATAGCAGAAACTTACACTACTTTAGCCAAAGTATTCATCACCCCTAATTTAGGATGGACATCACACGCTCACCCACCTTCCTATCTCAATTTGTATTTGAACATTCATATTATATGCATAGGCTATCCCCTTTCACCATTGATTAATCTAACCCTAGGAACAACCTATTATCTCTTACATTTACTATGACACTTATTCTAAGTAATTCAAAGTGATTCTAGGACTCATATAAGTTAAGCATCTGCTATATAAGCCTATATAAATTATAGTATTTAACGCTATTATAAACACCAATTTTTTTATTATAGAATATATATATACATACAATCAAATAGTAATGATTCCTAGACTGGTTACATCAATAAATCTTTCACTTTCACATAGGAAGAGAATAACCTTTCCAAAGTAAACAATTTAACAATTTTCCAAACAAGGAAAACAAGAACACGCAATATTTTTTAATTCATACAAAACATTAAAGAGTAGACATCAACATGCCTATTTATCCAAAGCTCCAATCAATTAAAGTGGATCCTAGCTCAGCCTTCCCAAAACTAGCAAGCAATCCCCAACTACATCTCTTCCACTCACCAAAATATTACACCTAAAACCTTCTCACAAACTCTCAAAAATCTCACAAACTCTCAAACGCATAAAATTAGAACAAGAACTCGGAAAATAAGAATCAAGTGTGCATAATGAATCCCAATTGAGGGAGAGATCACATCTATTTATACACAAATGTGAGCAATTGTAGGCTAAAAACAAGCTATCATATATATAACACTTCTCAATCCAAAAGGTTTGACTCAACAAGAAGAAGAAAAGGTGGCAACTAAAATCATTACACAGTAAACACATGCACAACCAGTTTTCACTATGAAGAATGAGTCGCCCATTCAAATGGACAACAATAATTACAATAATAAATGAAAAGTTAATGTCTTCTATAGGTGGACTCATTTGGCCAACTTCTTATTTAAAAATTTCTCATAATTCAATCTACTTCATATGCTAGAATTCATATTGTAGTTTAGACTTCTAATTGGTTCACACTATTCACAAGTTGGTGCCACATTATAACTTACACACCCTATTCTTTTGGTTTCTATTTGCTAATGACCAGGTCAAAGTTTCCTATACATTGCACATCCACTTTTCCCTCATATTTGACTCAGTCTTTGGCAGATTTAACTTACACATTGGTTTGCATTTGATATCATGCACTTTACTCCAGCGTTGCCAATGTTTCACATTACTCAACTCATTTTAAAAACTGTAAGAATTGCTTATGTTTATGCGTTGCTTCAAATTTAAGCACTATTCCCTTTATCTAAGTACCATATACTATATGTACATATGCTATGCACTATACATAGTAGATGTTGTGTTTAATATGCTATGTGCTTAGTAAATTATTCAATGCTATTTGAAATCATTAACACATATATTTAATATTTATATAAATATATATATATGTATATATATATATCAACTTATAAGTTTATAAAATACTTTATTCAATATGTGAATACACATTCACATATTCTCATATTTTACATGTTGATGCATGTATATATATACATATATACATATGTGTATATATTAATATACTAGCATGGACATTTCCTTTTCATCAATACATATGTGTATGTTTATATATATATATATATATTTATATACTATGTATCATTCCTTGATATTTAGAGACATATATTCACAATCACATCGATCTACATATATACATGAAGTGTAAATATATATGTATATATGTGTCTTTTTTTCCATTCAATATCCCGATGCATATGGGTAATCTATCCATGAGCATGCAAAAATATGTCTATCTACATATACTCATGTGTATGAGTTTATCATTGACACATACATATATAAATACACATTTTATGTATATATATCCCATCAATTATTTATATAAAATCATAAAGAAGGACTCACATCTAACAAGGAGATTCAAACACATCACCTGAATCAAAAAATTCAAAGATGAAATCACAATGTCTTCTAACCATACTCAAACAAGACCAAAGGTAACTTACTATTTCTGAATTAATTGACCCGACTCGACCAAACCAGAAGTGAGTCTGTGAAAGCTTAGTTTAGGTCTTATTAAGGGTTACTAGACCAAGTTCTTCTCCTGAGTGATACTTCCCCTCTCTTCTGAAGGCTTGATTCTATTCCTACATCCAACTTAGTACATTGAAATAGTAGTTATTGTTAGGGTTAGAAGGTAGATATCTAAAATTTACCCCAAACCCTCGCCCGGGGCTCGACCCAACCCTGAACCCCGGTGAGGACAGGTGAAGAGTATACTGTACTAAAGAGTGTACAGTATAGCATGACCAATCACCACATATCAATAGTTATTCGAAAACAAATACATTCATTTGCATCATATATTTCATAATTAGAATCATCACACAATATCAAATTGAATCAAAGATTTATTCTTCATAATTCCAAAGTAAATAAAGCATAAATACACTCAATTAAATCATTTTCACCCAACTAGGTAGAAGTATTTATAAGTAGTAACACAATGGGATGTAACATATTCCCCCTTGTGAATAATCATCCCCAATGATTTCAAGTAGTAGACATAGACATAAAATATAAACATAAACATATCAAAATTATTTTTCAAGAACTCTCAAAAGCATGTAAGACATGTGGAAACTTCTTCTTAATCTCAACATAGTCTTCCCAAGTGGTAGATTCTTTGTATACTAGTCCCACTAGACTTTTCATTGTAGAACCCCTCTATTATGTAAGTGAAGCTTACGTATTTAAAGAAACTTGAGAGGCTCGATTGTTACCACTCTTGGTTCATGTACCTATAAATAATTCCAATCAATAACATGTGCTTATCACCTAGTATATACTTTTTAATGTAGGAGACATGAAATACATTCTGCATCCTAGCAAGAGCTAGTGGCAATACAATTCGATAGGTGACAAGGTTTAATTCAACAAGAATCTCAAAAGGACCTACGTAGCACATAGCTAGTTTGGATGATTTTCCAAACTTGATGGCAGTCTTATGAGGTTTAAACCTCAATAACACCTTTTCCCCTACTGCAAAATTTATGGGTACCCGTTTAGAATCTGCATAACTTTTATACCTATCATTGGCTTATGTTAGCCTCTTCTTAATAATTCGTACTTGCTCTTCCATTTCTGATAACATCTATAGACCCAAGCTTATACTATCCTCTAGCTTTTCCCAACTTATAGGAGCTCGACATTTCCTACCATACATTGCTTCAAATGGAATCATCTTTATTGCAGAATGATAAGAATTATTATATAAAAATTCAACCAATGGTAGGTAGTCTTCCCACTTGTGTTGTTGATCCATGAAATACATTATTAGATATTATAGCACTTGGTTCACCCTTTCAGCTTGTCCGTCCATTTCTAGATGATACACTAAAATTATGTTCAAATGAGTTCCAAGTGAGGAGAATAAGGTTTTCCAAAACCTAGATGTCATACAAGCATACCTATCCAAGATAATCTTCTTAGGTATCCCATGCAACCTAAAAGCCTCTTGAATAAATTTATGAGCTATGACAAGAGCTCCATCAGTTGAATTCCCCAAAATAAAATGCACCAACTTGATTAACTTATCCACCACTACTAGAATGGTATTGTGCAAGGTTATTCCTTAACATAGGTAGACCTCCCACAAAGTCCATGCTAGTTACTTGCCACTTAATTTTAATAATATCATGTGGATTCAAAATACCTACAAGGTGATGATGTTCTACCTTTACCCTTTGACACTCTAAGCATCTTGCAAAAAATCTTGCAACATCCCCTTTTATTCCCTTCCAGAAATATAATGGCTTCATATTTGCCAACATCTTTGTCACACCAAGATATCCATAATATCATGCATTGTGAACTTATTTCCACACCAAGTTCCTTAGCTCTTCTAAATTAGGTACATAAACTCTCCCTTTAAACCTTAATAATCCATTAGGTTCAAAGTGAAAATATTTCTACCTTTCATCTTATGGATTATCTATGAGTGCTTGCTTAACTTGCTCGTAAAATTCATCACCCATGGATTCCCACAACACCTATCCCTTAAAGTTGATTTGAATTGTTACCAAACAGGTGATATGCCTTCTTTGACTTAAGGCATCGACAACCTGATTATCTTTTCCTTTGATGTAGTTAATGAAGTCATAGTTCAATATGAGCTCCAACCACCTCCTTTGTTGTGCATTTAGATTGGGTTGGGTAAATAAATACTTCATATCATGATGATCGGTCTTTAGTTAAAAAGGATTTCCCATCAAATAGTGTCTCCACATCTGCAATGCATGAATAAATTTCGCTAGCTCCAATTCATGTGATGCATAATTTTGTTCATAGGGCTTCAAATTTCTTGACTCATAAGCTATGAATTGTCCATCCTGTATCAAAACTCCTCCTAACCCTTATCCCGATGCATATGTGATGACACTAAAGTTACCCTTTGGATCAGGTACCTTCAAGATCATAGCAATACTCAACTTCTCCTTGAGTAGGTCAAATGATTCTTGGAACTTTTTTGACCACTCAAACTTCTTAGAAAATTTTGCAACAAACTTCCTATAGTAACTAGCCAAACCCATAAAACTTTTGACCTCTAGTACATTCTTCGGCACTAGCCACTCAAGCACCACCTTTATCTTAGCTGGATCAACTACAATCCCTTTAGCTAAAATTATGTGACCCAGGTATTGTACTTCCTTCTAAAAGAAGGTACACTTAGAGATTTTTCCATATAGCTTGCACTCTCTTAACCATTGGAGAACTATCTCTAAATGTTCACAATGCTCCTCTTCATTCTTGGAATAGATTAAGATATCATCAAGGAATACTAATATAAGCCTATCCAAGTAGTCCCTAAATATATTTTTCATTAGGTTCATGAATGTTTTAGGTGCATTCATAAGTCCAAAATGTAGGACTGTGAACTCATAATGACCGTATCTAGTCCTAAAATCAATTTTGAATCTGTCTTCATCTTTGATCCTTAGTTGATGATAATTGAATTGTACATCAATATTTGAAAACACAACTACTCATCACATATGATCAAAAATATCATCAATGCTTGGAAACGGGTACTTATTCTTTATTATAGCTTTATTAAGCATTTGATAGTCTATACAAAATCGTAGTGTACCATCCTTCTTCTTTATAAAGATCACTAGTGCTCCCCAAGGTGAAATATTGGGTCTTATTAATCCTTTGGACAACAACTCTTCCAATTGTTCCCTAAGATCCATTAATTCCATTGTAGTCATCCTATAAGGTACCTTGGATATAGGTTCCAACCTTGGTACTACATCAATGGAGAAATTGAATACTCTCTTGGGAGGAAATCCTCGTAGTTCTTTTGGAAACACATCTACAAATTTCAATAATATTGGATACTTCTCCATATCCGTTTCTCCAAATTCCACCACTTCTCCTTCTTCAAATTCTTGTGACTCTTAAGGTTCATGATACATGACATCATCTTGGAGAATGACTTCCTTGAATTCTTCTAGTTTATCCATTTTAACTACAAAGAGTTGGCAACCTTTCTTCTTTTCCCTATGCATTTGCACAGTTGAAATCTGTCATAGTTTCACTTCTTTAGGTGTTCCTTGCAAAGACACTTAGTTACTTAGATCATCTAATCATTCTACGGTTTTATCATGGAAATCCACTTTAGATCTATTCTTCCATATCCAATTCATTCCTAGAATGACATCATAAGAACCTAAGGGTGCTACATATAAGTTCACTTCTATTATTAAACTTGGAAGTTCAACCCTTATCTCAAATAAGCATTGATTCACTGTTGTTCTTGTCTAGTTTGCATACTCCACAACCCAAGACTTTTCCATAAAACCAACCTTCCTACAAATTTGATAAGATATTCTAGATGAAACAAAAATTTATATGGCTCTCATATCGATAAGTATGGAAATAGGTATACTAGACAAAGTACCTAAGTCCTCTTTCCGGTTGTCCAATAGTATATGGATAAAAATTGGCTAATTAATTAATTTGAATTGTTCATGTCTTCTATTTGAGTTATAACTCTACAATCAATCCACCCCTTTGCTCGGCTATAAATAGTACCAATTGTGTAGATATTCTCAAGGAAAAGAGTATCTATTAAAGATGATGAAGATATCGTTCATGTGGCTTGCTTTGGTCCTCAGCTTCCTGCACTTGTGTGCAGGCCAAGACTTGCAAACACAATTCTTAAGCCCTCACAACGATGCGAGGTCTCAAGTGGGAATTGGTCCTTTGGTGTGGGATGATATTGTGGCTGCCTACGCACATAATTATGCTAATCAACGCATGGTGGACTATGCTTTGCAGCATTCTGGTGGTCAGTATGGAGAAAACATTTTCTGGGGAAAAGGTGCTGAATTCACCCCCGCAGAGGCCGTGAGTTCATGGGTTAATGAAAAGAAATATTACGATTATAATTCCAATTCATGTGCTAAAGGGAAATAGTGCGGACATTATACTCAAGTGGTGTGAAAAAATTCACAGAAGCTTGGGTGTGCTCGTGTAAAATGTAATGATGGCGCCATTTTCATCACCTGCAACTATGATCTGCCTGGCAATTACGTTGGGAAGAATCCCTACTGATTCCATGCCTCTTGTCTTTCATTAAATAATGTGTCATCGAGTTTCTCATCGATCTAGTATTTCTCTTTAAATAATCAGTGATATTGTCCGCTTACACAAATTTGGTCACACTAAGTAAGTTTATTTTTCATGATTATGAAAATTAGTATAGGTATTTTAAACAAATCTATTTAAAATATATGAAGAAATATCTTTTTATGTTTGATGTGTTTAGATAGATCTATTTTAGATATGGCTTATCTACAATTTTCAAAAATTGTTTATTTTATATGTACATAACCATATTAATATTGTCAAAATTGTTTATTTTATATGTACATAACTATATTAATATTGACAAAATTTATGAATATTAATATTGTTTATTTTATATGTACCGAAGTGATTTTGTAATCCTCTTTCCGGTTGTCCAATTGTATATGGATCTTTTGTTTGAATATAGTTCATTGAGGAGGAAGTGGGTTACTATGTGGTTGTGATATTGATGATCTATTGGAACATTGATTGGAAAAATGATCACCACCAAATGTATAGCATCCTCTTACTAGTCCCTTCCTTTTTACTGGCCTTTCATAATTAATAACGTTTCCTTAAGTTTTTTTATAGTTTCCATAGTTTCCGTTATTGAAATTGTTTCCTGAGTGATCCCTCCTTAGCTCATTCCAATTATTGTGGACCCCTTTGCCCCCTTGCTTTTAAAATTCTTGCCCCTCATTATACTCTTGGGAACTTGATTATTTTTAGGCCCACCAAACTTCTTTTGATTCCTATTCTCTCATTAGATCGAGATGGCTTTGAGCTTTTTCTCTTGCTTGACCGCCTTCTCATATACTAGGTTCATAGTGGTTGGACCATGTACATCCACCTCTCCACCTATTTGTCCATTCAGTCCTATAATGAACTTCTTAATTCAAAATTGCTCATCTTTCTAATACATTGGTACATACCTTACAAGATGAGTAAACTTCTCCCAGTACTCATTTACCATAGATTATCCTTGTTTCAAATTTTGGAAATCAATGAGCTTTTGATCGAAGAAGAGTTGGGGTAGCCACCTCTTCTGAAAAATCTCAACAAATTCATTCCAAGTTAGCTTTAAGGAATTGAGACCAAGTTCCATCTTCTTATTCATCCACCAGTTAGAGGCTTCTCTTGCTAACTGGTAGGCTCCCCAAACTGCTTTAGTAACCTCAAAACAATTTCTAATCTCAAAATAATTATCCATTTGAATTAACTAAGCCTCAGCCTCATCCCTATTGGTACTTCCTTTGAATTTCAGAGGGGCAATTTTTCTCATGACCCTAGATAATTTGATTTCCAAACATTTCCTTTTGGTTCCCTTAGAGTATTATTGAGACTTATCACTTTCTTGATCACTAGATTTAGTATGATTTTGAGAATCCTCCCCTTCTACCTCATTGTTGAGAACTTCTTCTTCTTCTTAATTACATGGGATTTATTCTTCCTCTCTTTCCTTTCCCCTCACTTCTCGTTCAAGGTTTCCTATCCTTGCTCTTGTTTCATCCATGATTGCCAAAAGATGGTCCAACTTAGCTTCGACACTTTTTGGACCTTGTCCAACTTCTTGACTCCCTCCAGGATTAGTTCTTTTCCTAACCATTGTCTCAAGTAAAATTTATACCTGGAGGTTCATCTTTAATTATATCCTATCATTATGTACTTTACGTATTGAAAACATTCCAAAAGAGAAAGTATTTATACATAAGAAATTTCATTAAGGATCTCATACATAAGTTTTGATTAAAAAAATATGATATTTTCATTTATTCATAAGGATTTCAATATCCATTATTTTACATAAGATGACTATTTAAATAGTTAAGAGGAGAGTATCGGTAATGCCCCTCCACGTAACCCTAGAGGAAGTTGCAATTAACTACTCAAATGCACAATTGTTTTTTGTTTAAAGTGTAATTAACATGCAAGTTCACTACCAAAAGCCAACAACCTCTAAGATTGCGAGACTGAGATTACTTTAAAACCCAAACATACATCACATTTGAATCCATAAAATTTATCTACTTAAGGAATTAAGAACACATATATTCCATACATGATAAATTACATCATAACCATAAGAGATACAATGTGATTTCATATAACAATAATTTGTCAAGAAGATTACATCTCTCATTCCCTGAATGAGGTAGAACCAATAAGAATGATTAAAAATTACAATCTTCCACCTCGATTAGAAATGTGGGGTAATAAATTACAAGAATCAACTGAAATGAATAAAATCATGTAATGAAACTGGATCCCACAAGCTCTCCAACTGGAAACCTCGTCAACACAAACAAGAAGAAAACCCAACAGAGTAAAGTGCACGTTCCACCCAACCAAGTGGTACCTAAAGGCCCACCCCTCGTGCTAGGAGATAGTAACAAGGATTCCTAGACAAGACCATCTACCTCTAGACACAAGCTAAAACACAATTGCACTTAATCAAATACAATTACAACACTAACACAATGGTTACAATGCTTCTAGAGTTAAAAAATCAATTGCATCACTGATACAAACATACTGCTGACTTAGGAGAAGTGTCATCACAATGCTACATGGGATATCCGGGTAAGTCTTCTTAGGCCCCGACCCCCATCTCAGGATCTCCTCGTGTAATGCCCCGCCAAGTAACCCTAAAGGAAGTTGCAATTAACATCTTAAGCGAACCATTTTTTTTTCATAAAGTGCATTTAACATACACATTCACTTACTAATTAACAACAACCTCTAAGACTACAAGGTTAGGATTACTTAAACCCACATATACATATTACATATAATCATAGCCTTATGAACTTTATGAAATCACCATCATACATCATAAGAATATCACATAACATAATAAGATAATCAACCGAGATACAATCTCATAAACATTATCTTAAACCAATAGTTACATCACTCATTCCCAGAATGAGGCAATAGTACAAAAGATTACAATTACAAAATTTCACCTCATAAACATAGGAGGGATAAAATATTATATACAAACTGAAATATAACAATGCAAGAAATTACAACAAGAACCACGAGCTATCCATGTGGATGTCTCGCCACCAAGTACTGAAGATCAATGGGGACCCAACGGTTTTGGTGCATGTTCCACCCTACCAATGTGGTATCCGAAGGCCCACCCCCCATGCTAGGAGATAGTAACAAAGTAACATGGACAAAGATCTACAACCACTAACCAAAGGCAGACTCATACTAACTCATACTGTTATAACCAACCAAATGAATTAACAAGAACAACTCATTCACCATACAAGTACGAATCAAATACAATACAAGTACAACTCCAACATCACTGACATAGGTCATATTGCTTCCAGACATAAAGTAGATCAGGTATGTTCAAATAACCATACACATAAAATAATTAACAACAGTTTTCATAGATAGAGTGTCATCGCAAGGTTTGTCATGAGATCTCCTCTGGGCATTCTTCATAGGCTCCGGCACAAGTAATCCTAGTGGCCTCAACCGAATCCCGGCACTCATACTCACTCATGCGGAATCAACTACCTCTCGCAAGAACAAGATAGTTGATCTTGTCATTCCAGGCCTTCTCACTCATCCCAAGTCTAAACAAGCCCTTGTGTCTATGAGTGAAGATTAAGTTATCTTGATTAATGTGAAGTTAGTCCTAATCTTCTAAGTACATTATTTTAATTATCACTTATTTAAATCACTCCTGAAGGTTATCTAGTTTACCTCTTTGGGCTCTGGTGCCTAACAGAAGCCACTCTTCTATTCGACAACACACACTCAAACAATCCACCAAGGGAACCACAAGTGCATACCAACTAAGCATCATAATCCACTCCAACACAAGGAGGATACAAATAATAGAAACTCACTCCAAACATCTTGAAGGCAACAAATACATAGTCCACTCCTTTCACAGGAGGTACAAAATATCCCACTCCAAACATCTTGGAGGCAACAACACAGTCCACTCCTTTCACAGGAGGCAACAAGATGAAACCACATAACAAGGTCACTCCATACAAGGAGACATGGATCCCATAATCCGCTCCTAAACCAAGGAGGTGCAAACATCCCCGTTCATGAAAACCAGGTAAAACTGAGAAGACACCATGCACTACCCAAGGGAAAACAACTGGATGGCATAAAGATTCAACAACCCTTATCCTCTAAATTCTTCTGGAAGACTTATAATTTAGGACTAACACTAAATCCCAAAACCAACAATGCAACTTGACACATAGCAACAAAAGCATTCAAGTCATCAATCAAATCTAATATTTGGATTTCCTAAATCCATACTCATTCAATAGGTAGTGTTGAAAAAGTCAAAGACATGATAAGTAGATCATCTAAAATAATCATAACCCCTATTTCCCTTTTCATTATTGGAAATCTAAAACAATTAAACTTACTTCCCTTTACTAAATACAAAGAATTAAATCCTTTAAGATAAGCATGAGGAAGATACTACTTTTGGATATACTAAATCCATATCTCTTTCATAATTCAATCACAATGATTCAATTAATCTAAATAGAAATTAATAAATAACATAATTGATTGCTTCATCAATAAAACAATTTCATAATTTACTTTTAAACCGACACAAATCCATGTAATTAAACTCTTTCCATTTCCTAACCAAATCTTATATCTAATTTAGTTTTCTATTCAACACATTCAATCACTTTAATATAATAACATATTGTTTATCTATCCATTTTCCATATACACTAATCAATCCAATTTTAAATCTCTATTCAATAATATATTGCATTTTTTAAATCAAATATTTAACTTCTTCAATTAAACTTTAACATGCCATTTTAAAATAAACAATAATTTCCCCATATGTTTATAATTTTAATTCCACTAATCTAATATACAAATTTTATTTAAAATAATATAAATAAATATAATACTTTAGCATTATAAATTATAATATAAAATATTATTAAATAATATTTTAATATTATAATAACAATACATAAAATATTAATATTTATAAATATCAATTTATTATTATTATTTTATTTTCAGAACAGCCATGGGAAAATAATTTAACAGTAGTCTCATGTTTCAACCATAACTCAAAAAGTACGATCTGGGTATTTGCGATTTTTGGATAGAAGTAAGAAAATTTTAGAATGAAAAAACCCTTTAAATTTCCTAAAAACCCAGTTTGTAAAAGTGAAGTTATAGGCGACACAATCAGACCATTTTACCATGAAAATATAACTATAATGCAGATTTTAAAATACGATTTTTAATAACAAACAGAGGGTTTTATTTTCTAAAATCATTCGAAAAGCATTGTTCAATCTCTATGTTTAATTTCAATAACAATAAAATCAATTTCTCCAAATAATTTAAATTCAACTAAAGTTTTCACAATTTTCACTCAAAAATTTTCACAAGCAAAGTTTGTAACTTTATTTAATTCTTTTCTTCTAATATCAAATTTATTTTCTAAAACATATTTAACAAACAAATCTTTAATCATTACTATTTTAAAGAAAACAATCAAGAACAATAAAACACAAAGAGGAAAACCTGGTACAAGAAGCTACAGGAAGAAATGAATTTTTGATGCAAGCCTCCTCCAAAGATTTCCTGAATTTTTTTCAATCCTCCAATGAATCCAATCCAAAATCCAACAAATGCAAACGATATTTCCTTCAAACAATTCTACAATCAAACTTTCTTCAAACCCTTGTGTAAATTTTCCAAGATTTCTTCCCTGCTGTAAAAATGTATTTTTCTAAAAACTTTCTTCCCCTAAAATTAAAACATGTATCCTTATAAATCAAAAATACCTAATTCAACCCTAATTCACATTACATGCAACTTAGATATTTCAATTTCACTTTCAATTTCAATTTCACTTTCAATTTCAATTTTAATTTCAATTTCAATTTCACTTTTCAAAAACCCACTTTCAATTTAAAATGAAATTTCGAAATAATAAATTAATTTCTAAAGTTGCAACCAATTTCCCAAATAAACATTTAATTACAATTTCTAATTTAATTCTCACACGTTGGAATTAAATTCCAAAATTAATTCTAATTTTTTTATTTCCTTTTATTCTCTTGCATCACGTTTAATTAATTAATTTAATTATTTAATAACTAAACTCAACCCCCTTGGATTAAATTTAATTAATTAAATAATTTAAATATAAACATTTACCTACATTGCATTATTTGAATTAAATAATCATCAACATGATTTAAATGCAATTATTCTAAATATATATTTCCAAATCAAGAATTCTTCAGAATTAAATAACATCAAAGCAAAACAGACAATGACTCGACACACACAACTGATAACACACTAAAGCTAGGGTGTAAACTTGACACATGTTACCTAGCTACTATCTCCCGTTCAACTTAACCGTTGGATCGACACGCTCAAACTTGTGAAACCAGGTGGAGTCGATGTCATGTACCTGCAATCCTGCAACCAAGTAAACAACATCGTACAATATATCCAGCATATAATACACACCATGAAGAAGAAATAACGGATTCGTAGGGCGCTCGCAAGCGAGTGATGCGAAACCGTCCTCTTCACCAATACACTCATTGAAACTGACACTTCCATCATAATTCCAATAATCTCATAATAACATCTCATGTTAACTCTACAACATCATTAATCCATAATGTAAGTGAAATAATAATCAGATAACTACATCCCACAATAATAGTTGTCGCTCAATAGTAGCAATCAAAACATTATAACAAAATGTATCCAAAAGCAAGGTAACTGCAACCAACATAGCATAAAGCAATTTGAACAAGAAGCAAAACGGAGGGGTATTACACCTGGAAACCTCTAATGACTCCCGACCCCTCATGCAAACCAATGCATAATCATTTATCTCTCGTAGAGACAAGATAACGATCTTTCCGTTCCAGGCCTTCTCGTCCCATCCCAAGTCTATACAAGCCCTTGTATCCATGAGAGAGGCACACTTATTATTATTAAGTGTTTGATACTACCTATTCTTCTAATAAGTTTATTTACAATATCATTGGATTAACTAACTCACAATGAGTTACCCTGGCACCACTTTGTGTGTCGACCCTCATTGAAAGCCACTCCTCTAAAACAACATGTGGTACAACTCCACAACCCAAGGGTAAAATAGTGCAACTTATGGATATTAAATCCCTATCCACAACATAAAAGCAATACATCCTCGTTCATGATAACCAGGTAATTAAATAGATACAACTATATGCACTACCCAAGGCAATTCAAAGGCTGACTATCATAATATGACAACCCCAAATAATTAAAAACCCCATCTGGAAGACTTATTAACCCTTCTAAACAATTTCCCCAAAGTGAAAATAGAAGAAATTTATATTTAAAAGAGCAATTTAAATAGGAATTAAATCTACTTTTGGATTTCCTAAATCCACTTCCCTTAATAAAATTCAGTAGTTTATTGCCTCAATAAAATTAATTTACTAATGTCTCTTTCAGACAAATGATGAAATTTAAACCATATATTTAATTCCTTAATTGCTTTTAAATAATAATAAAATAAAACAGTTACTTCTTCTATTTAGAACATAACATTTTAAAAATAACTATTTCTTCTTTTCAAAATAAATCATTTAAAATCAATTAATTCATCTATTAAACATATTATTTTAAAATCAAATATATTGTTTCATCAATATATATTATTTTAAAATAAAACTAATAATTCGACTATTAACATATTATTTTAAATGCCTCAATTGCATTTAAAACATGCCATTATTTAAAACCTCAGTTAAATATATATATTTGAATATATAATAGCATATATACAAATATATATATATATATATATTAAATATTTTAATATTATATAAATATAATATTAAATATTTAATATATATATATATATATATATATTTAAAAACAAATTGAAAAATTCAAGGCACGGATTTTGGGAAGCGCACTGAAGTTTAGAGGGAGGGGCGACCGTGTGAAAACATAGTTGACCCCATTTTCCTGGGGCACGACTGTGTTTTCACACAGCCAAGCCCCCAAGACTTGGCACGACTATGGAGAGGGCGCATTGGGCGTGGCTCCCCCACAACACCTCCCATGGGGGCGGCTATGGGGTGAGCCCCTAGCGACCCCCCCAAAACTTCAAATCTTTTTTTAATAAAAAAACTTTCACAAACCCCAGATTTTAAATCATCATTTTGATAGGGGTATCTTTTTTATATATATTTTTACTTAAATAGACATTTACTCAAAGAAATATATGAATATATATAGATATGTATGTATGTATATATATATATACTTCAATATATATATACATATATATATATATATATATATATATATATATTCAATTTTTATTCAAAATTATAGATCTAGAAGAGCAAATAATTTCCAGAAATAATCATCTACAGCTAAACCCATTTTTTTTTTGAGAAAAATAGTTTGAATACAGAGGTTTTTCCAATAAAAAAAAAATCTAAAAGAGGAATAACAATGGAATTTTTCAAGAGTTTAATTCTCCCCCAAGAGAGGTTTTTCTAGAATTTTCATCAAGATTTCACATGGGTTTTTCTTGCAATTCAAACAAAGTTTTTTTTTTTTTCAACAACATATAAATCTATGAATCTTTTCAAAAATGAAATCAAATTAATAAACAAAAAACCTAGTTTCCAAAAGCTTGAGAGGATGTCAAATGGTGCAATGATTCTTTCACAAATTCGAGCTCCTTCCAAGCAAATCAACAAAGCTTCTCCACAATCCAAAATCCAAAACCCAAAACCAGAATAATTCTTCTTTCTCCTTCCTTTCTCTCCATTTTTAACTTCCATGGTTAAAGCCTTAACTCCATGAAAAAAAATATCTCTTTCAACCACCAACATAAATTTTTCAAAACAAAAACATAAAATATCTCCAAAATTCTTTTTGCATTCAATTTTTTTCAAAAATGCAAATTAAAACATTTTTTTCAATTTTCAATTAAAATATCTATCAATTCTAAAATAACTTAATTCAATTAAATTAATTTAATTAATTCAATCAAAAAAAAAAATCCAAAGATTAAATTATTTTACTAATTAAATTAAATTAATTAACATCTTCTAACATAATAAACCAGATTAAGTTAATAAACTACTTAAATACTTAATGTCATTTATTTACCTTTTTCAACTTCTAATTAAATAATATCAAGGTGAAATTGAATAACATTAAAACAACCGAACCAAAATTAAAACCAACGACACACTATGACCAAGGTGATGACTTGACATGAAAAACCTAGCTACTATCTCCCAATCAAATACCATTGGGAAATGAACACGCTCAAACCTACAGAACCAGGTGGAGTTGATGTCATGTACCTATAAACCTGCAAACAAAGAGCATATCGAACATGCATATATATCATAATAAAAAACACCGTGAAGAGGAAATCACGTAATCACGGGGCACTCACAAACGAGTGGTGCAATTTCGTTCCTTTCACCAATATAGTGTTACAAAACTGACAAATCTAACATCAATAATCTAATCAAAGGCATAAAACAACATTAATTCAAATATCCTCTATGCTAATCTAAAGCATGCCATAATGATAACATCATAATAAAATACCATCATATCAAAATATAACATCACATCGCTTTACATTTAGCGATCAAATAGTAACTGAGTACCATAGTCAAAGTACTAACAAAAAATAAAACATAACGAAGAACACTGTCTGATCAAAAGAGAAAAATGGAGGGGTGGTACAGTATCCATTAGATTGACTCTTAGATACATAACTACGTAGGATGTAACCCTCTAATTCTTGCTAATTTCTATCCCGAAAAGGGTAGTAACCTTCAATTTTATCTTTTGATACATAGCTTCAGTTAACGTATCCCTTCGATTCATCACTAGAATCTATAACAATAACTTCAGCCATAGGTATAACTTGATGATCCCTAAATATCAATTCAATACTAACACTACATTCTGAGGGCATATCCTTGGAAAGTGGTAATGAGTTTGACTTGGTTGGAGAAACAAATGGTAAGTAATTGAAATTGGCATCATCTTTCATCCTTATCTTCTCTCAAATAATATGTGAAAGGGTGTGACTAATAGTCTTAGTATCACTTAGCCAAATGGTGTTGTCATGATTGGTTCCCTATATGGAACGAACAAGGGCTTCTTTTTCCTTCTTGGCCTGTAGGTAGTGCTCATTGCCGATTACTGACTTTCTTGTAGTTAACTTGAGACACACCATCCTAGCACAATAATTTCCAAACATTAGACTCATAATGTTGGAGGGGAAGAACATAGCGAGCACATAGGTTCCAAAGCTAAACCTAGCTCAAATACCACGTGTAAAATGCCCATTGTTCTACATAGTAAGTTTCCTATGTTTTAACCTCAAGTAAATAGTTTAAGCATCCAACCTTAATGAGAAATCAAAATTTTATTTTCAAATATAAAGATAGCATGCACATTTGAAATAAACATCATTCCAAACTTTCCCATTTCATTATATCAAAGTATTAATATTTTCCAATATATTGACTTCATAGTACATAATTTCATGATAACATTTCTCATTTAAATTTTTTTCATAGTAATGGATACAAAAATACATAAAAGACTCCACTAAGCTTACTAGCAATAGATATACGAATGGTCTAGGTGCCTTCCATCAAATATTGGTCACCAATTGATGATGAGAAGCATCATTCAAGTGTTTTTCCACCAACCATGAACTAACTATAGTCCCCCACACATCTACAAAACTTGGTAAGATGACCCTACTCTTCGACGAAGAGATTGGTTTGGTAACCTCATAATAATAATGACCTTCCGTAAGCTTGGTGTTGTGTACTATATATCTAGAACTATCACATAATGGCTACAACCTACCATATGCCATTACCTTCCTATTATGTAAACCCGGATCACAGTGAACTAACAGTGTAAACAGTGGCAACTTGCACTACTTTAGCCAAAGTATTCATCACCCCTAATTCAGGATGGACATCACACACTCACCCACCTTCCTAGCTCAATTTGTATTTTAACATTCATATTCTATTCATAGGCTATCCCCTTTCACCATGGACTAATCTAACCCAAAGAACAACCTATTATCTCTTACATTTACTATGTCACTTCTTCTAAGTAATTCAAAGTAATTATAGGACTCATAAGTTAAGCATCTGCTATATAAGCTCTATCTAAATTATAGTATTTAATTCTACTATAAACACCCATTCCTTATTATGGAATATATACATACACTCAAATTGTAAATAATCCTAGACTAAGTACATTAAGAAATCTTTCACTTTCACATAGGAAGAGACTAGCCTTTTCAAAGTAAACAATTTAACAAGTTTCCAAACAAGACAAACAACAACACATGATCTTTTTGAATTCATACAAAATTAAAAAGAGTAGAAATCAGCATGCCTATTTATCTAAAGCTCCAATTGATTAAACTAGATTCCTAGCTCAGCCTTCCCAAAATCAGCAAGCAATCCCCAACTATCTCTCTTCCATTAACCAAAATCTTACACACAAAACCCTCTCACAAACTCTCAAACTTAGAAAATAAGAATAACAAAAACTCAAAAGATAAGCATCAAGTGTGCATAATGCATCCTAATTGAGGGAGAAAGCACCTCTACTTATACACAAATGTGAGCAACTACAAGCTAAAAATAAGCTATCAAAGATGCCACTTCTCAATCCAAAAGTAGAAAGAATAAGAAAAGGTGGTAGCTAAAAACATAGCACAATAAACATGTGCACAACTAGATTTCACTATGAAGAATGAGTCGCCAATTCAAATGGACAATAAGAATTATAATAAAAAATGTAAGGTTAATGACTTCTACAAGTCAACTCATTTGGACAACTTCTTATTTGACCATTTCTCATATTTTAGTTTGCTTCATATGCTATAATTCATATTATAGTTTAGACTTCTAATTGGTTCACACTATTCACGATTTGGCACCACATTATACCTTATGCACCCTATTCCTTTGGTTGTTGTTTTCTAATGACCATGTCAAAGTTTCATGTACATTGCATATCCACTTTTCCCTCATCTTTGACACAATCTTTGGCAGATTTAACTTACACGTTGGTTTGCATTTGATATCATACACTTTACTCCAACACTACCAATGTTTCACATTACTTCGCATTTTAAATACTTTAAGCATTGCTTATTTTTATGTGCTACTTCAAATTTAAGCGCTTTTCCCTTTATCTCAATGCCATATATGTATATGCTACATGCTATACATAGTATATGCTTTGTTTAATATGCTATACACTTAATAAATAATTTAGCACTATTTGAAATTACTAACACATATATTTAATATATAATATACATAACAAAATATGTATATATGTATATATATATCAACTTATAATTTTATAAAATAATTTATTCGATATACGAATACAAATTCACATATTCTCATATTTTACATATTGATGCTTGCATATATATACATATATATACATATGCATATATATATATATGTGTGTGTATATTAATATATATATTTATATATTATATATATCATGCCTTGATATTTAAACACATATATTCATGATCACATCGATCAACATATATTCATGGAGTGTATATATATATGTATATATATATATATATAATTTTTTCCATTTGATATCCCTATGCATATGGTTAATCCATCCATGAGCATGCGTAAATATGCCTATCTATTTATACTCATGTACATATTTACTTATGTGTATGATTTTATCATTGACACATGCATATATATATATATATATATATATATATACATTTTATATATATATCCCATTAATTAAATATAATTTCATAAAGAAGGACTCACATCTAACAAGGAGATTCAAACACATCACCTAAATCAAAACATTCAAAGATGAAATCACAACATCTTCTCAAACAATACCAAAGGTAACTTACTATTTCCCAAGCAATTGACCCGACTCGACCAGACTAGAAGTGAGTGTGTGAAAGCTTAGTTTAGGTCCTATTAAGGGTTACCAGACCAAGTTCTTCTCCTAAGTGATACTTCTCCTCTCTTCTGAAGGCTTGATTCTTGTCCTGCATCCAACTTAGTACATAGAAACAATAGGTAGCCAAAAACAAATATATTCATTTGCATCATATGTTTCACAATCAAAATCATCACATAACATCAAATTGAATCAAACATTTATTCCTCATATTTCCAAAGTACATAAATGATAAATACACAAAATTAAAGAATTTTCACCCAACTAGGTAAAATTAAATAAGTAGTAACACAACAGAGTGTAACATCAACAAGGTAAGGAGACCTTAGTATTAAATGTTGTATCAATATCAAGAATCATCCCCCAAATACAAAAAATAGATAGAGAAATTCTAAAGAGAAAAGAAATATGTAGCAAGTCGATCAATTGCTTCAAAGAAATTATGAATACAAATAGACATGGAGAAATCAATACAAACAAAGAAGGGTACATGACTCTAGAAATAGCTTACTTTTTCATGCAAGGGGTCATGCTCATTACGAATCCACCATGGATCATAGGCTAGAAATTTTTTCTATGCTAGGTGACTATGGATGAAGAAGGGTAGATGACACGAGCACTAGCTTGCACTATTGCTAGGGGTCATACACATAATAAAGCCTTCATGGATCATAGGCTAGTAGGTTTTGTTATGCTAAGTGACCATGGATGTGACAAATCAGGTCCTGTAAATCACATAGGATATCAATTTTTGTTATGCTAGGTGGCTTATAGAGTATGTGGATTAACATGCTAGAAAGTTATGTTATGCTCGGTAATCATGTATTGTTAACGCCTCTGAGAGCATATAAATGAACGCCACAAGGGACGAATAAAAAATCATGCCTCAGGGAGTGCACAAATGAACAATGTCTCAGGGGATGAACTAATAGTCACACCTTAGGGAGCACACAAATGAACATCTTAGTGGATGAATTAGTAATCACACCACAATGAGCACACAATTGAGCAATATATTAAGGGATGTTAATAATCATTCCTTAGGGAGCGTATAAATAGATATCACAAGGGATGATTTGATAACCATGCCTTTAGGGGTGTAATAAAAAACCAACATAAATGGGGCATATTAATAAGCCACAACTCAAGAAACATGGATGGATAAGGATGCATGTGGATGCACAAATGGATACGTGATATGGTCCCCTTAAAATAATAGCATATTTACTATGTTGATATTTTAAGGAAAAGAAGGGGTGAAGGAAAAAGAGAGGGCATCCTCAAGAAGGATTCACACTTCCAAAAACCAATTATCCTTACCCTCTAGTATATAGGTGAGGGAAACCATGTTAGAGACCATTGTGTTTCTATCATAAATAAAGTATGGTTTCATATATAATTGTACCATCATGAATGAAAATGAGCAAACACATGGAGCTAAAAATGCCACATAGTGAGGATAAATGCATAAGAATAAAGTTTATAATTTAAAAGGAATGAGATAAGGGTAAGAGCCAATGTCACGTGATGAGCCAATAGGTACATCAACAAATGGAAGAGTGATAGCACCAGAGTCAAGAAGTTTTTGTATTTTATTATCCAATGGATGATATTTACTATTGGAATGACCAAGTATTTGATGATATGTGATGGGCTTGATCATTAGTGATTTTTCTATTACTTTTCATATGCTTTCAGATACTTTTTATATGTTTTCTAGGACAAAAAATTTCATAATATGCTATCCTATTATAACATACCTTACAACTTGAACCTAGTTTGAAGAATATGAAATATAGTGATATTTGTAGCAATTGCATGATTTAAATGTGAGAATATATGTATATGAATAGAATTTTGTACTTTAATTATGAGGGTTAGTTGTATATTTATGTTGTATGGATTAACCTCTTTGCATCTCAACACAAGGTAACAAGAACAAAGCATTTGTAGAAAGAATTGAAGCAGTGAAATAGAGGACCATTGAAGTTCAAACTGCCTAAAGTGCAAGAAACTGTGGAGCTCAACGTGAACCATCATGGAGGAATAAATACTGGAGGAAGATAATTGTTCTAGAACTTTGAATGTTTGCCTATGTGTTTCACATGCAAGCCGTTTCATTTAAGATCTTTGTTGAATAGGTATTTTCTTCCTTTTTAGTTAGAATAAATAAGACAATCTTAATTTCATATCCTCATATCTAGGAGTGAGATTAATGGTTGTAGTTAGTTAGTATTTTGAATAAGTCTCTCCCCATTTTTCTATAAATTCAAGGGATGAGTTCATAGCTAAGTTAGTTGGTTGTTACAAGTTATTAAGTAGTTAGTTGTTTCTAGTTTCCAGCTATCCAAAAACATGTTATTAAGATGCCATTATTGAATACAATCTAAAGGAGGATTATGTTTGATATCTAGTGTTATGCAATGAATGGAATTGTTTGTTACATGGATGCATACAATTCTAAGTTAGACCAAGTTCTTAGTTAAGTGAGATAGTCCCATGAGCTTGCCACTCGAGGTACTACCTTTCACTTCATTTATTTATTTATGCATTCCTATTAATAACATTTGTATTTTCTTCATAAATACATTGCAAGTAAAGTAGAGTAGTTATTAATGTTGATTACATTATTTTTTGTTCATGAACAGTTATATAAATAGTGAAACTTAGCACTCTAGAGGTTAGATTTGGTTGTTTTCTATTTTGAATAAGTTTTAGATTGATTATGTACTTCCTTATTATTAGCAGTCACCTACATCCTATGCTACAAGTACCCATAGCCATTAGGTTTTGTAACTAATTTTACTATTTTTACAATTATATAAGCTTTCAACAAAGTAGAATAGTTTGAATAAGTTTGCACTAGATAACTTAGGTGTACATGAGTCCTTGAAGGCATATATTGTGCAATACCATCATAATCTTATGCACCTTGGCTGATGATTTAATGTAGACTTGACAATGTAAAGTGGATTGTTCAGTCAATTAACCCTCTAAATTGAGTAGATTTTACCAAGTTTACAAATGCATTAGTTAGAGTCTATGTTTTTTGCGCTATTGTCGAGGATGGTGCTATCTTCATGGGCCTATTTTCACAAGATTTCATAGTTAATTTTTCTTCAAGAATTAGGACTATTAGACACCACTTATTCAACACCAAGCTACTGACAATGTGCAAGACCATTGAATTTAAAGTTATATTTTATGTATGCGAAGACAGAGAGATTCCTTGGGTAGGTTCATTCCCTCTACATGTCGGGAAGATATTGCAGAGATTGATGAACCTAGTACTTCGAGTGAAGGTACCACTAAAGAAAAAATTTACTTTTCATCAACTTCTAGCACACATATAGAAGGAACATACCGCACCATGGGTGATGTAGTAGATGATGATGATGCCTGACCAACATTTGGGTTTCCTATTACTGACCAACAAAGGGCTATAGTGCTAAAACACATCCCTCCTTCGGCCTTGCCAATTTTCTATGGGTTAATAACTGAAGACCCAGATACATTCCTCTTTGAATTTGATGTCTTATGCAAAAGATATGATTATACTTCTAACACACATAGGTTGAAGATTCTTCCTGCCAATCTCAAGGATACAACTTTGAGATGGTTTATGAGATTAGCTAAAGATGTTGTTCTTGATCAGGACACCATGAAGACACTATTCTTGGAAAAGCATCAGGAATACTATATGTAATACCCCTCCATTTTTTTTCTTGTTTTTTTTTCTTTATGCTATGTTTGGGTTGCAGCTACTATGATACTGGACACACCTTGTTGTTTGTGTTTTGATCGCTACTATTGAGCGACAACTATTATTGTGTGATGAGGTTATTTGATTATTGTTTCACGTGCATTATGGATTAATGATGTTAGTAGAGTTAGCATGAGATATTAGGGTAAGTACACCAAGATGGTTCCCAAAAAGGGGACTTAAGTGGACAACTTTTTTCTGAAATCAGGAAATACTGACCTTGGATGTGAAATTGAGGATACTTAGACTCAAAATTTTGAGATGGAACGAAAAGAAGGATTCAAATGCTCTGAATCTACTTTCTAAACTATTAATTTTTTTTAAAAATTATTGAGATTAAGGGGTTCAAACGAGGGATGTACACAAATTGGTGTTGTTTTTGTCAGAAAAACATAGCATAGCAACTCTTGTATGACCCTCGTACAATGAACTTTTTTTTAGTATTTTTAAAATCGCAATGGTTAGAAGTTAGCTAACAGCATGTAGTTGATGCATGATTTTTCTGATAATTTTTTAATGAATATTTGTTTTTTTACTAATTTGCGAAGTGGACATATCCTGAAAATAGAATTTTGGCCGTGCTACCCCTACAAATTTTGGAAACTAATTGATTTGTTTTTCTTTTAATTTTTAAAATTTTTACAATGGAGTCTAGTTTCTAAAAATGTAATTTATATGAAAAATTGATGAACGATTAATTTATAACGAAAAAAATACCAAATGTTGCTTTTTGGCAAAAAAAAGACATATAGACAAAATAAATTATGGATGAAAGACTTAACATTTTCAGAAAGTGAAAAAAATTATATCGTTGGATAGCTAAGAGATAACCCAACATTAACCATGTGCTCAATTTTTTTGATATTGAACCACGTGCAATCCTAATGGTGAGCACGAACTCGATTATGAGAAATATGGTGGATTTTTTTAAAAACACGTCTTTGGTCATTGGGAATGCCCTTCAAACCTTTGGGTTGGAATTCCAAGGCAATACCAAGCTTAAAGTTCAGTAATTCTCAAAGTAAGATAAAACACAAGCACGCTATAATGAGAGCAAGTTATAACGCACTCAAGTTATAATGCGCTCGTGTTATATCTCACTTTTATCATGGTTCTCGCTTCTGCGGGGAACATGTCTACTAGCACATAACGCGAGCATGTTATAATGTGCTCGCATTATGTCTTACTTTATGTAAAATGCTAATATATTAATGTATGCTGATATATTTTTATGTACATGTATGTATGTATGCTTGTATGGATGTAAGATTATATGTGCAAATGTATTATGCTTGTATGTATGCATTTATGTATGTCTTTAGATGAAGGGAGAATTTAGAGAGAGTCTAGAGAGATGGAGAGGGGGTCAAAGTGAGAGTTCAAGAGAGAGGGAGTGGGAGAGACGAGGTTGGATTGAGGGGGACTTAGCTAGGTAGGATGGGAGGGAGAGAGGGAGGGAGAGAGAGAGAGGGGGGATTGGAGGGATAGAGGGAGGGAGAGAGAGAATTGATGGAGAGGAAGAGAGAGAGAGGTGGGTGGGAGAGAGAGAATTGAGGGAGAGGGAGAGAGAGAGAGAAAGAGAAAGAGAGGGTTATGTAGGTAGGGTGGGAAAGGGAGAGACTTGAGAGACTTGAGAGTGTGAGGGGGGTGAGAGGGAGAGACTTGAGAGATAGGTAGTGAGAGGGAGTGTGAGAGAGAGGGAGTGAGAGAGGGTGGTAGGTATTGATTGAACAAGAGGTACGCAGAAAGAGGGAGACGGTACATAGAGACAATTAGAGAGGGTGGGAGGAGGGAAGGAGGGAGAGGTGAGATGTATAGATAGAGAGAAAGTGATAGGGGTTGAGGGTATAGGGTTGAGGGATTAGGATGGAGGACCTATAGGGTTGATGGTTTCTAGGGTATTAGGGTTTAAGGTTTGAGGGTTGATGGAATAGGTTTGATGGTAGAGGGTATTTGGTTGAGGGTATAGGGTAGAAGGTTTAAGGTTTAAGCATTTAGGGTTGAAGAGTTTGGGGTTAAGGGTTTAGGGTTAAGGGTTTACTTGGTTGAGGGTAGAGGGTCTAGGGTATAGTTTTGAGGGTATATGGTTGAAGGATTAGGTTCAGGGTCCAATGTAAGGGGTAGAGGGTTTAGGGTTTAGGGTTTAAGGATTGAGGATTGAGGGATTAAGGGTTGAGGGTTGAGAATTGAGGGTTGAGTAAAGGGTAGAATTGAGGGTTTAATGTATAGGGTAAAGGGTAGAGGGTTTAAGGGTTGAGGGTTGAAGATTGAGGGTTTAAGGTATAAGGTCAAGGGATTAGGTTTGATGGTCCAATATATAGGGTAGAGGTTATAGGGGTTGAGAGATTAAAGGTTGAGGGATTAGGGTTTAGGGTAGAGAGTATTGGGTTGATGGTAGAGGTTAGAGGGTAGAGGGTAAAGGGTTTAATAGTTTAGGGTTTAAGGGGTTAGGGTTGAGGGTCGAGGGTTTAGGGTTGAGTGTTAAAGGGTTTAAGATTTGAGGGTTTAAGGGTCAAGAGTGTTGAGGGATTAGGGTAGAGAGTTTACTAAGTGGGTTTGAGGGTTGGGGGATTATGGTTGAGGGTAGAGGGTATAGGATTGGCGGTAAGGGTAGAGGGTTTATGGGTTAGGGTTTAAGGGTTTAGGGTTTAGGGATGAGGGATTAATAGGTTATAGAGTAGAGGTTATAGGAATTGAGGGATTAGGGTTTAAGGGTTGAGGGTTGAGGGATTCAGAGGGTATAGGGGTTGAGGGATTAGGTTTTAAGGGTTGAGGATTGATGGTTGAGGGATTAACATAGTATAGGGGTTGAGGGATTAGGGTTTAAGGGTTGAGGGTTGAGGGTTGAGGGATTAAGAGGGTATAGGGATTAAGGGATTAGGGTTTAAGGGTTGAGGATTGAGGGTTGATGGATTAAGAGGCTATAGGGGATGAGGGTTGAGGGATGAGGGATTAAGAGGGTATAGGGATTGAGGGATTAGGGTTTAAGGGTTGAGGATTAGGGTTGAGGGATTAAGAGGGATTAAGGGTTGAGGGATTAGGGTTTAAGGGTTTAGGGTTGAGGGATGAGGGACTAAGAGGGTATAGGGATTGAGGGATTAGGGTTTAAGGGTTGAGGATTGAGGGTTGAGGGATTAAGAGGGATTACGGGTTGTGGGATTAGGATTTAAGGGCTGAGCATTGAGGGTTGAGGGATAAAGAGGGTATAGGGATTGAGGGATTATGGTTTAAGGGTTGAGGGATTAAGAGGGTATAGGGGTTGAGGGATTAGGGTTTAAGGGTTGAAGATTGAGGGTTGAGGGATTAAGAGGCTATAGGGGTTGAGGGATTAGGGTTTAAGGGTTGAGGGTTGAGGGTTGAGGGATTAAGGGGGTATATGGATTGAGGGATTAGGGTTTAAGGGTTGAGGATTGATGGTTGAGGGATTAAGAGGGTATAGGGGTTGAGGGATTAGGGTTTAAGGGTTGAGGGTTGAGGGTTGAGGGATTAAAAAAGAGGGAACATAGGGGTTGATGGATTGGGGTTTAGGGTTGAGGATTGATAGTTTGTGAGATTAGAGGTATAGAGTTTGAGAGGGGATTAGAGGTTTAAGTGTTGTTGAGGGTTGAGGGTTGAGGGATTAAGAGAGTATAGGGATTGAGGGATTAGGGTTTAAGGGTTGAGGATTGAAGGTTGAGGGATTAAGAGGCTATAGAGGTTGAGGGATTAGGGATGAGGGATTAAAAGGGTATAGGGATTGAGGGATTAGGGTTTAAGGGTTGAGGATTAAGGGTTGAGGGATTAAGAGGGATTAGGGGTCGAGGGATTA
>CM021109.1:429034106-429122868 GCA_007115665.2 Sequoiadendron giganteum | reverse complement strand
ATTAGGGTTTAAGGGTTGAGGGTTGAGGGTTGAGGGATAAAGAGGGTATAGGGATTGAGGGATTAGGGTTTAAGGGTTGAGGGATTAAGAGGGTATAGGGGTTGAGGGTTTAGGGTTTAAGGGGTTAGGGTTGAGGATTGAGGGATTAAGTGGGTATAGGGATTGAGAGATTAGGGTTTAAGGGTTGAGGATTGATGGTTGAGGGATTAAGTGGGTATAGGGGTTGAGAGATTAGGGTTTAAGGGTTGAGGGTTGAGGGATTAAGAGGGTATAGGGGTTGAGGGATTAGGGTTTAAGGGTTGAGGATTGATGGTTGAGGGATTAAGAGGGTATAGTGGTTGAGGGATTAAGAGGGATTAGGGGTTGAGGGATTAGGGTTGAGGGTTGAGGGTTGAGGGATTAAGAGGGTATAGGGATTAAGGGATTAGCATTTAAGGGTTGTGGATTGAGGGTTGAGGGATTAAGAGGCTATAGGGGTTGAGGGATTAAGAGGGTATAGGGATTGAGGGATTAGGGTTTAAGGGTTGAGGATTGAGGGTTGAGGGATTTAGAGGGATTAGGGTTTGAGGGATTAGGGTTTAAGGGTTTAGGGTTGAGGGATGAGGGATTAAGAGGGTATAGGGATTGAGGGATTAGGGTTTAAGGGTTGAGGATTGAGGGTTGAGGGATTAGGAGGGATTAGTGTTTAATGGTTGAGGGTCGAGGGTTCAAAGATAAAGAGGGTATAGGGATTGAAGGATTAGGGTTTAAGGGTTGAGGGATTAAGAGGGTATACGGGTTGAGGGATTAGGGTTTAATGGTTGAGGATTAAGGGTTGAGGGATTAGGGTTTAAGGGTTGAGGGTTGTGGGTTGAGGGATTAAGAGAGTATAGGGATTGAGGGATTAGGGTTTAAGGGTTGAGGATTGATGGTTGAGGGATTAAGAGGGTATAGGGGTTGAGGGATTAGGGTTTAAGGGTTGAGGGTTGAGGGTTGAGGGATTAAGAGGTTATAGGGGTTCAGGGATTAGGGTTTAAGGGTTGAGGATTAATGGTTGAGGGATTAAGAGGGTATAGGGGTTGAGGGATTAGGACTTAAAGGTTGAGGGTTGAGGGATAAAAAGGGTATAGGGATTGAGGGATTAGGTTTTAAGGGTTGAGGGTTGAGGGATTAAGATGGTATAGGGATTGAGGGATTACTGTTATGGGTTTAGGGATTAAGAGGGTATAAGGGTTTAAGGGTTAAGGGATTAGGGTTTAAGTGTTGAGGGATTAAGAGGGTATAGGGGATGAGGGATTAGGGTTTAAGGGTTGAGGATTGAGGGTTGAGGGATTAAGAGGCTATAGGGGTTGAGGGATTAGGGTTTAAGGGTTGAGGGTTGAGGGATGAGGGATTAAGAGGGTATAGGGATTGAGGGATTAGGGTTTAAGGGTTGAGGATATCTCTTTCTCCCACTCTACCCCTCTATCCCTCTCTCTCTATCTCCCTCTCTCTCTATCTTCCACTCTCTCCTTCTCCCTCCCTTTCTATCTCCCAGTCTCCCAATCTCCCCTCTCTCCCACCCACTCTATCTCCCACTTTCTCCATCTCTCTTTCTCCCACTCTCCCCATCTCTCTTTCTCCCACTCTCCCCCTTTATCCCTCTCTCTCTATCTCCCACTCTCCCCTCTCTCCCTCCTACTCTATCTCCCACTCTCTCCATCTCTCTTTCTCCCACTCTGCCCATCTCTCTTTCTCCCACTCTCCCCCTCTCTCCCTCCACTCTATCTCCCACTCTCTCACTCTCTCTTTCTTCCACTCTCTCCTTCTTCCTCCCTTTCTATCTTCCACTCTCCCCCTATCTCACTCCCACTCTCTCAAAAACTCCTATACTCTAAAAAATTAACTAAGAAAATGAAATTTCACATAACGCGCTCGTGTTATAACGCGAGCGCGTTTAGTAGTCCACTAAAACAGAAAAAATCTATATACCCATGATTTTGAGGCCCACAGTCTGCATATTCCCCTGGTTCTACGCGTGGTCCGACAAAAAATATCTTTTTGATGATGTTGTGAAGTGTGCAAGCATCTTTTTCACATTCCATCACCTTTTCCATGATCTTTTTACCACCTTTGCATGAAATAGCAGAGTTTCCAAGTTGAAAGACATATAATATCAATTGAAGTTTGAATTCCATTGAAAAATGATATACAATTGAAGTGTGGAAGGGAACAAGCTTTTGAACAAGTCAAATTGTTGTGGAGTTTGAAGAAAGAAGAAGCTAAGGCTACATAATTGGGTTCCTCCATTTGAAAGTCTGTTTTTTAAGGTATGTGAAGTCTTTACAAATTTTGTTTCGCTCTATTATGGCTTTCTTTCATTTTTTTTTTGTCATTATAACCTTAGGTTGTCAATGCACATTTTAAATTACCAAATTATATACACAATTAGTTACACTTGCCAATTACCATCTTACACTTGCCAATTATAGAAATTCTGAACAATTCACCAAAATTCATCCTTTAAGACAACTCCAAGCCTCTCCCATTCATCTGAAGGGTCCAAACACCTTCCAATACCTCTGCACAAACTGATGCAATACAAAGGAAGAAATCAACACCTTTCTTGACACACACATTCAACTATATTTCCCTTCACAAAACATGTGATTCGTATACTCAAATTAGCATCAAGAGTTCCCAATTCCTTAAGGACCTTCAAAACACCTTCAAAAATCTTGAAAATAACTGATTACAATCAACTAGGTTCCTCAAAACATCAACCGATGATCATGTCATTCACAAGTTGTTTAGTTCTAGGTCTCAAAAAAAGATAATTTCTAGGTCTTAGGACCTTACCCGCTCAACTAGGCTTCCAATACAAAAACCCACATTTTTCAAAGCAAAGAGGGAGGGTTTATAGAAACTCCTATACCCGGGCCTTCGCATACCATTCCAAAGCATCAAACATCTTCAAAATACCCTACACAAGGTCAAAAATTCATTACATAGACCACTCCTTCAACAATTCATTGGGAGTCTTATCTTTCATGAGCAATGTTGCTCTTCCCAAGACCTATTCTCTAGTATTCCTAGGGTATTCCTCCCTACCCTACTTAGGGATCCCTTCTAAACCCCTCTCACCTCATAAGACTCTCCACCAATTTCAAATTCTTCACCATTGCTCTCAATTCACCACTAAGCTTCTGCGGGCTCCACACTGACCCAAAGTGTCCTAACCACTCCAGGGGCTAGGAAAGGACATTCTCACTATCCCGTTGTTGATTTTACTCCTCACTGATCCATCTCATAGGATTCTTTCACCTTGTACCCATTGCTTTCTTGAAAAACCCAATTTTAGGAATTGTAGCCTTTTGCCCAATTAAGCCTCCTAGAACTTATTTTCTTGGCTTTTCTCAAAAACGGTCTTAACAATCCCAAATATTTTTATAGATTCTTTCTAGTGGTACCCTAGGCTTTAATATTTACCATATGTTTAGTTCCTTTGGAATTCGTACATAGGACTGTCCTCATACCCCCTATTTTCAAGGGTTTTTAGGGTTCTGGCTCCTTTTTCCAACTTTGAGGGCTTCAATGACCTCCTCAAATCTCCTCGCACAATCATGTCTGGAATACATGTTCCCACACTCTCTTACTCTTGATTGGCACAAACCAGTCCATTTAGCAACTTTCTTTACTGCTGTCCTCTCCAAGCCACTAGCCAAAATGCACTCGCACTCGCCTAGTTCTTGATGAATTCACCATCTCCCCTGCAAACCAAGACACCACACACCATATGTACACTATAAAAACAGTCCCGTAATTGATTACAAGTGGCCATGGTAGCCTTTCCATGGGAATTCAAGTGGGGATCATTATTTCCAAAAACTGGCCTTAACCGGCTATGAGACCAAAAACTCTAAAAACTTGCAAAACAAAAAGAAATTGAACTAAATGGTTAATATAATGCTTCACACAGTAATTAAGTGACACAATTGAAAGAATCAAAGCATTATACATTTCCTTTCAATCCATTCTTGACTGGATGAAGGCACAAAAACAAAAATTCAATGAAATTTCCACTCTTCCAACTCACAAATTCCCCTTCCAAAACTCCAAATCGTACAATAGATTTACCACATGCTCAATTAGGGTTTTTCTGACCTTATATACCTTTCTCCCACATGCTAGGACCCTTCGGTCGGGCTTAGAGCATCATTAATGCCCTTTTCCCACTTTTAGGACAAATTGCCAAGTCTACATGGACTAATTTGCCTAATTTCATCATTCAGACTTCTCCAAACTTCAAGGCTCTAGACTAGCCTAAGTTTGCCTTAACTCACACATAAATGAAGCCTTCAGTGACATATATTTTTCAATTATCTTGAATGGATAAATTTTTTAGGAACTAATATTCATCTCATTACCATGGTACAGATAAAATTATCTGCCATGCCGAAGAAAAAGACAAAGAGGAAACTAACAGACGAAGAGAAGGAAACCTTGAAAGAAAAGGAGAGAGTTCGGGTGGCGGCATATCGTGAGAAGAAGAAATTGGAAACGATTGATGAAAACAAGCCAATTGTAGAGGAAATTCAATCATCAAAAAGAGAACAGGAATTTGCAGCACAAAAGGCACGAATGCGAAAGCATCATCATAAGATAGATTCAGATACCGTAGTTGGAGACACACCCTCTACGACAAGTGAATATGAAGGGAAACCATTAAGCACAAGTGAATATGGAGGGACAATATCTAGCACAAGTGAATATGGATGGACACCATCTATTGCAAGTGAATATGGAGGGACACCATTTATCACAAGTGAATATTGTTGGACACCATCCAACACATTTCAAGTTGAGAGTACATCATCACTCGAAATCTACAAAGAAGGTATGCCATCATTCCCATATGAACCTCAAGGTATGTCTTCTTCTCCACCCTCGATCGAAGGTATGCAATCTAGCCCACCTCAATTAAATATTGATGAAATTCCTAATGTTGAGATGTATGTACCTAGGAGAACACCACCAAGAATTTTGCATAGAAAGCCAAAGTATTTGATTAATATTGATGATGATATTTTGCAGCACATGGAAGGTAAGATTTCAACACACACATGTTGAAGATATGCTAAAGGGATTTGTGAACGATTCTTTGAAAGGCTAAATGAGACTACAAGATGTCAACTATTTGTTGAAATGATGCGGGGTGTAAAGTATACGATCATGAAGACTCTTGGGTTGAGAACATTGAATGCATCGAGTGAAGACACTATTGTGAAGAATCTAATGGATGCTTATGAGAGTGTGGGTAAGACCTCACGCTCAAAGGATAGTAATGTCACCCGACGTGTCATTACATCAACTTTGTTAAGTTTTCAAACAAAGAGAGCTCGCCTAATTAAAAAGACTAGTGAAAAAACGAGAATTAGTAGAAAGAATTTATCAAGAGCCATTCAAAGGCGGAAAAGAATTGAGGGAAATGATACAAATAAATTATGGGCATTCTCGGGGAGACTTCCACGAAAAGATAAAGAAGTTGTCGAAGCCTTGAGAACATTGATTGAAGAGTATTGGAAGAATAACACAAGGCCATCTCTGAATCAAAGGGATGTGGTAAGAAGGAGAATCGGTAGTCAAAATCGTGAGCCACATCCAAAGAATTTTTTGGATATGACTCAAACCCAATTTTTTTGAAAATTTGAAAATGATTATCCTCAAATTAGTATTTCTCAAAGATTTTTTGAACTGCTTAAACCTTTTTATGTCAAGATAAATCACACACGCACTACTTGTTGTTTTAGACTAAATATTGAATTTTCTAACCATTATGATGTTTATCGTTCTATATGTTTAGATTTGCATACTAACAATGTTTTGTATGATTGTGGCATAGAAGCCCCACCAAAATCTTCAAGAGAGTTCTTATCAAAAAATTTATGTGAAATAGAGGATGGCCAAATATTCTATAGGACAACATGCTTGGATGGTTCATGCGAGTGTTGCGGTGGCTTCCAGCATATGCCAGTATGTCAACATATGGAAAGCACATATGAGGTGGGCCAAAAACTAGTAGAGTTCGGGAAGTATAAAACAGTGGCATATGTTACAAAAGATGGGTCTCAAGCAAAAAGGTGTGATTTGGTTATTGAGAAGATTCCAGTGCACAAATTTATGACCACATTTCGTGATAGTATACTGTCTAAGCATGCAATGCATACCCATAGAGCTCGATGGTTGGACACGCAGTTCAAGCTATGCAAGGACACCTTTCCAGTTGGAAGCATAGTATCTGTGGTTGACTTTGCAGAGAACTACACTCTACAGCCACAACATGAGGTGTAGTCATAGTATTACAACTCCACACAAGTTTTGATATTTGTGCACATAGCATTCATTCATGCATCTGATAGTACAGATGAGCAAAGGAAGGTATTGAGGGAGTACCACTTTTACATTAGTGATGATCGCACACATTCTCCATATTTCATGCAAGGTTGCTTCCAGATGTTCTACAGTGGTTTGGTTCAGAGGGGTGTAGAATACGATCAACATATAATATGGTCTAATAACTGTGCAACACAGTTCAAGAACTCGCGCATGTTCTACTGGTTGTGCAGGATGCATGTCATTACAGGTGTTCAACATATGTGGAAATTTTGTGAGGTTGGACATGGAAAGGGGGAGCATGATTGTGCAGGAGCATGTGTGAAAAGAGCATTAGCACGTGAAGAGTTAAAGTATAAAGATAGTGCAAAGTTGATAGATGCAAAATCAATCGTCGAGTGGTGTAATGCTTTGATGGGTCCAGGTAATGAAGGTACATCTTCAGTTCGTAGATTTTTTTGGTTGATAGATGATATTAACATTGCACCATATGAAGATTGTTGTACACTAATAGGATCATGTGAGGTACACTCTTTCCTCAGCTCAAATACAGGTTCATGGAGTATCGATACATGAAAGATGGCATGCTTTTGTTCTTCATGTACAATGCAAGACAAGAATGATTATGAGTCAGGGAAGTGGGTTGACAAATGGTTCACAAGTTATCTTAGCCCACTTCACACGTATCGCCCTCCGACGGCATTGGAACTGACACAGATAGAATCATTGGTGGACTTTGACCACATATCAGATCTAGTTCAACGAGGTGATATATCTACTTTCTTAGTTGTTGAAATTTCATATCGTTAGATCTTACTTTGTACTGTATTCGTAATGTTGAAAAATTTCAAGAGATTTTTTGTACATATCAATGTAGGGCATGTTTATGCAGTTATTGCAAATGAGGACAATGAAGAGGGAACAGACTATTACTTGTGTCATTGTGTTGAGACAAAAAAGAAATTGTAGGCCCTAGTTATAGATGGAGAAAACATCGAATACCCTACAGGGTCAGTTGTGGTTACTGGAACATGGCTTAGAAGGTACCCACATTCAAGTGTTAAACATTGGCTATTTCAGGACTTTGACATGCATCGTAAGATTCTTCATTACTCGAACCTTGTCGTGGCATCCAATGTTCATTTGAAAAAATATGGGGGCATACCTTTGAACAAGACGTTATGGAAGGTCCGTAAGTCTGACCATGAGGCAATACTTGACACAATAAAGAGTAGAGCAGACCCGGATGGTTCATTGGATTAATTTGTAAGTATATGCACATTGGTTCTTATTAATTTATACATGTATGCACATTAATTTGTTTGATGCCAATGCTATCATCTTCTTTTACAGTGATTGGTTTCCCCTTGCAAAAAATGCATATATATGAGTCATCCAAGAGAATATCAACCAGAAAAGCAATGCAACATCCTTATTTTGATGCCTGCATGCAACATCTGTAAGTGCCTTCCATCTATTTTTATTTCATTTCCATTTTGGATGCTCCTTATTTTTCTCTTTTACTTTGCGTATTTGTAAGTAAACTACTAAGGGTTGATTGATCTTTCGTTGCAGAAAATGCTGATTTAAGAGCCATTGAAAAGAAAATCTCAGCCAAAAAAGCAATGCAACATACTTATTTTGATGATTTTGACAAATCTTAATTTTTATTTCAAGACATTGTAAGAGAGCATGTGAAGCTTAGAGAGGGAATCTCAAGTTACTCATTTGAAGTCAACCTCGTGATGAGCACCTATGATGTAGACATTTAAAGAGAATCTTGAATGTATGAGTGACATTGTAAAAGATTTGAGAGAACGAAGTGCCAAAGGCATTGTAATAAGTTTTAATTACATAATGAGATATACTCAAATATTTTAAGGTTGAAGTTCATGTTTGGTGTAGTAGCACCTTGTTCTGTAAATGCCTTGAGTAGGAAAATTTGCAAACTTTGAATTTTGAAATGTAAACAATGTGAAAAAGGTCATATAAAGGTCAAGTAAATAATTTGTACACATTTTTCTGCAACTCGTGTGACCAAGAAAAATCTTCCAACACGTCCAAATAGGTGTTTTTATGCTAGGCATGGTCTCTTTTAGCCATTGAAAAGAAAATCTCAGCCAAAAAAGCAATGCAACATACTTATTTTGATGATTTTGACAAATCTTAATTTTTATTTCAAGACATTGTAAGAGAGCATGTGAAGCTTAGAGAGGGAATCTCAAGTTACTCATTTGAAGTCAACCTCGTGATGAGCACCTATGATGTAGACATTTAAAGAGAATCTTGAATGTATGAGTGACATTGTAAAAGATTTGAGAGAACGAAGTGCCAAAGGCATTGTAATAAGTTTTAATTACATAATGAGATATACTCAAATATTTTAAGGTTGAAGTTCATGTTTGGTGTAGTAGCACCTTGTTCTGTAAATGCCTTGAGTAGGAAAATTTGCAAACTTTGAATTTTGAAATGTAAACAATGTGAAAAAGGTCATATAAAGGTCAAGTAAATAATTTGTACACATTTTTCTGCAACTCGTGTGACCAAGAAAAATCTTCCAACACGTCCAAATAGGTGTTTTTATGCTAGGCATGGTCTCTTTTAGCACTGAAACACATGAAATCGCTCCGAGCTATGTTCCACTGGATTGATCCCTTAAGGGTCCAAAGTGCAAAATGGTTGCAAACTTCAGCATGCTAGTTCATAGATACTATGACACTTAGAAAATTCTCGTCTAATCCTACAGAAAGGTGTTGGGCCCCTCTAGAAAAACCTCTCTCGGTTTTGGCTATCTTGGAGTGGTTTTCTCATGGCGGCGGATTTTCACTTGATGGAAAAAGTGTCAAATTCAAGCAGTGCAAAGTTGCCAAGTGGTGCAACTTTCGCTCTGCAACTCATGTGACCAAGAAGACTATTCCAACACATCCAAATAGGTATTTTTACACTAGTCACTATCCTCTTTCGCATCGACAAATGTGGAATTGCTCCGAGCTATGTTCCACCGGATTGATCCCTTAAGGGTCCAAAGTGCAAAATGACTACAAACTTCAGCATGCTAGTACTCAGATACCGTGACACTTAGAAACTTCTCGTCTAATCCTATAGAAAGATGTTGGGCCCCTGTAGAAAAACCTCTCTTGGTTTTGGCTATCTTGGAGTGGTTTTCTCATGGCAGGGGATTTTCACTTGATGGAAAAGGTGTCAAATTCAAGCAGTGCAAAGTTGCAAAGTGGTGCAACTTTTGCTTTGCAACTCGTGTGACCAAGCAGACTTTTCCAACACATCTGAATAGGTATTTTTACACTAGGAACATTCCTCTTTCACACCGAAACACATAGAATCGCTCTGAGCTATGTTCCACGGGATCGATCCCTTAAGGGTCCAAAGTGCAAAATGGCTGCAAACTTTAGCATACTAGTACTTGGATACTGTGACACTTAGAAACTTCTCGTCTAATCTTATAGAAAGGCATTGGGCCCTTCTAGAAAAACCTCTCTCATTTTTAGCTATCTTGGAGTGGTTTTCTCATGGTGGTGGATTTTCACTTGATGGAAAAGGTGTCAAATTCAATCAGCGCAAAGTTGCAAAGTGGTGCAACTTTCGCTCTGCAACTCATGTGACCAAGCAGACTGTTCCAACACATCTAAATAGGTATTTTTATGCTAGGCACGGTCCTCTTTCACACCAAAACACATAGAATCACTCTGAGCTATGTTCCACCAGATCAATCCCTTAAGGGTCCAAAGTGCAAAATGGTTGCAAACTTCAGCATGCTAGTACTCGGATACCATGACACTTAGAAACTTCTCGTCTAATCTTATAGAAAGGCATTGGGACCTTCTAGAAAAACCTCTCTCAGTTTTGGCTATTTTGGAGTGGTTTTATCATGGCGGTGGATTTTCACTTGATGGAAAAGGTGTCAAATTCAATCAGTGCAAAGTTGCAAAGTGGTGCAACTTTCGCTCTGCAACTTGTGTGACCAAGCAGACTATTCCAACACATCCAAATAGGTATTTTTACACTAGGCATGGTCCTCTTTCAGACTAAAACACATGGAATCACTCTGAGCTATGTTCCACCAGATCGATCCCGTAAGGGTCCAAAGTGCAAAATGGCTGCAAACTTCAGCATGCTAGTACTCGAATACCATGACACTTAGAAACTTCTCATCTAATCCTATAGAAAGGTGTTGGGCCCCTGTAGAAAAACCTCTCTTGGTTTTGGCAATCTTGGAGTTGTTTTCTCATGGTGGCAGATTTTCACTTGATGGAAAAGGTGTCAAATTCAAGTAGTGCAAAGTTGCAAAGTGGTGCAACTTTCGCTCTGCAACTCGTGTGACCAAGTGGACTATTCCAACATGTCTGAATAGGTATTTTTATGCTAGGCATGGTCCTCTTTCACACCGAAACACATGGAATCGCTCCGAGCTATGTTCCACCGGATCGATCCCTTAAGGGTCCAAAGTGCAAAATGGTTGCAAACTTTAGCATGGTATTACTCAGATGTCGTGATGCTTAAAAACTTCTCATCTAATCCTATAGGATCACATTGAGCCTGTCTACAAAAACCTCTCTTGGTTTTGGTTATCTCGAAGTGGTTTTCCAGTGGTGGCAGATTTTCACTTGATGGAAAAAGCATCAAAATGCAAGCAGTGGAAAGTTACAGAGTGGTGCAACTTTCATTCTGCAACTTGTGTGACCAAACGGACTGTTCCAACACGTCTAAATAGGTATGTTTTCGCTAGGAATGGTCATCTTTTACACCAAAATACGTGGAATCGCTCTGAGCTATGTTCCACCAGATCGATCCCTTAGGTTGGAGGAGTCTTAAGTTGCAAATTTGTAAGTTGCTTAACGCAACAAATTTGAAATGATATTGAATGGCCCACTTAGCACAAGGAGAACAAGGAGATAGCAAGGCAAGATCAAAAAAATTTGGACCCAGGGTTGATCAGGAAAACCATAAGCCCATGTGTTATTCCAGTGGTGTTGGCACCTAAGAAGGGAGATAAGTGGAGAATGTGTACTGATTCTAGGGCCATAAATAGGATAACCATTAGATATAGGTTTCCTATTCCTAGGATAGAAGACTTAATGGACTATTTAGGGGGTGCTAAGTACTACTCCAAGATTGATTTGAAAAGTGGCTACTATCAGATTAGGATGAAAGAGGGAGATGAATGGAAGTCAGCTTTTAAAACCACAGAGGGGTTATATGAGTGGTTAGTAATGCTGCAGATGAAAAGGATAGGGCCATGCAAAGTGTTGGCTAAGTATGGATCCAATGCATACAAGGTGGAGTTACCCAAGTAGATGTCCATTTCGCCTATCTTCAATGTGAAGGACTTGGTGAAGTATAAAGGAACATAAATGGATGAGGAACAATATAGTGCTAAGGTGAGTAAGGATGTGGATGAACTCAAGGTACCTGATCAGATCAAACCACAAGTGGACAAGATTATAGACTCAAGGGTGAAGAAGAAGACTAGGCACAAGACATACATGGAGCACCTAGTGAAGTGGAGACATCAACCAGAGTCAGAGGCTACTTGGATAGCAGAAAGTGACTTTAAGAAGCATGGAATTAGTGAGGAGCTCTTGACACCATAGGTTCCTTAACTTCTTTGTTGTAGGGGGGAGAATGGTGCAGGAGCACCTTAAGGTCTTTTGGAGAGATCTTTGCAATTTTGGCTTGTAGGTGGTTCTAGCTAACCACCAAGTGAATAAGGACTATGATGTAAATTCCCAAGAGTGTTTTTGATGAGTGAATTGGAAATAGGTGATGTAAGATGGGGTTGGATGGAACACTCATTGTTCCATGCTCTGGGTCTCACCTTGGCAATCCTCTATGGTGGCACTCTCCACCACCTTCACCTATAGGTCCTATCTCAGGTATAGGTACCCCTGGTTCTACTGGCCATCCCCACTTTCATCCAAGTTCACAACTACCAAACCAAACTTGGTGCTTTGCCACTATCTCACCTTGAACCTTAATCTTCCCTAAAGGTCAAACACTCTCAACACTCAGTTAGATCCTTGCAGGGGTGTAGAGATGTGAAATCATGCTTCTTAGCATCCTATTAGGGTTGTTAAACAACCACTAGGCTCCATTTCTCCATCGCTCCCTCCAAACCCTCACCTAGGGTTAAAAAGGCTACAAGCCTAAAGCCCTAACCCGAGAAAAGTGGATGTTTCTCAAAAATTTCCCAAAATACCCCAAAAATTCCCTGTGGTTTCTTGGTCCTGATACCAAGTTCTTCAATATTTTCAAGGTCTCGGTCATTGTCTTGCCGTACACAAGCTCATTCATCAATTTAGCAAATAAAGGGTCTTTTTGTCAACTCTTGGCCACCCGGGTGAACTGTCGTGGAGCTCTTCCATCAAATGGATTGGTGTAGCCTCTTAACTATTACCATACCTCTATAGGGCCTCCTCCCACCTTTATACCATGGGGTTTAGCATGGAGAGGTCTTCCCTGCAAGTGAGGTGCTTCACACCCCTTGACTTTCCTAGCCAAGCACTGTTTAGCTCGCCTAGGAAAGGTCTTCTTTCATGCACACTTGACCCCTAATGACTCCTAACACTACTAAAAGTACAGGCATGGAGCCTAGCCATTGTTTCCAAGAGCCCATACACTAGGTACAGGGGAAAGGTGGACTAGAACTCCATTTATTGCAGCTTGCCAGGTAGAATAACCCAAAAACAAGAACCTAGAGAACTGAAATCAGAAACTTGAACAATGAAACAACCAGTTATTGACCAACCAACACTTTGAGATCAACTAAACTACATTCCACACATATTCCAATGCCTGGTTATTCCATTAACACACTGCCAAGATCTCAAACATAGAAAATTAAGCAATTACTCCTACTATTCTTCTTTCTCCTTCATGAAAAATTCAAAATTACAAAACTTCAAATGCCTTCCAACCTTTCACACAAGTCGAGGCAATCCTTATAAAGGTTCAAAAAGTGGTTACCCTTCCCCTTGGTCGGACATAACCACCAAATTAAGCCAAAATTTCACATATGCAACATTTTGGGCTTTATTTCCAATTACTAGAAACTACCAAACATGAGTGTCTAAACTCACAACTCTTCCACTCCTGATAGCTCCTGACCAAGACATTTTTAAGTCTCTTCCACAATTTCAATGGTCAACATGACCTTATCACATTTAAAACAAAACTTAACAAAGCTTTCCTATTCCTAGTGTTTCCTAGGTGTTCTTCTAGGTGCTCCTACACCAATAGGTTTGTTAGGGGCTTGCGGTTTGGGTAAGTCTTGGACACTGTGAGCATTTTGAGCAATGTTGCCTTGGCTATTTGTCCTAAAAGTTGGAAAATGGCATTAATGATGCTCTAAGCCCAACCCAAGGGTCCTAGCACATGGGAGAAAGGTATATAAGGTCAGAAAAACCCTAATACCTGGGTTGGAGGATTGTTTTCATGAATTGAGACTTGGAGAGTACATTTTTGTGATTGGAAGAGTGCAAATTTCATTGAATTTCTACTTTTGTGCCTTCATCCAGTCAAGAATGGATTGAAAGGACTTATATGATGATTTGAATCTTCCATTTTTGTGACTTAATTACCTTGTGTAGCATTAGATTATTCATCTAGACCGACTGGTTATCTTTTTGCAAGTTTTTAGTGTTCTTGGTCTCATTGCCGGTTCAGGCCAATTTTTTGAATAATGAGTCCCACTTGACTTCCCATGGCTTTACTCTCATGGCCACTTGGAATAAAGTTGGGGATTGTGTAGATATTGTACATATAGGTTTTGGGGTCTTGTTTTGCAGGGAAGGTGATGAAATCATCAAGCACTAAGTGAGTGCAAGTGAATTCTGGCTAGTAGCTTCGAGAGGACAGTAGCAAGGAGAATTGCTAAATGGATTGGTTTGTGACAATCAAGAGTATGGGAGTGTATGAACATGTATCTAAGTCATGTGTGTGCTAGGAGGAGAGTTGATGAGGTCGTTGAAGCTGTCAAAGAAGGAAAAAGAGCCAAAAAACCCTAGGAACCCTTGAAAATAGGGGGTTTGAGGAAAATCATATGTACGGACACTTGTAGGACCTAAGGCCTGGTAAATCTTGGAGCCTTGATGGTCAAAAGAAAGAATCTACAAAAAAATTTGGGGGTTGTTAAGACTGTTTGTGGGAAAAGTCAAGAAAACGGGTTCTAGGAGGCCAAATTGGGGCAAAAGGCTACAAGGCCTAAAATTGAAATTTTCAAGAAAGCGGTGGGAAAAAAGTGAAAGAATCATATGAGATGGATCATTGAGGAGTCAAATCAACAAATGGATAGTGAGAATACCCTTTCCTAGCCCTTGGAGTGGTTACAACACTTTGGGTCAGTGTGGAGCCCAAGGAAGCTTAGTGGTGGATTGGGAGTGATGGAGAAGAATTTGAAATTGGTGGAGAATCTTACGTGGTGAGAGGGGTTTAGGAGTGATCCCTTAGTAGGTTAGAGAGGAATACCCTAGGAAGACCAGATAATAGGTCTTGGGAAGAGCAAGAGTGCTCTTGAAGGATAAATGGTTTGTTTGGAAACAAGGATGGGTTCTCTCTTCATCGACATATACATTATTCCTCGATGTGTTCACACCAGTGTTACAAGACTAGGACTCGCCTCAGACTTGCAAAGCCATTTTTTGACCTGGACTCGGGCTCGAAGCCCAGACTTGACAAATAGAAAAACCTAAGAAATTCAAAGATTTGTAAGGATTTAAAACTTGTTTCATGCACCCTTTAATAAATAAACCTTAAAGACACAATAGAATCATCAAATAGAAATTACTATGATCCCATACACAAACATACATCAATCACATAAGTATAAGCACAAATTTTAGCTGAAGGAAATAACACATTTAGATATATAAATATTGTGATATTGCTATCAGGATTCAATCATGTAGTTTTACAAGTCAAACTCATTGACCCATGGTTTTTGATAATGAATTTCATACTATACATTTCAACAAATGAGATAAGTGCCATGAGACATGAAGAATAATGGAGAATGATAATGGCTTCAGACTGCTATAAAGGAAACTTTCACTTTTGACCTTGAGAGGTGTACTTACTCCATCTCAAGGATCATGCATTGAGGATGACATAGATCAATACTAGGGCTAACCAATTAATAATTATACACGTGAATAAGTCAAACATGTACATGTCAATAAGGGAACTACAAGTACACATAAACACGTAAGCCTCAAAAAGTATACACATGAATACATAGAATACACAAATTAAAACAAAGTATATGCACGAATACAAGGTATATGCATGAAAACATGTAAGCCACAAAGTATACACTCAAATGCATGTAAGTCACAAAGTATACATGTAAGTTGTAAAGTATACACTTGAATATACGTAACTCATATCTATTGAACCATCAATTTAGAATGCAAATATGGACAGGCATCAAAAAAAGATATTTGTATTAACCAAATAGCCATGTAGGCATACATAAATATATGTCGATATAAGTATGAAATATATGTACAAAATAGCAATGTAGGCTTACGAGAATGCCATCTAGGCATACAATGTCAAATATGTCCAATAAAAAATATGTTCAAAACTGCCATGCAGGCATACAATAAAGGACTCTGGAATCAAAAGTCATTGCTCTCCATGCCCAGGAAATAAAATTTTTCCCTTTCCTTTTTGCTTGGATGGCGATAGGTCTATCACTCATTTTTTTTGTGCTCGTGGAGTGCTCCTACTACTCCTCCTAGGGTTTAGTTCATGGTGAAGTTTTAACTGTTACAATAAGAAGTAAATACATGAATATATAGAAATTACATTATAAAAAATGATATATTTGATAAAATAATCACTTACATCCATCTCACGATCTCTATCCACGAGGGAAATATCCTCATTCCCATGCTCAGGCGTGCTCAAGCCCTGTATAAACCATGCAAATAGACAAAAACTACATGAATCAATAATGGTTTGATTTCTCACTAACTAACATCTATAACAACAAATGTAAATTAAAATTTACTAATTTGCCTTATACCTCTTCTGTCAAAGCCATCGAGGATTGTATAGCAGATTTCATACCAATATCCATTGCCCTCATCACATTCAGAGGTGTATTGTCTCGCAACAACTGAAAATAAAACAACAAATTATTCAATGTAATCAATGATGTGCATGCATAAACTACACAAATCTATTAAGTACTTGATTCATTAGTTAAACTCTTTATTCTATTACCTGCGTGAAGGTTTGAGTAAATCCACTGCCATTGGGAAGTGTTCCATCAAAACCTCCAATATTAGTCTGTTCAACATCCAAAATTGCATATTAAATTACCGTTTGTAAAACAATGGCATTAATATGCAATAAACTTATAATTGTTTACTAGTTACATACCCTAGTGATAGGTGTATTGCAAAAATAGGTTGGTGGGGGGGTGGTGTATCCAGTCTCAACACCGTGACCCTACAATTTTATTAAAATCATAATTTTTTTTTAGTTAATCTTGCATTTCAAAATCGAAATTTAATAAATTAAATTCAATGAACACATGCACTAACTTTTACTTGACTATCAATGCCATATGCCTCATGCAAAATGTCAGTTGCCCTCTCCATCTCCATAGCTGCAAACGGATCCTATGTACCAGTCTCCTGAGGGTCAGTGGGGTCATGTGAACAAGTAGCCCTTCAAGATTGACACACATGTGTTCGAAGACCACCTCTAGAAGACTCCCCTAGATGGCGCTGCAGAATAGGGCTAGTATGATGGATGACACTCTGGGTCAAAGTGTTGATTGCCTACAATGTCTCTACATCAACACTTTCCTTCACGATGGAAGACATAACAATGTGCTCATGAGGTGGCCTAGTGAGAGCTCGTCTACCTTACCGCGTAGGATCCGGCTGTGCACTAGATCTATCCTGAGCTGACCCCCTACCTCTCCCCTGGAAATCCCTCATATCAAAATAATTTGGGATTTTGTTCAATATGAACTCACTATATAGTTTCCTAAGGAAATATTACGGGACCTCACAATTGTTGCATGGTGGGTAATCGAAGACCATGTACCACCTATCATAAAACCACTCCTTCATTTGTTGGTGGTGGCACCAATGGATAGGAAACCTCTTCGCATTGAGGGTAAGATTTTAATTTGTGTGTGGGTCGGTGAATAATGAACACAAATCACCTTTTTTATTTTCAAATCTTTCACATCCTTGTATGATAGTTTGTTTGCATAATACTCCCTGGCTGCCTACCTCCTATCTTCCCATCCAATTATTTGTTTGCTAATTGAATCTACGTATTTTAACATATCTTTCAATGAATTTGCTGGGTCATTCTTTCTATGGTTGAACCATTTGGATCACTCAACCTATTGATCAAATCCTCAATTTTTTTTTTGTTGTTCTCAATTTCACTCATTAAATTTTGTTGAGTGCCAGGAGGGGGTTGAGTGATTGGTGGAGGAGGTTGATGTTGTGGTTGATTTTGATCTTGAGTATTTGGTTGGTCCTCCTATTGAGGATTCTGAGGGTTTGTAGGTTGATTTGCATCTCCTAAAAATTAAAACAAATAAATATCAAATTCAACCTAAAACTAACAAATTCAAAACAAAAAGCATAGAATCCTTACCTCTTACAGCTCCTCGTCATCGTGGCACCATCGTTGTGAAGAAATTCGGATTCTTGGTGAAGAATTCTTCTCCTAGAATGTGAGCATGATATTTGGGGTTTTTGGCCACGGGTGGAGCAAAAAAACCAGTCGAAATGCAAATGAGAGATTTGCATTTGTTTTTTTCCTTTTAACATAATATAACGCGTGCACGTTATGTCTTTGTATTTGTGGCCGAAGGGAACTTGCCTAGGTTTAATGAAAGACATAACACGAGCACGTTATAACGCGCTCGCGTTATGGCTTTCAAGTTTTTTTTTGTTTAGGGTGTCCACGGAATTGCTACCCATTTTCATGCACCCACCCATTATTATTATGTGATTATTGATTATGATGTGATGTCAGTCTTTGATGAGTGGATTGGTGAAGAGGACGGTTTCGCATCACTCGCTTGCGAGCAACCTACGAATCTGTGATTTCGTCTTCATGGTGTGTATTATATGCTGGATATACTATATTATGTTGTTTATTTGATTTCAGGTTGCAGGTATATGACATCGACTCCACCTGGTCTCATAGGTTTGAGCATGTCGATCCAACGGTTAAGTTGAAAGGGAGATAGTAGCAAGGTAACATGTGTCAGGTCTACGCCCTAGCCTTAGTGTGTCGTTAGTCCTGATTAGTGAGTCATGTTTACTTGATTTATTGTTATATGATTCTATTAGATGCATTATTGTTAGATTAATGTTTAAAATAATTGCATTGGAAAAAGTAGTGAACAACACAATCTCTCCTAATCTAGGAGATGACAATAAGGAATTCCACTCCAACACTTGGAGGAAAACAAACTCATAAAGCACTACCCAAGGGAAAAAAATGAACATTAACTTAACAAAGGAATGAACCAAATTCACTGGAAGACTTCTCAATACATAACACAATTTCTCGTTCCCAAAACAATCAAAATAAGGGAAATTAATATAATAATACATTGTTAATGAAAAACACTATATTTGGATATCTTAAATCCATATTCCAATGTAATGTTTATCGCATAAATTAAAAATAATATCATTCTAAATTTGCACTAAAGCAAATAATAATTCCTTTCATTAAATTAAATACCTTCTCTCTAACTTAATAGTCCAACGCTTCAATAAGATAAATAATAAGCTAATGTAATCACCCTTATTCTCACAAAAGATGAATTCAAATTTAACATAACAGGATATTCAATTGCATCTAATCAAATTAAATACCTGCAAGAAAGTTCCTTTCAGATTCACAACTAACTTATCTAATTTCAACAATTTGCAATTGAAACAAAATACACAGCCACTTAAATATGCTCTTTTATTTATTTTTATTTTTATTTTTACATATAAAAAAAAGAAAAATAAACAAAATTTAATAGTTATACATCTAAAGTACATAAATATTTTATAACTCCTTTCTAATTCTTTCAATTTCTCAAACTATTTAACAAATACCAACACTTAATCATGCACACATTTGAATATATATATATATATATAAATATATTCATTATATATATAAATTCATATATTTACAATATATATATAAATATATATGCTATGACGAATTACCCAATCCAAAATTATGAATTTACACAAAGGTTAAAACAAAAGTAATTACAAACACTGGCGAACTGTACCAACGATTTCATCTGTTTTCCAAGGTTGCAACAGTGTACCGGACTGTACAATGTACAACTAGTCCATGCGAAATGGCGGCAGCGCGTCCCCCCATGAGGTAGGTGCTCTACCATAGGCAATGTTGTCCCACGTACCACGTGTGAGCGGGGGTTTGACCTCCCCACTAGTCACTAACAACTGGAAATATTTATATATATATATATTTTTCATTTTCTTTTCTTTATTTTTTATTTTTAAAAAACACTCTATAATATTTTGGATTTCTTAAAGGTAAGCATCTCAAATTTTTGGGTGGAAAGATCATGATTATAAGTACACTATTGCCCTCATTGCATGGTAAATTTTGTGTTCTCTCGTACTTGATGGGATGTTTTTGTTGGTCCAAGTCAGCTTGCTTGCCATCAGTACTAGTTGATACTTGTATTTAGCATTCGGTTTTTTTGTGAAAAGATATGAGGGTACTTTTTCATTATAAATTGGTAAGGGACTTGTCATGATACAATGGTAAGTCACATAACATAGGTTCTGAGAGCTTATAAAAAGGTAGCATCGTTTCATTCTTTTCATTAGTAAACAATCGAGTTTCTTTTATTAAGATATCTTGTCTATGTTAGTTGTTGTGCAAAGTAAGGTAGGTAGAAATGAAGTATCATCCTCTGAACTATCGAATGTGTTTGCCAGTCCAAAGGTGGGAAACTCCGGCTTCTGGTAAGCTTGATATTCACCATCTCCAAACTATCTTTAAGTTTCGGTGCTCGTGTGATTATAAATGTCTCAAATGTATAGTTGGGTCTGAGATTCTTCAGCCAAAGTCACGTAGGTTGATATTGTTGTCCAATGTTCTTTCCATTTTTCTTTCGAATATCATGGATATTATTCAGTGTTTGGAGATAGTTCAAGTCATTGCTGATACAATGATAGTTGACAATTTTTTGCAAAATGAAGTTGTTCTTTGCAGTGCACAAAAATATATCTTCTCGGGTGGAGAAGGTTATATTGGTGGTATCTTCCCTCCCCATTATCTTCCTCATAATAGGGTAGTGGTTAAGGCTTTTGATGCATTAAATTTATCCATAGAGTTTACTGACCCCTGTTACTTGATTAAAGCTTTGACAAAATATTCTAACCAGCTAAGAAGGGAATTGGCAGATAGGTTCCAAGAGAAGTTTCATTGCATATCCTTTCTTCTGTTTCATAATTGTCAACATGTAGTTTCTTCATGGCAAGGACAACCAAGAAAGGGGATTATTCAAGGACTGGAAGGTTCCAGTATGTTGAAGGAGGCAGTAGGGACTGAAAATCAGGAGGACACTAGCTTCGAATTTATGCCGATGGAGGAGTAAAGGAAAAAGGATGTTTTTTTTTTTTTTGCAGATTATGTAATCTCGGTATGGTTGCATGAGTGACAACAATCAACATTTTGTAACTAGTAACCAGGTTCATACTTTTAGGCAGATTATGTAATCTCGGTATGGTTGTATGATTGACAACAGTCAACATTTTGTAATCAGAAGCATTATTTTTGGGGCCATAACCGGAGGTTTTCTCACTGTCTCTTTCCTACCGGTATGCCCTTTGAGCCAGTAAAATGTACACTATATTACAAAGAATAAATAAATATATATATATAGTGGCTTGCCACTTTTGTTTAAAAAAATATATATATATTTCGGATTTCAATAAAAGAATTCCACGAATTTCCTCAAAATTCGTTTCTCAGGAATGTCGTACGGACGGCGGTTTCATCAAAAATGAAAAAGATAAATTAAATCTATGACAATAAAAATAGATATATATATTTATATGTGATGTATATATATATATATATATATATATATATATATATTATATATAAATATATATATTTACACATAAATATATTATTGGTAAAATCGAGAAAATAATAAAAAAAACCAGTAACAGTAAAATTAATAAATTTTTCCAGAATTTCATCTTAAAATTCAAGAGATTAAAATTTAATTTCTTTTAAACTAATCCTTCAAATTTTTAATTAAATAAATATAGGAAAATTAAATAGATCTTAATTTATTTTTTTCAATGGAGGTTTTCTATGAGGGTTTGAGTTTGAAGAACAAATCTGAATGCTTTCCAAAGGGTAAAATTCTTCATGTACTACCTTAATTTTGAAGCACAACAAATGTTGAATTTAAACAATGGATCTACGAAGTTTGTTTACAGAATAAAGTTCTACAGTACATTTAGCAAATTTTCCCCAAACCATTTAATTGAAATTGAATTGAACAAACAAGTACAAAACCTGGAATATGAAGCTACAGAAGAAGATGAATTTTTTTGATACAAGCCTCCTCCGAGAATTTTCTCAAACGTGCAATGAATCCAAACCCAAAATCCAAAAACTGATTCAAACCCTTCTTGTGCAAATTTCCAAAAATCTTCAATGCTCTGAAAGATGAATTCCTTCCAAAACTTCTCTCTCCCCAAATTGAAAACATGCAATCCTCATAAATCCAAAATATCTAATACAACCCTAATTCCCTTTTGCATGCAAAGTAGAGAATTAGATATTTATTTTCTTTTCTTTTTTCGAAAACCCAAATTGAATTTAAAATACAATTTCAATTTCTCTTGATTTATTTTAATTTAGTTTAATCTAATAAACTTAAATTTTAATTATTTAATAACTAAATTCAACCCTTTTGAGATTAAAATTTAATTAATTAAATAAATTAAAATTTAACTAAATTAAATTTCATTATCAATTTTAAATATAACATCAAAGCATAATTTAATTTAATATTAAAATAATCACTACTTTTTCCAATGCAATTATTCTAAACATTAATCTAACAATAATGCATCTAATAGAATCATATAACATTAAATCAAGTAAACATGACTCACTAATCAGGACTAATGACACACTAAGGCTAGGGTGTAGACCTGACACATGTTACCTAGATACTATCTCCCTTTCAACTTAACCGTTGGATCGACACACTCAAACCTGTGAGACCAGGTGGAGTCGATGTCATGTACCTGCAACCTGAAATCAAATAAACAACATAATACAGTATATCTAGCATATAATACACATCATGAAGAAGAAATAATAGATTCGCAGGGCGCTCACAAGCGAGTGATGCGAAACCGCCCTCTTCACCAATCCACTCATTAAAGACTGACATCACATCATAATCAATAATCACATAATAATAATATCTCATGCTAACTCTACTAACATCATTAATCCATAATGCACGTGAAACAATAATCAGATAGTCTCATCACACAATAATAGTTGTCGCTCAATAGTAGCGATCAAAACACAAACAACAAGGTGTGTCCAGTATCATAGTAGCTGCAACCCAAACATAGCATAAGGAAAAACAAACAAGAAACAAAATGGAGGGGTATTACATTCTCCCCCCCCAAAGACCAGGCTTACTCCTGGAAGCCTACACAAAAGTAGGGATATCACTCCCTCAAACAAACAACATAAAATCAAAACCTCGATCCCTGAGGACGAGTATCCTGCACTGTACGACCAACTCCAAAAGTGTTCCATCACAAACAAACCTTAGCAAGGTGGCCCTGTTGTTCACAAGAGTAACACCATGTGCTACTATCAACTCCTCTGCCTCCTAAAGGTGTAGTAGACTACTGCACACTATCCCTGTCAGCCATAGGTGGAGAACTCTGGACTGGCTGACCAAAATAGAAGCGGTTCGCATGCCTCCAATTTCTGTTCCCTTGCCTCAGCTGGAGACCTTTACGTTTCCCTTTCGATACCTACTACTGCTGTTGACCACCTTGAGATGGCCCCTACTGAGACCTAGGAGGTATACCTCCTAGAGGCTGACCTCCCTGAGCACTAGACACTGCTACTAAATCACTGCCATACTGTACATCAATGTGGTCTCCAAGTGTCCTAGCCAAGTTTACTACCAATAATGCCATCTGGATCAAGGTGTGATACTCATTGCCTCGATGGTGATGCCAGTGGTCGGATAAAAAATGGCCTCTGAACCGCTCTAGGAAGGTCTCCCAAGATAGTAAGTGAATATCAGTATGGAGCCTCTGCTCCTCAATACTCCACCATGAGGACGCGAGTCCCCACAGATGTATGATAGTGCACCATGCTTTGGTATTACTACCATATGGATGCAAAGCAAAACATCGATCGAGGTCAATGAGCCAAGTCTCAGCCTCTAAGCGACTTCCTACTCTGAAAAATAAAGATGGATGTGCTATGAGCAAATCCATCATATGCACTGAGTCTACTGTCCTTGCCTGAGTCGGAACTACTCTCTCACTACGATTACCCTGTGCATCAACCTGCCTCGGACCAAGGAGTGCCAAAGCCTCCTCAAGTGCTCTACGCGCAGCCTCAATCCCTATTGGATCTTGCTGACGAACACTAACCCTAGGGGCATCTTGTGAGGCCTGATGTTCCTCCTGCTCTGGTATAGGTACAACACGAGGTTGAGAGTCATGTTGACTCTCCTCTCCATTGCCTACCCAACCACGTCCACGTCCTCTCCCTCATCCGCATCTAGGAGGCATACTCCTACATAGACACAAAAGGGTATTAGACAAGGAACTCTTAAAAACCTAAGAAACTAAGCTTAATGGGTACATCATAATCCCAGGGCACCTAGTGTTTAAACCTTGGTTCTGATACCATGTGTAATGCACCGTCACGCAACCCTAGAGGAAGTTTCAATTCACTATAAAAGCATACTAATTTTTTTTTTATTAAAGTGAATTAAACATACATGGTTCACCTATACTTGACAACATCCCCTAAGGCTACGTAACCGAGATTACTTAAATCCCCATTAACATACATCATCTAAACTACATTGCATTAAATAACTCAAGTAGTAAGCATTCATTCAACATAAGTAAATACAAGATAGTAATAGAATATCCATAACATATATCCATTACAAGATTACAACCCTCATTCCTAGAATGAGTCAAAATACATAAGTATTACATTTACATAAATCCACCTCATAATAACAAGAGGGGTAAATACAACTCATTACATTTTGAATTACAACAGTGCTAGAAAAGAATAACAAGATCCGCAAGTAGTCCAACTAGATGTCTCGCCTCCACAAACTGAAGAACAATGGGGACCCAACAGTTTTGGTGCATGTTCCACCCAACCTAGTGGTACCCGAAGGCCCACCCCCCATGCTAGGAGATAGTAACAATGTAACATGGACAAGAAATCTACTACCTCTAACCAAAGGCAGACTCATACTAACACATACTAACTCAACCAAACATATGCACAATATAAATCTAACACTAACATGGTTACATTGCTTCCAAACATATTATAATCAAGTGTGCTAACAAATCCATACACACAACAAAAACTCAAGGTTATCCTAGATAGAGTGTCATCGCAAGGTTTGTCATGAGATCTCCTCTGGGCATTCTTCATAGGCTCCGGTAATCCTGGTGACCTCAACCGAATCCCTGCCCTCATACTCACTCAAGCGGAATCAACTACTTCTCATGAGGACAAGATGGTTGACCTTGCCATTCCAAGCCTTCTCACTCACCCCAAGTCTAAACAAGCCCTTGTGTCTGTGAGTGAGGTTAATTTATCTTGATTAATGTGAATGCATCCTAATCATCTAAGTACATTACTTTAATTATCACTTATTAAAAACACTTATGAAGGTTACTCGGTTTACCTCTTTGGGCTCTGGACCCTAACAAAAGCCACTCTTCTAATGGATAACACACTACTCAAATCTAGACTCCAAGGGTAACTCAAGTGCTATAGAACTGAACAACACAATCTCTCCTAATCTAGGAGACGACAATAAGGAATTCCACTCCAACACTTGGAGGAAAACAAACTCATAAAGCACTACCCAAGGGGAAAAAATGAACATTAACTTAACAAGGGAATGAACCACATTCACTGGAAGAATTCTCAATACATAACACGATTTCTCATTCCCAAAGCAATCAACATAGGGGAAATTAATATAATAATACATTGTTAATGAAAAACACTATATTTGGATATCTTAAATCCATATTCCTATCTAATGTTTCTCGCGGAAATTAAAAATAATATCATTCTAAATTTTCACTAAAGCGAATAATAATTCCTTTCATTAAATTAAATACCTTCTCTCTAACTTAATAGTCTAACGCTTCAATAAGATAAATAATAAGATAATGTAATCATCCTTATTCTCACAAAAGATGAATTCAAATTTAACATAACAGGATATTCAATTGCATCTAATCAAATTAAATACCTACAAGAAAGTTCCTTTCAGATTCACAACTAACTTATCTAATTTCAACAATTTTCAATTGAAACAAAATACACAGCCACTTAAATATGCTCTTTTATTTATTTTTATTTTTATTTTTACATATAAAAAAAATAAATAAAAAAAATTTAATAGTTATACATCTAAAGTACATAAATATTTTATAACTCCCTTCTAATTCTTTCAATTTCTCAAACTATTTAACAAATACCAACACTTAATCATGCACACATTTTACTATATATATATATATATAAATATATTCATTATATATATAAATGCATATATTTACAATATATATATATAAATATATATGCTATGAAAAATTACTTGAACCAAAATTACGAATTTACGCAGAGGTTAAAACAAAAGTAATTACAAACACTGGCGGAATGTATCGGCGAATTATATTCCAATGGCGAACTGTACCGGTGATTTCATTTGTTTGCCAAGGTTGCAACAGTGTACCAGACTGTACAATGTATAGCCGGTCCATGCGAAAGGGAGGCAACGCTCCCTATGGATAGCGTGTCCCCCCATGAGGTGGGTGCTCTACCATAGGCAGCGCTGTCCCACGTACCACATGTGAGCGATGGGGGTTTGACCTCCCCACCAGTTACTAACAACCGAAAATATTTTTATATAATACACACTGTGAAGAAGAAATCACTGATTTGTAGGGCGCTCACAAGCGAGTGATGCAAAACCGTCCTCTTCACCAATCCACTCATCAAAGACTGACATCACATCATAATCAATAATCACATAATAATAATATCTCATGCTAACTCTACTAACATCATTAATCCATAATGCACGTGAAACAATAATTAGATAACCTCATCACACAATAATAGTTGTCGCTCAATAGTAGTGATCAAAACACAAACAACAAGCTATGTCCAGTATCATAGTAGCTGCAACCCAAACATAGCATAAAGCAAAACAAACAAGAAACAAAACGGAGGGGTATTACACTATAAAGGACCTGAAAGGAGGAGGGATGATATATTTTGAATGACACAAAAAGATGATGAATCTTTAGAGGATTATGTTGAAAGATTTTAGTTTTCTCTCAAGGAAAACCCCCAAAACAAGTTGTCAGAAGAATCTCTCAAGCTAGTTTTTTAAGAAGAGTTACTGAAGACTATATTTATTCCCTCAACCTTATAGGAGGAGGATATTTCTCTCAAATGACATTTGAAGAAATTTGTTAGATATGAAAAAATTACTATAGAACCCTCACAAAGAGGCCAAGAGAAACCAAACCATTAGTTCTTGGTAAATCATCTACTAGGGTTTCTAAAGTTGAGCTGAGAAATCTATTATCCAACTTGAAAGAGGATATAATGAGTACTTTGGATACACATCTAGATAATCTCCATATCAAAAATAAGAAAGAGGAAGTAGAGGCTATGCTTACTGAGTATTGTCCAAGTTGCAGGTAGAGAAAAGAAAATTGCAAATGTAAGAGGGTGGCCAACATCCAACAAGAAAAAGTTGAGAATCCTGACTTTCAACCCATTGAAGGAGATGATGGACAACTGTTTTATATAGCAAAAAGGATTCCATGGAAGTAGAGACAAAGTATGCCCCAAGACCCCCTTAGATTTAATTCATCTTTTCCTATTAGCAACCAAAACCTTTTTGCTTGGAACTCTTAGTCCTGACAAGAAAATTAAAACTAGTGGAAAATTCCCTAATGGCCAAACCCTCAACCTCATTGGAATCAAAATCCTAATCCTTGGCCCCAATAAAACCTTCAAGGTTCCAATTACAATCCACAATGGCCAAACCAACAAAATCAATGGTAGCCTCAATGGTAGAAAGGCCAACAATGACAACAACAAAATATGAATTATTAGAATCCCATGCTCCCTCCTCCACAACAACAAGAAGCACTAATGCACCATTAAATCCTACATCCCAACCACCCAAGCAACAAATACCTACCCAACCTACTCCTAACCCTAACACTAAGCTTGTTCAACAGGCTTATACTAATGAAGCTATGTAGTACCCCACTTATGGGGTAGAGATGAATGATGTCCACCTTAGATTAGGAAAATAATTTTCTAGGCCTTCATCCCCCCAAATTATAGGAATGGAGGATGAGGTACCTGTAGTTGAGGCTTCAAATAAACCATTGTTGGAGCCTGAACAAAACCAAGTACACTAGAATACCTCAAACCCCGAGCCACCTTTTCCTAAATGCCTAGCTCTGCAAAAGAATCACACACAAGCTAAGACAAACCTTTTAGGGTAGTTGAAATATGTTAACATCAAAATACCATTTATCTAAGTTATCAAAGACATCACCATCTATAGTAAAAAAGTAAGGGATCTCTATCTTAAGAAACTAGGTTGAAAAAGTAAAGATCCACAAATAGTTCAAGTTTTAGGGAATATTGCAGATATCATGCTAGGGAACATTACAGTCCCTAAGTATACCGATCCTGGAAGTCCAGTTGTGGGTATTAAGATTAATGAGACCCTCATTAAGAAAAATTTGATATACTTAGGGGAATCCATCAATATCATGAAAAAATAAAAAATGCAGTTGCTTCAGTTGGTCAACCTCAGACCCACTCAAACTATCTTGCAATTAGTTGATAGGTCTACAATCAAACCTAAGGGAATTATTGAAGACCTAGTTATTGCATTGGATTCTTGGGAATACCCTTTATTGTATTACAACCCAAGGTTAATTTTGTAGTTTACCCACTCATCCTAGGTAGGCCTTGGTTGGCAACAGTCAATGCATTTATAAGTTGTAGATCTGGTAAAATAATAATATCCAATGGGACAATCACAAAGAACTTGGTTCTTTATCCACCTACCCAACCATATGCATACCTTGGTCACACCATTTGGCCCAACTTGGGTGAGGAGGAGGAAGGTAGCTATTCTCTTCATACATTGATGACTACTAAGTGCAGCTCCTTATTGGATGACCAAGATGAAGATGAGCTCATTTCTCATATAATCCAAAATGACTTTGGTAGGAGCCCATAGTAACAAGACTATCTCATATTCCTACAAGACCATTTGCATTGTATTATACCTACCGATTCTATAGAAGAAACATCATAGCTATTTCATTCATTACTCCCTCAACAATGTTTACCCATTATACCAAGCCTTCATCTCTCATTAGTTCAATATTTATCAAAGTAGTTGGAAATTATGCCAGGGAGGATGTTAAACATTAATAATGCCTTGAGTAAGGAGCAATAGAGTTCTCTAAAATTCAGTGATGCAGGCACACTCACCCGCATATGCATGGGATTAACATGATATGAGGGGCATTGATCCTGATCTATGCATGCACATGATTTATATTAATGATGGCTATAGACCTATAAGACAGCCATAGAGACACATGAATCCAGCTCTAAGAGATATAGTTAAAGTTGAACTGCAAAAGATTTTAGATCATGTAGATTTTATATACCTTTTAAAGAGTAGTACTTATCATATTTTCTGATTTTGCACATAACTGCATGGAGATATACTTGGATGATTTCACAACTTATGGTGAAAGTTATGAAGAAGCTCTTATTAACCTAGAAAAAGTGTTGAAAAGATGTAAGAAACACAATCTATCACTCAACAATGAGAAGTGTTTCATGATGATGACACAAGGAATTGTGTTAGGACACTTTATATCTAGTGAAGGAATACAGATTGATCCAAAGAAGATTGAAATTATATCTACCCTACCTATACCACATAAACAAAAAGTTGTCAAAAGCTTCCTTGGACATGTAGGTTATTATAGGCGATTTATCCAAGATTTCAGTAAAATTGTTGCACCTTTGTTTATTTTTTTGACAAAGGATAGTGAGTTTGATTGGATTGAAGGTTGTCAGAGTTCATTTGAGAAATTAAAGATAGCTCTAACTCATGCACCAGTTCTAAGAAGTCCAAATTGGACATTACCATTTCACATACACACTAATACATCAAAATTTTCCATTGAAGTATTCCTAGGGTAGAAAGAAGGGAATAAGGAATATGCAATATAGTATATCAACAAAAATCTCCAAGGAGCAGAGTTAAACTACACTGTGACAAAAAAAGAAATGCTTGTAGTTGTCTATGCCATTAACCAGTCTAGACATTATATAGCTAGCTATCAAGTGTTCATACATACAAATCATACAACCATTAGATACTTGATGAATAAACCAGTAGTAGGTGGAAGACTTGTAAGGTGGTTATTGATGTTGCAATAATTTGACATAACAATAGTTGACAAGCTTGGAAAGGCTAATGTGGTTGCTTATTTTCTATCTAGACTTCCTACCTAATCAGTTGAAGGGGTGGTTGATGATTCTTTCCCCAATGAGCATATATTTTCTCTAAATGTACACACATTATGGTATACTGATATAGATAACTATTTAGTAATAGGGCAGATTCCAAGTTACTTTTCTCCAAGAGAGAAGATAATTGGTTCACAAATGCTTCCCTTATTCTTGGATTTATAGATTTTTTATTTTACACTGGCCCATATAACATTATGAGAAGATGCATCAGGGAGGATGAGGTGTTTGATATATTGAAAGCATGCCATGATGATCCTTGTGGTGGAAATTTTGTAGGAAAGAAAAAAACTTTAAAATCTTGACAATAGGATATTACTGGCCAACCCTACATAAAAACTATGTTAAGTATACTAGAAATTGTGACCACTTCAAGAGAATGGGAAGACCCACAAAAAGTGATGAAATACCTTTACAGCCTCAACTGGCACTTGATCTTTTTGATAAATCGGCGCTATATTTTATTGAACCTATCTCTCCCAGTTCAAATAACAAGGAATACATATTGGTATGCATTGAATACTTAACCAAATGGGTAGAAATGAAAGAATTATAGTTTTCTAGAGATGGAAATGTAGCAAAATCCTTATATGAGGAGATCTTCACTAGGTATGGTGTACCTAAAGAGATAGTGACTGATCAAGGACCACAATTCACATCAGACTTAATTTCCAAATTGGTAGAACGGTATCAGATCAAGCACAAGAAATCTAATCCATATCATCCTCATGCTAATGGTCAAGTAGAGGTCACCAACAAGGAGATTGAAAATAAATTGACAAAATTAGTGCAGCTTCATAGGAGAGATTGGGTATCGAGATTACCAAAATTTGTTTGGGCATACAAAACCACATGGAAGATAACTATAGGTCTTACCCCATTATGAACTAGTTTATGGAAAAACAATAGTACTGCCCATTGAATTTGAATACCAAAAATTAAGGACAATAGTTGAGTTGGGCATGGATTTAACAAAGGAACCAAAGGAAAGGTTGCATTCTTTGAATGGGTTGGATGAGATACAAATGGAAGCAATCCATCATTCAGAGGTGATGTAGAAGTAGTGAATGAAATGGCATGATCACTTCATAAAGAAAAAATAATTTACTAAAGGAGATTTGGCTCTGCTATATGAGTCACGATATAAAGATTTCAAGGGAATTCCACTCTAGATGGCTGGGCCCTTATGAAATTAGCAAGGTTTACCCAAATGAAGCAATGCAATTGCATACCATTAATGAGGTCTGGTTCTCACAAATTTTTAATGGACATAGACTGAAGTTATATAAGAAACCAATACAGCATGATGATTTCATCTTTTCACTAATCCAACAATATGGAGTTCAAAGTGAACCAAAAATAGAAATTGATTCACAGAGACTTGCATCAATACAAGGGGACACACCAGCCATGTTTGGTGATCCAGAGGTTGAGTTACATAACTCAATCCCTGAAATCACCCAAGCATAATTTCCTATGCTTTAAAACACATGCACACACAACACATTATTTATACACACATGACACATTCTCTATGATGTACATACTCTATTCAAAAGGGACCTGCTATCTAGCTATTCAAAATTTACCAAGACCTAATTCTATAGGGACCTGAGAAGTTAATCTATCGATTACAAACGAGCCATCTTCTTGAAGTACCTTCCAAAACACTTTTTGTACCTACACCTACACTACCTTGGAAAAATTTCCTGCACATTCTTCTCATATCACATGCCTCATTCATTTCCTAATAAAGCACCTATAACCAGTCCCACTCAAATCATCATTGATAAATTTTCATCCACTATCATGTATTTAATGCCAATAAAATCAATTATACACCAAATTTCATCTTTTTCTAGTTACAACTTGTTCCAAGCGATAATTTCTATTCTACACATATGAAAGGTAATTTTAATTAAACTAGATTTCTTTTTGTATTCATTACTATTCTTGATTTAAGTTATGCATGCAAAAAATATTTCACTCATACTTTTCATTATTCTTCTATCACCCCTATTGCATCATGCATGAAGTTAGGTCACTTCAATTTAATTTGGGGGGATAGGTATTATAGTTATGGTTATTCTTGGTTTTTGCCACTTTTCATTCACCACCTAAGTTTGTTAGATATCATTTTATGCCATCCTTCTAAAAATCCCAAAAATTAAATACCTCTATGTTAATTCTGATAATGTGATTTCTACCCTAAAATAAGCTGAGCTAAGAAGATTTTGCACTAGATTGAGTTAAAGGAAAAGAGGTATTGTGAGTTACATATTGGGTATAAGGGTATGTATTTGAAGGAAGAGTAAAATTGGGGGGTTTTCAAAGGTGGTTGAGTCAAGTTTTGAGTAATAATTTGAATTATACAAGGTTGCAAAATGGGAGGAGATGTTATATGTAGAGAACCATCTACACATAAAGAAATATTAGAATATCTGATGGTTTTACCCCTCTTTACCAGAGTAGGATGGTTGGAATACTTCTTGAAGATGACATAGTATGATAATGACATAGCAAGAGATTTTGCAGCAACATTACAATATCATGAAGCAACAATGAGAGGGTTGGTAGTAGATTCTTCTAAGTTGGCAATTTCTCAAGTCACAGGATTACCCTGGATGGGGTCTAAATACCCAACTCGTGCAGATGTAGTGGTGACAAGGGAGAAGTTATGTGAGTGTAGAGAAATTCTAGACTCCAAATCTCAAGGTACAAAGTAGCTTTCCCTTCCATTCTTTTTGGGAAAATGTGCTAGTTATATTATTAAATATTTTACTTGTGATGGTCATCACAATCTCTTATACACTATGCATTTTAAGTTGCTAAATCATTTACGACATGACAAACTAGTGAATGTACTCAATTTTTTGTACAACATATTGAAAAGAATGGCAGACGAATATCAAAGGAAACATGCAGACACCACACTGTCCCATCATTGCTTGAAAATCCTACTAGCTAAAAGAAGTCTAAGAATTCAACACCCACGGGTTAATTGGGATGATTTTAAAATTTGTAAAGATATATAGAGGCACTTGAAGCAGAGGATGAACCTCAAACTAGGTCTGAACCAAAAATTAAACCTGAGCATGATGAATCTGAGAGAGGAAATTCTCCTGTTACACCATTGGTTTTACCTACTCATAGCCATAGTGGGTCAGAACAACATGATATGATATTTCTATCAAGATTCAATTGTGTAGTTTTCGAGTCAAACTCATTGACCCATGATTCATGAGTAGTGGTTCACAAGAACCCGTCTCTCATGAAAACATGATATATCATAACATATGTTTATGGTAATAAAAGAGCCTTCATCATCTCAAAATCCTAGAGTTAAAAGATGAATTGCATTAACATCTTCAAAAAGGAAAAAGAAGAAGAAATATGTTAAGAAGTAGAAAAATATTGTAAAGAAAGGGGTAGAGAAGAAAAAGGGGAGTGAAAGGAAGAAGAAGAGAAAAGGTACATAGGAAATAGTTACTCCCCAACACTTGGGTAGGTTGAGAAGGCACAATGTTGAAAAGAGAAGCATGAAAGAGGGTGAACAAGAAGAAAGAAATGAAGGACAACAAGATAAGGATGCAATGATGATAGATAGAAACATAGATAGGAAAAGACATGTCCTTGGGGATTTTTCTATTGATATTCCTGAAAATGCTAATGTGCCTATTAGAAAAAGAAGATATATCTCTTCTTCCTCTAACTCTAATTCAGAGGATATCTTTATTGCAAAGAAAACAAGAAAAACAGTCCCCAATAACCCCAATACGGATATTTTTGATATTTCAAGGGATGATAATGATTTGAATTTTGAAGAAAAGGAAGAATTGTTGGAAGATAGAAATATAAGAAAAGAGATTCATGAAGCTCTTGATAGAATAGAAAAACTTGAAGCATAAGTGAAAAATTATGGGCTGAGAGACAAAGAGAAGGAAATGAGAATTCAGGAGCTCGAAGAAAAGATACAAACTTATGGTCATGGAGCTAAGTTGGATTTACTAGCACAGATGGCTAAAGATAAAATAGGGGTTCAGGAGAATGTAGAATTAAGTCTATGAACCCCTATTGTAGAAAAACTAACATATCATACAACTTAGTCTTTTGGATTGGAATTGTTATAAGTCACAAACTGATTCAAGCAAGAAAAAGGAAACTGGGAGAAGGAGAAACACATTCTAAATGCATCACTAAAAAGTAAAAACATGAAACTGAATAAGTTGGAGGAGAAATTGACAAAATTAATAGACAGAGCCATCCAAATCATTGAGTGTAGACCTTCACCTAGAGTGTATGCATTGTTCTTAAAAGAGAAGTTTCTTAGACTTCAGTTTAATACATTAATTAATGATCAGACATTTTCTTCAATTAAGAGGCATAGTTTTCTTAAATTCTTCAGTACAGTTAACTTGGAGGAGAAAGAAAAATTGTGTGAGTATTATCTGCACAACTATGTGATGAAAGAGGATAGTGAACGAAATCCTTTAATCTATGTTGGGTATTTTCAATTAAGAGCCTTGGAATCCTATTTTAGGAATGAATAGCTCCAAGGGGAACTAATGGAAAATTATGAGGAACAAGAGAAAATAGTATCATTATAGCTTAGGAAATAAGTAACAGATCCCAATAGAGTCATTACTCAATGGTTGACACACCTTTCTCACCAGGGTGTGGGAAAAGTAATTGTGGACTTAAGACTTTGGGATTATAAAAGAATTCAGCATCTTGCAAAGATTAGCCTCTAGGACTACCTAAGATATGTGGAAAATAGGTGGAACAACTTGACTCCAGAATTACAGAAGAAAGATCCTCACTCTTTCTATAATTTTGTGAGTATGTTTGACAGATTATGCAAGTATATCAAGATTTTAGGACTGGGAGGAGTGGAATGGCTTCCACTTACCTATCACCCTTCTATTTTACTTCATCCAGTATCGCATTGGAAAGGAGAAAAGAGCGATCAATGTGCAAATGTGGAATTAGTTAAGATGGATAGGCTTGCATGTTATAATTTATTTTATCTCAAACAAGGACATGGATTCAATGCAGTCATGGATCTTAGGCAGATTGATTTATACTATAATCTTATTCCCTAGGTGGCTTTAGTCAAGTATTTTTTCTTGAGGACAAGAAAAAAGATAAGTTGGGGGGAATGTTTGGATTGATCATTAGTGATTTTTCTATTACTTTTCATATGCTTTCAGATACTTTTTATATGTTTTCTAGGACAAAAAAATCCATAATATGTTATCCTATTATAACATACCTTGCAACTTGAACCTAGTTTGAATAATATGAAATATGGTGATATTCATATCAATTACATGATTTAAATGTGAGAATGTATGTATATGAATAGAATTTTGTGCTTTAATAATGAGGGTTAGTTGTATATGTATGTTTTATGGATTAACCTCTTTGTATCTTAGCACAAGGTAACAAGAACATAGCATTTGTAGCAAGAACTAAAGCATTGAAATAGGGGACCATTGAAGTTTAAACCGCCTAAAGTGTAGGAAACTGTGGAGCTGGACGTGAACTATTGTAGAGGAATAAACACTAGAGGACGATACTTGTTCTATAACTCTAAAAAATTTCCTATGTATTTCACATGCAAGTTGTTTCATGTAAGATATTTGTTGAATAGGTATTTTATTCCTTTTTAGTTAGAAAAAATAAGCGAATATTAATTTCACATCCTCGTATCTAGGAGTGATATTAATGGTTTCAATTAGTTAGTAGTTTGAATAAGTCTCTCCCCATTTTGTATAAATTCAGGGGATGAGCTCGCAACTAAGGTAGTTTAGTTGTTACAAGTTATTAAGCAGTTAGTTGTTTCCAATTTCAAGTTATCTAGAAACATGTTAAGACTTTATTATTGAATACAATCTAAAGGAGGATTCTATTTGATATATGGTGTTATGCAATGCCTAGAATTGTATGTTACATGGATGCATAAAATTCTAAGTTAGATCTAGTTCTTAGTTAAGTGAGACAGTCCCCTGAGCTGGTCACTCGAGGTAATGCCTTTCACTTCATTTATTCATTTATGCATTCATGTTAATAACGTTTTTATTTTCTTCATAAATACATTGCAAGTAAAGTAGATTAGTTAGATTATAGTTTATTACATTACTTGTCATTCATGAATAATTGTATAAATAGTGAATCTTAGCACTCTGAAGGTTAGATTTGGTTTTTTTCTATTTTGAATAAGTTTTAGATTGATTATGTACTTCATTATTATTAGTAGTCACCTACAACCTATGTTGTAGGTACTTGTAGCCATTAGGTTCTGTAAATACTATTACTATTTTTAAAATTTCATAAGCTTTTAGCAAAGTAGAATAGTTTGAATAAGTTTGCACAGGATAATTTAGGTGTACATGAGTCCATGAAGGCATATTTTATGTAGTACCATCATAAGCTTACATAATTTGGTTGATGATTTAATGTAGTCTTGACAATGTGAAGTGGATTGTTCAATCAGTTAACCCTCTGAATTGATTAGATTTTACCAAGTTTACAAACACATTTGTTAGAATCTACAATATGTAGAAGGAGAAGGATTTTTTGATAGTGAAATTTATGAGAATTCTTACATGTTGAAGGAGGAAGAGTAATCTCAAGTGAAATTTGATAAGCCTCAATAAAATATGCTCATTCTAAGATAGAGGATGAGGAGCAGGAATCAATCCTTTCTCTTGTGAAGAGAGGTGTGGCTACTTACAACAGGAAGATTTAGGTACATAAAACAGTGAAGGAGTGGATGTAGAACAAGGAGAAGGAAAGTAACCTAAACCCTCTTTAGAAAAGTGCATTGTAGGTTTCACAGGAATTTTAGCTCCTTGTTAAATTATTAGCATTGTATCCAAGTTTAATAATAATATTGAAACAAAGCCCATAATGTGTCTCCAAATTGAACAAATGAGGACATGCCACATTTATACTCTTGTCTAAATGGGAAGTATGATCACATTTTGAAGATTTGATAGAATTTACATGAGAAGAAGAATCAATTATTTTGTAAGAATGCAAATCCTTGTTGAGTGATGATATGTTAGGATGGAGAGGGTCAATATTATATTCAACTAGTTCATGACGAGTGAAAGCTAAAGAGCCCTCATCATCATTGAGATATGTGTTAGAAGAAGAAGGCACATTATTATGGAATTGTGTTGTTATAGGTTTTATAGGTTATTTATTGGAATCGTAAGTATAAATTGTATTGATTGGATTTTGGTTAACATCTATCCTTGGGGGATTCGATGTGAATTTGGAATCTTCACCTATGCATACCATGTTGCCAAGATGAAGAGAAATTGAATGATGACTAAGTAAATTGATGTTAAGAAATGTATTATTGTATTCCCTTGTACCAAAATGTCCTCTCGAGTAGGAAATATCTTGGGAGAGGGACAAGTGTTAGCTTCATCGTCACTTGAAGAAGGGATACCAAAGGTTAAAAAAGAAATATCTATCAATGATGTAAGAAAAGAAGAGAATATTTGTTCAGAATAAGGTGATGACAAGATGGATATGTTGATGTAATGTTAGAAGAATAGAAAGTGTTTTAGGTTTTATTTTTTGTAATAATGTAAAAGAACGGGAATTACAATGCTTTATTAAAACAAATTGCATGTAACAATAAATAAGATATTAAAACACTATAATAATTTAATCAAGTAAATCAGATTTGATAATATATGTGATTAAAATAAAATAAAATACAAATGTAAGTTATGCTCACCAAAATGTAAGATGGTAAAAGGAGATATAGCCTAAATGACTTAAACTAGATCAATTCTCTTTCATCCTAAATATTAGTGAGCCAAAACTAACCAAAAGCTACTATTTGGTTGTTATCCTCAAAGGAGATCCAAATAGGTTGGTTAGGGTTTTGGTCCCATTTTTTCTTTCTGTGTCTTGTGATTGATATGATGAATTGTATTGAACTAGGTGAATTAGGGTCAAATGTACTAAGTGCAACAAAATCTAGAAATTATAGAACAAAATAAAGAAACAAAAAGTGGATCTATAGAGGAGATATAAAAAGGAACCTAAAATTGAAATCTAGAGTAAAATTGGTAGGACAAGGGCACTAGGTGCATCTAGAAGTGTTGAAATCTAGGGTTTTAGGGACTGCATAGGTGTACTAGTGTATGATGATTTTTAACAAAAAAAATTAGGATAGATATAAATTCCAATAGAGCTTAGGTAATCAATGTTACCTACTTTGTTGATGATAAGTATTTGAAACATATATTATCCTTTAGGATCCTTGAGATGTTAAATCCACTTCAATCAATAGCAAGCCTATAAACTTGCAAACTAGACAAAGGGAGAAAGGTTGTTGGTGTTCCCATCTCCAGAATGGATATATGATAAAAGATGACAAAGAGTGCATTCTCTTGGGTGACCAAAGACAAGCTAAATGAAAAGTGATAATGAAAACATAAAAGGGATGTCTTACCACTCAAATGTGAAGCTCTTGTTGAACTGAAGTAGTTGTACCAATCTCACACAAGGAGAATGAAGGAGTATCCTTAAGATCTTAAAAGTGTTAGTGAATATGAGGGTATGTGCAAGATCATGATGGGCCAAAAAGTGGCGATATGTAAGTGATATGATGGCCCATGTGGATGATGACTTTTTTTTAACCCAAAATTGATGAAACGAAAAGGGTTTTTAAAGGAGATTCTCAGCTTTCCACCAATATAAATTATGCTTTACTTTGAATTTAATAAATACTTATTATTCATTTTCTATTTGAATTATGACTAAAGTCCTGATTGATAGGTTGATTGAAAAACATCTATAGATTTCAAGCATTATCACATTTTTTGAATCTGAAACATGCGTCACATTCTAAACATATTCAAAATTAATCATTTTGATAGGCTGAAAAATGAATTTAAAATATTAAACATATAGAGGTCAATAATCAAATTTTTATTTTTGTGCACAAATAGATAGGATAGGGATGCTAGGTGACTAGGTCTAGGCAATTTTCACTCTTTAAAAGTTCAAAAATTAGGGATTTACTTAATTTTATCAAAAAAAAAATGGGTACATCACAAACACAATTAGATACATACACTTAATAGGGTACCAAACCTAGCGTGAAATTTTCAAGGGTGATAATTTATGACACTATAAAAACAACATACTTGATCTAATTCAACAATAGAATTATACTATATACAAATTTATAGAGTATCTTCTATCTTAAAATGTGTGTTATATTATCATATGATATGGGTATTACCTAAAATTAGTTTAAAGAGCCAATATGAAATATACACCTTCACTTAATAAGAGAAAATCAATTTCTTCAAACAAACACACCATTCCTAGAAGATGTTGTCCTTAGCATTGATTGATTGTAAAAAATAGAATCCTTTATGTTTTCTAAGAAAATCTCTTGGATCTCTAGTTCTAATTGTGTTCTCTCCATCTCACCAATGTGTTCTAAATAAAATTAGCTAAAAATCGCGTTGTGATTAGAAAATAAATTCTTTGTTAATAATTCCTTTCTTTATTAAGGAGACTCATTTCTACTACATGTTTATTCTCTTCTTCCTTTACCAAGAAACTAAAATGAAATAGTAGGTGTCGCAATTGACCTAGTGAAATATAATAAAATAATTATGTTTAATATTTTAATTTTTTAAAAGATAAATGTAGATTATACCTTTTTATCTCAAAGTCTCCAATTTGATGTTCCACATGTGCATAATGCCTACATACAACATAGTCAAGTCCATATTGTTATTTAAGTCCATGAAAACACCAAACAATATTCTTTTATTATACATAACAATAGGATTATGGGTGCAACCACTTCTATACTTAGAAATACCATAAGAAACTATGTTTCTCTAGTTCTCATGCGTCAAATGCACAACCTACAAAACCATACCAACTTATAGAAGTAGTAGACACCTTGTCAAAAATAAATTTGGCATATATTAGATCTTCATCCCATAGGCATGCTAACAAAAAAATCTCAAAGTCACCCTAGAAATAAACATTTAACTAGAAGGCAACATCTAGGAATGACTTGCAATGTAGAGAAGTCTAGGAGCCACATTACTATCCACTCCTTCACTAACTATCCCTTAAAACTTGTGATGGTTGTTGCTCCTTGCTAGCTAAGATGAACCCCAAGTAACTTCCATTATCTCTTCCACGATGAAACCATAGATTGTATTATGGAAGAGATAATATTTTTTAGAAAATTTTATAGTAGCAATTGGACCCTTCAAAAAAATTCATGACATAATATTTAGGCATCATATTGAGTGAGTGATGTGTCCACGACATTTGCAATTGTGATAAGGACCCATGTTTGTGTTTTTCAATCCAATGTGTGGGTTGGATGTGTTGGTGTTGACTCTAGGTGTATATGGTATGTTTTGAGTTGGGATGTTATGAGTGTATGATGGGATTTGGTTTTGGATATGCAGGGTTTGAGTAAAATTTGGAGTTGGAATGTGTGAGGTTTGAGGTGTGTGGGATGTTCATATTGGATTATGTTTGAAATGGATTGGGAGTATTTTGACCTTGTGTGTATTGATTGTTGTATTGGTGAAAAGAACCTTGTGTACTTATTTGTTAGGGGATGATTGTGTTAAGACCTTGTGATTTATTGGTAGTGTTTTTCTTGTCTCCATGAATATGAATCCTAGTCCTCTCTTTTTTTCCAAAAGGATTTGATGATGATGTGTTCATGGCACTAGATGTTCCAAATAAACTAGATGTGTGGCCAAAAGGTTGTGACATAGCTTGTGTCATAAATTGTGTCATAGATTGTGTCATGGGTTGTGTCATTGGTTATGTTCCACATAAGGACATATGGATTGTGGTGGAATCTTGTGTAGACCCTCCTAAAGGCATAGAAACATTCATTTGTGGGATGAAACCTTTGGAGGTAGATGTGTCATGCCCTTGTCTTTTTTTGTTTGGTGATGGTTCTTCTTGAAGCATATTGACATCAAATCCATGAGGTAGTTTTGCTCCATTATGAAATAGTTTGGCTAGAAATATTTGAGGGTCTAGAGCTACTATCTCATCCACAAATAATGCCACATTAGGGTCTTGGGATGTTGCCTCTACTTGATCCTCAGTTATGTCTTGGGTGTTGTAATTTTTAAAAGGATAAACCATGGATTTTTGTTACCTTCTTCCACCTCTAGGGTTTTTCACCTAAAGGGGGAAGGACAAGAATCTACAATTCATTCAAGAACAAACCCCTAATATTTAAATACAAGGGAGATTAAAATCTATCAAAGGGAGAGTTCTTGGGGATGAAAATGGATAGAAGGGGTTCACCACCAAGTGTAAACTTCGAAAGACAAATGCAAAGTGATATGAAAACCTACACTAAATAAACTAGAAATGAAAAAAAAACTAAACAAAAACCTATGAAATAGAAGGTGTCCACCTGAAATAGGTTATAGACTAGAATGAAGATTGGAAATGTTGCTAAATCTAGAATTTTGACCTACTGTGACACTTCTGCCAAGCTGGGCAACCTAGTCCCAGATCTGGAAAACTACACCGAAGCTCATTTCAACCAATGGGTATCTAAATCTATAGAAAACTACGGAAAACATGTGCAGTGGGACTAATCTACCACTAGTGGTGACTTAGTCCACTTTGAATTCTCTAAAAATATGAAAGTGGAAACAAAAGCTCTCGACTTGCAATTTTTGTTCCTCCTGGTATCCAGATCTGAAACTCTACATTTTGACACTGAAAAAGAGTTTTAGTGGATTATTTTCCCTAGCCAACAAAGAGATGTCTTCAACAAGCTTGCAACCCTTTCTTCAGTGACCTCCAATTCTTCAAGGTACTTGAATTTGCAAACAAACAAGGAAAGAAAGAGAGATGTTGAATGTTAGGGAATGGGGGTTTTCCTTGGTCAAACCCCTTTTAGGTAATTAAACCAAATGAAGAAATAAGATGAAGCATGAACATGAAATGAAGGAATTAGAAACTTTCCATGATGACTGATCTTGAATTTCTACAACAATAGATGAAGAATCTACCCTTAAATGCTTCTTGATGACTTAGAATGCCAAAACCCTAGTTTGTTAGAGAAGAATGATTAATGAAGAATGAAGAGAGAAGAAGGAGATAGAAGAAAATAGGAGAGACCCAAAAATGAGTGGAAAACCACATATTTATACACAATTATGCCCTAATTTCCATAGATAACTCATCACAGGCCGACCTTAGGTCTTAAAGAATAAAAACTCGCCAAATTTTTGATTTTTTTTTTGAGCCAAGTGGGACTAAGTTACCCCAAGTGGTGACTTGGTCCCACTTAGGCATTTTAAGTGGGTGTCGGAGATTAAAGTGTATTAAATGATTTTTATCAGGTTTATTCTCAAAAAAACACTTAAAGAAGGCCTGCAAGTGCATAATGGGGCCATTTAGGGCGTAAGAAAGGTGTAATTATTGATGAAAAGCCTAGAAAAGTGTGAGTTTGTTACAAATCCTTACAACACTTCACAAAAAAAATTCAAGACATCATAAAGTTTTTATAGATTTACAAGGGTCCAAGACCTAATGTAAATGTGTTTGACACATTAAAACATTAAATCTAGGCAAAACTAGGTCAAAATCCATAAGAAGGACCCAAATGAGCATGAAAATGTGCAAGGATACATTTTTCTATGTTATATTTAGCCCCCGCTTTAGTGAGAGGATGGACTTGCTTCAAACTCACACTAAAGTAGCCATTCAAGATAGAGGTCCAATTGTACCAATGCGGATGGCAAAGGATGACAAAGATCAAAGGAGGTTGTGCAAGCCCCTAGGATCAAGATCCTAAGTCAAACCAATCATAAGCACAAGAGGACACACACAAGGGTGAATGGCATGCAACAAAATAAGATACACAATCATGCAATGAAAATAACTAAAGGAAGAACAAGAATAAGAAAAATTAAAAAGGTGGATCAAGCTTCGACCGTTTGTCCAACTCGTTGTGGATCAGATCTAGGTTGTTTTTCCAAAAATGCATACTCACTCTAAAGTAATGAAACTCTTGGCTTTCTGCGGGATGATAAATCCAAGAAGGTGAGAAACATACACTCATGGTTGGTATTCACTCACACACACACAAGTGGATATTGGGAAAGTCATGCCACTAGTTGGGATTTTCACTCAACCATATCAAAGTTATTCCTCCTGATAAATTTAATACAGTGCCACAAAAGAAAATGAATTTTGTAAATGATTTTTGAAATGGTGTAAGGGATGTTCAAATGGATTTTACTTAGTTCGTGCAAGGTATCATCTTAAGGAACATCATGTTTAATGTCTCCAAGAGAGGAAAAGTGAAAATGGTCTCATCTTGTTTCCAAGAGAGGACAAGTGAAATGTATCATCCTGAGAAACATTGTGCCTAATGTTTCCAAGATAGGAAATTGCAAGAAAAATAAAATCGCATAATGAAATGTGAGTGTCGATGTATGCCCCCACTTTAAAGCGGTTGATAACACCATTATTGTGAGAAATTGCTTTAAATTATAAGAAGAAGACATGAGAACTCACTCGAAAAGCCCTATGCCAAGTCATATGTTTCCAATAAGTTGCATCATGAAAAAGTAGTATGTCACATGCGAGTCAACTTAAGACATGTCATCCACATCCCAAGCTTGCTCTTATTTGTTCATGAAAGGTTAAAAACTAGCCAAAAGAGCCAATGACAGGTGACATACAAGGACAAGGCTACATAACCCCTTTCCCTCACTTAGTGTAGGACAAGCATGAGCCAAAGTGATTGATGAAATCTATGGTATAGTGAAAATAAATATCAATTAGAGGAATGAGGTGCCCCCACATAAGGGAGAGAACCAAGCTCCTTAAGATGTTGGATTTTATGACTGAAATCCTTACATGGACTAGTAGAATGACCATGAACTCTGTGATATGCACAAAATGAATGTCTATAATATAATTTCTTTCAAGTTCATGGTAGAAGGGAGATCAAGTAATCTTGAAGGAGTCTTGAAAAGATACCCTCTTTATCAAAGGTAGAAGGTGTTCCTCTATCTTGTGACAAAGATATCTCTTTCTTAGTACAAGATGTCATACCTACACAAGGTGCTTTAGATTGTGATATTTTGTACGCTCCTTTAGAGGATTGTGTAAAATTCAAATCATTAGTGTTTTGTGAGATTACGTTGATGTTAGGCAAATATTTATTTGTGTGTTTCGTTTAAAGTGAAGGAGAACACCCAAGACTAGTAGTGTCGATCAGTTCAGGATGCACTACTGTTAAAGTCATCTTAGAAGGTTATTTGTGATGGCGTTGATATTGAGTGAAGAATTGGTTTTTTCTATCAAAAGGAAAATAACCAAGACCATGAGTTATTTCTAGTGTGTTAGGATAGATGGGGATATGGATACCTTGTTCTCTAGCACTACATCCTTTTCAACTGTAGCCAAGTTGTTTCATAAGCTCATAAATTTTTCCATAAAGCTCTTCCATTGCTTTTGGATCTCGTGGTTGTTCATTGTTTGCTTCTCTGTCTAAATTGGTTGAGGTGGATGCTTTTGAAGGTTCTTTTGATTCTTGTGTTCACAAGAGTGCTTTTCCCTTTTTAGAGTCTTTGTTTATGATATTGTATTCTCCCATGAATGTTGGTTCAAAATTTCACGATCCCAAATCATCGATTTATATCATTGTGAAGGGCTTAGGACATGTATTTTTTTTTATCTGGCATGGTTTCTACTTGTGTGTTTGGTGTTAATGTGTTCAAGGGATTGTCTCTATTTTTCTCAGTTGTAAGACACTATACAACTTAGGATAAATGTCAAGTATGTATACTTTGTTGTCATAGATGTACTTCATTTTATGATGAAGAGTAGAAGGCACCCCATTCATTTCATGAATCCACTGTCTGCCTAAGAGAAGAATACATGAGAGTGCATGAGGCATAACATGCATCAATGTTTCCAATGTGGTCATTCCAACTATAATAGGCAAAGTGATCACACCAAGCAGTTTCTTTTTGACGTCAAATCCCTTGATGGATAAAGAATTAGGTTGAATGTTTGATCTATCAATGCCAAGCCTATCTAGAAGGCTCACACTACACACATTAAGGGTAGATCTGGTATCTAAAAGAGTTTTCTTGAATCCATTTTTATTTGTGTTGAGATATTATCATGAAAGCATCATTTTGTTTTTGCACTTCCAAAGGAGGGAGCTCACTTTGGTGGAAAAAAAATTCAGCATTCAATCCTTGAAATAGGGCTTCTATGTCATTCAGTTGCACATTAGAAGGGATAGGAATTTGTTGTAAGGTAATTTGAAGCATAGTGTGGTAGCTAGGTGAATTCTAAATTAAATCCCATAGGGATGTCTTTGCAGGAGTATTCTTAAGTTGTTCGACAAGATCATACTCCCTAATGTGTGAATTTAATCAAGGATCACGAGGAAAGATGGGATTAGGAAAAGGTAATGGCGTGGGGGTGGGTTGTTGTGGTTGTGGATTATTCCTAGTGTGATATGTATGAGCAAGAGTATTGTAACTCAACTATTGTGACACATTATTATTAGGTGGGTAGAGGATGAATTCAGGTTTGTTTTGAGTTTGAGGTTTGTGTGATGGTGGGTAAAGGATAAGTTGAGGCTAAATAATATTAACATCCCGTAGCGAATGAGAGGCTAATGTTGTCTCTACATTTTCTTCTAAGGGCATAATATTAGTAGTTTCAATGTTATCCTTTTTGTGTATCATGATATCCTCCCTAGGAGGAAGGGTTTTAAGAGAACTACAAACCAACTGATTTTGATAACCAAAGGTTGGTTCTTCTAAAATGACTTCATCACAAGTAGGGGAATGATCAATGGTTGAATTATCTTGCTCGATAATTTTTTCTCTAGGTAAAGAGGGACAACTAAGATACTCATGACCTTCATCAATTTTGTTTTCTAACAATAAAGTATCTTCTTCACAACTATTAGAGATACTAGAAGAAGGAGAAATTTTATTGTCATGATTACTTATGTTTGTGTTTTCTTTTGCATTAATTTCTTGTCCACTAAGAGATGTAAGAGGAGAGAAACAAATAGGATTCTAAAAACTCTCATTGATTGGTTCTTCGAACACTAAAATGTCTTCTTTGCCAATAGGAGAGATATTAGGAGAAGAACAAATATGATCGTTAGGAATGTCCAAGGTTGTATCCTCTTTCACTAGAACAATCTCATAGGGAGGGGATAACAACATTTTCTTAGTATGTCTAGATATGTAAGATACTAACATTGTTTGAACAAAAATGAAAAGTACTTGTAACCATTTCATGTAATATTTTAGCAATATAGACAATGTATATCCAAAGATACCAAATATTTTTATCCAATATATGCAAAGCTTTAAGAATGTGAACAATGTATATGCAAGAAAGAAAAGAAATTTTATCAAACTTATGCAAAGTTTTATGAATAGAAACATTGTGTATGCAATAGTGAAAAGTACTTTTATCCATGTTATGCAAAAATTTAGAAATGTGAGCATTTTTCAGATCTAATGATGAAATGATTTTAAGAATGAATACCCTAAATTGATGTTTTTGAGCTAGATGCATAAAACCAATGCCTGAAACTTTCTAGACTTATAGTATATGATACTAGGAGGCTTAGGAATCACAACAATGAGGTTTTTGATGTTCTAACTTGTTGAAAGTATGGATGTGTTTGGTGATTTTTTCATTAATGTTGTCATTGATGTCAACACAGTACAGGTTGGTTTTTGCCAAGTTCTTTTGAGAAAATTTGAAATATGATGAAAGTTGTGTTGAAGTGTGTTTTGAGCATGCTCCGGTATTGTGGTCTGCATTTCTTCTATGTTGAACCAATTCTCACACAAATTTATGGGTGTGTTCATAAGATTAAATAGATCATATATTCCAAGTTTCAATTTCTAGTTTGATGGAAAGGAAAAGTTACATTCACTGGTGTGTGAACTAGTTTGTCAGAGTTATCTAGTTATTGACTAGGAGAAATGTTTTGTCTCCACAGTCTTCTGTTATTTGGCTTCAGATCTTGCGGATCTAGGAGATTATTCCTTTTGATGATTTATGTGTTTTGACAAAGTTTCTTGTGGTTTCGAGCTCTGGAAGACCTTCTCTAGAGTTTCTATGTTTTTTTGGTTCTCTCGGTTGAATTGGTAAAGTGTTCTTTGCAAATGAAGTTTGTTGAAGTTTTTGTGGATGTATCTAAGTTATTCTCAAAGATGGTAAAAATACTGGTGAAGCGTGTTGATTAATCCATTTGTGTTTATCTTTTTGATGATCTGTGTACTTCAAAGTTCATTTTTGTTTTCATTAGGTTTGTCTAACCTGGTGTCTACACGTTTCATTTGGATTTTTCATCAACTTGAGGAAGTGTGTGTGTGATCCAAGATGTTTTTTGGGTCCTAAATTAAACATGTATTTGGTCCCATCACTTTCTTATCCACCACAGGAATGATGAGTAGCCGGCCTAGTTTGAATTTGTAAAATGAAATTGTATAAGACGGCCTTGGAGAATGTTTCTAAGGTTGAAGATGGTATAAAATCAAGTTGAGTTGTAGAGAATTTCATATCCATCCATCATTTGATTTGAACAAGAGAAGAGTGTGTGAAAAATTATGAAAAGCAAAGTGTGGAAGAGTGAATTAAGGAAACAATACTTCAATATATTCATAATCTTCTGATCAAGTTGTGAAGTGTGTGTATCTTCTAGTAGTTGATCATTATCAATTTATTTGTACTTTTTTTGTAGGTAGTGAGCCTCTCTTTTGGATAGTGATTCCTAAGGCAGTGAGCCCTTGATCTAGGTAGTGAGCCTTTTTGTATTTGGGTAGTGAGACCTCTGGAAGTGAGCCTATGTAGATGGTATTGCATTACTACTATATTTGGAGTTAATCATCACTGTTGTTTTCCCTCATTAGGGTTTTCCACGAAAATCTGGTGTCTCTAGTATTGTGTTTCTATTATCTACATTTTATGTTCAAACTTAATAACAGAATGAGGTTAAAGTGGAATTGATTAAGTTAAGAAGTAAAAATATGATACAACTAATTCCCCCCCACCCCCTCTCAGTTGTCTTGTGCAATTCAAAAATTGGTATCGGAGCTTTGGTTCCTCAATGTAAAGCTTAATCACTTGAGGTAGATCAAATGGCACACAAGTTGCAGCTTCCTAAGTTTGATGGAGTTGATTACAGTGACTGGAAAGAACATATGAGAAGTTATTTGATTTCAATAATTTTTAATACCTGGAAAGCTATGGAGACAAAGTATGTGATTTCAGCAGTTGGACCTTCCACTATTGATGAAGTTCCAGCCATTGAGGAAAATGAAAAAGCAAGGTTTTCTATCTTTAGTGCATTATCTAAAACTGAAAGATCAAAAGTTATTTCTTTAGTTACCGCTAATGAAATGTGGAGAAAATTGAAAGATATTTATGAAGGGAATGAGAGAGTGAAGTTGTCAAGGAAACTAACTGTTGAGAGAAAATTTGAGAATTTGAGAATAAAAGATGTAGAAGACATTGCAACCTATTATCAAAGAGTTGAAACTATAGCAACTAAAATCAAGAGTCAAGGAGGTACCATGAAGGATGAAGATATAATTGAGAAGATCTTGATGACCTTACTCGACAATTACAATGAAAAATTATCTGCACTAGAAGAACAGTATGATCCGAAGGCATTTACTAAGGAACATCTATTTGATGTCTTGACTGCATTTGAGATGAGAAAATTTGCAAGAGGTAAGGAGAAGACTGAAATAGCCTTTAAAGCCATGAAGATAGATGTTGATGATGATGCAGAAGATTTGGAAGAAAATTTTACAAGGAGATTGAAGAAAGGTACTGGTAAATACAAAGGTAATTTTCCCTTTAAATGTTTCAGTTGTGGAAATATTGGTCATTATGCATCAAGATGTCCTAATAGAGATACACAAAAGAAGAACACGGATAATAACAGTAATTTCAAGGATAAGAAGGATAGGAAATTCAAGAAGTTGTATTATATTAAAGAAGATGCAAGTATTTTTGATGATGAATCAGATCTTGAGGAAGACAAAGATGAATGTCTATTTCTATCCTTGGAAAAGAACTATGAAAAAGAACCTAGTTCAAATTGTAAGAAGAATGAATCAAAAGGTACTCTAGTAACTGCTTTTCATGCCAGACAGGATGAAGACTTTTGGGTAATTTATAGTGGATGTTCAAATCATATGACTGGAGATAAGAGTAAATTTACTAAACGTGAGAATTATGATGGAGGTATAGTCATATTTAGAGATGATTCTGGTGCTAAGATTGTTGGTAAAGGAACAATTAGATTTGTTGGAAAACATAACATTGATGATGTCTACTATGTAAAGGGTTTAAGGAATAATATTTTAAAGTTTTGGAAAAATGTGTAGCAAAGGTTTCAAGCTTGTGTTTTAGGATAACACTTGTGAGATCAGAAAAGGATCTGGAACTGTGGTTGTTGTTGGAAGAAGAACTCATGTAAACATCTATCAACTCAAAGGTGGTGATTATCAATGCTTTGTTTCTCATATCAGTGAGAGTTGGATCTAGCATCAAAGGATGGGACATGTGAATTTTGATAATTTGGTTAGGATCAGTTCTAGAGAGGCTGTGAGAGATCTGCCTAAGATCACAAAACCTTCAAATTCAATTTGCAGAAGTTGTCAGATGGGAAAAAAACAAGGAACAGTTTTAAAACAAAGGATAAATCATCTATCGGAATGCTTGAATTAATCCACATAGACCTTTGTGGTCCAACAAGAACAGGAAGCTTGAATGGTGACAGGTACTTTATGTTTTTAATTGATGATTACTCTAGGATGACATGGGTTACATTTATTAGAGAAAAGTCTCAAGCCCTTGATAGATTCAAAGTGTTTTAGGAAAGAGTAGAAATGAAGTAGACTTGAGAATTAAATGCTTAAGATCTGATAGAGGTGGAGAGTTTACATCCGGGGAGTTCAATGCATTCTATGAAGAGCATGGAATAAAAAGACATTTTTCTGCTCCTAGAACCCCACAACAGAATGGAGTTGTAGAAAGAAAGAACCAGACTGTGCAAGAGGAAGCTAGAACTATATTGAAAGAAGCAAATGTCTAATGTGTATTGAAAAGAAGCCATTCACACTACTGTTTATATTCTTAACAAAGGTCAAGTCAGAGGTAACATCACTGAGACTCCTTATGATTTATAGACTGGTAAGAATCCTACTGTGAAATACTTTAAGGTATTTGGTAGTAGATGTTATATTAGAAGACATGAAGAAAATCTTGGAAAGTTTGATGCTATATGTGATGAAGGAATCTCCCTTGGCTATTCAAATAATATTAAGGCTTACAGATGATTTAATAAGAGATTGTGAAAAATCATTGAAAGTACTAATGTGAAATTTGATGAAGCTATGTATAGACCACTGGAGATAACTGAAGTTGAACCTGATGAGCCTACCTGTGTAAAAGTAAGAAGAAAAAGAAGAGAAAGAGAAAAGTGAAGAAGGAGAAGAAGAAAATCTAGAACCTGCACCTAAGACTCCTGAATATGTGCAGAAAAATCATCCAGAGGAACAGATAATTGGAGACAAAAGTGAAGGTGTGAAGACAAGAAGCAAAGTGGTTGAGGTAAACTTGTGTTTACTTTCTAAAATAGAACCTAAGACTTTGAATGAAGCATGTGATGATGAAATTTGGGTTAGAGAAATGAAAGAGGAATTACATTAGATAGAGAAGAATGAGACATGGGAACTAGTCCCTAGACCCGCAAACAAGAATGTAATTGGTTCAAAATGGGTATTTAGAAAGAAGTTGAATGAAGATGGTGAAGTGGTAGGAAATAAAGCAAGATTTGTATGTAAAGGATATTCACAGGTTGAAGGAATAGATTTTGAAGAAACTTTTGCACCTGTAGAAAGGATGAAAGCCATTCGAATGTTCTTTGCATTTGCACCTCATAAAGACTTCAAAGTATATCAGATGGATGTCAAATCTACATTTCTTAATGGGGAACTGGAAGAAGTATATATGGAGCAACGAGAAGGTTTTTCACTATCAGACAAACCGGACATGGTTTGTAAGTTAAAGAAAGGATTATATGGACTAAAGGAAAGCTCCTAGAGCTTGGTATGCTAGATTGGATAAATAATTGACAAAACATGGATTCATCAAAGGGTCTACAAACAATAATCTTTACTTCAAATTTGAGAAAGACAAAATATTGATAGTTGTTGTCTATGTTGATGATATCATTTTTGGTGGTAATGAAGGTATGTGTAAGAAGTTTTCTGAAGCGATGGAAAACGAATTTGAAATGTCTATGATAGGTGACTTGAATTTATTCCTTGGGCTTCAAGTTAATCAAACTGACAAAGGGATATTCATTTCACAATCTAAGTATGTTAACGAACTATTAAAGAAGTTTTGAATGGACGATTCTAAACCGGTATGTACCCCTATGGTTACTAGATGCAAGCTGAGTAAGGATGATGGATCTGCTAAATTTGATCAAAGCATGTATAGATCCATGATTGGAGGATTGGTGTATCTTACTACTACTAGACCTAACATTATGCACACAATATGCTTAGTTGCAAGATTTCAAGAAGAACCAAATGAAACACATGTTAAAGCTATGAAGGGGATATTCAGATATATTAAAGGAACTACAGATTATGGGATATGGTATCCAAAAAATAATGATTTCACCTTGAGTGCCTCCACTAATGTTGATTGGGCTGGATGTGTAGATGACCAGAAGAGTATAAGTAGAGGATCGTTCTTTCTTGGAGGAAGATTAGTTTTATGGTTGAGTAAGAAACAAGATTCAATTTCTTTATCCATTGTTGAAGCAGAATATATTGCAGCAGCATCCTATTGTACACAGGTACTTTGGATGAAGTAAACTTTGATGTGCATAGGCATGGTGAGTAATGAACCTACTTCTATATTTTGTGACAACACAAGTGCTATAAAAATTTCAAAGAATCCAGTGATGCATTCTAGAACAAATCATATATCTATCAAGTATTGCTTCTTGAGGGAGAAAGTATCGAGGAATGAAGTAAGACTTGAATATGTACCTACCAAAGAAAAAGTTGCAGAAATATTCACTAAGGCCCTTCCAAAGGATACTTTTGAGTATCTCAGAGGGAACCTAGGGGTTTCTGCCCCTCCTTCTTTGAACTAAGTGCACATGAAGGTGCATCAGCCCAGTGGATTCACACTCTTTTGTTATGGTCTGATGATTGAGGTCTACTCCTTAGGGGGAGTAGAGAAGTGCATTGTTGTATTATGTGATGTGGATGTACTCCTTAGGGGGAGTGAACAGAGATTTATATGGTAAGAATGTCATTTTCCATTGATGTCAAAGGGGGAGAGAGAATCATGTGAAAATTGTATGCTTGGTAGGTTGTCTCTTCTGAAAATCATGTAGCATATGGGAGAGAGAATCATATGAAACTGTTATGCTTGGTAGGTTGTCGCTTCTAAGAATCATGTATGTTGTCTTTGATATTTTTTTTCATGTCATGTGTTGACATCAATGACAAAGTGGGAGTTTTTTGTAAGTATGGATGTGTTTGGTGGTGTTTTCATTAATATTGTCAGTAATGTCAACACTGTACAAGTTGGTTTTTGCCAAGTGCTTTTGAGAAAATTTGAAATATAATAAAAGTTGTGTTGAAGTGTGTTTTGAGCATGCTCTGGTATTGTGGTACGCGTTTCTTCTATTTTGACCCAATTCCCACATGGATTTATGGGTGTGTTCATAAGCTTAAATGGATCATATATTCCAAGTTTCAACTTCTAGTTTGACGGAAAGGAAAAGTTATGTTCACCAGTGTGTGAACTAGTTTGTAAAAGTTATTTGGTTATTGACTAAGAAAAATGTTTTGGCTTTGCAGTCTTCTGTTATTTGGCCTCAAATATTGTGGACCTAGGAGATTATTCCTTTTGATGATTTATGTTTTTTGACAAAGTTTCTTGTGGTTTGGATCTCTAGAGGACCTTCTCCAAAGTCTCTATGTTTTTTTGGTTCTCTTGGTTGAACTGGTAAAGTATTCTCTACAAATGAAGTTTTTTTAATTTGTTGTGGTTGTATCTGAGTTGTTCTCAGAGATGGTAAAAATACTGGTGAAGAATCTTGAGCAATCCACATGTGTTTATCTTGTTAGTGATGCGTGTACTCTAAATTTCATTTGTGTTTTCATTAGGTTTGACCGACTTGGTGTCTACACATTACACTTGGATTTTGCATCGACTCGAGGAAGCATGTGCATGATACAAGATGTTCTTTGGGTCCTAAATTAAATATGTATTTGGTCCCCTCACATTCTTATCCACCGTGAGAATGTTGAGTAGCCGACCTAGTTTGAATTTGTAAAATGAAATTGTATAAGCCGACCTTGGAGAATGTTTCTAAGGTTGAAGATGGTATAAAATCAAGTTGAGTTGTAGCAAATTTCATATCCATCCATCATTCAATTTGAGCAAGAGAAGAACAAGTGCGAAAGTATGTGGAAGAGCGAATTAAGGCAACAATACTTCACTGTATTCATAATCTTTTGATCAAGTTGCAAAGTATGTGTAACTTCTAGTGGTGGATCATTATCCATTTTTTTGTACTTTTTATGTAGGCAGTGAGCCTCTCTTTTGGACAGTGAGTCCTAAGGCAGTGAGACCTTGATCTTGGTAGTGAGCCTTTTTGTTTTTGGACAATGAGTTGTTTGGCAGTGATTCTGTGTATCTGACATTGCATTAGTAATATATTGTGAGTTAATCCTCATCGTGGTTTTTCCCTCATTAGGGTTTTCCATGTAAATATGGTGTCTTTGGTATTGTGTTTCCATTATCTACATTTCATGTTCAAACTTAATAACAGACTGAGGTTAAATTGGAATTGATTAAGTTAAGAAGTAAAAATCTGATACAACTGGTTCATCCCCCCTCTCATTTGTCTTATGAAATTCAACATAACTAACAATAAAAAATCTGGTATAGGACTAGGTTGTCCAGAATGGCGAATGAGTCTCAGTTAGGGCTTTTTTCATAATTTTTTTTAAAAATTCAGTTGGTTTTGATGGTTTTGATGTTGGATGATCAGAAGAGGAAATGTTATTGTAGATTTTCTATGATTTTTAATTATTTTAGATGTAAAAGTGCAAGTTATATGCACTTTCATGAATGCAAAAATTTGAAACCCTAGAATGCAAATTAACTAATGCAAACTCCTAATGCAAAATTAATTTAAGCTAAATCTAGGATAAGGACTCCAAAGAATAAAAGAAGGTATTCAAAAGTCAGGTTCACCAAAATGAATTGTGGATTTGTGTTACCTTCCTCTACCTCTAGGGTTTTGCACCTATAGGGGGAAGGACAAAGAATCTACAATTCATTCAAGAACAAACCCCTGAGATTTCAATACAAGGGAGATTAAAATCTGTCAAAGGTAAAGTTCTTGGGGATGAAAATGGATAGAAGGGGTTCACCACCAAGTGTAAACTTGGAAAGATAAATGTAATGTGATATGCAAGCCTACACTAAATGACCTAGAAATGCAAAAAAAAACTAAATAGAAAGCTATGAAATAGAAGGTGTGCACTTGGAAATAGGTTGCGGACTGGAATGAAGACTAGAAATGCTATTGAATTTGGAATTTTGACCTGCTGAGACACTTCTACCAAGCTGAGTGACCTAGTCCCAAATTTAGAAAACTACACTGAAGCCCATTTCAGCTAAATGGGTATCTAAATCTACAAAAAACTCTAGAAAACATGTGCAGTGGGATTAATCTGCCACTAATGGTGAATTAGTCCACTTTGAATTCTCTAAAAATTTGAAAGTGGAAATAGAAGCTCTCAGCCTGCACTTTTTGTTCCTCCAGGTATATGGATCCAAAACTCTGCTTTTCAACGTTGAAAGAGACTTTTAGTGGATATTTTTCCCTAGCCAACAAGGATATGTCTTCAACAAGCTTGCAACCCTTTCTTCAATGATCTTCAAGTCTTCAAGGTACCTACATCTGCAAACACATAAGGAAAGAAAGAGAGATGTTCAATGTTAGGGCATGGGGGTTTGCCTTGGTCAAGCCCCTTTTAGGTAATTAAATAGGGCAATTTTCTCATGTATCTAATCCCCCCTAGATCCTCCTGCAATTTGTTTAATTCTCTCTTGAGTATTGCTGCTTCTTTCTTCGTAAATCGATCAAATCCTCCCGTATTTATTTTTTTCGTTAAATTTTTTAATTTTTCAAGTCTTGCTTCTGTAGTAAACCAATTAGTTAACATACCCGCGAGCCATTTTTTATTTACATAATGACATCAAGCTTCTAAAGCAGCTAATTTAGCAGCATCAGCTATTTGATGTTTTGTACCAACTATCATAAATTGTTTTCCTCTCTTTGCTCCATCAAACACAAAATCACAGGCTTCTGATAAAAAAAGAGCCGTGTAAGTCAAATTTATAATATGACTATCTTTACGTTCTTTAAGAATGTAAGGTGCCATTTTAGGATTCCATTTTCTGGTCTCATGACCAAAATGAACTCCTACTTTTACCATCTCTTTCAAATTGATGTTCCAATTTTTTTTCGTCATTTTGTTTTTATTTTTTACTATGAACTGGAATATCTACATTCCAATGGAATGGGTAAGATTGCTTGCCATAGCGTACTTGGTACAAGATATTAAAAACTTTCCATGATGATTGATCTTGAATTTATGTAGCAATAGATGAATAATCTTCCCTTGAATGCTTCTTGATGACTTAGAATGCCAAAACCCTAGTTTGCTTGAGAAGAATGATGAATGAAGAATGAAGAGAGAAGAAGGAGATAGAAGACAATAGAAGGAGATACCCCAAAATGAGTGGAAAACCACATATTTATTCACAATTATGCCCTAATTCTCAAAGATACCTCATCACAGGTCGACCTTAGGTCTTAGAGAATAAAAACCTGCTAGAATTTTGAATGTTTTTTTTTTTTGAGCCAAATGGGACTTTCACCCCAAGTAGTGACTTGGTCCCACTAAGTAATTTTAAGTGTGTGTTAGAGATTAAAGTGTATTAAATGATTTTTATCAGATTTATTCTAAAAAAGACACTTAAAAAAGACTTGTAAGTGCATAATGGGACCATTTAAGGCACAAAAAGGTGTAATTATTGATGAAAAGCCTAGAAAAGTGTGAGAGTTTGCTACAACTCCTTAAAAAACTTTGAAATAAGGCTTGGTAGGTGATAAAAAGAGGTTATTTAAGTGAATTGCATTATAAAGGTCCTAGAAAAGTGTGAAAGTGTGTTACAAAAGTTCAAACACTTTTACAAGACATCATAATTTTTTTATTGATTTACAAGGGTCCAAGACCTAATGTGAATGTGTTGGCCATATTACAACATTAAATCTAGGAAAAACTAGGCCAAAATCCACAAGAAAGACCCAAATGAGTGTGAAAATGTCCAAGGATACATTTTTCTACATTACAAAGGAGTATGTGGCTTAGGTGCCTCATTAGATGAAGTCCCAAGGTTCAATATGCTAGTATAGTTATAAAGTTCATCATCATCATTGAAGAAATCCATTTCCTTTCTCTTTCTTTGTGACCTTGTTTCAACCATAAAAAGACTTGCAAGGATGATGAATGGGATATGAAGTCTAAATGAATGACAATGCAAAGGTATGACTAAGACTAAGGGGTATGGCACTAGACTATTTTTTGGATTTTTCAAGATATAAGGTATGCCAAATGATGATGTACTAGGATAAAGAGTCAAAGTGACAACAATCAAAATTTAGATAGGACAATGTCACAATGATCAAAATCTATGGTATGCATATGACTAAGGTATACAAAATGTAATGCCAATTTGATGTTGTGATGAGGGGATGGGGGTAATATGACCTAATATGAAAAATAAATGTCTTTAGTAAACCTAGGACAAAGGTTGTCAATCAAACTGAGATAGGAAAAGTGACAAATCTGATCATCAATGACCTTGAGAGAGACAAAGACTAAGATGATGACAAGTTGACAAGAGTGTCTCAAACTAGACTTGTGAGTTGAAGAACCAACCTAAAGGACAAAGGAATAAATTGATTTTTTTGAATGATAAGGTCAAGATAATATGATTTTGAGACTATGGTCTGGTATAAGTCTAATAAACTTCCTAATCTAAGTTCTAGAACAAGGTGTATGCAAGCTAATAGATGAAATAAATTTTGACCTATGATGAGTGTCACTAATGCAAAGATGATCCTATGGATGAAATAGAATGGTAGATTTGAAGATTGCAAGTATGTGGTCTGATAGTAAGAATGTACTCAAGAATTTATCAGAAAGTGGACTATTCTAAATTCCCTAAAAAATTTAGCAACTAGAAATTACAATGTTTTGAGTGTCGTATGCGATGTTCTAAGAAGAAATTGTCACATTTTTATTTTAGTAGATGTGGTGTTTTGAGAAACAGTTGTAATTAATAGTGATAAATGTGGTGAACATCTTGTTTTGCTCCCAATTTGACTGATTTTGACTAAATTTGGTCTAGCTTTTGTGAAATTTGTTGGAAAACATAGCAAAAAGTCTAAAACAATTATCTTGGGTAGTTTGAATTTCAAAAATGTGTTCATAATGTGTATGTTCGGAGGTTATTCACCTCAAATTTCCATGGGTCTAGCACAAACTGAATACAAATCACACACATAATTTTTTTTCTATCACATGGTCAATGCCCAATGGTAGCACTCTTAGGCCCATGCTAGGAATCTTCATCGCTGCAAAGGAGGTACACCCTTTCAGGTTATGTATCACCTCTTGTCTATGAGAGTGGATGGATAGGGGCCTCCTAGAATAGGAGGATGACCCAAATCACCCTCTCCTTGGAAAGTTACAAGTATAACAAGTAACTTATGATAATCCAAAGATTCTTGTCTCACTCAAGGGAGCCAAATGTTGGGTGTAAGAATATTCAAGGTACTATGCACATCCCCTGCACTAAAAATGTTGCCAAAACTCAATCAAAAGGGTGGCCTCTAACTAGTTTATCTTTTTAGTCGCAACTCAAGGACTTACCAACTCATGAGCATCCAAAAAACCACTTAATAATTTAACCACTCATACTAGGGGAGCTTATATGCAAATGTACCTCCCCATTCTGAATGGCACATTACTGTGAAGGCTAATGGCAGTTTGGACTTGACTTTCATCTAATCTTTTATATATCAGCCTAAGGGAAAAACCGATTGGGGTCACCAAGTTATCCGTATAGATGTGTCTCACTTTGGTAGGCCCCTCTAATGGAGTAAAACAAAAGCAAGAAAAGCACAATTTTTATAATCTCCAAGATCACTCAAGGTGCGAGGAGAGAGCATACATAATTTACTTGACTCACGCTAGCAAGAGTTCATTCACCTTAATAAAACCAAATGTGTGGTGTGATAGTGCAAGTGTCAAGAGATGTTTTTGATTCCAAAGATCACCCAAGGTGTGAGGGAAGAGAATACACACCTCAAAACAAGTACAAAATCACAAGACAATGAAAATAATTGTTCTTTTTAAGCCCAAAATCAAAATGTGAGAGTTGCAAAGACACTTGATGAAAAATTATTGTCAAATTTAAAACCAACGAGTGTAAGTTGCAAGGTTAATTTTAAGCCCAACTGAGTGTGAAATGTAAAGTTAATTTTAAGAACAATGAGTGAATATGCAAGTAGAGTTGATCATTTTAAACCCATGAGTGAGATAATGCAATTTGTGGCAAATTTAAGCCAAATTAGTGTAAATGCAAGTTAATTTAAAGCCAAATGAGTGTGAATGAACTAAAGGGAATTGGAAAATCACAACAAGATAAACAACAAGTTAGAAATATAAATACAAATGTCTCCTTCCAGCTAAGCCACACACTATAAACCAAAGATCGGTAACAAAAAATACTATAGACTACTGAATGCAAAAGGCATGAATTGAAAATTCCTAATAAAATGCAATTTTTTGAGAAATGTGCAGTTGCGGTGTAGGAAATCATAGTTGCAACTTTCTGGATTTTGGCAAATGTGGTGTAGGAAATGGCGACTATGGTTTCTAGAATGGCGATTGTGGCAAATGGGTGTGGTGAAGCCCTAATCAGTTGCGGAAAACATACTTGAAGCTACAAAAACACTAAAAATACGACCAATTTTGACAAAACCAGAAACTGATATGATGCAAAAATAATGTTAGAAGATAAAAACCAAAACCAAAAACAAAAATTCAATCAAAAATCTAAAAATAGATGCAACAAAATGATTTTTCTAAATTTTGGACATATGCATCATTTTGGCTAGTGACTATGATGCGCTGGCTTTTGGCAATTGCATTGTTCGGGCTTGTAGTTGTAGTGCAGATCTAGAACCTCAAAATTTTCAATAATTTCTTCAAGATCTGGTTAGTTTCACATCAGGTTCACCAATGTTATCTAGGGTAAAATCAAGGTTAAGGTAATAAAACATCAAAATTATAACCAATAAATCCCTAAACCAACAATGAAGTACAATCCAACATAGAAACATAAACATAAAGTAAATATTACCTATGCCATGGTTGCTTGATCTCCATTGTCCTCTGTTTTTCTTAATATGCCTGATTGACCTTAGATTTGAGTATGCAATGATAGCCGAATAATAATTAGAGAAAAATATTGAAGATTATAATTGTCTCCTTAAATAGCATGAACTAGTTAGCCTTCAATGTGTTAGGTTGAAATGACAATGGCATGCCTCTTTTATAGAAAACCAAATGTGAATGAAGGGATGAGATTAAAATCCAATAAGATATGACAATCAATGGCCAAGAATGAAAGTTGTAGTATGAAATAGGGCTAGGGCTAAGTTAGGGCAAAGATAAAGATGAATTACTAGGATTAAAAGGTAATGTCACATGATCAAGGGTGAAAATTAAATGAGATGAAGAGATAAGAATGACATGGAAAAAGAGGTTGTTAGAGTAAATTAAATAATTATAAAATTATTTAATTTAGGAGGGAAAGTGAATAGTTAAATAATGAAAACATTATTTAATTATATAAGACATGTGAGCGTTCACTTTTCAATTAATTAATGATTTAATTCAAAAGTGGGGGAAATGACAAATTAGTAAGTCATTAAATAAATAAAATTTATTTAACTTATGAGAGAAGAGCTAATGAATAATTAATTAATTATTTAATTATAGTAGAAAATGATAATAATTAAATAAATAAGAATTTATTAATTATAGAAGAAAAGGGGACATTAGTGATGTAATTAAATAAATATAATTAATCTAATTAATCAAAAGTAGGAAATAAAATGATAGAAATGAATTAATTTAATTAATAGAAGAATTATGACATTATACAATATTCAAATAATTAATATTATTTAATTATTAGGGATGAAAAGGGATTGATAAAGAAAAATAGTGTTTGTAAGTGAAGAACGATTTTCAATGTCTACAATGATAAAAGAGAATTTATCTAGTTTAAATCATTTAGACTATATCTCCTTTCACCATATTACATTTTAGCGAACTTGACTTAGCTTACATTTGTATATCTTTTTTATTTTAATCACATATATTATCAAATCTGATTTACTTGATTAAAATATTATATTGTTTGAATATCTTATTTACTATTACAAGCATTGTATTTTAGTAAAGAATTGTAAATCTTGTTCTCTTATGTTATTACAAAAACCTAAAACCTAAAACACCTTCTATTCTTCTATCATTACATCAGCATATCCATCTTGTTGTCACCTTCTTTAAAAAAAATGTTCTCTTATTTTCTTACGTCATTGATAGATGTTTATCTTTTAACCTTTGGTAGCCCTTCTTCAAGTGACGATGAAGCTAACACTTTCCCCTCTCCCAAGATATGTCCTACTCGCTCATCATTCAAGAGAATACAACAATACCTTTCTTAACATCACTTTACTCGCTCATCATTCAATTTCGCTTCCTCTTGGCAACCATAGATGAAGAGTCCAAGTTCACACCGAATCCCCAAGGATAGATGTTAATAAAAATTTGATCACTAAAAATTATATTTATGATTCCAATAAAGAACCTATAAAGCCTATAACATCATCATTCCACAATAACGTGCCTTCTTCTTCTAACACATATATCAACGATGACGGGGCATCTTGAGCTTTTACCCCTCATGGATCAATGGAATATAATATTGACCCTCCCCATACGAACATATCATCACTCAACAAGGATTTTCATTCTTACAAAATAATTGATTCTTCTTCTCATGTCAATTCTACCACTTCTTCAAAATATGATCATATTTCTCATTTAGACAAGATTATAAATGTGTCCTCTCTTCATATGTCTGATTTAGTGACACATTATGTGATTGCTTTCAATATTATTATTAAAATTGGATACAATGCTAACAATTTAACAAGGAGTTAAAGTTCTTGTGAAACATACACTGCACTTTTCTAAAGAGGGTTTAGGTTACCCACCTTCTCCTTTTTCTGCATCCACTCCTTCATTGTTTTATGTACCTAAATATTTTTGTTGTAAGTAGTCAAAAATTTATTCAAAAGAGAAATGATTGCTTCCTACTCCTCATCCTCTATATAAGAAAGAGCATATATTTTATTGAGGCTTCTCAAATCTCACTTGATTACTCTTCCTCCTTCAACACATAAGAAATTTCATAAATATGATAAAAAATCCTTCTTCTTGGGCATATCATCAAGTGGTTGGTCATTCCAATAGTTGATATCATGCCTTAAACAATAAAATACAAAAAAATCTTGAATTTGGTGTTATCACTCTTCTATTTGTTGATGTACTTATTGGCTCATCACATGACATTGGGTTTTACCCTTATCACATTCCTTCTAAATGACAAACTTTCCTCTAATGTGTTTCTCCTCACTGTGTGGAATTTGTCCTCACCTATATACTAGAGGGAAAGGCTAACTATTTTTGGAAGTGTGAATCCTTCTTGAGGATCCCTTCTCTTTTCTTTTCACCTCTTCTTTTCCTTAAAATATCAACATATAGTAAATATGCTATTATTTTAAGGGGGGCATATCACCTATCGATATGTGCATCCACACATGCATCCTTATCCATTCATGCTTCTTGAGTTGTGGCTTATTGATATTCCCCATTTATGGTGGTGTTTTTTACTACGCCCATAAAGGTGTGGTTATCAAATCATCCCTTGTGATGTTTATTTATACACTCCCTAAGGCATGATTATTAATTCATCTCCTAATACATTGTTCATTTGTGTGCTCCCTGAGGCATGCTTATTAATTCATCCACAAAGATGTTCATGTATGCACTCCCTAAGGCATGACTATTACTTTGTCCCTTGAGACACTATTCATTTGTATGCTCTTTGATCTGTGATTTTCAATTTTTACCTTACAACATTGTTCATTTGTGTACTCCCTGAGGCATGATTTTTTATTTGTTCCCTATGATGTTCATTTATATACTCCCTAAGGTGTTTTTGAAAAGGTAAGTAAGGTTTTGAAAGGACCAAGAACCTTTTACGGCACACAGATAGTGCCAAAGAAACAGAACCAACAAAAACACCGCGAAAGAACAACATAGACACAAACAACACCTGGCCAGCAGTGACCAGGAGCAACAACACCCTCAGGGCCAACAACAGTCTTGAGTTAAAGATCAACTAGCAACCCAAACTTGGAACCACAACCAAGAATAATTGACCACATAGGACAAAAACTAGTCCTATAGAACTAGAAAACTCGCAACACTATAGGACCACGAGATTGCCTGAAACCACCAGGCCACTAAACACCTGCTGCAGATGGGTTGTAGAAGACCTTCCGTTCGAATCAAACAATAGAAATCCAAACAAATTCTTACCAAGAGAATGGTAAGAATCATACAAAGTTGCATAGCAACTTTCAGAGTCATGGAACCACCTACCACTTATCAAGCCCTATTGACAACCAGGATCATCCAAGCCATTAACCACTTGTAACAGCTGATCAATAGCATACCTATCGCTCAAATTAGAAAGAAAAGATCCCACCAGATTCTTATCAATAGAGGGGAAAAAAACACACTCACCAACAGATAGCCAAATTCCAAACAACACTCACCAACTAGGCAACACCTCTAACAGAAAAATAGAAGCATATCCAGAAACAGTTGAGCCAAAGCAGGCCATCCCAACATCAATCAACCAGCCACAAAAAGAAGGCTCACCAAATAAGGATAACAAAACATAACAACAAACAACATTGGTCAACTTGCAGCACCCACCCACCAAGAAAACCAAACCAAGCTCCACCTCGAAAGGAGAGGGCTCCCCTCTATAAGAGTGGATAAAATAAAAACCTTCCAAACTAGTCACCACTCACCCATGCTAACAAGAACCACCTCAATAGGAACTTGTAAGAGAGGAAAGAACACTCAACCATCAAAATAGCCACCACCTCCACCTCAATAGGAGTGGGCTTCCCCTCAATAGAAGCAAACTCCACCTCAAAAGAAGATAGCTGAAGAGAAAGACTGAGACCAGTGACAGTAGGAAGGAGAAACAAAATATCCAATGACATAACTAGCACAGGGAACATACTACAAGGAGAAAAACCCCAAGACTGGGCCAACCAAACAAGACCCAAGAAAAGAACCACTGAAAACCCAAGAGGCTTCCACCAAAGAATTATCATAAGGGACCAACTAACCAAACCAGGCCCCAAGAAAGAACCAATGGTCAGTAAAAGGACCCCCACAACAACTAAACACCTAACAGAGCACACCAACCATAGCACCCAGCCATATCCACACACTGAGAGGGGGGCCACAAAAGAAAACCTTCCATTTCACACAGTTACAACCCCCATCAAGAAGAGAAGCAACAAAATTATACAAAAACCCAACACCAGACACAAAGGCCAAAGAACAGCCATCAGCAGCCAACAGAGCAAAGGAGACACACTCGAGCCACCCATCTAGTACATGAACTAGTAGCCAGAGCAAGGCCAACTGCACACACCAACAGAGACCCAAGGGGATCCCACACACCCGGAGCAAACCTCCACAACAAAGGCACCCAAAGGCACCTAACCCACACAGGGCTAGAGGTGAAAACATTTTGCACACCCATAATAGGATTCAAACAAAGGGGAAGGAAACCAACCCAACCACAAACATAGAGATAAGTCGAGTCCACACCTAGGCCCACGAAGACAAGGTCAACCACAGCCGAAAGACATGCCCAACCCACCCAAGAGACATCAGATAAAATACACGAAACTTGCCCACAAAGGACATCGCCGACCAGAGAAACAATCCCACATAGGAGACACCACCGCATAGGTCTGGGAGCACTAGAAACCACCACAAACAAAGTAAAGAACTGCCCAAGGATGGGAGCAGCCAAACAATCACACACATCAAGCTAGTGGACCTAGCCATCGTCGTCAGGATCCGGATCATCACCATCGTCGATGTCCAAAATTTTCAAATTTGGCTTCCTGCTCGGCCGTTGCAGAGCAATTGACTATAAGTGGAAAGGATATTATACTCCCTAAGGTGTTAACAATACATGATTACCTAGAATAACATAACTTGCTAGCCTATTAAACTAGGTACTCTATAAGCCACCTAGAATAACACAACTTGATATCCTATGTGCTTTATAGGGTCTAATTTTTCACATCCATGGTGACTTAGAATAACTCAACTTACTAGCTTATGATCCATGGGGAATTTTTTATGTGTATGATCCCTAGAAATAGAGCAGGCTAGTGCCTAAGTCATGTACCCTCCTTCATCCATTGTCACCTATCATAGAAAAAAATTCTAGCCTATGATCCATGAGTGTAATGTAATATGCATGACCCCTTGTGACAAAGTAAGTTAGTTCTAGAGTCATGTACCCTTATTCATTTGTATTGATTTATCCTTGTATATTTGTATGCATTATTCCTTTGAAGAAATCGATCAACTTGATACATGCTTATTTTCTCTTTAGATTTCCTCTGTGTTTTTTGTATTTAGGGGATGATGCTTGGTATTGAGATAACCTTTCATATCGAGGTTTCTTTACCTTGTTGAATCAGAATTTTTACTTCAGATGTATTTACTGAAATTTTTGTATTCATTTTTCTCTTTATTTATTCTTTATATGTCTTATGCTTTTATGTACATACTTCATGTATGCTTTGGGTATGATTCACGTATTCTTTATGTATTCTTTATGTGCACTCTATTTTTTCTCAATGTATATGTCATATATTTTTGAATTTTGCCTCATCTTGTGTGCGATATGTTTATGTGTGTGACCTTTTATCTTGACATTGTGGTTTTATAGGATCCTATATCTCAAGGACATAACATCTCCTAGCTTTGAGTCATCCTACCTCTTTAGCATTTTGATAAAGAGATCTATCTTCTCCATACTTTAGTGTGAGAATGAATGCAATTTCATCCCCTCACTAAAGTGGGGGCTAAATCTAGTGTCGTACAAATGGTTACCCCTTATAATTTACACTAGGTTTGGTGCCCTCTTTAGTGCATGTGTCTAATTTTGTTTGTGATGTACCTATTTTTCTACCTTTTTGGGAAACTTAAGTACATCCTTAATTTTCAAACTTTTGAAGAGAAAAATTATTCTAGACCTGGGCACCCAACATAGGTGTTCTATCTATTCATGCCCAATAATTAAAATTTTATTGTTGGCCTCAATATGTTTAATAATTCAAATTCATTTGTCAACCTATCAAAATGGATAATTTGAAATATATATATATATATATATATATATATGTATGTATGTGTATATATATATATATATATATGTATGTATGTATGTATATATATATATATATGTATGTATGTATATATATATATATATATATGTATGTATGTATATATATATATATATGTATATATGTATATATATGTATATATATATATATGTATGTATATATGTATATATACATATATATATATAAGTTTTTCCCTCATTTTTAAGCCCTAATCAATTATAATCAGTCTTAATATCTCTCTCTATAAACTCTAAAGTAATTAATGCAACATAAAAAGCAAGAAAGGAATAATATAAGAAATATAATTACAGTAAATTATAGTCTGCAACCTAAATAAAAATTCATGTTAAGTATTGTAAGATGATTCTTATTTATTATCATTATCATATGAACTAAAAATTGAAAGTTATTAAGGATACTCCTTCACCCTCCTTGTATGAGATTGATATAGCTACATCAATCTAATAAGGGCTTCAAATACGAGTGGAAATAAGGAGTCCCTTTTATGTTTTCATTATCATTATCATTTATCTTGCCTCTAGTCCCTTGACAACACACACTCTTTATCATTTATCATCATAGATGTTGTGGAGGTGGAAAAATTAACACAAGGTTTGACCAACGCAAGCCCCCATATGGAACAACCTGTCTCCCTCTAACTATTTTGTAGGTTTATAGGTTTTCTATAGATTGAAGTGGATTTAACATCTCAAGGATCCTAAACCCTAATGCATGTTTCAAGGACTTGTCATCAACAAATTAGGTCATATTGATTACCCAAGCTCTATCAGGCTTTGAATTCTAATTTTTATTGTTAGAGAGCTCCAAACACTGGTACACCTATGTAGGTCCTAAAAACATAGATTTTAGCACTTCCAGACTAGGGAACCTAATGCCCCTATCTTGCCAATTCTTCTCCAGATTTCAATGTTAGGTTCCTCTATGTATCTTTTCTCCAAATCCACTTTCTATTTCTTTCATTTCATTCTATAATTTCCAAAAATTATGTTACACATAGTTCACTTGATCCTAATTCACCTATTTTAATATAAATCATCATATTAGTAACAACAAACACACACAACAAAAGGGACCAAAACCCTAACCATCCTATTTGGTTCTCCTTTGATGACAATAACCAAATAGTATTACTTGGTTAATTTTGGCCCCCTAATGTTTATGGTGAAATAGAATTGATCTAGTTTAATTCATTTAGGCTAGATCTCCTTTCAATGTCTTACATGTTCATTATATCTCTATATTTTATGTAACCAATATTTTAGGTTGTGGATATTATGGATGGCATTACTGAGTTAACACTCATTAAATTTGGTTGTGTAAATTTCACTAGGATTATGAGTAGATCTTTGTCATGATTGTATTTGAATAATGTTGCATTTGTTATTTAAAATGGGGAGATGTTAGTAATACTATTTTTGATCTTGAGGATAAAAAGTTATTAGAGAGATGTATTACTACTATGTACATAGTATACTATGGTTGTAAATTAGAATTACTACTTATGTTTATTTTGGGTGCTCTATTACTATGGTGTTAATGTTTTAAATGAAATAAAATGAATGTGTATATTTTCTAGAACGTTAAATAAGGATTTGAGCATCAAATTTATGAATATTGGTTGACTAACTAGTAGAGAATTTAAATTCATACATTATATCAAGATCATGACATTGAACTATAACTTGATAGCCTTACTATCATCCTTGATATATGCATAGAGAATTTAGAAGTTGAGATTAAGGGATAATATTTTTGAAGAAATCTAGGTATTTGGTAAGTTGTGCTTGTATTCTATTGTATAATTGTAATGTAGTTACATGTGTAGGTGATTTGTTTCAAAATATGAGTTAAACATGTAAAATAATATTATATCATTCAAATTTATTGTATTAAATATGCAATAATTATATATTATTCACTAAACCTTGGCCAAGGTTGATTTTGGTGATATTAATCAAGTATATGTATTTAGAGTACATAATTGACTTGGGATTCCCTTTATACTAGACTTCACTAACTTTATCCCTATATAGTATTCTACTATGACCATTCACATGAAGAATTAGGTTCAATTGTAATAATATGATTATATGGTTTGATTTATAAATACATCATTGTTATATGGAGTTATTACAAGTACCGAGGTCATTAAGGTCACATTTATTATAATTTCCAAGTGCAAATATTATCTAAATGATGAATTATACCAATATAATAATTTGGTTTCATCGTAGGGAAATTAAAAATTTTAAAAATTAAGAATATTATTATTAGTAAAATTATTGGGCATATATCTTTATATGATGATCTAATGGATATAGTGTTCCCCACGATGTTGAGTATAAATTAAGTATTGAAATCATGTCTAAATAAATTTAATAATTACTATTGTATGTCCCTTGAACCTTAGATGATTCTTATGTGCCCTTCTTGATGCATGATGTGCTTTGTCAAGAAAGATATATAATAAAATATGATTATGATGATATCATTGATCATATTATGTTAGGACTCCACTTCGAGACATAAAAGCATGTTTGCATACTTTTTGTATTGTGACAATATATTAAATATTTCATTTTTCCATATGATTTGATACAACCATGCCTCTCTTATATTGATTAACATGCATAATTTTTGTGTATGGATTTTATTGTTGTAAGGTTAATAATTGTAAGTATAAAATTGGATGGGACAATGAAACCTATTTTTTTATAATAAGACTTTCATATAAAGTGGGTATTAGTGTTAGTTGAGCTATATATATGTATACAATCCTATACTTAACATGGGATGATATATTAATTATCATAAATCTTGACATAAATAAATGAAACATTCCACACCAAGTGGGAAATTTGAAAGGGTTTAAAGATATCTAATATAAAACTCTATTTATCCTAATGGGTATGTGTAGAGACTTGAACTGGTGATTACTTTAGAATTTTGAGCATTATATGAGTTTTATGAAATGGTCATAATTTGATTGTTTATTATTTATAAGTAACCAACCTAGCCCATGTGTTAATGAGATGATTTTGTAAGGGACTCTAGGAGATTTTGTAAGGGACTCTAGGAGATTCATGTTGAGTTATGAATTATAACAGGGTGAGGTTTAATTTGAGATCTTGATGCCCTTGGATGAAAATGCTTTAGGATATGTTTGCTAAACTAGGAACATGCTTGGATTTTTCAATACTAGCAATAATTTTTATTTTTTGAGAATAATTTAAAGGAACTTTGTTGAGATATGAAATAATAATTTAAGAATTTTGAGTTTTATTATTAATTAATAAAATTTTAGGATCAATGAATATTTCAAATTGGCCATTGGTAAATGGTGATTTGTTACACTAGATGGTTTTAATCCCTTCTATGGTCTTCCTCACATACTATCTCATTTCTATGAGGAAATTTTATTGAGTGGTTATCAAAGCTTAGGTTTATGAATTCTATGTGTTTGATCCTTGAGAGATTAAAGTGAGGAGAACTATGTGTGACTTTGATACCATTTGGGGATGGGTATGTAAACAATCCTTGGGTGTGTTGGTTAACAAATTTATCACTTTAATTAATTCACGTTGGCCCACAAATGACAACTCGACCAACAGTTGATTCACTCGTGATGATAGATGCAAGTGCTCTCTTCTTATTTTATAAGGAACAACTACCTTCAAATAATATGCAATGAATAGATACATAGGGTATGCTTTAAACCATAAAGTAAGAAAGGCAACTTACACCTACCCATAACCATGAAAGTATATGTGAGAGATTTTAAAACAAACGACACAAAGTTTGTTTGCCTCACGTTCACATGCGAGAAATAACTAAAGAAAAGTGATATTTTCTCTTTTAACAGATGAATTAATCCAAACACAAAGTCTCAAAGATGAAAATATACACATCCTAACCGAACAAATAAACATGGAAGAATAACTATGAAGAAACACAATTCATTCATAATCAAAGAAAGCATTAATAAATACATGGATTTAGAAATATATTCCTTTATTTCTTCGATGCCAAAAATGTGGATTCACAGACCCCACACCCTGTACAATCAAAATGCGCTCAAAAGCTAAAACTATCCCCCCTTCCCCCCCTTTTTCTTTACATTCGAAGGTCTATATATAGGCACACCAAAACTGTTACAAAATAAACGATCTTGAAAATGACCAAAATCAAGAGAAATTTTGAAACACAAATAGTTTTTAGAATAAACATTATCATTACATGTCAAAAAAAATATTTTATGCATGTGTTATTAAATTGTTGGAGGTGTCAAAACTCTGTACAGTTCGAACTACATCTCCATAACTAAATTGTGAAATTTAGCTCATTATTCTTCTTCTTCTAAAATGAAAGTTACCTTGTTGTACTCGACATAGATGGTTTTCTCTTTCCATGCCATTGAGCACAGTTGAGAAATGATTTAGAGTTTCTCTTCTTCAAGTCAATTCAAATCTAGTTGCATGATGGGCACAACTTCATCTTCTCATTCCCTCATGTTGGCAGGAAGTACCATTTTGAGAAAACACTAAACTTGGAAATGCTACCACCTTTCCTCATATGCACGCTTACTTAACTTTGGCGGTGAGTAGTGACCATTTATTTGCCACAAAAAAATGTGCCAATCTGCTACCAAATCTGTTTCATCACCCTCCTTATTTAAGAGTTTTCCTTTCTAAGGATTTAAAAATTACGTTTAAACCTCAAGTTGGAATTTCAAAGCATTTGAAAAGGCATCCCTTAAAGGAATTGTGCAAGCCCTTAAATGAGTCAACACCTCAAAAGTCGTTCACCCCACCGAAATCACCCTATAGCAGAGAAATAGAACTCGGTAACCATCTATTGGGAGTTCTAAAGTTGTAAGAACCTCCAATATGCCGACTGCATGGGACATCATTGGATGAGACTTCAAACTTCGAGGGCTACAAATAAGTCAGGTGGTTGGGCAGTTTCAAAACTTCAAAACCTTGCGATTTGGTTAGAGAACTTGGCAGGGTCGCAACTAGGTTATAAAACTTATAGAAGCCATGACATCATCAAAAACTCACTTAAATGGAAGGATTTCATTTTCCAAGTAAAAAAATTTGATGGGTAACATTGGCTCTGATTGGGGACTGGATTTTTGAAGAAAATGTAGAGGACCCCAAAACCTTGGGGTAGAATAGTCCAATTCCATTGGGAAACAGAGTCAAAAGAAAGGTAGGAGAACCGGGTGCTACTTCTCAGATGGGGTGAAGGGGAATAAGGCACATACCAAAAATGAGCAGATACAAAATGGGACAAGAACCAAAAGGTTCGAAGTAAAAACGACCTAAGACACCTATGCACTCAGACAAAGTGCAATACTCTGACCCCCAAAAGACTATGCAAAACCATTGACTGAGAGGGAGAAATAAATACCATTGTGAAATAAAGGTGTGCATGCATGAAGTGACTGCAAAATTATTAATCTATTAAAAACCATGAATATAAAGCTAAATATTTTGAAATGAAGTGATTCATAAATATGCCTACCAAACAACCATTTCTCATAAAATATTTTTGAATCTACTTGAAATTTATGATGCTTGCTCTGTATATTATTAACTATGTTTTCATGATTGAGCAATAAACTGCAAAAAAAGTGTTTCATTTTTTGATTGCAAGCAAAGACAATTTGAGTTCTTAGACATAAAAGCTGCATCACTTTCAATACTCTCACTATCAAACTTATCATGCATAAAACCACTCTTGATATCTTGATTTTCTTCTAGTCTGAAAGAAATATTAGCCTCATTAAACATAGGATCCTTTTTGATTAAAGGAATTTCATCTTCCTTTATTGCAATCAAATCAGATTTTTTTTTATCTATGATCGAAGAGGTAGATAGGTCAATACTCAGAGCCTTAACAAGTGCATCTTTTCCTTCAATAGATGATAGAAATTAAAATATAATCTCTTCTCCATAAAGAGGGTCAACATTTGAAACTTTTAACTTCTCGTGAGTCTGACCATTCTTTTGCTTTTCAAAATTTTCTTTTTCTTTTATAATTTCAGATCTCAAAGAATCATTAATTGAATAGTTATTCATTTCATTTTCAACACAAATTATACTTCCAAAAGCTATGAGAACCAAATTTCTCTCATCTTTAAAATGAAATGATTCAAAGGAATATTCACCATTGACCTGTGATTGAGATGATCCCTTTTTATCAACCTGGTTAAAAAACTCAAAAGATGCATACTCCGAATGTGTGTCAACCTAGAAACCTTTATCTTCACATCCTTCAGAAGAAAACTGATCCTCAACACTTTCAAAATTAAAAATTTCAAACTTTGGAGAAGAAAGAATTTTCAACTATTCATTGTAAACTTCACTGATTTCTGGATTTGAGACTCTTTCAATATAGTCTTGATTATAATCGTTCTTTTTCAATGAGGTCAAATTTTCATTCAAGGCTTAACTATCATCATTTCTTGAGCATCATAAATTGAAAAGAAAAAAGGAACAAAGAGACCTGGGGAATCATCAACTCATAGTTCTTTTTGGAGTTGCCTTATATTTTTTTCCCATGCTTGCAGTGAATTTTTTCTTTCTTCAAGCTCCTTCAGTTTGAAAAACCTAGCATGAAGACTTCTTAACAAGAGTGCAAATTTGTGATCCTCTTCAACACTCAATTCTGTTTCTGCAACTTCATCAATGTTCATTTTATAGTGTTCCCAAAAGTCATGAAGCACTTTATCATCCATAGCAAGGACTTCTAGAATGGTGGGTTTAGGTCCCTTCCCATTTCTTTGAAGTTTTTTATTTTGCATCATAATCTTTTCAATTTGAATGGAGTCGCCAATCTCCTTGCACATAGCTCGATATTTTAAAAAATCTGAGGAATGAAAGCACTAATCTTTCGAATAAAGGTTTCCCCAGCGAAGTCGCCAAAAAATTGTTGGTTAACAGATTTGTCACTTTGATTAATTCACTCTGGCCCACACAAATGACAACCTGACCAATAGTTGAGTCACTTGCGATGATAGTTGCAAGTGCTCTCTGCTTATTTTACAAGGCACAACTACCTTCGAATAATATGCAATGAATAGAGACACGAGGTATGCTTTTAACCAGAAAGTAGGAAAGGCAACTAACACCTACCCATGACCATGAAAGTAGATGTGATAGATTTTAAAACAAACGACACAAAGTTCATTTTCCTCACATTCGCATGTGGGAAATAAGTAAAGAAAAGTGATAATTTCTCTTTTAACAAATGAATTAATCCGAACACAAAGTCTCAGAGATGAAAATATACACATCTTGACCTAACAAATAAACATGGAAGAATAACCATGAAGAAACACAATTCATTCAAAATCAAAGGAATCATTAATAAATACATAGATTTAGAAACATATTCCTTTATTTCTCTGATGCCAAAAATGTGGATTCACAGACCCCATGCCCTGTACAATAAAAATATGCTCAAAATTTGAAACTATTCCCCCTTCACCCCCCTTTTTTATTTCCATTCGAAGGTCTATATATAGGCACACCAAAACTATTACAAAAATAATAGTCTTGAAAACTACCAGAATCAAGAGAGATTTCAAAACAAAAATAGTTTTTAGAATAAACGTTATCATTACGTGTCAAAAAAAAAAAATTATGCATGTTATTAAACCGTTGGAGGTGTCGAAACTCTTTACATTTCTAACTGCATCTCCATAACTGAATTGTGAAATTCAATGCATTCTTCTTCTTCTTCTTTTAAAATGAAAATCACCCTATTGTACTCAACATAGCTGGTTTTCTCTTTCCATGCCATTGAGCATAGCTGAGAAATGATGTCTAATTGCTCTTCTTCAGGTCAATTCAAATATGGTTGCACAACGAGCATAGGTTCATTTCCCATTCCCTCATGTTGGTAGGAAGTACCATTTCGAGAAAACTCTGAACTTGGAAATGCTACCACCTTTCCTTGTATGCAAGCTTACTTAACTTCGGCGGCAAGTAGTGACCATTTATTTGCCATGAAAAAAATGTGTCAATCTACTACCAAGTTCATTTCGCCACCCTCCTTATTTAAGATCTTTCCTTTCAGAGGATTTAAATGATTACGTTTAAACCTCAAGTTGGCATTTCAAAGCATTTGAAAATACATCCCTTAAAGGCACCATACAAGCCCTTAAATGAGCCGACACCTCAAAAGTCATGCTCCCCACCAAAATCGACCTATCACAGAGAAATAGAACTCAGTAACCATCTATCGGGAGTTCTAAAGTTTTAAGAACCTTTGATATGTTGACTGCATGGGACATAATTGGATGAGACTTCAAACTTCAAGGGCTACAAATAAGTCGGGTGGTCAGGCAGTTTCAAAACTTCAAAACCTAGCGATTTGGTTAGAGAATTTGGCAGGGTCACGACTAGGTTATAAAACTTATGGAAGTCGTGACATCATCAAAAACTCACTTATGGAAGGATTTCATTTTCCAAGTAAAAAACATTGGCGGGTAATAGGGTGAAAGATGTCATGAACCTAAATTGGTAGTGGAAGTTTAGGAGAAAAATCCAAGGTTTGGGGTTGTTGTACTTAAATAAATAATTTCTCCCTCCAAGTATTCTTTCTAGCTTGAGGTTAAATTTTTCCTTGAATAGTTGTGAATTCATTGTCCCAATTAACATGTCCCCATTATATATGTACATGAGCCAAAAAAAGACACCTATCCTTGTCTAGTTTATCTACTTTGAGGTTTGTAACTTGTTTTTCTTTCAAGCATATCCTATTTTCTTGGATGGATTTTTAGAGTCACCATCACAATGGTCTATCTCTAATGTGAATTTATGAGAATGCCTCTAGACTCGTCAGAACTAAAATAATTAGAATTTATGTGTTGAACACTATGACAATGTGACTTGGCTCAATGAGGAGTATAGGGAAATATATTTTAGGCTCAAGACTTAGTGAGTTGTATTATTCCAAGAAATAAGAGCATGATAAACTTAGATATGTCATTGCTATAAATGATTTATAGAAACGTACAAACTTAGTGTTTATAGATTATGTTGAATTAATCCATTCTCATCTAATGGTTTGAATAACCTTTAATATGTGTGGGTGATCTAGCTACTATATTTGTATTAAAATTAAAATGGATAAATGTTGAGTTTAAGATAGGCATCCTTATAATTTCCATTACAAATAGTTGGAAAGTAATTGTGAGCATTCTTGAATATGGTATATCATTAGCTTTCAAAAACCTATGAGATTATGTGTATAGGTTTATCAATCACTTTATGTCTGTATGTAAAAAAGATAACCTACCAAGTGCATGTGGATCCTTGTGATATCCTAATTATGCATACTTGACTATAAGATGGACCCACATGTTAGAGTCGAGTCTGATATAGGTACATGGGAAATTGGCTATCACCAATACTATATATGCAATGGATGCTATACATTTATTCATTATATATATTAAGGATTACATGCCATTCAATATTCTAGGAGCTATGTATGTTATGATACACAAGTTGTTTTATTCGATATCACTAGTATCATGTACAGGCGAAACATGTTAGGAGGAATATTCATACCTTAGAGTTTAATTAACTATCATTGATGGAATGTAGATGATGGATTCTAAGATTCATCCATGGTATGACATGTCTTAACTAACTTTCACTAGTACCATATATAGGTGATAGATGGCAAGAGCTACCTCATACTGAGTGGGACTAACTTTCACTAGTGGCATTGAGGTAATATCTATTAAAATCCATTGACTAAGGTGGTTCAACAAGAGCTATGAAAATATTATTAATGATCAAATGTGTTATTTGTTGTTATAGTGTCCTTTTTTGGTGATTACCACAAGTACTAAGGATGCTCACTTGTCTTCATAGTTGATAGTGAATTGATATAAATGATGGGACCCATAATGTAGTATAGGATGAACTAATATTATTTTTGGTTGGGATGTATTTAAGGAATTATGCATTAGAGAGTTCTAGGTAAAGGGGAAGTTACTTGTAGTTAGGTTCTAACCACATCTTTTTTAACTGGTTGTTCACTTGTGTACATATAATGATATTGATTTATTCACATTGTGTATTTTTGTCATATGTGTGAGCAATCCACACAATTCATATGTGATAATGAATGAGTTATTCATATTGTGTATGTGTGTCTATGGATGGGTTACTCATTATGTATATGTGATGTATGCATAAGCTAGTTGCATGGGGTAAATGTGTTGTGTTCATAAGCTAGTCACACTATGTTTATGTGATGTATGCATGATAAATTTGAAATGTGTATATTTTATGCATCCATGAGTTATCACATTTAATTTATATAATGTATGCATGGTTTAGTCACATTGTGTCAATGTTTTGTATGTATAAGATAATCATAATGTGTAAATGTGATGCACGTATCAACTAGTCACTATATTATATATTTGTGTGTTCATACATTGATATTGGCATAAAGGTAATACTTGACTAGAAAGTATTTGTTAGAGTAATATTATATATGGATTGATTTAAAGCATTAGTTTAATTATTATCTTAAATTTAATGAAAGTTGAGACTTAATCCCTAATGTGAGGATGATGACTTCATGTTATTGGTGTATGAATTGTAAAACCTCGAATTCTTAGGAAGTGATATATGTAAAGGGCCCCTATGAATGAGTCCTCAATGTTTAGGTTTGGGTCTAGGGATGATCCTAATATTATGAGAATACCATATTTTAGTGCAAGTATAAATCATGATATAGAGTTGTTTCCATGACTATGGATGGTAAGGATTTGAATTTGACACTTCCAAATTAGATAGAATGTGTTTGGTTGATTAAGATAGTATGAAAGAAGCAATGCTATTAGGAAAACCAAATTTGTAGTAACTAGGGCAAGTTATCTATATACATTGAATATCTCATGAGCCTAGTGGAATCAAATGCACTAGCCCAAACATCCTAGTAACATTGGATAGAGGATCTCAAAAAATTGATCTAGGAGGAGTGGTGAGTACAACTACACCTTGGAGTCCCAAGGAGAAAGGTTTATCAAATAATTCATCCTATTCTATTACAAGGTAAGCATTGCATCTAGTGCCATTGAAAATTTTAAAGACATGATTGATGAAGAGATCATTGCACTAAAGGATCACCTACCTATGTTGTGAAGGACGTCTAGGGTACCATTTATTGTTCTCCTATGGAATTTTTTTCTTTTTTATGGTAACCCAAACTTGCACTTGAAGTGGATCAAATCCACCAAGTAGAAAAAACACCTTATTGTGTAAGAAATTTAGGTTCTCAATAAATGTAATGAAAAATAAGTGTTATTCCACCATAAGTTTCCTAGAGCAAATAATGAAATAATGGATTTAAGAGCTATTAATAGAATTATAAATATGAAATTTAAATGAACAAAATACAACACAAGTAGTTAAATTTCAAAGATGAAAAAGTGATATAAAGATGTTAGGAATTCATTAACCATTAAATGCTAGAAATTTAAGGTATTGATTAAAAATACATTTTAATGTTTATAAATTGATTATAAATATATCGAACCTCTAGACCTAATGCTATCATTTTAGGCCACTTTCTCATATAATTTTACATTGGATAGAAATTTTATAAATTGAATAATAAAAATACTCAAATTTTCCTAAACATATTCCTATTGGTGATCATTCACACTTTCCCATACCAATGTGTTTGGAATATGGAGTCACATCATTGTCATCATACTAGATGGATTGAATAGTAAAATGATACAATCAAATGCACCTCATAATTCACATTTATGGGAACCAACTGGTGATTTTTTCCATCGATCTTATGAGGCCACAACACTGGAAGTCTTCCATTCTGCGATTAATCTTGAATCACAACCTTTTTCTCTTGCTCTATAACTTTGTGTTGCTAAATTTTAAGAACAAAAGTAAATTTATGATAATTATTCTACAAGATGAAATAAAATTAAAACCAATCTTCATTGGCTTAATATTAGAGAGAGTTTATAAAGAATTATTTCAATACTTGTGTGATTTTCACACTTCTCATGCTATCAAAATAATCAAGAGGGATAACATATTTTAATAATAGCTTCTTGTTATCACTCAAGATTTTATGAACCATTATTGGCCATGTTTTCAAAGCTTAGGAGGAGATGCCTGAATGAGGGACCAACCTACAAGAATGTGTGAATGTGGCCCCTTGTCAGTTTACATTCTTGGAGAGACATCTATGAGAAACTTCTAACTGAAGAGTTCCTTTGTGAGGCTATTTTCTCCATGCCCAATGAAAAGACTCCAAAATCGTGATTTCTTTCCTATTGAATTATATAAAGTCTTATGGGATATTATTGGTAAAGATATTCACAAAGTATATATTGAAGCTTTCATTCCAATTCTTTAAGTTATATTATACATAAAGGTAATATCAAATTCATGTTTAAGTTTGGAGATTTGAAATATATTTACAATTAGAGGGAAATTATATTACTCAATATATCTTATAAAGTCATTACCCAATTTGATGATCTCAAGTTATTTCATATTATTCCTTTGATTTTTCACTTTGAGCTAACTAGCTTTGTCAAATCTATGTACATTTTTTACAACATTGTTGGGTGAGAAGAAATGGAATGGTCCAAACATTCTCAATAGTATGTCATTTTCATTAAGATATATTTTTCCAAATCTTATGGTTACATTTAGTGGCCTTTTACCTTGCTATTCTCCAAGCCTTAGGGGAATCTACTTAATCATGAGGGTCATGTCCTTCTAAGTTAGAATCCTAGATGAAGTGATTATAACAAGAATAATGGTCGAGAACAATAATCAAGCATTCAATTAACCTTTAAAATGATATATCTTTTAATAATGTTGCATGGTGTTCTTGATGTTATTTAATTATTCCTTTATCATTAGATTGCTAAGATGTCCCCAATGATTTCAAATAAATAAATGAATAGTACAACAATGTACAACACTTCAATCAACACAAACACTACAATAGATTGGACATCAATGATTGGCAAGATCTAAATACAAATTTTAAAAGTTTAAAAAATTGTGATTTAAATCTACAATTAAGAAGTACTATGAATCAATTTTACACTCATAAATTTAATTTACAATAATAAATTAAAAATCTAAAAAATTGAAACCAAATTATAAAAATGAATAATAATAAGATTAATTAAAATGATATTGCAAACAAAATTCCTACAACAATTTACTGCATATAAATTTGTTATTATATTAAAAACACACTAATAAAAGGGGGCCAAATCATAAGGGAAATGGACGCTGGTATGCAATTTGATGGCTAAAAATAGCATACAAGGAGAAAGCAACAAAGCAAGAACGGTCGCCTCAAGAAACTAACTAGCCGTTACACACTGAAGGCTCTTCAAATTCTACAAATTAAGCTTTCAAAAGCTCTACGTTTCTTTATTCATCATTTGCAGCAACATTCTGAATTTTTTATGGTTTTATATGCTCAAACAATGGCAGAGGGAGGAGGATAATCAGCCCAGGGATCTTCGAGCTTTCTTGCTTCTTTTTAGCTTTTCATGGATTTGTTCTGAATTCTTCCTTTTAATGCTACCATTCAGGAAAGCTGATTGTTCAAGGGAATGTTGTGAAGGTGTTGCAGAGGGACAAGACTGATTTGAGGGCTCCAAGGGAATGTGGTGAGGATGTTGTGAATATATTCAAGCCTTGAGGTATGTCTTCAACATCTGAATGCAGATCAGTGTGTTTCTTGTCGAATACATTTTCTTTTGTTAACAGGTATAGCTTACTCTGTGGCTTGAACAAAACTACATTGCACAACATCCTCAAACAAACCAATGCCATGGCGGTATTCATTGATTTGAAACTGATTGGAAGTGCGAGAGATGGATTTTAAAATCTAAATTTCCCCCGTTCTGATGCTACTTTTCATTTATAGAGATTTATCCAGTACCCACTGATGATATCCATTAGGTGTCTATATCAAGGTGAGATTCACATTATTTCCAGGCAATATGTCCAGCATAAAGGTTTTATCAGTCCTCTGCTGATGATTATGTCTTCAAAGCATAATTAGCCTTTAACGTTCTTAATTTTGTTCTGTTATTTGTGGGTCTGTTTTAATGTTCGCTCTTATAATTTATGGAGAGAGTGTTTTAGGGTTCACAGTGCTTTTGGACCACCCATTCAAAATCGCCCAATGTCCTCAATAAATTGTAGAAAATCTTGTCCAAAAGCTCTGCATCCAACTTTGATAGTTTTGTTGATGCCAACTTGTCATCCACAGTTTACAATCACGCGACTCTTTATCAAAAGCTATACGAAATCCCTAGCATTATCAATTCATATATGCCGATGGAAACAATTTGAGCCTCTTCACATCCCTTCAACAATGCCGTTGATACGTCTCATTTTCTGATCCCACTCTTTCAACATGACCCTCGTCAAGGAGATAACCAGAGAGGCCGATCTATTAAATGCGTCTGTGGAAGAAATGCCCTCAATGCCATTCAAATCACCGTTAACTTATGCAAGTTTGAACGTTAAAACAACTATCTTCATAATAAGAAAATTTATAAATTTTATCTCATTAGTGCTTTTTTTTATCTTCATAATAGAAAAATACATAAATTTTATCCCATTATTTTTTTAATGTTCTGACCATTTTTTATGGAAACAAACAGAATTATATAAATGTTGACATTCCTATCTTTATATAACATACATTTTTAAGAGAAAGAGTTCTCTATCTTTATATAACGAATTACAACAATTTGAAATAACATATATATTTCCAAAAAATGAATAATCAACCAATAATCTTTAATTTTATATTACAGCAGTTCACTCATTATAAGCTTTCCTCCTTGAAAACAATGGATGCAAGTCTGAATTCTAAACAATTGGCCAGCATGAAAACCAGACAATTAGACAGCTCATAAAAAAGTACTTCGAATATTTTTTTAAATATTCATCATTCTAAGTCAAAGTTGTAAATTATAATGGCTTCCATCAATTCTCAGTATCATATTAACTGTTTAAATACAGGGAAAGAAAGCAATCAGCAGAACATGGTTTCCATCAATTCCCAATCTCATGTTCTGTTTAAATAACTGAAACTAAATAAGTCCACACACTGTTATTTCAAACTCTACGTGAAGGCTACAAGTTTTATTTCTCTGAGTACTAATAATATACTGGTAAGATGATGAATCTGCCCATTTGACAAATTCACTGATATATTGAAATGCCATTAAAGAGGAAAAAGAGAAGTAGTTCTTTGGGTCCTGTTTGATAAACTAGATTCGAGAAATGTATACAATTAGAGAAGCTTAATTTACAGGATTTGGATCAAGAGGTATTGCAGAGGTTGGATCATGCCCTTTGCCTTTCAACTTCCCTAATGGTCTCCAAATTTTCTTATTAGATAGAGGGAGAGTGGGAGTGGCAGAGGGAAAGGGGGAGAGAGAGATAGATGGGGAGGGAGAGAGATAGAGGGGGAGTGGGAGTGGGAGTGGCGGAGGGAGGGGAAGAGAGAGGGGAGAGGGGAGAGGGAGGGGAAGTGGGGAGTGGGAGTGGGAGTGGGAGAGAGATGGAGAGAGAGAAAGAGACACCTTTTATTGTTGTGTTTCTGAAAATTCTTATTTTCCTCAGCTTTTGGGCCCTTTATTGCCCTTTCTAGTTCTGTCTCCTCTTCAAACATTTTTTGATAGTATGCCGTGATTGGGCCTTGCATGCTTCGCTTCTTTAGTGGAATATTTTTTCAGCTTCATCATAGTACAGGTTCCTTTTGCAATTCTATAGCTCCATTACTAATTTTGAATCAAACTGCCATATCAGTTTGAGATTCGCGTGTATACTGTTTTGTTACATTCTTCATTGCCCAAATCTATTTTTTTAATCGAATTATTTCTGGATTTTGTTATTAATGTTCTTGTAGTTGTTGCTTGTTCACCACTGCTTATCTTATTAGAATTTCACTATTTTGATGATCTCTTAATACAATGACCAGCACAGATGGATCATGTGATTCAATGCCATCTGTTATGTTTTAGGCTTTCTTTCACTTTGTAGATTAGACTAAGGCATATAAGAGCATTCATGAGATTTCCAAAGACATTTTCTAGTTCCTATCATTATTCTTGCATGCCTCTACACTTCTGAATGCGATCCCTAAAGCATTAAGCTTCTTCTATGTTATATCCCTAGGGTCAGCAGAATTAGAATTATCCCAAAAAATTATCATTTATTCAAAACATTTAGTTGTTTTAACAAAAGGAAATAATCCTGTAATACCTTAAGGAGATACCATGAAGAAATGTTTCTTTGAACAGAAATAAGAAGAATTTTGTATGATGGATTTGCTACAGCAGTAGCTGCAAGAACCCCAACAGGGTCTCCATGCTGCCACTGTACTTTTATCTTGGTATTATCCCACTGCCATTCTGATAAAAGTTTCTGGCTTCCTGAATCTTTTGGACGTACATTATAGTCATACTTGAATTGAACCAGGTGATTTCCTTGTGCAGTCCGGCAGGACCCATCATAACAAATAACAATGTCACGAAGGAAGGACATAAGTTTCTTAAAAAGTGTGCCTAGTTCCTTAACCTTTCTTGCCTTGCAAAAAAGAGTTTCTCTTGAAGAGATTGCATTGATAAATGCTTCATGAGGCTTTAAACCATTAGAAATAGAGGATAGAATAAGACCGTGAGCCTCACAAATATTATCATCATAATTGGAAGGTTTTTTTAATTTTTAGTGATGAAAGAAATCTATTACTCCATTCCCTGGGTATCAGTTCTTTACCTTTAAATATCTGAAGACCCAAGAACTCTGTTTGTTGGGCCACTTTATTCATAGAACACCCGCTTCCAGCATTAACAATTGCAAGAAGAGCATTGGAATTAGAAAAATGTTTCTGAGTTCTGTTATAAGCCTCAGCAACATGATCCTGTAAATAGGGAACTACTCCAACCTCATAACATGGAATATTTTTATGCTTCAAAAGAGGAATTGCATCAGCAACACATTTCTTAATACTATCAATCAAAACTATCTTGTGTGACAACTCGTGAAATGGGTGTACATCATCCAAACCGATACTGAGCCCTTGTTGAGATAACCACTCTGTTAAACAATGCTGTGCTGAGTTCAAAAAATTCAAATCTTCACTTGGTCCTTCTTGCAAAATCAGAGTATGCAGAATCAGTTCAATGGAACTGACCACTTGCTTTGCACCTTGAAAAAATAAAATTTCACTTTTGCAAATATTAAGTCCATTGCCAAGACAATAAACATCTGGAGGCAAAAACATTTGAAAAAGTTGGCAACCTGTCCAATAAGGCCCTCCATGAGGTGATTTGATGATTGCTGGCTCAGGCAAAGCTGATGATGTCATACCAAGGAATACATTAGTAATTTGATTAAGAAATGGCATACCAAGGATAAGACTAGCTGCAAGTAAAGTATCTTGTGTGAGCATGAGTAACATTTGTCCACCCTGAGAATCAATAAGCTGCTGGTCTAGAGTTAAGAGCTGAGAAATTTCAGCTCGTGATTGAAGAGTCTGTGGTACAGAAACATGTATACAATCTCCATCAAAATCTGCATCTAGTGGTGGACATATAAAAGGGCAGATACTGAAAGTGCAACTTGGTTGAATGAAAACTTTCAACGCCAAAAAAGAGTGTTTGTGTAAGTGGTGGTCTATTAACAAAGACAATATCCCCATCTGCAAGCTGTCTGTGGACAATTTCACCAACCTCAACTTCCTATGCCATTTGAAGAAATTCTTTTGATCGATGATTTCCACCCCTATCAATCAATAAGTTATAAAGGCCTTGATTCACAATGTTCTGCATCTTTTCCTTGTTATGCTCTGTTACACGTTCCTCAACTGTGATACTGTTTGCTACTTCAAGGGGAACTCCTATTTGATCCACCTCTCTATATGCATCTCCAGATATGACACCACGTGCCGAAAATCCAGAAGTTTTTTTCAGAAATGCCTCAATACTCTTACCCCATAAATTTGAAAATGATTTTGTTTTTCCATTATGACCATTAAATTCTAGAGATTCCTTGTCTCTAATGACCTGTATTTTAAATCAAATCTGAATAAAAAATGGTCCTTAAATTCAATTCCATATATATAAGATGATTTCTTATTTAAAATGCAACTAATATTATAACTGTTGTCTATGATTATTAAACCCTAGTAAATGATAATCAGAAAGCTATAAATCTGGAAAGGACTTTCAGATTTGTGGCGATTATTCTCATTCATTGCACTCAAAGTTTAAAGAAATCAAGCGAAGTCAATTCTGTAGATAATGAGCAAATTCATATCTGGAAAGAATAAATTATTCTTACAACAATGTCTTCCATTAGTATGCCCTCTGATTACAACTGTAGTACAATAAGGATTACTAGCGGTTAGGTGGTTGTTCATTAGTTCAATCGTTGCAGTCAGATTTATCTGGCAGAATTGAAGACGGCAGACTTCACTGTACAGGCAGCGATAGTACCTCCTAAATATGTGAGTGTCGGATCTTTGACATACTTGAGTGATGCCCTAGGGTTAGGCCTGGTTTAGACTGAATAAATGTATCTGGTCCTGTTAGGGGTTCATCAGCTACCTTATGTTGCAACACCAACTTCTAATGGTTCCAATACTTCGGTTAGGCATTTGGATCTAGAGAAACTTGTTGCAACGCTGATTGGAAATTGAGGTGCGGAACCCTCAATCGCTTGACGAATTGGAGTTGAAATCTGTTGTTGTTTTGGCTGGTGGTAATCCCCTTGCTTGCCTTTATAGTTATGCTCTGTATCAGTATATGGATTTATCGTTATACTGATAGTCATTTGCTTTTTCAAATTTTCTTGATAAATTGTCAAAAAATGACAATAGATTTTGTAAGTTAAAAGAAAAAATTATATTGAAATCATGGCAGATGCTCTACAATCTGGCTGAATGAAGACCTGGTGAGTTTCTGAGTTCACAGTAGGAAGGGACCCATGGGTGAGGCATAGAAAATTCAGTGTTTATTAAGTGTAGTATAAATGTATCTGGTCCTGTTAGGGGTTCATCAGCTACCTTATGTTGCAACACCAACTTCTAATGGTTCCAATACTTCGGTTAGGCATTTGGATCTAGAGAAACTTGTTGCAACGCTGATTGGAAATTGAGGTGCGGAACCCTCAATCGCTTGACGAATTGGAGTTGAAATCTGTTGTTGTTTTGGCTGGTGGTAATCCCCTTGCTTGCCTTTATAGTTATGCTCTGTATCAGTATATGGATTTATCGTTATACTGATAGTCATTTGCTTTTTCAAATTTTCTTGATAAATTGTCAAAAAATGACAATAGATTTTGTAAGTTAAAAGAAAAAATTATATTGAAATCATGGCAGATGCTCTACAATCTGGCTGAATGAAGACCTGGTGAGTTTCTGAGTTCACAGTAGGAAGGGACCCATGGGTGAGGCATAGAAAATTCAGTGTTTATTAAGTGTAGTTTACTTTCACTAAAGCTAGCTAGCAATAACCAAGCTTCTGGCCATGCTCAAGAGTCCATAGCACGTAACTAGTCCAGTGTTGACTAGTTCACAGAGTTCATAGCACATAACTAGCCCAGTTCCATTTCACCTGTCTCCACTTTCTCTGCATTAAGGGTAAATTTAAATGAGAATTTAACGTAATCTCAGAAATTATATGTAACTAATTTGTTTTTTGTTTTCTTTCCTTTTCTCTGCTCAGGCTAAACTTGGCAGTCTGTGAAAATAAAAAAGAGTGCTTCTTTTATTTTCAGTTTTCTGAATACATGAAAAAGCATTTGTGATCAAACTTTGTATGTTTTCATTATCAGTTCATCTCTGTTTTCTATGTCTATTTTTTTTAATCTCTGTTTACTCTCTGCCTTCCTCATCAATCTTGAACAAGTTAGAAAATTAGCTAAGGGTCATATGGAAGTGAGAAGTTGTCTCAAGTGTATTAAACCGATAACCCTAGTTAAGTTGGAGGTACAAGTAAGCGTCAGACACATTCAAAAATTAGGGATGGGGGTAATATGGTATATATTAGGGTTGATTTGTATGCTTCTAATTTGCTGGTTTCCTACTTTGATGACTGTAAACTGCCCCTTGCCTTCTCCTACATAGATCTGACGCCAGTAAGAACCAACTGCTTCTTGGACTGTATTTGGATTTGTGATGCCTGGAGCTGATTGAAAACTGGATCTTGTAATCATTGGTGTCTAAAATGCATACACCTCCTGATGGATGCATGAACCTACTATGTGCGGATAGCTTGAAACACAATTACTCAGGAATTTAATATATTGATGCAGGGGTTTCCGTCCCAGCAACAATGAACCTAAAATTTGAAAACTCGGATATTATCATAGGCCAAAAAAAATGGATGCTCAGAATGTTCCAATAAGCTGACATATACAAGTAAGCGTTGGACACATTTAAAAATCAGGGAAGTTCTGAAACTGAAGATCAGCTAAGAAAGGGGAGATAGGCATGTGAATGGATGTGGCATGTGGCATGTACCGCCAAGTGAGCGACTGAACCCCCTCCCTTGGAAATGTGAAGTTCTCACTTTTTCGTGTTGTTGCATCTACTATGTGTTGTTCAATCAAGAGAGCGTTTTCTTACGGTTTTCATGATCAGGGAGCTTCAAACATATGCTCTGCAGATGAGGTCATTGGAATGGTGCAAAGAGAAATGCAGATTTCCTTTGTAAGCGAGACTCATCTTGATCATAAAAGCCTACGGAGGTTAGCTGCAGCTACTGGTACTCCCCTTGAGCCAGACAATTAGAACTGCTATGATAGAAATGAATTGCTTTATCAGGAAGCTATCAGTGTAGATCTTGAAAATGTTTCTCTTTCAAATTACGCTCAATTCCTTCATCTTGTCAGGCATGACAATCGCAGGTAAGCATGTCCTCCCTATTTCTCCTAGCACTTGTTCTGTATAGACAATTTATATTTTTGCATCCTAAGAATCCTTCCCATGTTGGCTGTTATGCACACTTTATGGCAAACTGGAGGTGCATAATCTTCATATTCGGGCAATCTCACCACCTGATCACCTATTTTATATTAAATAATTTCTTTCTTCGATGGGTACAAAGATTTGGTCTAGACTTTTTAGTGTAGTTGAATGATTTGAAATATTTTGATTTTTAATGCACAAGTTGTCTGATATTTCGGGTTCACAAAGCTATCCATTCAAAGTTGTCCGATGTCCTCGCTAAATTGTACAAAATCTCGTCCAAAATCTTTGCATTATGGATTTCACCCTCTATTATTGTTTTTCACAAATGAAAACTTTGATGTGATTTTTATATAGAATATTTCCTTCAGGTTTTCTTTCTTGCAGTCACAATGTACATTCGGGATTGTTAAATTATCTGCCTTTCTGTGTATGGTGGCACGGATCTAGATCAGGCTTTTATAATCTTTTTGGCACTTGCATAGTATTTTATTTTCCATATGTTCTGTTTTGACTTCTCTGACAGTTCATCCTTCGCTATCCCAATGTAATCTTAATTCTCTGGAGATGTCTTTCAATGTCTTTTTAGATTGTCATGCTTTGTTATTCCCCTTTGATAGTTTTGTTGATGCCAACTTGTCATCCACAGTTTACAGTTTATCAAAAGCCATACAAAAATCCTTAGCACTAATAATTCATATATGCACTGTTCTTAATTTTGTTGGTGATCGAAAGTATTGGACACCCATTATAATAAGAAGAAAAGCTAATAACTTTAGAAAGTTGAGTTGTGTAAATTATCCATTTTACTCTTTTAAAATGGATTAGTGATATTTTCATTTAACTTATATTTATATTTTGTATTTGAACACTTATATTTATATTTATATTTTTATTGAGGCTTATAATTTGTTGATGATCAAATATTGAATAATTACTATAATAAGAAAAAAAGCTAACAACTTAGAAAGTTGAGTTGTGTAAATTATCTACTTTTACACTTTTGAAATGATTAGTGATGCTTTCATTTAACTTATATTTTATATTTATTTGTATATATAATATGCACTTGTATTTATTTTTATATTTTTAATAGATTATATTATAATTTTACATAATTATATGTTATAAAATAAAAATAGAAACAAAATCTATAAATTCAAATACAAATATAAAATGGAGGAGATGCAAAGGGAGTGGAGAGGAGTTGGAGGGAGGAGGAGGGAGGGGGAGGGAGGAGAGGAGTGGGGAGGAGCTAGAGATGGAGTGAGGGGAGGGAGGGATTGAGAGAGAGGGAGGGAGTGGGATGGGGAGAGAGGGGGGAAGGGGGAGAGAGAGAGAGAGGAGGGAGAGGGGAAGGCATGGAGGGAGAGAGGGGGAGGTGGGGGAGAGAAGGGAGAGGAGGGAGAGTGGAGGAGGGGAGGGAGGGAGGGAGAGATGGGGAGGAGGGGGACGAAGATGGAGGGAGAGAGGGGGGCACAAGGGAGAGTGAGAGAGGAGGGGAGGATTGGGGGAGTGGGAGAGAGAGGGGAGTGGGAGGGGGACGAAGATGGAGGGAGAGAGGGGGGAGCGAGGGAGAGGGAGAGAGAGAGGGGAGGATTAGGG
>CM021109.1:429006748-429034086 GCA_007115665.2 Sequoiadendron giganteum | reverse complement strand
AGGGGGGAGGGAGAGAGGGGGGAAGGGAGAGGGAGTGAGAGAGGGGTGGAAGGGGGAGGGAGAGAGGGGAGAGAATGGGAGGGAGTGGGAGAGGGTAGGGAGGGGGGAGTGGGAGATGGAGGGAGAGAGGGGGGTAGGGAAGGGGGAGTGGGGGAGAGAGAGGGAGTGGGAGTGGCAGTGGGAGGGAGAGAGTGGGAGGGGGGAGAGAGATGAACTAAAAACCAATAATAAAACTACTTAAAAACCAAAAGTATAATAAAAATACTAATCAATGAATATTATATTATTTAGTTTTCTCCTATGAATTTTAATGTGTGATGATTATATGCTTATATAGTCATGTTTTAGTGATGTACTACCTTCTTTTAGCCAATATGGTTTTTTTCTTGATGATCAATATTTTTCACTACATATGAACACTATGGTATTCAAGGTAGTCTTTCACATAATGATACCTTCCATGATGATGGAATGCATATTTATCCATCTCTCCTACCTTGATGTATTGACTATTGGAGAAAGAGGTTAAATGATGTTGCAACTATAGAGACTAATGATAAAGGAATCAAATTTTGTGAAGTTTACTAAGGAAACCAAATTTAACACTAATATAGATGGATTACCAATTATAAATGACTAATGATAATTTATGACTTAAAATGATACATGTAATTCATAAACTATTAAAGTGTAAGAAATCGTGAAATCAGTCTATTACATATTATTATTCATAACTCAACCATTCCAAAGTGATTATACATTCAAATTTTAAGTTTAAATATAGGAAATTATGCACACAAGGAACAAATTATATATATCAATTTATATATATCTACACTTATATATATATGTATATAAGTGTAGATAATTATGGACACATACAAATTTGACATATATGCCAGCTTAAAACATTTTTTATAAAATATGGCATATGCCATCTCGAGATCTATATACAATGTATATGCCAAATAGCTATGTATTAAATCCTAATTGTCCTATTGACCCTAGATGTCTCAACAAAATCCTAAAGTTGTGGTGGATCATCAAAATATAGCCTCTTCACACCACTTGATCTGGATGTGAAATTGATTGGACAATAACAATTCAAACCACAAATTAGACTAATTAGCTCAATGGTAAATAAGCTAGACTACTAAATAGAAACTTATCTACTATAATTTAGAACTTTCAAATTAACATCTCACTAACTATACTAAACTGTAATTTCTCTAAAATAACAATTAAGGTAAAATTCAATTCTTGATTACGTCAACTCTATTTAATTCCAAATAAAGTTTTAGCTAATAAGGATCCATTGATGATCAGGACTAGTAGCATATTGTAATGGTCAAGGAGCCACATAGTTGAATTGTGGAATAGACTATAATATGCAAAATAAAATTGATATAAATTAATATATAATTATTTACAATGAAGGGAATGTGTACAGTAAAAAGAGGTTATATGTGTAAATTAAAATCAATCGAGTAGTAGCATCAATGTCATGTGGGAAAATTGAGAAGTATGGGTAATCAAATGACGAATCAAAGAGTGTATGGCGTTGAGGCTCTGCATTGTTGCATTTGCAACAATGTCTAGGCATGCTATTAGAGGTGGAGAATGAGTAGGAGTAGGGGGAATATATGGACCTTGCATTTGTCGCATTGCCCTAGGTCTATCTTGAGGAATTCCTCTACCTACTCAGAATTTTTTTAAATCAAAATAGTTAACATGCCCCCCTAAAACAAACTCTGCATATAGTTTGTGGAGGAAATATAAAGGGACATCAAGATTTTTGTCAAGGGTATCTTATCAAAATCCATCCACCAATTATCCCAAAAAAATCTTGTGATACCCTCATGTGTGCACCATTTAATGGAAAATTTGGTCTTACATACACCAATGGGTAATCTAGTTTTAGGAATGACAATTTTTTGTGCTAATTGGGCTTTGGATATGTCTAATTCTTTAATTTGATTGCATGACATACCATTTGATTATTCTTAACTCTTGAATTCCCACCACTCTTTAAATAACTTGTGTTGGCTTGAGAGGGTTTGAACATGAGCAATAATTCCCTCTAACACAGTTTTCATTAAAGAAAATTGAGGGTTTTAATGGTTTATTTCCATAATGTTCTTCAATTCCATAATATTTATGTTAATTAGGCCCTCAATTGAAGGAAGGTTTGGTGGGGGGGATTTTGGGGGGAGTGTTTGGGTTTCCAACTTCCTCTACCATTTCAACCTATTGTAAATTTAAAACTCATAAATTAATAATAAATTTAACTAATTACAAAAAATTATAAATAAAAACCTAATTTATACTAAAATTCATTAAATTTTGATAAAACTACAAAAATATGAAAAAATTTAAAAAATCTCAAAAATGAACTTACCTCGCATATTGAAGCACCTAGATCCAAGGTTTCAAATTGGATATTTATTTGTGAGGTTTGTATATCTATTTCTTTTGCACAATCGACCTCCTTTGTTATCACCCCTAGGTCACTTTCTTCTAAAATGAGTCATTTTGTTGTTTTCTTTATTATAGCAAAAGAAAATGGTTATCCATTTGCTAAAGGAATGAATATCTATTATGTAGAAGAACACACACCTGTTTTGAAACATATATCTATTTAGCTTGTCTATTATGTTTTATAAAATTAATATATTTCAATAATGTATAATAATATATATCATAGAAATGAGTCTAAGAGGTCAATCTAGAAAAGAGTTAGTTTTTACCCTTCTATACAACTTCATCCATATCGCTCAATCACCTTCACATTCCAACTTTATTGCATAGCATATTTCATCTCAAAAGGTTAGTATTTTATCCTCTACTAGTAAAATTTCAATCTCCTAGGGGGTGATTCAAAAATAGTGTCCCCAATTAATAAATCAAAATCTCACAAATGTTGCAAAAATCTTTAGGCTTGCATTCTGATTATTCCATTAATGATGAAAACTCACACAAGAATAAGGGTGATGTGCAAAGAAATGAGGGAAAACAAAATTTTCTTACACTGGAAGCTAGGCACTCTAATTGCTAAGGAAAATATGATATCCCACCCTCCACACATTTTTCCCTTCCAATGGAAAATGCCTTAGATACTTACTGATGCATTAGGTTTAGGTTATAGATCCACATCTAAATGGGGGCTACTTCATTTTTTTGGGGTACAAATGAGGGGTCTACAACAACTGGTTTCCCTAGTGATTCATCCGACCTCCACATTCCTCCTATGATGGATGGGTGCAAGGGCTCGGGTATTGAGAGGGTTGCCTTCGACAACCTGAAAAAATAGGATTGATGGGTGCCATTGGCAAAATATTCATCACAAAGGTGTTTTGTGAAAACCCTTGTTTTGGGCCCTTACTTTTTGCATTGTGGTCGCCATGGGTTGGATGGTGGCCATGGCTCAGGGGATTCTGGTTCATCCCTAACCATGCATTATGTTATGAAGGATCGCTCCCTCTAACACAAAAATGAAAGCAAACCACTTGGTACTCACAATAGTGCTTCTGTGAGCCCCCCTTTGTTGTTTTCCATGCAACTTCCACCCTTGAGATTTGTCTAGACAACTTCACCTATGACAAGGAAGACTTTTTGTAGGATCATGCATTGATATGGAAATTTATGAAGGTATGGCCTAAACTTTGTGATCTCCACCCATGGATAGATGTGAATTGGAAGGAGTATTTAGAGGATGAAATCAACATTTACCCATTTGCAAAGGGGTTTTTAATCCTAGAGTTCAAATCTATGGAAGATAAAGAATTGGTGCTCAATACTAGACCGTGGTTCTTCCAAGGTGACTTTTTTATGTATGAAACCTTGGTTTCCCTCATTTGAACTATGACCAAAGACATTTTCTACTACATTTTTGTGGGTTTGTTTACCTTATCTCCCTTTTCAATTTTGGGAAATAGATTTCCTGAAGTTGATTGTTAATAATATAGGGAAATATCATAATATTTCAAAATAAACAATCAACTATGAGAATTTGAATTTTTCTCGCCTATGCATAGAGATGGATGTCTCAAAAGGTCTTCCTACAGAAATTTTTCTCAAAGTTGGAAATAGGTGTTGGTGTTAGCCAATAGATTATGAAAAAAATCACTTTAGGCACAAAATTTTCTTTGCTACAAATCATCTAACTACACAGTGTGGAAGAAGATGTGTTGGAGTGCAAGCCAATGCTTTTCCCAGTAGAAAACCCTCTTGGTGGGATGAGGCTAAATCTCACCACTATGCCTTTTCTCCTTATGAGAAAAATGCAAATGCTTCAACTTCTACTCTTGAGGGAATTGATCTAGCCTTGTCACCCCCTCTACAACTAAAGTGCATGGCCACGTTCAAGTCTTGCATCAGAAAAAAATCCAATAAGTGGTTTTTCTAGCCATGTATTCACCCTCCCTAGAGGAATCCAACTCTCCTACCTCATTGCCCACTCCAACAGACACCAATATCGGGAATTTTTTGCAGGTGAGAATGAGATATGGTCTATATTTCTTTGAACAAGAATGGATAGAGGTGAAGAGAAAGAAAAATCCATCTTCAAAACAAAAGAATCCAATATCCTTAAGGTTCTCAAAGAAAGTAGAGAATTTGGAGTTGTAATGTGTTGGTACACCCACTTTCGGGTTGATGCTTCATCTTTCATGTTAAAAGAGTAGGTTAGGACAACACAATTTTGTGTTGTGATGTGTAGCACCCCTAGTGGAAAGGACATGCTTTTATTTTCTTGCATGTGGCACCCCTTCAGATAAGGGAGTGCATTCAATAATGTTTTGGGTTCAAATTTAATATATGGGAGGTGCCCCCTCTAACAAAGCTCGCTGATCAAAATGTATTTATCATAGCAGTATATTATATATTAATAAAATTATATTATATATAATAATATGTAAATAATATTATATATTATTATAGACATGTAAAAATGACTTGGCACCTATCACACAACCTCAAATAGCCTCAAACAATATCAAATGATATGGAACATCATCTTCGATCACCCTGTAACACTTTAGAATGACTCAAAATCATCTCGTAACACTTCAGAATGACTCAAAATCATCTCGTAACACTTCAGAATGACTCGGAATCATCCCATAACACTTAAAAATGACTCAGAATCATCCCGTAATAGTTTGAAATGACTCAAAATAATCCTGTAACACTTCAAAATGACTCAAAATCATCTTGTAACACTTTGGAATGACTCAAAATTATCCTGTAACACTTTAGGATGACTCATAATCATCCTATAACATATTGAAATGACTTGGAATCATCTCGTAACATCTCAAAATCATCTCATAACATCTCAAAATGACTCAGAATCATCCCAAAACATCTTGGAACAACTCAAAATCATCTCGTAATGTCTCAGAACAACTCAAAATCATCCTGATAACAACTCAAAATGACTCTGAATCATCCTGAAACATCTCAGAATAACTTAGAATCATCCCATAATATCTCAGAACATCTCAAAATCACTTCGAAACATCTCAAAATTATCCCGTAATATCTCAGATCATCTTGAAATCACATCACACCACATCACATCACATCAAAATGACATCAAAAACCCTAATTCCTCTATTAATTGAATAATACAACATTATTTAATTAATCCACTTTTTCATCATTTAGTAAAATTAAATAAATTTTATTTATTTAATAAAGTCCCAAAAACCCTAATTCCTCTATTAATTAAATAAAACATTATTTAATTGATTCATATTTCATCATTTTGACCAATTAAATAAATCACATTTATTTAATAAAGTCTTAATCTCAGCTTATTTCGTCCATATTGATTAAATAATGCCAATTATTTAATTACATCACTAAATCACCATATTCCCCTAAGTGGATTAAATTATTGAATAATAATTTAATTACAACACTTTCCCTCCAAAATTTGAATAATTAAATCAAAATCAAACTAATGCAACTTTGTTTGCAGAATTCAAACTTGATTTGCACATTCAAACTCCAAAAATGAATGAATTAATTAAATACACTGACATTGCTTTATAAAACAAATAATTCCCAATGAAAATATACTAAGGGAAGCATTGACAACTTTAAATTTGGTTAAATTCTCAGCAACTCAACCCTCTCTTAGCCATTGGAAAGAAGGGTACACAATAACATAGTAAGATTAAGAATGATTTTGCATTTAATTTTGTTTCTGAGATGCATTAACTATAAATAGATCAGTGCCAATTCTAGGCCATGGAGTCAAACACATAAAATGAATTCCCCAGCAAACAGTCTTCAACCAGTGGATTTGAATTGTTGATGCTTTGCATCAACTGTTAGTGATTTGCACCAACAATCCCTCTCTTGCTATCAATCAGATTCTTCTTATCAAATTCCATCTACACACCTGAAATCACAATCACCTGCTCAAAGCATTCTAATCATTTCCTTGAAACAGAACAGTGAACAAAAAAAACAATCTCATGAAACTTGAGATGATAAACTCACCTTGTATTATTGAATTTACATGACTCAAAGTGTACATATATGGAGACAATCTGAAGACATTCATGAATGTGCAAACACCTTCATGATGTTATTTGCATAAACTGGCTGTATTTACTCATGAATTCAGAAAATTACAACTTACAGACTCAAACAATGACTCGAAAATTACAATTCTCTATCTACCTAGCCTAATACAAAACTTTAGAGCCCTTACAAATGAGAAAAGAAGACAAGATATAGAAGAATGAAAGCAGCCCTAAATCTGATCTGAAAATGCCATCTGGAATTTTTATTCACCGTTGATCATCAATTATGCAAAGCCTCTCTCCTATCTCTGTAAAAAACTTATTCTGCCATCAAAACTACCTTTGCTCATCACTACCTTGCAACTGAAAATTTGGCCATGTGGAGAATTTCATCATTTCACCCAGCTGCTGAAAAAATACCTCTTCCTGTGAAAATTTTGTTTCAGCTCTCTTTTATTTCTAACATTGCACTTTGAAATATTTCTCCACTTTATAATGCTACAGTTTTGTTTTCCTCCATATATTAAAGTTTGAAAACTTTAATATTTATGCTCTTGAATTTGTTGCACATTAAATCCTAGCACATATTGGCCTTTTAAAATGAATATTAAATTCATTTTACCTATGTCCCCCTACATTTTATTCTCCAACAAAGAGAAAGTCTCACATTGAAATGCTCCCAAAAATAAAATGAATATAAAATTCACTTTACATAGTAACCACAGTGAATATTTAATTCATGCTACATTTAAAATATTTCACCCCCGTGGATAGAAATATTCCACCTCCCTTATCTGTTTTTCACATTTGATCTTCACCGCTCATTTAACATATTTGGCCATAATATTTGGAGGCATTGTAAAATTTCATCAGGCCTTATTTCATTTTACCAAACCATTTAAAAATGGCTAATGAGGAAATTCGGGCCCACCACAATGCACACAAACATTTACTTTTAAATGTTTTTCTTCCCATTCTCGCACACCTCGCAACCTTTTCCTCACATCATCAATATTCTTGCGAGGCATGCGAGGTTTTCCCTAATTCTCATTTTCTTTTTAAAATATTTTACCCATTGAGTAAAATATTTACTCACCCCTTTAATTCAAATTAAAACAGGCCTCTTCAAACACTTGCCCGTGCCTTTGCATTTTCCAATGAAAATGAGAAACCGGGCCAACCTATTATGCCCTCAAACATTTAATTTCAAATATTTTTCTTCCTTTAGCATTGCTCGCACACCTCGCACCATTCTTGATGGTGTCACTTTTATCGTGCGAGGTATGCGAGCAAAGGTTGAGATTGCCCTAAATCCTCATTTTCACTGTTTTGTTTCGTGCTCAGCTTCTCATTTGTTTTTGCAACCTTGGCTTCCATTGCCTCTCAATTGAGCCTCCTCCTTGCTGCTTTGTTCGTCTTAACATTAATTTTGTGTAAATCAGAACTATTGTTGGTTGGGGATTTTTTTTTTAAGAGAAACAACCATGAGCAGTGCCGTAAACTTTGAAGCTTTTCAAGATTTGTTTTGAGAGCATCCAACCAATGAAATGAAAGAATTAAAATCTCATTTTCCTCCCATTCAAATGTTGAAAATATTTATAACTTAAAATCATTTTGAAATGTTTTAAATATAAACATTAGAACTAGGCAAAAATTTAATTCCACCTGCGGGCCGTTTGAAGAAATTGATTGTGGAAAATCGGGACACTTGGAGCTGAGATTTTTTGCATGCACCCATAATCAATTATTTAGAGAAAACCCATTTCCTCCAATTTTGACCAGCTCCTAAAATTCAGGTACCTCCTTTGTAAACTAGCTCCCGGGACGTCTTTGCCGCAACTAAAACACATTAAAATAATGCATCATACGACCTCCAATATTGATGAAAATGGAGATGTAGAGGTTTTAAACAAAAATAATAAATGGGTTGTCATTAGAATTGCAAACTTTGAAAATTTCCAGAACACCATTTTTGGCCCTGTCGCGATCAGAAAACAATTAATTAACCCATCCAAACTCATCTTGAGACCCTGTCATTGAGAAAGAATGTACAAGTTTGATCTAAGAATGCAATTCAAAAGACGATTCGAAAAAAGAGATCCTGAGGTGCAAGATATTAATCGACAAAGTTGCTCAATCAAACATTTCTGCAACTGCACATGTTTAGAACCAATCAAGGCTCACCAAGTCACCACTTTGCAAAAATATCAAATCACCTTCTAAGAGGCCGCCACTGGAGACATAAGCACATTTAGGTACCCTGAGTATGTTTGCAAGAGGGATCTACTTGAATCATCATTGATCAAAAGTTATTAATGATCAAAGTTGAAAACTCAGAAAGACTGTTAGGAATGCAGATGTGAAACAAAACAAACTGCATTTGGTTTCGATCTGCTAAAAATAGAAAATCGGATCATGAGACTCTAAAAATGAGCATGTGAGATCATCTTGATATGGAGAATACAGAACAACATTTATTCTGACATGACAGTCAACTGGTTGCGAAATCCAAGCTCAAACAGGAAGCTGTTTCGCAAAACAAACAGTCTGCAAACAATAGAACAGTGTCAAAACCCTCCAGCTTCACCTTTCGAAACTCTGTCAAAACTCATCATGGGAAGCTGAAAACTAACATGCCTGCTCACATAAGTCAATTGAGTATGTCTGCAAATGAGTTTTTCATGACAATCTACAAACTTTAAATTGCAAGCCTCCAAAGTGGGTTACTTGGATTGATTTATCAAGTGCACTTTTGAAAGTGCAAAAGCAAAATTTTGAAATGGGCATCTCAAATTTGTAAAATTTGAGAGTGCCATCACCAACCACCAATGTACTCATTTTGTTATATTTTCTCTATAGCAAGTAAACGGGCTACGTATGGTGCTACCTTAACATTTAAAATCTCTTATTCATTCCCCTATTTCCATTCTCTTTTTCCTTTGCTTGTGTAGATCACTATCCTCCAATGTGGTTTGGATTCTCCATTGATTGGATTTAAATTAATTTTGGTGTCCTTTGTTGTGCATGATCCTATACAACTTTAATATCTAGGACTACCTTCATATAGAATTCATATAGTTGTTCATTAGTTTTTGGTGTGGGTAATTTTCCATAAAAAACGAAAGAGGAATCTATTCTCTAAAAATAATAGAGCTAAACTTATAGAGGTCTAAACTTAATACACAAGAAAAATATGGTAAAAGGTTTATCACTAATATAAAGACCAACTAGAGTATATAAATTATGCATTTTGGGAAAGAAACATAGAGAATCATTCACAATAAGTAGGCATTTTTTAGCAAAGGCATCATTAGAAATTGTCCATTTAGATTTATGTGGATCAATGCAACCACCTTTAATTGTTAGAAAATTATATTTTTGGCATTTATTAATGATTATCCTAAAAATATATAGTTTATTTTCTAAAACATAAGAATGAAGTGTGTTTTTTTTTTGTCAATTCAAAGCTCTTGTTGAGAAGCAAAGTGGAGATTAAAACAAAGTATTGAGAACATATAGAGCTAGTGAATTCATCTCACATGAATTTCTAAGATTATGTAGGGATCATGGAATTCATAAGCAATTCACTACTTGGTACACACCTTAGCAAAATGGTGTAGCAGAAAGAAAGAATAGAAGAATCATAGACATGGCTAGGATTATGATGAAAGAAAAATATTTGTTAAACAAGTAGTGGGTCAAGGTTGTAGCATGTGTAGTCTCATAAAGAATAAATATCCAACTAAGAGTATTAAGAATATAATTCCAAAAGAAGCATGTAGGGGAAGAAAGCATCATGTTTCTTATATGAGAGTATTAGGATGTGTGGCATATGCACATGTCCCATATAAATTGGGAAATAAACTGCATAAAAAGAGAGAGAATATATCTTTATAGGATATAGTGAAGAATCAAAAGCTTTTAAATTGTATACTCTTATAACGAAATAAGTGATGATCAACAAAGATGAATATTTCATAGAAGAATAATCATAGGATGGAAGTTTAGAAAAAATAATTTATATTTTAGAAATTTTACCACAAGAAGACATACACTTATTAGTTCTACCAAGTACTCCTATGGTAAGTCTTTCCACACCCACTCAATCTCAACAAAGTGGTCCACAATTAACATACTCATCAAGTATAAGTATGCCATCTAAAAATATTCCCTCAAATGAACAACCACAAATGTCACAAGGTATAGCTAATGTGACACATATTACAAAAACCATTCTTGGTGCAAGACCATCAAGTCCATATTATTCAGGATCTACTTCAAGTGATATGCCAAATCGAACATTGGTAAACTTAAGGAGATAAAAAATAAGAAGTATGAGGGACATCTATGATCCAAATGAAAGTGAGAACAATGCAACCTGTTTGATTTCTATTTTACATTATTTTCATAATTAGAAGATCCAATTCACTTTGATAGTGCAATTAAAGATGAAAAATCTAGACATGTTCCGTGAATGAAAAAAATGATGCTATAAAAAAGAATCATATGTATACTTGACTTAACGAATATTGTAGAAGGAAAGAATGTTATAGGAGTAAAGTGGGTCTACATGATCAAGGTAAGTGCAATTTTTTTGTGAAAAATCATAAGGAAAGGATAGTATCTATTAGTTATTGATAACAACTCAAAGTTGATTACAATGAGATATTTTCTCTTCTAGCATGTTTGGACATAGTAAGAACAATAATAGTAATAGAAACTCTAAAAATGTGTCGTGTATATCAAATGGATTTAAAATCAATATCCCTAAATAGTTTATTAGAGGAACTATTCATGGAAAAACCACTAGGATACAATATCTTAGGCCATGAAAATAAATTTTACAAACTTAAAAAAACCACTCTATGGACTTAAGCAAGCTCCTAGAGCATGGTATACAAGAATTGATTCTTATTGCTTATATAATGAGTTCAATAGGTGCAACATAAAGAAGGCCTACATTATATACAAAAATGAAAGAACAAGGCCAATGTAGTCGAGAAAGAGGAACCTTATTAGGCTACCCAATCTCGCAGCCAAACCACTTCAAATTCAAACTCGCAAAATATTGTTACTAGACAATATAAATCTGCACAATTTAAATCAATTACAATTTTATTAATTTTTGACTTCTGATTACAATTACAGGCATAATAGATTACAATTTTAAATTATCTATTTGTATTTCTCACTACACTGGAATCCCAATGCTCCTACACACTGAAATGTGAATTTTCCTTCCTCTAATTCCAACACCCTCATTCAAGCACTTACACCAACAAATTAATTTTTATTTTTCTCATTTTCACACCCCTGTCACTACCAACCAGAAGTGAATTTTGAAATTGGTTTGAATTTTAATTTTAATCTCCTCCCAGCAACCTCTATGCTTCCCCTCTCCAATGTCTTTTCATTTTCCCTAGAATGTCAAGAGAATCTTATTTCTTTTCTTTATCCATTTGATTTGATTCTCCTATTTTAAATTGTATGCCCCCTTGCCTAGCAATTTTGAAATAAAAGATTTATAATATACAAAAAATAGGCAGTTCAACCCTTGGAATTGAATAATACATGGGAGATAATAAGAAAAGTGAAATTTCTCAGCTTCGCCTGGCAATTCACTAAACATTTTATTAATTTGTGACAATAATTTCATTAAAACTTTATCATGCTTGCAAACACCAAAATTTCACCTTACAAGTCAAATAAAAGAATTAACCAAAATTGAGATAAATTAAGTTTTTGGGTTGATGCGGATTGCCTCTAGACCCAGATGCTCTTGCATCAAAGGTGAAATTATAATTGTATGTTTGTATGTGGATAAATTGATATTTAAGGTGAATTGTTAATTAATATTTCAAAGGAGCTATAAAGAAAGAATTTAAAATGACTAGTTTGTGTCTCATGAAATGGTTTTTTTAGTATTGTGGTGCATCAAAATTAAAAGGGTATATTAATTTCTCAAACAAAATATATAAATTATATTTTCAAAAGATTCAATATGGTAAATTTTTAATCTACACCAAAAATAATTATGATAGGATTGAATTTAAGCAAGGATGATAAGAGATCTAATGTTGACTCAACATTATATAAATGATTCAATGGTAGTCTAATGTATTTTACAGCCATAAGGCTAGAAAATGTGTATAGTGTGAGTCGTATTTCAAGGTTCATGAAGTCCCCAAAAGACTCTCGTTGACAAGATGGAAAATGAATTTTGGGATATGTGAGTGGAAACAAAAATCGTGGAATTTAGTATTCAAGGCCAAAATGAGTTTAAGCTCATAGAATACATCTAGATAGTAATAGTCCAAGTAGTATTGATGACATGAAGAGAATACTTGGTTATAGATTTCATTTTTGAGTGGCTACAATATCATGGGAATCGAAGAAATAACTCATAGTCACTCTTTCATCAGTTGGAAAAGAGTATGTAGAACCAACAAAATCATCATGATAAGCAATTCAGATGAAAAGAGTGTTGAAAGGCATTTCTATGTATATTTACAAGTTTTAAAGTTTAATAGGAACAGGAATAAAATATTATGGTTCATGTTTATCTATAAAAATAACAAAAAAATTGTTCTTTTTTATTTTCAAATGAATAATACAAGGGCATAGAGAATTAGACATTAATGCATTAGATTGAATGGAAATATACTCTACCAATATTAACATTATAAAAAAAATGATATTGAATAGATATTAAATGTGAATAAATATATATAGATTATTACATTAATCATAATATGAATGATTCTTCAATAATCCTACAAGGAAAGTTGACATAATGATATTTTTAATTTATAAATTCTAGCAAAATTTTAACATAACTCACACATAGTAGGAATGAAAAACACATAGAAGAGAGAAACTTGACTATGATTTGAGAAAATATTCTTAGGTAAAGACAAATTTCAAAGAACTAAAACCAATGTATTATTAACAAAAAAATATTTGCAACACAATATTAGGCTCTAGCCCTTAAAATGGAGATCAACAATCTCAACTAAAAAAGAAATATGTAAGATGCAATAATTTAATTTTGTAGTGAGCAATCATTTTTTCTATCCTCATGAAACCAATCCAAGAAAAAATAAGTCACATATCCCACTCCATGTTCCTTATGATTTCCTTAACAAGAAACTCAATCCAAGTTTTAAGCCCCACCCCTACTTAGAAAGTACACGATGATCAAGTGATAAATGATTGAATTCCAAACCTTCTATTAATAGGACAGATCATAGTAAATAGGACACCAACTAGGACTACATCCCCCTCTCCTTATCCCTTTCTCTCCCCCTCCCTCTCCCTTTCTCTCCACCATTCTCTCTTTCCTCTCCCACTCCCACTCCTACTCCCTCTCCTCCCCCTCTCCCCCTCTCCCTGTCTCCCTCTCCTCTCTCCCCACTCTCTCTCTTGGGCTTCATCTTTGTCTCCCTCTCCATCCCAATCTCCCCCTCCAAATCCCTCTCCCTCTCCAACTCCAACTCCCTTTCCCTCCCTCTCCCTCTCCCTCTCCCCCCTCTCTCCCTCTCCCTTTCCTACTCCCACTCACACTCCCACTCCCTGACTCCCTCTCTCTCTCCCCCTCCCCCATGTCTCCCTCTCCCCTATCTCTCTCCCACTCCTCCCTCCCCTTCCTCCCCCTCACCCCTCCCTCTCCCTCTCCCTCTCCCTCTCCCTCTCTCTCTTGCCATATCCCTCTCCCCTCTCCCTTTCTCTTCCCATCCACTCTCTCCCTCTCCCTCTCTCCCTCTCTCCCACTCCCACTCCCACTCCCACTCCATCTCAATGAATAGAGACATGAGGTATGCAATGAATAAAGACACAAGGTATGCATTTAACCAGAAAGTAGGAAAGGCAACTAACACCTACCCATGACGATGAAAGTAGATGCGAGAGATTTTAAAATAGACGACACAAAGTTCATTTGCCTCACATTCACATGCGGGAAATAAGTAAAGTATCACGTACTAATTTTATCGATTATTTAATTGCAATTATTGATCATGAAATTTGCATGTTTATGATTAGATGATTATTTAAATTGAAATTGAAATTTAAATTTAAATTTAAATGCAAGGGCGGGTGCATGGAAATGGGTAGCAATTTCGTGGACACCCTAAAAAAGAAAGTTTGAAAACCATAACGCGAGCGTGTTATAACGCGTTCGTCTTATGTCTCCATTAAGCCTAGGCTAGGTCTCGACAACTACAAAGAAATAATGCGAGTGCGTTATAACGCGCTCGCGTTATTTACTTTTAAAAGAAAAAAAACAAATGCAAATCTCTCATTTGCATTTCGACTAGTTTTTTTGTTCCACCCGCGGCCAAAAACCCCACAATATCACGCTCACGTTCTAGGAGGAGAATCTCTTCACCAAAAATCCATATTTCTTCACAAGGATGGTGCCACGATGACGAGGAGCTGTGAGAGGTAAGGATTCTATGGTTTTTGTTTTGAATTTGTTAGTTTTAGGTTGATTTTGATATCTATTTCTTAGAATTTTTAGGAGATGCAAATCAACCTGCAAACCCTCAAAATCCTCAATAGGAAGACCAACCAAATCCTCAAGATCAAAATCAACCACGACATCAACCTCCTCCACCAATCACTCAACCCCCTCCTGGCACTCAACAAAATTTAATGAGTGAAATTGAGAACAACAAAAAACAAATTGAGGATTTGATCAATAGGTTGAGTTATCCAAATGGTTCAACCACAGAAAGAATCACCCTAGCAAATTCATTGAAAGATATGTTAGAAAATGTAGATTCAATTACCAAACAAATAATTGGATGGGAAGATAGGAGGCAGGTGGCTAGGGACTATTATGCAAATAAACTATCATACAAGGATGTGAAGGATTTAAAAATTACAAACGGTGATTTGTGCTCATTATTCACTGACCCACGCACAAATCAAAATCTTACCCTCAATGCGAAGAGGTTTCCTATCCATTGGTGCCACCACTGACAGATTAGGGACCGGTTTTATGATAGGTGGTACATGGTCTTCGATTACCCACCGTGCAACAATTGCGAGGTCCCGCAATATTTCCTTAGGAAACTATATAGTGATTTCATATTGAAGAAAATCCCAAATTATTTTGAAATGGGGGATTTCCAGGGGAGAGGTGGGGGGTCAGCTCAGGATAGACCTAGTGCACAGTCGGATCCTACACGGCAAGGTAAACGAGCTCTCGCTAGGCCACCTCGTGAGCATGTTGTTATGCCTTCTGTCATGAAGGAAAGTGTTGACATAGAGACATTGTAGGAAATCAACACTTTGACCCAGAGTGTCATCCATCATACTAGCCCTATTCTACAGTGCCATCCAGGGGAATCTTCGAGTGGTGGCCTTCAAACACATGTGTGTTAATCTTGCAGGGCTACTTGTTCACATGATCCCACCGACCCTCAGGAGACTGGTACGCAGGATCCGTCTACAGCTATGGAGATGGAGAGGGAAGCTAAAATTTTGCATGAGGCATATGGCATATGGAATTGATAGTTAGGTAAAAGTTAGTGCATGTGTTCATTGAATTTAATTTATTAAATTTCGATTTTGAAATGAAAGATTAACTAAAAATGTTTTATGATTTTAATAAAATTGTAGGGTCATAGTGTTGAGACTGGATACACCGGCCCCCCACCAACCTATTTTTGTTGTAAACCTATCGCTAGGGTATGTAACTAGTAAACAATTATAAATTTATTGCATGTTAATGACATTGTTTTACGAATGGTAATTTAATATGCAATTTTGGATGTTGAACAAACTAATATTGGAGGTTTTGATGGAACACTTCCTAATGGCGGTGGATTTACTCAAACCTTCACGCAGGTAATAGAATAAAGAGTTTAACTAATGAATCAAGTACTTAATAGATTTGTGTAGTTTATACATGCACATCGTTGATTACGTTGAATAATTTGTTTTTTTATTTTTAGCTGTTACGAGACGATACACCTCTGAATGTGATGAGGGCAATGGATATTGGTGTGACATCTACTATACAATCCTCGATGGCTCTGACAGAAGAGGTATCAGGAAAATTAGTAAATCTCAATTTACATTTGTTGTTATAGATGTTAGTTAGTGAAAAATCAAACCATTATTGATTCATGTAGTTTAATTTCTATTTGTATGGTTTATATAGGGCTTGAGAATGCCTAAGCATGGGTGCGAGAATATTTTCCTCATGCAGAGAGATCGTGAGATGGCTGTAAGTGATTATTTTGTCAAATATATCATTTTTTATAATGTAATTTCTATATATTCATGTCTTTACTTCTTATTGTAACAGTTAAAACTTCACCATGAACTAAACCCTAGGAGGAGTAGCAGGAGCACTCCACGAGTGCAGCAAAAATGAGTGACAGACCTATCGCCATCCGAGTGAAAAGGAAAGGGAAATATTTTATTTCTAGGGCATGGAGAGCAATGACTTTTGATTCTAGAGTCCTTTGTTGTATGCCTACATGGCAGTTTTGTACATATTTTTTATTGGACATATTTGACATTGTATGCCTAGATGGCATTCTCGTAAGCCTATATGGCTATTTTGTACATATATTTCATACTTATATCGACATATATTGATGTATGCCTACATGGCTATTTGGTTAATACAAATATCTTTTATCGATGCCTGTCCATATTTGCATTCTAAATTGATGGTTCAATAGATATGAGTTATGTGTATTCAAGTGTATACTTTACAACTTACGTGTATACTTTGTGACTTACGTGCATTCGAGTGTATACTTTGTGGCTTACATGTTTTCATGCATATACCTTGTATTCGTGCATATACTTTGTTTTAATTTGTGTATACTATGTATTCATGTGTATACTTTTTGAGGCTTACGTGTTTTTGAGTACTTGTACTTCCCTTATTGACATGTACATGTTTGAATTATTCACGTGTATAATTATTAATTGGTTAGCCCTAGCATTGATCTATGTCATCCTCAATGCATGATCCTTGAGATGGAGTAAGAACACCCTCAAGGTCAAAAGGAGTTTCACATGCATTCTTCATAGGCTCATTTTGGTAGTGAAACCAAAAACCTCTTGCATCATTGAAATGAATTTTTTTCCTTTATAGCAGGTCTGAAGCCATTATCATTCTCCATCAGTTCTTCATGTATCCACTCCCCATTAATGGTTGTCTCATGACCTTCATGAAACCAAGCACTTATCTCATTTGTGATAGAAGAAATGTATGAAGATTTATCTTCCTCCTTATGAACCATTCATTATCATGAGAGATGGGTTCTTGTGAACCACTACTGATGAATCATGGGTCAATGAGTTTGACTTGTAAAACTACATGATTGAATCCTGATAGCAATATCATAATATTTATATATCTAAATGTGTTATTTCCTTCAGCTAAAATTTGTGCTTATACTTATGTGATTGATGTATGTTTGTGTATGGGATCATAGTAATTTCTATTTGATGATGCTATTGTGTCTTTAAGGTTTATTTATTAAAGGGTGCATGAAACAAGTTTTAAATCCTTAAAAATCTTTGAATTTCTTAGGTTTTTCTATTTGTCGAGTTTGGGCTCCGAGCCCGAGTCCAAGTCAAAAAATGGCTTGTCAAGTCCGAGGTGAGTCCTAGTCTTGGAACACTGGTGTGAACACATCGAGGAATAATGTATATGCCGATGAAGAGAGAACCCATCCTTGTTTCCAAATAAACCATGGTATAGATATGGTTGGTCGAGATAAAACATCACTCTTCTGGATAGTTCGAACCATAATCTTTCATGGCTACAAACACACCTTCATTACATGTGTGTTATTGATCCTACTGAAGAAATGGTGGAACATGTTGTAGATCAAATATTGCAACCCTAAGTCCACAAGAAGGTTACTTGCCCTGATTTCTACAAATTTCTTTAAGATGTTCATCCTTCTTGAGTAATGTGAACTATTGATGTCATCTAGATCTTTGAAACTATCTACAATCATGTGCAATACTGTAGAATCTAGAGCTATATCTAATACTACAAATGACTGCTCAATGGAATCTTGATAGCAATATCACAATTTGACACATTGTAGAAAATACCTCCTACTTATCAATTGATGAGCTAAAGGGGTTCTATAATGAATGTTTCATAAGGCACAACACTTGCTGAAGGTTTTGCAAATGGGGTTGCAAGCTAAGTGGGCTTAACCTTAGGGAAAAAACTTTGTGGTTAAGCGCTTGAGCTAGAGTATACTAGAATGGGTAACCTCCCGGGAAGGCCTAGTGCCTCACCTCTGTGAGCATCACCTAGATGCAATGAGTGCTAATTGGGCCATTCAATATCATTTCAATTTTGTTGCTTTAAGCAACTTACAAATTTGCAACTTTAGACTCCTCCAACCTAAGGGATCGATCCAGGTGAACATAGCTTGGAGCGATTTCACGTGTTTCAGTACAAAAGAGGACCATGTCTAGCATAAACATACCAATTTGGACGTGTTGGAACAGTCCACTTGGTCACACAAGTTGCAGAACGAAAGTTGCACCACTTTGCACTGCTTGCATTTGATTTTTTTCCATCAAGTGAAAATCTGCCACCACTGGAAAACCACTCCGAGATAGCCAAAACCAAGAGAGGTTTTTGTAGATAGGCTCAATGCAATCCTATAGGATTAGATGAGAAGTTTCTAAGCATCATGGTATCTGAGTAATATCATGTTGAAGTTTGCAACCATTTTGCACTTTGGACCCTTAAGGGATCGATCCGGTGGAACATAGCTCAGAGCGATTCCATGTGTTTCGGTGTAAAAGAGGACAATTCCTAGTGTAAAAATACCTATTCAGATGTTTTGGAATAGTTTGCTTAGTCACACGAGTTGCAGACCGAAAGTTGCACCACTTTGCAACTTTGCACAGCTTGAATTTGACACTTTTTCCATCAAGTGAAAATTCACCGCCACAAGAAAAACCACTCCAAGATAGCCAAAACTGAGAGAGGTTTTTCTAGAGGGGCCCAACACCTTTTTTTAGGATTAGACGAGAAGTTCTAAGTGTCACGGTATCCATGTAATAGCATGCTGAAGTTTGCAGCCATTTTGCACTTTGGACCCTGAAGGGATCGATCCGGTGGTACATAGCTCGAAGCGATTCCATGTGTTTCAGTGCGAAAGAGGACCATTCCTAGCGTAAAAATACCTATTCGGACATGTTGGAATAGTCCGCTTGGTCACACAAGTTGCAAAACGAAAGTTGCACCACTTTGCAACTTTGCATTGCTTGCATTTGATGCTTTTTCCATCAAGTGAAAATACACCACCATGGGAAAACCACTCTGAGATAGCCAAAACCGAGAGAGGTTTTTGTAGAGTGGGCCAATGCAATCCTATAGGATTAGATGAGAAGTTTGTAAGTGTTATGGTATCCGAGTAATAGCATGCTAAGTTTGCAGCCATTTTGCACTTTGGACCCTTAAGGGATCGATCCGGTGGAACATAGCTCGGAGTGATTCCACGTGTTTCGGTGTGAAAGAGGACAATTCCTAGCATAAATATACCTATTCAGAAATGTTGGAACAATCTGCTTGGTCACATGCGTTACAGAGCGAAATTTGCACCACTTTGCAACTTTGCACTGCTTGAATTTGACACTTTTTCCATCAAGTGAAAATCTGCAGCCACGAGAAAACCACTCCAAGATAGCCAAAACTGTGAGAGGTTTTTCTAGAGGGGTCCAACGCCTTTCTGTTGGGTCATATGGGAATTTTCTAAGTGTCATGGTATCCAAGTAATAGCATGCTGAATTTTGTAGCCATTTTGCACTTTGGACCCTTAAGGGATCGATCCAGTGGAACATAGCTCAAAGCGATTCCACGTGTTTCAAAGTGAAAGAGGACCATTCCTTGCATAAAAATACCTATTCAGACGTGTTGGAACAGTCCTCTTGGTCACACAAGTTGCAGAACGGAAGTTGTACCACTTTGCAACTTTGCACTACTTGAATTTGATGCTTTTTCCATCAAGTGAAAATCTGCCGCCACGAGAAAACCACTCCAAGATAGCCAAAATCGAGAGAGGTTTTTCTAGAGGGGCCCAACTCCTTTCTGTAGGATCAAACGAGAAGTTTCTAAATGTCACGGTATCCACAACTGATCCTGTAGGGTATTCGATGTTTTCTCCATCTATAACTGGGGCCTCCAATTTTTTTTTGGTCTGAACACAACGACACAAGTAATAGTTTGTTCCCTCTTCATTGCCTTCATCTGCAATAACTGCATAAGCATGCTCTGCATTGATATGTGCAAAAAATCTCTTGAAATTTGTCAACATTACAAATACCTTACAAAGTAAGATAACGATATGGAATTTCAACAACTAAGAAAGTAGATATATCACCTGGTTGAACTAGATCTGATACGTGGTCAAAGATGACTAATGATTCCATCTATTTCAGTTCCAACGCCGTTGGAGGGTGATACATGTGAAGTGGGCTAAGATAACTTGTGAACCATTTTTCAACCCACTCCCTTGACTCACAATCATTCCAGGCTTGCATTGTACATGAAGAACAAAAGCATGCCATCTTTCGTGTATCGATACTCCATGAACCTGCATTTGAGCTAATGAAAGAGTGTACCTCACTCGATCCTGTTAGTGTACAACAGTCTTCATATGGTGCAATGTTAGTATCATCCATCAACCAAAAAAATTTACGAACTGAAGACGTACTTTAATTACCTGGACCCATCAAAGCATTACACCACTCGATGATTGATTTTGCATCTGTCAACTTTGCACTGTCTTTATACTTTAACTCTTCTCGTGATAATGCTCTTTTCATGCATGCTCCTGCACCATCATGCTCCCCCTTTCCATGTTCATCCTCACAAAATTTCCACATATGTTGAATGCCTGTAATGACATGCATCTTGCACAACCAGTAGAACATGCATGAGTTCTTGAACTGTGATGCATGGTTATTAGACCATATTATATGTTGATCATATTCTATGCCCCTCTGAGCCAAACCACTGTAGAACATCTAGAAGCAACCTTGCAAAAACTCTGGAGAATGTGTGCGATCATCACTAATGTAAAAGTGGTACTCCCTCAATACCTTCCTTTGCTCATCTATACTATCAGATGCATAAATGAATGCTATGTGCACAAATATCGAAACTTGTGTGGAGTTGTAATACTATTACTGCACCTCATGTTGTGGTTGTAGAGCGTAATTCTCTGCAAAGTCAACCATGGATACTATGCTTCCAACCAAAAAGGTGTCCTTGCATAGCTTGAACTTCGTGTCCAACCATCGGGCTCTATGGGTATGCATTGCATACTCAGATAGTATACTGTCATGAAATGTGGTCATAAATTGGTACGCTGGAATCTTCTCGATAACCAAATCACACCTTTTTGCTTGAGACCCATCTTTTGTAGCATATGCCACTATTTTATACTTCCTGAACTCTACTAGTTTTTGTCCCACCTCATTTGTGCTTTCCATATGCTGACATACTAGCATACACTGGAAGCCACCACAACGCTCGCATGAACCATCCAAGCATGTTGTCCTATAGAATATTTGGCCATCCTCTATTTCACATTAATTTTTTGATAAGAACTCTCTTGAGGATTTTGGTGGGGCTTCTATGCCACAATCCTGCAAAACATCGTTAGTATGCAAATCTAAATATATAGAACGATAAACATCATAATGGTTAGAAAACTCAATATGTAGTCTATAACAACAAGTAGTGCATGTGTGATTTATCTTGACATAAAAAGGTTTAAGCATTTCAAAACATCTTTGAGAAATACTAATTTGAGGATAATCATTTTCAAATTTCTGAAAAAATTGGGTTTGAGTCATATCCAAAAAATTCTTTGGATGTGGCTCACGATTCTGACTACTGATTCTCCTTCTTACAACATCTGTTTGATTCGGAGATGGCCTTGTGTTATTCTTCCAATACTCTTCAATTAGTGTTCTCAAGGCTTGGACAACTTCTTTATCTTTTCATGATAATCTCCTCGAGAATGCCCATAATTCATTTGTATCATTTCCCTCAATTCTTTGTCGCCTTTGAATGGCTCTTGATAAAAAAATTCTACTAATTCCAGTTTGTTCACTAGTCTTTTTATTTAGATGAGCTCTCTTTATTTGACAGCTTACCAAAGTCGATATAATGACATGTCGGGTGACATTACTATCCTTTGAGTGTGAGGTCTTACCCACACTCTCATAGGTATCCATTAGATTCTTCACAATAGTGTCTTCACTCGATGCATTCGATGTTCTCAACCCAAGAGTCTTCATGATGTTCCTATACTTTACACCCCGCATCATTTCAACAAATAGTTGACATCTTGCAATCTCATTTAGCCTTTCAAAGAATCGTTCCCAAATCTTATCAGCATATCTTCTACAAGTGTGTCTTGAAATCTTACCTTCCATGTGCTGCAAAATCTCATCATCAATATTAATCAAATACTTTGGCTTTCTACGAAAAATTCTAGGTGGTGTTCTCCTAAGTACATACATCTCAACATTAGGAATTTCATCAATATTTAATTGAGGTGGGCTAGATTGCGTACCTTCGATCGAGGGTGGAGAAGAAGACATACCTTGAGGTTCACATGGGGATGATGGTATACCTTCTTCATCAATTCCGAGTGATGATGTACTGTCAACTTGAGATGTGTTGGATGGTGTCCAACAATATTTACTTGCGGTACATGGTGTCCCTCCATATTCACTTGCAGTAGATGGTGTACATCCATATTCACTTGTGCTAGATGGTGTCCCTCCATATTTGCTTGTGCTTAGTGGTGTCCCTTAATATTCACTTGCCGTAGAGGGTGTGTCTCCAACTATGGTATCTAAATCTATCTTACGACGATGCTTTCGCATTCGTGCCTATTGTGCTGCCAATTCCCATTCTCTTTTTAACAGTTGAGGTTCCTCTACAATCGGGTTGTTTTCATCAATCGTTTCCAATTTCTTCTTTCCACAATATGTCTCCACCTGAACTCTTTCCTTTTCTTTCAAGGTTTCCTTCTCTTTGTCTGTTAGTTTACTCTTTGTCTTTTTCTTTGGCATGGAGGATAATTTTATCTATACCATGGTAATGAGACGAATATTAGTTCCTGAGAAATGTACCATTGAAGTTAATTGAAAAATATATGTTATTAAAGGCTTCATTTAAATAATACTTACAATCATCATGTACAAAATTTAACCTAGCATGTAGACAAATGTGTACAAATTATGGAAGCACTAGGCTGGCCAGAGCACATTCCTAAGTAAAAGTGAATAACCATGACGGTGATTCTGAAACTATTGAGTGTAATGGCATTGTGAGTGTTTATAATTTTGTGGTGTAGGAGAACCTTGACAATCTATGCTTCCATTTTGAAATTTGATTCAATTTTGGGTATCTTCATGTTGTAAGAGGGTCATTAAAGACATTTTCCATGTACCGGTTATATGAGATTTCAAAGGTGGTTGTTTGTTAGTTATAGGAATTGGGGGGAGTTGGTTGTCATTTAAAAAGGTTTACACAACTTCCATTGGCTCGAAGGGAGGATTTTTGTTCATTTTGAAATCCATTTTTTTGATAAAAAAATGCTCTTTTGCAGAAATTCACTGTTTTTTTTTCACTTTCGTGCACTTGTACACATCTATACAGCCTCTCCTTGATAGAAAACTAATATAGTATTGTAGGAACATGTCTTAACTCTCTAATGCATGAGTTTTGAGGGCTTAACATTACGTTTGAAGGGAGCAATTGACAATTTTTTGAAACTACTCATTTCAAGCCAGTCAAGGGTTTGAGTAGGATTTAATTATGAAATGACCATCCCACCTACTATTATGACTTTTTTCTCAATGGGATGGCATGTCTATGTAATGAACTTTTGACCTTGTGCAGGGTATTTTGAAGATTTTTGATGCTTTGGAATGGTTTGGGAAGGCCCGGGTATAGGAGTCTCTATAAACCCTCCCTCTTTGCATTGAAAAATGGGGGTGTTTGTATTGGAAGCCTAGTTGAGCGGGTAAGGTCCTAAGACCTAGAAATTATCTTTTTTTGAGACCTAATTAAAGAATATTTTTGGGTTTGGAAGTCTGGTGTGAAGATCTAAGGGTAGTTCCTTTGTAAAATTGGCTTACTTAGAGGCCTAAATAGTGAAAAGGTCAGTTTTCTTAAAGTTGTCCCAAAGGAGTCATGTGATGGGTTAAGGTATGTCTTGCAACTCTGAAATTGGTGCTACAATCATTCTTTTATTTTCTCGGTGTTTTGGAAAGTTTTGGAGTTAAGGGCCCAAAACTGGTTTTGCACAGTAACTAGATTCCAAGGGTGAAATGTGGGAAATAATGTTTTTGTTTGTTGTCCAACTTGGAGGAGTGTTGGGATTGGTCCATTACGCCTTTTTAATATTCTTAGATGGCTCTTGAAGGCAAGTTGACATCTTCAATGGTTTTGGGTCCTCTAACTCTGCATCAAAAATGAGTATCACAGTTTGAAGTGTGTGCATGGTTTGGGAGATACATGTGACAGTTTGCAAATGCTTGGCTACTAGTAATGTGGATAGTGAACAAAGGAACTAATTTTGTGTGTAAGGGCAGACTTCTGAAAGGTTTCATTTTTCTTGTACTAACTCAAACAAAGATTTATTAAGAAAATAATGGTTTGGTTGTGCCTTAAGAATTATAGTTTGTGTTTATAAACAATGGTTTCATTATAGAAGATTTAAGACAACTTGTGAATGACATAATCATTGGTTGATGTTTTGAGGAACCTAGTTGATTGTAATAAGTTATTTTCAAGATTTTCAAGGTGTTTTGAAGGTCCTTAAGGAATTGGGAACTCTTAATGTTAATTTGAGTATACGAATCAAATATTTTGTGAAGGGAAATATAATTGAATAAGTGTGTCAAGAAAGGTATGGATTTCTTCCTTTGTAACGCATCAGTTTGTGCAGAGGTATTGGAAGGTGTTTGGACCCTTCAGAGGAATGGGAGAGGCTTGGAGTTGTCTTAAAGGATAAATTTTCGTGAATGGTTTTGAGTTTCTAATCAAGTGTATGCTATGTTACAATCAATTTTATGATGGTTAATCTATATTTTTGAGTCTGAAAAAGAGTTGAAACCAAGTTCTAATGTTTTGATGAAAAGATGATTGAGTTTTTTTGTTGATCTTCTTCAATTTAAGTTAGGGTCAGAAGTACCCTTGATGATTTGTGGATCCTGGTAGATGCTCTGCATCAAGATTAAAATGGCAATTGGAAAGTGTATATAATTGTGTATATAATGGTAATTTACAATGTGCATTGACAACCTAAGGTTATAATGACAAACAAAAATGAAAGCAAGCCATAATAGAATGAAAGAAAATGTGTAAAGATTTCACATACCTTAAAAACCAAACTTTCAAATGGAGGAGTTCAACCCAATTATGTAGCCTTAGCTTCTTCTTTCTTCAAACACCACAACAATTTGACTTGTTCAAAAGCTTTTTCCCTTCCACACTTCAATTGTATATCAGTTTTCAATGGAGTTCAAACTTCAATTGATATTATATGTCTTTCAACATGGAAACTCTGCTATTTCATGCAAAGGTGGTAAAAAGATCATGGAAAAGGTGATGGAATGTGAAAAAGATGCTTGCACACTTCACAACATCATCAAAAAGCTATTTTTTGTCAAAGAACGTGCAGAACCAGGGGAATATGTAGACTGTGGGCCTTCAAATCATGGGTATATAGAGCTTTTTACTGTTTTAGTGGAGTAAAAAATGTGCTTGTGTTATAACGTGAGCGCGTTATGTGAAATTTGGTTTTCTTAGTATATTTTTGTGAGTGGGAGAAAGAGAGAGTGGGAGGGATAGAGGGGTAGAGTGGGAGATAGAGAGGGAGGGAGAAGGGGAGAGTAGGAGAAAGAAAGAGTGGGAGGGAGAGAGGGGGAGAGTGGGAGATAGAGTGGGAGAGAGGGGAGAGGGGAGATAGAGAGGAGGGAGAGAGAGGGGAGAAAGAGAGTGGGAGAGAGGGGAGAAGGGAGGAAGCTTGAGAGTGGGAGAATGAGAGACTAGGGAGATAGAGAGGAGGGACAGAGAGGGGAGAAAAGATAGGAGTGGGAGAGAGGCTAGAGAGGGAGAAAGAGAGAGTGGGAGGGAGAGAGGGGGAGAGTGGGATATAAAGAGGGAGGGAGAGAGGGGGAGAGTGGGAGAAAGAGAGAGTGGGAGAAGGGGAGAAGCAAAGAGTGGGAGACCAAGAGAGTGGGAGAGAGTGGGATATAGAGAGGGAGGGGGAGAGGGTGAGAGTGGGAGAAAGATAGAGTGGGAGAGAGTGGGGGAGAGTGGGAGAATGGGAGAGTGGGAGAAAGAGAGAGTGGGAGGGAGAGACGGGTAGAGTGGGAGATAGAGAAGGAGGGAGAGAGGGGGAGAGTGGGAGAAACCCTCAACCCTATACCCTCTTAATCCCTCAACCCCTATACCCTCTTAATCCCTCAACCCTCAACCCTTAAACCCTAATCCCTCAACCCCTATGCCCTCTTAATCCCTCAACCCTCAACCCTTCAACCCTAATCCCTCAACCCCTATACCCTCTTAATCCCTCAACCCTCAACCCTCAACCATCAACCTCAACCCTCTAACCTTAATCCTCAACCTCAAACCCTAATCCCTCAACCCTCAACCCTTAAACGCTAATCCCTCAACCCCTATACCCTCTTAATCCCTCAACCCTTAAACCCTAATTACTCAACCTTAAACCCTAATCCCTCAACCCCTATACCCTCTTAATCCCTCAA
>CM021109.1:428967926-429006648 GCA_007115665.2 Sequoiadendron giganteum | reverse complement strand
CCCTCAACCCTTAAACCCTAATCCCTCAACCCCCATACCTTCTTAATCCCTAAACCCTCAACCCTCAACCCTTAAACCCTAATCCCTCAACCCCTATACCCTCTTAATCCTTGAATCCTCAACCCTCAACCATTAAAGCCTAATCCCTCAACCCCTATACCCTTTTAATCCCTCAGCCCTCAACCTTTAAACCATAATCCCTCAACTCCTATAACCTCTACCCTATAACCTATTAATCCCTCATCCCTAAACCCTAAACCCTTAAACCCTCTACCCTCTACTGCCAATCCTCTACCCTCTACCCTCAACCCTAATCCCCCAACCCTTAAACCCACTTAGTAAACTCTCTACCCTAATCCCTCAACCCTCTTGACCCTTAAACCCTCAACCATTAAACCCTTAAACACTCAACCCTAAACCCTCAACCCTGAACCATAACCCCTTAAACCCTAAATTGTTAAAACCTTTACCCTCTACCCTCTACCCTCTAACCTCTACCCTCAACCCAATACTCTCTACCCTAAACCCTAATCCCTCAACCCCTATAACCTCTACCCTATATATTGGACCCTCAACCCTAATCCCTCAACCCTATACCTTAAACCCTCTACCCGTTACCCTATACATTAAACACTCAACCCTCAATTCTCAACCCTCAACCCTTAATCCCTCAACCCTCAATCCTTAAACCCTAAACCCTCTACCCCTTACATTGGACCTTGAACCTAATCCTTCAGCCATATACCCTCAAACCTATACCCTAAACCCTCTACCCTCAACCAAGTAAACCCTTAACCCCAAACCCTTCAACCCTAAACGCTTAAACCTTAAACCTTCTACCCTATACCCTCAACCAAATATCCTCTACCATCAAACCTATTCCCTCAACCCTCAAACCTTAAACCCTAATACCCTAGAAACCATCAACCCTATAGGTCCTACACCCTAATCCCTCAACCCTATACCCTCAACCCCTATCACTTTCTCTCTATCTATACATCTCACCTCTCCCTCCTTCCCTCCCTCCCACCCTCTCTAATTTTCTCTATCTATCATCTCCCTCTTTCTGTGTACCTCTCATTCAGTCAATCCCTACCACCCTCTCTCACTCCCTCTATCCATCTCTCTTTATGTCCCTCCCACTCCATCCCACTCTCTCCCACTACCTCTCTCTCCCTCTCTCTCATGTCTCTTCCTCCCACCCCCTCTCTCTCTAAGGTCTCTCCCTTTGGCAACCTACCTAGGTAACTCTCTCTTTGTCTCTCTCCCCTCTCTCTATCTATCCCTCCAACCCTACCTTGATAAGTCCCTCTCACTCCACCCCCCTCTTTCTCTACCTCTATCAGGTCACTCCCTCTCACACCCTCTCCCTCTCTCAAGTCTCTCACTCACACTCGCTCTCTCTCCCACTCCCTCCCTCTCACTACCTATCTCAGTCTCTCCTTCACACCCCTACCTACTGTAACTCTCTCTTTCTCTTTGTCTCTCTCTCTCTCTCCCCCTTCTCTCTCTCCCTCTCCCTCAATTCTCTCTCTCCCACCCCCTCTCTCTCTCTCTCCCCCTTCTCTCTCTCCCTCTCCCTCAATTCTCTCTCTCCCACCCCCCCTCTCTCTCTCGCCCTCCCTTTATCCCTCCCACCCTACCTAGCTAAGTCCCCCTCAATCCAAACCCTTCTCTCCCACTCCCTCTCTCTTAAACTCTCACTTCGACCCCCTCTCCATCTCTCTAGACTCTCTCTAAATTCTCCCTTCATCTAAAGACATGCATAAATGCATACATACAAGCATAATACATATGTACATATAATCTTACATCCATAAAATCATAAATACATACATGACATACATGTACATAAAAATATATCAACATACATTAATATATTGGAATTTAACATAAAGTAAGACATAACGTGAGTGCTTTATAATGCACTCACGTTATGTGCTAGTAGACATGTTCCCCACATAAGCAAAAACCATGTCAAAAGTGACATATAACTTAAGCACGTTATAATGCACTTGCGTTATATCTTGCTTTGGGAATTCCCTAGCCTTAGGCTTGGTATTTGCCTTGGAATACCAACCCAAAGGCTTGGAGGGAATTCCCAACAACCAGAGACATGTTTTTAAAAAATCCACCATATTTCTGAAAATGTTAAGTCTTTCATCCATAATTTATTTTATCTATATGTCTTTTTTTTGCCAAAAAGCAGCGTTTGGTATTTTTTTGTTATAAATTAACCGTTCATCAAATTTTTAAATAAATTACATTTTTAGAAACTAGACTCCATTCTACAAAATTAAAAAACTTAAAAAAAAAACAAATCAAATTGTTTCAAAAATTTGTAGGGGTAGCATGGCCAAAATTCTCTTTTAAGGATATGTCCACTTTGCAAATTAGTAAAAAATCAAATATTCATTAAAAAATTATCAAAAAAATTGTGCGTTAACCACACACTGTTAGCTAACTTCTGACTATTGCGATTTTAAAAATACTAAAAAAAAGTTCACCGTACGAGGGTTGTGCAAGAGTTGCTATGTTATGTTTTTCTAACAAAAAAAACACCAATTTGTGTACGTCCCTCATTTATACCCCTTAATCTCAATCGTTTTCAAAACAAATTAGTAGTTTAGAAAGTAGACTCGGAGCACTTGAATCCTTCTTTTTGTTCCATCTCAAAATTTTGAGTCTAAGTATCCTCAATTTCACGTCCAAGGTCAGTATTTCCTAATTTCAGAAAAAAAAATTGTCCACTTAAGTCCCCTTTTTGGGAACCATCTTGGTGCACTTACTCGCAAATGAAATGATTTGAAATTCATTATTATGAAATTCAGGGTTTGTCATTGCTAATGAATATTTTCATGATGATTAAATGGTTTAAATTTTAATGGTTATTATGACTATGCTTTTGCTTGAACGTAATTGTGAAAATGAATATGTTTGTTACGAAATGGAAAGATTGATTATATCTCAATTTGAGTATATTATGTTATTGCATGGAAAGAAAATAAAAATGTAATTTTTGTGTTATTGGTTTATTTTCTATTTTCACAAATAATAAATGAAAGTAAAAATAAATGTTTAAAAAGAAATAGATATTTCTATTAAATTTAGTATTTAATGAAAGTGGAAAGATATGTATAAATAATTATATATATTAAATTAAGTTATTTAAAACAAAGAGAAAACAACAATACGGTCGCAATTGAAATTGAATTGAAAACAACAGTTAACAAATTGAAAACAAATATCTTTCAATCAATTTTTGGCATGCAATCACGAATAGAACTAGGAGTTTTGTCCACCATTTTGTTGGAGATCAAGCATGAATAGTGGATCTGACTTTATTGTTAACTTCACCATTTGCATGATATTGAGAGGAGAAAAATTTGAATTAAGCAGACAGAGAGAGGAAAGAAAAATCTATTTTTTAGAAAGGAGATAGGGATGTTTTTATTTTTAGGGAGAGATTATTCATCTGATCTCCAATGCATGGCCAGGAGAGAAACAGTGGTTGTTTCTATTGATTTTTGAACTCTGTTGATCTCGTACGCAAGGAAGCAGCGGGGATATTTACTAATTACTTGATGTGAATGTAAAGGAGAGGATAGAGCGCGCAGAAGAGAAGGAAGGTGAAGGGCGCGTGGGGAGAAGGAGAGAAAAGGCTCGCAAGGAGAAGGGAAGGAAAGTGCGTGGGTGGAAGGAGGGAGAATGCAACTTGAAGGAAATAAAGATAACAAAGTCTGCCCTCCATTCCCACGCAAGCAGTAGGTGAAGAGGCGGCCAGAGGTGTGGAAGGAAGTAGAGGGAGTAGGGACACATGCCAGTACAACAAAGAGGAAGTTTTCAATAGAACAAAAATCTGCTCTCAGGGGAATGCACGATCGGTATAGAGAGGAAAAGTTTAGAACAGAAAAATAAAGAATAGAGGAGAGTTGTTATTTGGATTTGAACTTTATTTTGCTATCACCATACGCAAACAACAAAAGAACAAGTACAGGAAATTACTAGGTAGATTCAATGAAAATAATATTCACCAAATTCACAGTCAATTCGTATTTGAGTTTAAATTCTTCTCTTTTATCCTTGTATATTTTTTATTTTTTTTAACTTGAACAAAAAACAAATTACTGTTATAAATTCAATTAAGAAGAAAGATCAAACACCAAATTGTGTTTTTTATCAGAAAACCATTGAACAACTTGAACAAAAAACTATAAAAAGACAGTAGATTTATTTATTTTAGGAAATTATGATTAGTAAATTGAAAAGATGCAAACAAAAAACGTACTGTTTTAGATCTATTTAGATTTAGAAAAGCTTTAGAAAAATAAATCTAAACTATGCTAAACTGTGTCAATCTAGAATTGGAAATTGCAAGAAAAGAAACAGAAAGAATGTGTGCTCATTTATTCTTGTTTTTTTATGTACTTATACATACTTGAGATACACCTTCTTTTATTTGATTTATATATGAACTTAATGTTATTTATGATTTAAAACTATGAAATTATTGTATTAAAAAAACCATGTTTGCTTGAAAATAAAAGTGCAGTTCATGTGTTTGTGAAAGATAATCTTTATTTTAAATGGAACCATGCATGCTTGATAAATGAATGTGCATGACATGTGTTTGGAAAGTTACCTTCCGGGAAGGGTGTCGAATATGGGTTTTTAGAGAGTGTAGTTTTGCTTTTCCAAAACTACTATTATTTTACATGCATGACATTTTACTTGGCCAAGTAACTTAGGGACCATTAAAATAGATAGAATGAAATTAACTCTCTACCATATCCTAGTATTGAACTTTCTTATTTCTTAAATGAATTAGAAAAATGAAAATGCTTGTGGATTTACTAGTTATACTAGGCACGCACCAAATTTCATCTTGCTTGTCGACTGATTTTTGCTAAGCGATTCATGCATGGTCGCATATTCTTTGAATGACTAAGGAATTTTGAGGAAGCGTAAGCTTTGCTGTTGAGCGAAAAAAGCGCTTGATCCTTGTTCTCGTCTTCATGTTTGAAGATAAGCTGTTGGATTGAAGATCAAATAAAGATTTCTTGATATATGTATTATATTTCATTCTTGTATGATTATTGTAGAACTTAATGTGACAAAATGCCTAAGTCTTGAATTGTAAAATTTTGTTACAAATGCTTTTGTATTATTAATGTCATTTAAGATGACACGTTTATGAAATCAATTAGAAGTATTATTGAATCTTATTGTAGACTTTAAGTTGATATGTTTGGAATCTTTTTGAGTTTATGAAATGTTAATGAATGGAGTGACGACTTTCTTTCGAATATAAATGAATTTATTTAAGGAATTGTCAATCTTTGGAATTAAAGAGTTTCACTCTTTACATAACGAAAAATGATAGTTTCTCTTTTAACAAATGAATTAATCTAAACACAAAGTCTCAGAGATGAAAATATACACATCCCGACCTAACAGATAAAAATGGAAGAATAACCATGAAGAAACACAATTCATTCAAAATCAAAGGAATCATTAATAAATACATAGATTTAGAAACATATTCATTTATTTCTCTGATGCCAAAAATATGGATTCATAGACCCCACACCCTATACAATCAAAATGTGCTCAAAAGTTGAAACTATTCCCCCTTCACCCCCCTTTTTTATTTACATTTAAAGTTTTATATATAGGCACACCAAAACTATTACAAAAATAACAGTCTTGAAAACAACCGAAATCAAGAGAGATTTCAAAACGGAAATAGTTTTTAGAATAAATGTTATCATTACGTGTCAAAAAAATATTTTATGCATGCTATTAAATTGTTGGAGGTGTCGAAACTCTATACATTTCTAACTAAATCTCCATAACTAAATTGTGAAATTCAGCGCGTTCTTCTTCTTCTTCTTCTAAAATGAAAAATCACCCCGTTGTACTCAACATAGCTGGTTTTCTCTTTCCATGCCATTGAGCATAGCTGAGAAATGATATCTAGTTTCTCTTCTTTAGGCCAATTCAAATCTGGTTGCACAACAGGCATACGTTCATTTCCCATTCCCTCGTGTTGGTAGGAAGTGCCATTTTGAGAAAACTCTGAACTTGGAAATGTTGCCACCTTTCCTTGTATGCAGGCTTACTTAACTTTGGCAACGATTAGTGACCATTTATTTGCGACAAAAAAATGTGCCAATCTACTACCAAGTTCATTTTGCCACCCTCTTTATTTAAGAGATTTCTTTTTAGAGGATTTAAAAGATTACATTTAAACCTCAAGTTGGTGTTTCAAAGCATTTGAAAAGACATCCCTTAAAGGTGTCGTACAAGCCCTTAAATGAGCCGACACCTAAAAAGTCGTGCTCCCCACCAAAATCAACCTATCATAGAGAAATAGAACTCGATAACCATCTGTCGAGAGTTCTAAAGGTTTAAGAACCTCTGATATGTCGACTACATGGGATATCATTGGATGAGACTTCAAACTTCAAGGGCTATAAATAAGTCGGGCGGTCGGGCAGTTTTGAAACTTTAGAACCTGGCGATTTGGTTAGAGAATTTGGCAGGGTCGCAACTATGTTATATAACTTATGGAAGTTGTGACATCATCAAAAACTCACTTATGGAAGGATTTCATTTTCCAAGTAAAAATAATTGGCAGGTAATAGGGCGAAGGATGCCATGAACCTAAATTGGTAGTGGAAGTTTAGGAAAAAAATCCAAGGTTTGGGGTTGTTGTACTTAAATAAATTATTTCTCCCTCCAAGTATTCTTTCTAGCTTGAGGTTAAAATTTTTCTTGAATAGTTGTGAATTCATTGTCCCCATTATATATGTACATGAGCCAAAAAAAAACCCATCCTTATCTAGTTTATCTAATTTGAGGTTTATAACATGTTTTTCTTTCAAGCATATCCTATATTCTTGGATGGAGTTTTAGAGTCACCATCACAATGGTCTATCTCTAATATGAATTTATGAGAATGCCTCTAGACTCGCCAGAACTAAAATAATTAGAATTTATGTGTTGAACACTATGACAATGTGACTTGGCTCAATGAGGAGTATAGGGACATATATGTTAGGCTCAAGACTTAGTGAGTTGTATTCTTCCAAGAAATAAGAGCATGATAAACTTAGATATGGCAAGTATTCTACCCTCTACCCTCTCAGAGTCAATCCCTCTATCTCTCTCCCCTTTGTAACCCTTAACCCTTAACCCTAAACCCTAAACCCTTAAACCCTCTACCCTCTACTCTCTCTCTCTCAAGTCTCTCACTCAATCACTCCTATCTCTCCCCCCTCTACCCTCTACCTCTCTCCCACTCCCCCCCTCCCCCTCTTTCACTAACTCCCTCTATCTCTCTCCCCTCTACCCTTAACCCTAAACCCTAAACCCTTAATCCTTAAACTGTCTACCCTATACTTTCTCTCTCAAGTCTCTCCCTCCTATCCCCTCTCCCTCTCTCAGGTCTCTCTCTCTAACTCACTCCCTCTATATCTCTCCCTCTACCCTTAAACCTTAAACCATGTACCCTCTATCTCTCTCTCTCTCAAGTCTCTCCCTCGTACCCCCTCTCCTTCTCTCAGGTCTCTCTCTGTTATTCACTCTGTCTATCTCTCTCCCTCTACCCTTAACCCTTAAACACTATACCCTCTCTCTCTCTCTCTCATGTCTCTCCCTCGTACCCTCTCTCCTTCTCTCAGGTCTCTCTCTCCTACCCCCTCTCCCTCTCTTAGGTCTCTCTCTCAAAGTCACTCCCTCTAGATCTCTCTACCCTCTACCCTTAATCCTCTACCATCAATCTCTCTCTCTCTCCCCCTCATGTAGGTCCTAAACCATAAACCCTCTACCCTTTACCCTCTATCCTCTACCCTTAACCCTCTACCCTCTCTCTCTCTCTTCCGCATACCCCCTCTCCCTCTCTCAGGTCTCTCTCTCTCACTCACTCACTCCCTTTATATCTCTCTCCACCCTTAACCCTAAACCATAAACCCTTAACCCTTAAACCCTCTACCCTCTACTCTCTCTCTCTCAAGTCTCTCCCTCCTATCCCCTCTCCTTCTCTTAGGTCTCTCTCTCTCATTCACTTTGTTTATCTCTCTCCCCTCTCCCCTTAACCCTTAAACCCTAAATCCTTAAACCCTCTATCATTAACCCTCTCTCTCTCTCTCTTTCTCTCTCTCTCTCTCTCTCCCTCCTACCCCCTCTCCCTCTCTTAGGTCTCTCTCTCAAGTCACTCCCTCTAGATCTATCTACCTTCTACCATTAACCCTCTACATCTCTCTCTCTCTCTCTCTCTCTCTCTCTCTCTAAACCCTCTACCCTCTACCCTTAACCCTCTACCCTCTATCTCTCTCTCACTCCCTTTATATCTCTCCCTCCACCATTAGTTCCCTAAACCCTAAATCCTTAACCCTTAAATCCTCTACCCTCTACCATTAACCCTATATACCCTCTATCTCTCTACCACTCCCTCTCTCTCTCTCAAGTCTCTCCCTCCTACCCCCTCTCCCTCTGTCGAGTCTCTCTCTTAGAGTCACTCCCTTTATCTCTTTCCCTTATATACTCTTAACCCTTAAACCCTCTACCCTTAACCATCTACCATCTCTCTCTCCCTCCTACTATCCCTCTCCCTCTCTCAAGTATCTCTCTCTCACTCACTCCCTCTATCTTTCTCCCCTCTACCCTTAACCCTACACCTTAAACCCTTAACCCTTAAACACTAAACCCTTATAACCCTCTACCCTCTACCATCAACCCTATACCCTTTATCTCTCTCCCACTCCCTCTCTCTCTCTCTCTCAAGTCTCCCACTCAATCACTCCTATCTCTCTCCCCTCTACCCTTAACCTTCTACCCTATATTTCTCTCCCACTCCCTCCCTCCCTCTCTTTCACTAACTCCCTCTATTTATCTCCCCTCTATAACCCTAAAACCTAAACCCTTAACCCTTAAACCCTCTACCCTCTACTATCTCTCTCTCTCTCAAGTCTCTCCCTCCTATCCCCTCTCCCTTTCTCAGGTCTCTCTCACTCACTCCCTTTATATCTCTCCCTCTGCCCTTAACCCTTAAACCGTGTACCCTCTCTCTCTCTCAAGTCTTTCCCTTGTACCCTCTCTCCCTCTCTCAGGTCTCTCTCTCTCACACTCACTACATCTATCTCTCTCCCCTATACCCTTAATCCTTAAACCCTTATAACCCTCTACCCTAAACCCTATACCCTTAACCCTAAACCCTAAACCCTTAAACCCTCTACTCTCTACCATTAACCCTCCCTTCCTTATCTCTCAACCACTCCTTATCTCCCTCTCTTTCACCAACTTCCTCTATCTCTCAAGTCTCTCTATCTCTCTCACTCACTCCCTCTATCTCTCCCCCTCTACCCTAAACCCTAAGCCCTTAACCCTTAAACCCTCTACCCTCTACTCTCTCTCTCTCAAGTCTCTCCCTCGTAACCCCTCTCCCTCTCTTAGGTCTCTCTCTCACTCACTCCATCTATCTCTCTCCCCTATACCCTTAACTATTAAACCCTAAACCCTTATAACCCTCTACCCTAAACCCTAAACCCTAAACCATTAACCCTAAACCCTTAACCCTTAAACCCTCTACCCTCTACCATTAACTCTCCCTTCATTATCTCCCTCTCTCTCTTTCACTGATTCCCTCTATCTCTCTCCCCTCTACCCTTAACCCTAAACCCATAAACCCTCTACCTTCTACTCTCTCTCTCAAGTCTATCCCTCCTACCCCCTCTCCCTCTCTTAGGTCTCTCTCTATCCCATCTACTCTTAACCCTTAAACCCTAAACCCTTAAACCTTAAACCTTTAAACCCTCTACCCTTAACCCTCTACCCCCATTCTCTCTCTCTCTCTCTCTACCCTTCACCCTAAACCCTTAAACCCTCTACTCTCTACTCTCTATCTCTCAAGTCTCTCCCTCTTACCCCCTCTCCCTCTCTCAAGTCTCTCTCTCTCTCACTCACTCACTCACTCCATCTATCTCTCTCCCCTATACCCTTAACCCTAAACCCTTAACCCTAAACCCTAAACCCTAAACCCTTGTAACCCTCTACCCTAAACCATATACCCTAAACCCATAACCCTTAACCCTTAAAACCCTATACCCTATACCCTAAACCCTTAAATCCTCTACCCTTAACCCTCTACCCTCTCTCTCTCTCTCTCTCCCTCTACCCTTAACCCTTATAACCCTCTATCCTAACCCTTAGCCCTTAACCCTAAACCCTTAACCCTTAAACCCTCTACCCTATACCCTAAAGCCTTAAACCTAAACCCTTAAACCTTACCCTAAACCCTTAACCCTTAACCCTAAATCCTTAACCCTTAAACCCTCTACCATATACCCTAAACCCTTAAACCTAAACCCTAAGCCCTAAAACCTTAACCCTTAACCCTTAACCCTAAACCCTTAACCCTTAAACCCTCTACCCTCTACCATTAACCCTTAGGTCTATGTGTGCAAAAATTGGATATCTAATTTGCAGCACTAAAATCCTATTGTTACAAAACATTTTAAAATGTTTCAAATCAGATATTAGATTTTATCAGATATCGGATTTGTGGGCCATAGAAAAACCCCATGTGGGTCATTTTGTGCATTCCAACGGACCCTAGATTTTGTTTGTAGGTGTTGCAGGTGAAGAACACATGGTTTCAAATAGGAAGAGACAAAGATTAACTTTTTGGAGCATCTTCTACTCAAATTTTTCATAAGCAATGACTTTTTAGCGTCTTTTATTAGGTATAATGGGGAGCAATAGTCGTCGGAAGCAAAAACGTAAGAGAAAAATTACAAAAGAACAAATTGAAGCATATAGACAAAGAGAAAGAGAAGGTCATAGGAAGAGAAGACAAGGTATGTTAAATATTGGTGAACCTAAGCCCTATGGTCTTTCAAGTGAAGAGGAAATTGAATATGTTCAAGGTGAAAATGTTGAACATGATATTCTGATCTGTAAACTAGACATTAAAGTTATTTGAAAACTTAATCCAATACAAATTTATTCCCTGATCGCAGCAGTAATGCGTGATCGTGTCTAAACCGTTGAAATTATTACAAATAGAGTTCACTTTAATCCAAATTCAAGAAAACATAAGCTAAGAACTTAAGGAATCAAAATGCTGAAAGAATAATGAGACAAAAAGAATAGAGAGAGATCACTTGATAACGGAGTTCGCTCATGATGAGCTACGTCTCCGGGTCCGCTTCTCAATCGTAGGACCGCTTTATTAAGATTGCCAAACACTGAAGGTGTCTTCTTGCAATTCTTCAAGCCACAGAACCAACATGACCTCCTCTCAGACTCTCAAGTTTACAATTTTTGGTGTAGACAAACACCTTGACAATGTTCACTCTCGAAGAAATCTCTATCTCTGAATTTCTGAATTCTAACCCCCTTTAAATCTCCATCTCCTAGCCCCTTTTTATACATTAAAATTAGCCTAAAAAGGCTTAACAAAATAATTAAATGCCTAACCACTGTCTAACAATTCGTAGCAACTCCTTTTATCTTTTGGAACCACTTTTGATTTAGTGGTTAGGGAGTTATACAACAAAATGGCCTATTTGTTATGGTTCGGCCAAACAACACATAACAAAACCAAATAAAGGCCATACATATTTAATTGCCATTCGGCAGTGCAATGGCCACAATGTTTTTGGCCAACCCGGTGGTCACGTGTTCCAAACCCGTCGGCCGTTTTCAAACAAAATATCGGAAATTCAAACAATAAAATAAAAAACCCCGTTAGTAAATATAGATAAGGCTGTTTGCGCGGGCATAGCGGTTGGACGGCCGGATCGGAATCCCCAAGTCATGGGTTCAAAACTCCGAATACACTTTTTTTTAACAAACAACAATTCAACAAACTATTCAACCAACTCGCTGAGGTCGAAGGAGGGAGATGTAAAAACAAAGCCACGTGTCACAGTACAATTCGCCGACGATGCTGAGTGGAATCCGACTGTGCTGCCGACTCATCATGCCATGTGTCTAAGCCCGATTCGCCAGACCTGCTGACTAGACCGCTGACTCGGATGCCACCTAAGCTGCCACGTCACCATGTACGAAATGTATGAACTTTTGACATGTGTCAACATCTGGTTGGTCCACATCGAATTTCATACTACATGCTGACGTCAGCTGTACAGATGATGATGTCATCACTGTACCTTCAAGTCCACAAGTCAACCAAGAGCTTTGACTGGCCGTATCTTGTGCATACGAGCTCCGTTTTCCACAAAACGAACGCCGTCGGAATCATCTCGACGAGCACTTCAATTTAACGCTGATTTTGACAAATTCCAAGATGATCAATTTTTTTCGTTCCCTGTCGGCACCTGGTACCCTGTTTGACCGGACCTTTGACCAAGCATAACTCGCACGTACGATCTCCTTCTGATGCGATTCAAGTTGCGTCGGGATCGTGTCATCGAGCTCTTCGATCTGAGACTACTTTTGAATGATTCTGAGACTGTGAAATTTTGAGGTCTTCTGGATCCACCTAGATCATTCCTCCCCACTGAGAAGCTTTTGGACCTCCAAAAGGTCTATGTTTACATGCAATTTAAGTGAGGGAATCTTTTCCTCCCTTGCCCAGTGTCAGTTGTCCTTCTTTCTTGAAACTTGTGCATCTGAATCATCACAACAACAATCAAAACTACACTGACATTGTTAAGCACAATAGCAATAGACACATCCACATTCAATGTTGCTACTACCAACCAAACACTGCTGAAAAGTAGAAGGCTGAATAACAAAACCAAACTTGCAGATGAGAAGAAAAATGTACCAACATCATGCTTATCTTTCATAACTGGAACATCCTTAGAATCAGGTATGCTTTTATTCTTTGACACTTCTTGTGGTACAGACATAAGTGCCAGATTATCACTTGCATTAACTACCCTTTTCAATTGCCCCATTGTCACAAAAGATTTATCAGTCTTAATTGGATGAGAATGCACAATGTATTCAATTCCTTCCTTAAATAAGTGATATTGATTATGTTCCCTATAGAAGATTGCCTTTCTATCATATAAGTATGGGCTACCCAACACAATGCCACAAATATCAAGTGGAACCACATCAAATTCAACCTCATCTATAAACTTAGATGTTATTGCAAATTTCAAACTGCATTGCTTAGTTACTCGCAATCTGTTATCATTGCACACCCAACCTAACGGATAAGGTTTCTTATGTGGCTTGGTTTCCAATCCCAATTGTTTAACAACTTCCTCTGAAATTAGATTAACTTGAGACCCACTATCAATCAATGCATTAATCTTAGTGTTCTTAGAAATCACCCTTATATGAAACAATTCACATCTTTTGTTATCTTCAGGAACAACACAACTCTTAGAAACATTAGTGGTAGAATCATTACCAACAAAACTTTTACCTTTCAAACCTACAACTGAATTTTTGTTTCATCATCAGAATCTAATCCAAGATCCTGAACAACAGCTGTAGTCTTTTGCTTACCTTTACGATCCTTAAACCACTTAGGCCTTGATTCCGGATGCAATTTCCAACACTTTGCATCTGTGTGCCCTTTCTTCTGACAATGCGAACAAGTAGGCTTTTCCCCTTCCTCTTTCTTCACAGTAGTTGTTTTCCTCTCCTTACCCTTCCTATTGCCTTCAGTTGGAGGAACAGATTCCGTTTTTGAACTGAAACTTATGTTCCTTCCACCTGCTTCAATATGGGTTGCTTGTACACACACTTCATCAAAATTAGTTGGATTAAACATAAGAATTGTATGTTTCAAATGCGAATGCAATCCACCTATATACTTTAATAAAGTTTCTTGCATATAAAGAGGAATACCAAGAGTAAGTGCTTTCTTCCTAAACACCTGTGTATACTCTTGAACTGTTTGTCCTTTACCCTGTCTTATGTTTTGCCAATCCATAATAGCTTGTTGCATATGACCCAAAGGATAAAACTGTTTCTTTAAAGTAGAAGTAAACTCATACCAAGATGAAATGATTTTACCGTGCTTAGCAAGATCATCTTGAATCTTACTCTCCCACCAAACCAATGCAGTGCCTCCCATTCGAAGAGTGGCTAGCTGTATTTTGGAAGATTCATCCAAGATTTGTTGAACCCTGCAATACACTTCGATCTACTTAAGCCAGTTATCCAATTTCTCTGCATCCAATTCACCATTATACATAGGCAACTCAAATTTGACATCTAATTTCAATAAAGGAGAATTAGTTGATTTCTGTGCAACTTTTCCTTGTGAAGAATGTTTTGGACTTTCAGAAGATGAAGAGGACGAAGAAGAAGATGGGGAAGAAGGTTCAGGAGGGTCACTACCACCTCCTACTCCTTTAGCTTTCTCCTCTTTCGAAGTAGATTCATTTTCCTCCTCCTTTCTGTTCTTGCGTTCCTTTTTCCTCTGACGCTCTTGCCTTTCCTGGAAAAGAACTTCCACCATAGCTTTCATTTCAAGAAAAGCTTTCTGGAAAGCTTTCTCATCAAGCTCTATAGAACTTTGTTCAGCTGCCATCTCTGATCATGGAAAAGTCCTTCATTTCCTAATCTCTGGGTTGAATTCTGTAAGTGAACCTTCTCCTTGCTTCAGTTTCAACCTGGTTAACATTCACCACCTGCAATTATCCTGCAAAACAGGCTCTGATACCAACTTGATCTATAAACTAGATGTTAAAGTTATTTGAAAACTTAATCCAATACAAATTTATTCCCTGATCGCAGCAGTAATGCGTGATCGTGTCTAAACCGTTGAAATTATTACAAATAGAGTTCACTTTAATCCAAATTCAAGAAAACATAAGCTAAGAACTTAAGGAATCAAAATGCTGAAAGAATAATGAGACAAAAAGAATAGAGAGAGATCACTTGATAACGGAGTTCGCTCATGATGAGCTACGTCTCCGGGTCCGCTTCTCAATCGTAGGACCGCTTTATTAAGATTGCCAAACACTGAAGGTGTCTTCTTGCAATTCTTCAAGCCACAAAACCAGCATGACCTCCTCTCAGACTCTCAAGTTTACAATTTTTGGTGTAGACAAACACCTTGACAATGTTCACTCTCGAAGAAATCTCTATCTCTGAATTTTTGAATTCTAACCCCCTTTAAATCTCCATCTCCTAGCCCCTTTTTATACATTAAAATTAGCCTAAAAAGGCTTAACAAAATAATTAAATGCCTAACCACTGTCTAACAATTCGTAGCAACTCCTTTTATCTTTTGGAACCACTTTTGATTTAGTGGTTAGGGAGTTATACAACAAAATGGCCTATTTGTTATGGTTCGGCCAAACAACACATAACAAAACCAAATAAAGGCCATACATATTTAATTTCCATTCGGCAGTGCAACGGCCACAATGTTTTTGGCCAACCCGGCGGTCACGTGTTCCAAACCCGTCGGCCGTTTTCAAACAAAATACCGGAAATTCAAACAATAAAATAGAAAACCCCGTCAGTAAATATAGATAAGGCTGTTTGCGCAGGCGTAGCGGTTGGACAGCCAGATCGGAATCCCCAAGTCATGGGTTCAAAACTCTGAACACACTTTTTTTTAACAAACAACAATTCAACAAACTATTCAACCAACTCGCTGAGGTCGAAGGAGGGAGATGTAAAAACAAAGCCACGTGTCACAGTACAATTCGCCGACGATGCTGAGTGGAATCCGACTGTGCTGCCGACGTGTCGCTGACTGTGCTACTGACTCATCATGCCATGTGTCCAAGCCCGATTCGCCAGACCTGCTGACTAGACCGCTGACTCGGATGCCACCTAAGCTGCCACGTCACCATGTACGGAATGTACAAACTTTTGACACGTGTCAACATCTGGTTGGTCCACATCGAATTTCGTACTACATGCTGACGTTAGCTGTACGGATGATGACATCATCACTGTACCTTCAAGTCCACAAGTCAACCAAGAGCTTTGACTGGCCGTATCTTGTGCATACGAGCTCCGTTTTCCACGAAACGAACGCCGTCGGAATCATCTCGACGAGCACTTCAATTTAACACTGATTTTGACAAATTCCAAGATGATCAATTTTTTTCATTCCCTGTCGGCACCTGGTACCCTGTTTGACCGGACCTTTGACCAAGCATAACTCGCACGTACGATCTCCTTCTGATGCGATTCAAGTTGCGTCGGGATCGTGTCATCGAGCTCTTCGATATGAGACTACTTTCGACTGATTCTAAGACTGTGAAATTTTGAGGTCTTCTGGATCCACCTAGATCATATTCAAATTAGGAATGAAAATGTTCAAATTGATATTGAAAATTTTCAAGGTGAAAATGTTGGAATTGAAGATGTTGAACATGGTATTCAAATTGGGAATGAAAATATTGAAATTGATAATGAAAATGTTCAAGGTGAAAATGTTGGAATTGAAGATGTTGAACATGATATTCAAATTGGGAATGAAATTATTCAAATTGATATTGAAAATGTTCAAGGTAAAAATGTTGGAATTGAAGATGTTGAACATAATATTAAACCAAGTGTAAATTATGTTTCACCAAATTACATGAGAAATGAAGAACCTTATGTGGAAGAAAGACATATTCCAAATTCAAGACCTTGAAGAACCCCTAAATGGTTACTTGAAATTGATGAGAATATTATACACAATTTTGAAGGCAAGAGGTCAACACGAACTGTTTGGTTGTGGGCTACAAGACTTTTCACCAATATTTTAGCGTTAAGATATTGACCGAGCAATGCCAGCCTTTTGTACAATTGCCAAAGATGCAAAAGATGAGACCTTTGCTAGCCAAATTGAAGATTTGTGTGAACAAGAAGACCAAAAAAAATTGTATTATTGTCAAAAATATTTTTAATGCTCTTAAGTATATTGGAAAAAATAGCAAGGAAAAATATAAGAGAGTTGCTCAGAGAGTCATTACAACCGCCCTAGTAAGTTATCAATTGAAAAAGGCTCGCTTTATGAGAGAATCTTGTATTGATTTTGACATAAATTGTTGAACTTTGGATAGAGCACTTGCAAGAAGACAAAGAATAGATGATCCTCTTCAAAATGATACATGGGATTTTTTCGGGAGGCTTCTATGTGCTGATAAGAAGCTAACCTATAATGTAAAGCATGTAATTAATTTTTTTTGGCATGATAACTCTAGAGTATCACCCAATGAAAAGGATGTTTAAAAGTTAATACTTGGCAATTGAGACCATACACCACATCCTAAACATTTCTTGGAATCAAGCCAAAGAATATTGTTCAATTTTTTTATTGAAAGACATCCAAATATGGAAATATCACAAAGGAATTTTGAAGGTTTGAAGCCATTTTATTGTGTGCCTCTTAAGATTTGTAATAATTGTTGTGTCAAATACCATGTGGATTTTTTAATGTACCATGAACTATTATGCTATATTTGTTCTACTTTGCATACTAATGAAATGTTGTAGGAGTGTGGTGCAATGCATCTTCCGAAATCATCAATGGACTTGCTAGATCTAATTTTATGTTCTAGAGATGGTGGTTGCTTTTTCTATAGAAATGATTGTTTAAATGCGAAGTGCTCACCATGTGGTGGCTTTTCAAAGTTTGATCAATGTTTTCATGAGGGTTCCAAACATGAATTTAGAAAGAAGCTTTTTGAGAAAAAGAGATATGAGATAGTCAAATATACTTTGTAGAGTTGAGGTGAAGGTTCTAGATGCGAGTTGGTTACAAAAGAATGCAGTGTTGTTGATTTTATTTCAGATTTGAAGGACAATATTTTCTACAAGTATGCAAGACATAGTCATAGGTCTTAGTGGTTGGATCAACAATTCAAGATGTGTAAGGACTCTTTTCCAATTGACACTATTATATCAGTGGTTGATTTTGCAGAAAACTACACATTGCAATGATAAAATGAGGTACAATATCAGTATTACAATTCCATTCAAATTGTTATTTTTGTCCACATAACATTTAGACATGCACCTGATAGTATAGAGGAGGATCAAAACATAATTAGAGAGTATCATTTTTATATGAGTGATGATAAATCTCACTCGTTCGAGTATGTCCAACATTGTTTCTAGATTTTTTTTGAGTTCTTGCAAGAGCATGATATAGCACTAGGCCAACATCTCATTTGGTCAGATAACTGCACAAGTCAATTCAAGAATGCTTGTATGTTTTATTGGTTGAGTAGAATGCATGTAGAGAGGGGTGTACCTCATATTTGGAGTTTTTTGGAAGTTGGGCATGGGAAAGGGGAGCATGATGGGGCAAGTGCATGTGTAAAGAGAGCTCTAGTTAAGGAGCAATTAAATATTTCAGGAGAAAAATTTAGTGATGCATGTTCTATTGTTGATTGGTGTAGTTCAACATTGTCACAGGGAGGGACACTTGATTCAACAGTGTGCAGATTCTTTTGGTTGGTTGAGGAGGGTACAATGGCAGGCAGATTGGATTATCATACAATCAAAAATTCTTCAAAGACGCATTTGTTTCAAAGCTCAGATGCAAACACATGGACCATTTGGACATGACAATTGGCTTGTTTTTGTTAGAGTTGTATTCAATGCAAGTGGGATCAATGTGTGTCAAGTGAGTGGGTGGATACATGGGTTCCACAGTATCTAACTCCTTTATCTCAAACTATATCCATGACAAATGACATAATGGAAAGTTTAGCTAATTACGATTGGCTTTCATATCTACTACAACCAAGACTTGTTTTTGCAATTGTTGCACTGCAAGGGAATGAAGAGAGATCAAACTATTGGTTGGATCGATGTGTGTGGGTAAAGAACAAGCTAACACAACTGATGGAAGATGATGATGGGTTCGTGTATCATATAGGTTCATTTGTGGTTGCAGGAACTTGGTTGCAAACATACATAATTAGAAAGAATGACATACCTGCATTTGAAGACTATGAGAAACACAAAACCAATCTCATGTATTCACACCTTGTTATAGCAACAAATGTTAAGTTGTTGAAGAGGACCACCTAGAGCGTAAACGTACCATCTAGATGTGTTGAAATAATTTGTTTGGTCGTATGAGTTGGAGAATGAAAGGTGCACCACTTTTCAACTTTACATCGCTTGCATTTGGCAACTTTTCCCTCGACTGAAAACTCATCACCACGAGAAAATTCCTCTGAAATAGAAAAACTAAGAGAGATTATTGTATATGGTCCCAACACGATCTCATAGCCTCAAACAAAGAGTCTGTAAGTGTCACGGTTTTCGATAAATAGCCCTTCAAAAATTACTTCCTTTTAGCACTTTGGACTCTTAAGGGAAATCGTCGGTTCAATGTAGCTCAGAGTGATTCAATGTATTTGGGTGCAAAAGAGGACCATCCATAGCGTAAACGTACCCATAAGGACGTTTTGGAACAATTTTTTTGGTCATATGAATTAGAGAATGAAAGTTGCACCACTTTGCAACTTACTTTGTTTGCATTTGGCAACTTTTCCCTCAACTGAAAAACTCATCACCACGGGAAAATTCCTTCGAGAAAAAAAAATGAGAGAGGTTATTGTAGATGGTCCCAACATGATCCCATAGCCTCAGACGAAGATTCTGTAAGCATCGCAGTTTCTGATAAATAGCCCTTCAAAGATGGTTTCCTTTTAGCACTTTGGACTCTTAAGGGAAATCGTTGGTCCAATGTAGCTCAAAGTGATTCAGCATATTTGGGTGCAAAAGAGGACCATCCCTAGCGTAAACGTACCCATACGAACTTGTTGGAACAGTTTGTTTGGTCGTACATGTTGCAAAATGAAAGTTGCACCACTTTGCAACTTTACACTGCTTGCATCTTACAACTTTTCCCTCAACTAAAACATCGTCACCATGATAAAAAGCCTCTGAAATAGAAAAAACTAAGAGAGGTTATTGTAGATGGTCCCAACACAATCCCATAGCCTCAAACAAAGATTCTGTAAGCATCACGGTTTTTGAGAAATAGCCCTTCAAAGATTGTTTTCTTTTAGCACTTTGGACTCTTAAGGGATTTCACCGATTGAACGTAGCTCAGACTACTTCGACCTATTTGGGTGCAAAAGGGGACTATACCTATCTTGAACATACCCATATGGACATGATGGAACAATCAGTTTGGTCATACGAGTTGTAGAACAAGGTTTATTTATGCCCTTACAAGTAGTTTTCAGCGTCCAACCAAACTCCAATGGTGGTTTTCATGCGAAAAAAGCCATGAGACCATAGGGTGCTGGCAAGAAGTTGAGTCCACTTTTTGGCCAAAAAGTGGAAGTGTTTTCCCTGATTTTCAAAATTTGACACTTTGACCTTAAAATTTTAAGCACTTAGAGATGGAATCTTCAAAAAAGTCACTAATCATAAAATGTAGTACTCGGAGTCTAGCTTCCAAATATGTAATTTATTTCAATATCCAGATTGTACAAATTGAGTTTCAATAGGCATTTGTAAAAACCACTGTTTAAAAGTCATTTTTTTTTACCATACCATGCATGTGTACGACATCCATATTTTGACTTAAATTATCATATTTTTCTAAATCCTTTTGGGAAAAGATTTGTGACTCACTGAAGTTTGCCCTAGATATTTTTTAGTAATTTTTTATTGAATATATATTTTTTTGTTAATTTTTTATCAGGCATATTTGTCGTTTAGAAAAATTGTAGTGTACGACACGCATAAGATGACCTAAAGTTATCATTTTTTGCAATATTTATTTTTTTAAATTAAAAAGAATTGTCTGAAGTTTGCCCTTGTGCAATCCGTTTCTCAAAATGTTATGTTGATCAAAAGTTATTAAAATAGTAAAAAACTTTGATATTTAAAGTTTATGGACCAATTTCATCAGAAATTAATTAAAAAATAGAAAAAATAATCCAATTGTAAAAAAAATTACATATTTGGAATCTATATTTTCTCATCTAAAATGGGTTTTAATTTCGTCAAAAAATTCTACAAAAAAAGTCGTCAGCCATATGTCCAAACTCAGTATTTTTCTCTGACATTGTTAGAACCTTCAACTTGCAAGTCAAACCAGGTTCAAGGCCTAGGTTTGGACTCCCAATGCTTTTCCCAAACCAAAATCCGAGGCAAAAACTCGACCACAAAGCAAAACCAATTTAAAATTTTCAAAATCTATTAAAAATCCATTTTTTATGCTTTTACAAAACGGGATCTCGTTTACAAATCGGGATCCCGCTTTACAAAATGGGATCCCATTTTGAAAAATTTCCAAAAATGGAAATTTTTCAAAAATGGATAGTTTCCAAAAATGGAAACTTTTCAAACGGATCCCGTTTGAAAAGTTGCAAAATGGAGATTTCCGTTTTGAAAAGTTTCAAAACGGATCCCGTTTTTGAAATATTCCAAAAATGGAAAATTTTAAAAACGGGATCTCGTTTTTTAAAATACGGGATCCCATTTTTTGATTTTAGGCTGGGGATCCCGAACCTAAACGGGATCCCGTTTATTCAATGCCGATTTCGTTTTTGCAATGTCGATTTCATTTTTTTGGCTAAGGCAAAAACTTCTACGTTTCGTGGACTCAACTTCTTGCACTTACCCCATATCTTGTTGCTTTCTTTTTAATGAAAACTGGTGAGCAGCAGAGTTAACTTCTTCACACTTGGTTTCAAGTAATTTATTCATTTTTGTGCATTTAAGAGGCATTTTACTGGAGGTCAGTTTGTGAGCCTTGTTCCAAGGGTTTGAGTGCATTTCAAATGCACTTTTAAGCCTTCCCCCATTGTATGATGCTATAACTCGGTAGATAAGCTTAGTTAATATAGTTAAACATGTTTGCATTGTTTCTTGTGAGGGGAGGTCAACATTATGATTTTTGGTAATGCCCTAGATGGCATTTGGGGTGTTTTTGCATGAAAAAGTGAGGTTAGAGAGGGTAAAACTGGGAATTTTTTGAGGGTATTCACTTTTATTGTTCTTTTAAGCTTGTGTAGAGTTATTCAAGGGTGTTGGAGTTTTTGGTAAAGTCTAGGGAAGTCTACAAGTAGGTTTTTCAATAAACCCTTGCCAAATTTGAGCAATTTGAGGGTTTTGTGGAATAGGGTCTTAGAGGGAAAGTTCCAGAGGATAAATGGGAAAATTTGAGGTTTTGTCATCTATTGAGTGCTTCCCCAACAATTTTTAGGGTTTGTGAAGTGTTCCAAGGGTGGTTGCTTTGGAAATTTGGCCTATTTGGCTAGGTTGAGTAGCGTAGTTTGCATGATTTGTGAAAGTTTTTCCAAAGGAGTCCTATGTGAGTTGGAAGTATGTTGAAGGGGACTAAAATGGGTGTTTAGAATGATGATTAGTTGCAGGAGTTGTTAAAGAGATCTGAAGAGTTAAGTTGAGAAAGGTGTTTAGGAATCCCTTGTATTATGAAAGTGAGTGGTTTTCGATCCTTGGTTGCATCAACTAACCATCAACTACTCCTCTATTTCCAAGGTGCTCCTGCCCCATTTTCCAAGAATCCATATAACTTGTTTGAAAGCACCTTTTTTAGGCTTTTAGCCATAGCAGCAAGGCAGTGAACTCTTTGATAAAATGCTTTGGTAGATGTATGAAAAATGTGGTAGCATATACAAGGCAGTGAATTGTTTGAAAAAATTCCTCAAAAAAAGGTGGTCTCATGGTGATGGAATGCCAAGACAATCAATAGCAATTTTCTTGTCACGGAATTCCATCACCATGAGACCACATTTCTTTGAGGCATTTTCTTTAAATTATTCATTGCCTTGTCTATATTATTGCTTACTATTATGTTTTGTTAGATTCTTTCCAAGCATCCATAGCTTGTTCGAAATCACTTGTTGTAGGCTTTTAGCCATAGTAGCAATTCAATTAAATGTTTGATAGAATTCTTTGATAGACATGTATGAAAAATGTGGTAGCATAGACAAGGCAGTGAACTGTTTGAAAAAATGCCCCAGTAAAATGAGGTCTCATGGTGATGGAATGCCATGACAATTAACAAGGCATACAATTGTTTGAAAAAATACCTCAAAGAAATGAGGTCTCATGGTGATGGAATGCCATGAGAATCAAAATTTCTTTTGATTGTCATGGCATTCCATCACCATGAGACCTCATTTCTTTGAGGCATTTTTCAAACAGTTCATTACCTTGTCTATGCTATTTCTTACTATTATGCTTTGATATAATTTTTCCAAGCATCCATAGCTTGTTTTAGGCTTTTAGCCATAGCAACAAGCTAGTGAACTATTTGATAAAAAGCTTTGGTAGACATGTATGAAAAATGTGGTAGCATAGACAAGGTAGTGGACTATTTGAAAAAAAGCCTTAAAGAAATGTGGTCTCATAGAATTCCATGACAATCAAATACAATTGACAACTACTCATAGTTATTAGTTATGCAATGTGAAGTAATTGCATAATTTCTTAGGTTGACTTTGTAAAAACTATATTGTAATTGAAATTTTTTCATCTATCAACAACTAGTTTTTTAGTTATACAATGTGAAGTAATGCTTTGAGTTTGAAAGATGTGCAATGCAATGTAATCAATGATATGAATATAAACTACATAATATAACCATTCTTTTTTATGCTATTGTACATTGATATTTAACCATTGCTCGAGATTAAATTTTCAAAGAGTTTAATCATGCACATGAAGAACAAATTAAATTTTGATTGTCAACTTCTATATATCGAATTATCCAATAATCAAGTGTATGCACATATACAAAAATGGCATCAACGCCAACTCAAACAAAGTTTTACAAAGTGTGGCATATGCCATCTCAATATCTATTCAAAATTTACATGCCAAAATGTCTATCTCATCCTAAACTATTGGTGGATCATCAAAATGGAGCCTCTTTGAAGCACCATTTGGCTCTGAAGGTAGCTGCACAAGAAAAATTCAAACCACAATTGAGATTAGTTATACTATATAATTTGAAATTGAATAATTAACAACAAAATCAATATACATTGAATTTTAATTGAACTCTAAAATTGAAATCTTGATTACTTGAAATATATGTCTCTTCAAAGGGTCAAGAGTCCTAGAATATGTTCCTATCAAAGAACCAACCAAACGAACTTTTGAAATGTCAATCTATATATATGAACAAAAACATAAAATTGATCCAAGTTAGCATATGATTGTTGGTAATAGGAACATATTTACCAAACACAAAATAAAATAAACGCATACCTCTTTAGGCTGATCTTTTTCTTTATCTCTTTGAGGTGTTTCGAAACCTCCTCCTTGAGGTGTTCCAATGCCTACTCCTTCGGGCGTTTTTACACTTGTCAACAATGATGTATAGCTCATAATTTTCTGTACATAAAAATGACAAGTACATATGAAACTACCAATCTATGTTGATATGTATATTCAATATAAGATCTTAAAAATCTTAATTCAATCCAATTTGAGTTCAATTACCTTCCCCTTATCTAACTTTGCACCTCCATAGTTTGGACAAGGCTGCACCTCGCTCGCACTAGGTATTTCCTACAAGAGGAAAATAAGATAAACATATAAGTTATTATATAATTTCATTAATGACAATTCAAATGACAAGCAAGTTTTTCTCTTCAAAGGGCCAAGAGTCCTAGAATATGCCCCTCTCAAAGAACCAACCAAACAAAGTTTTGAAATGTCAATCTATATATGTGAACAAAAACATAAAATTGATCCAAGTTAGCATACGATTGTTGGTAAGAGAAACATATTTACCAAACACAAAATAAAATAAACACATACTTAGCATACGATTGTTGGTAATAGAAACATATTTACCAAACACAAAATAAAATAAACACATACCTCTTTAGGTTGATCTTTTTCTTTATCTCCTTGAGGTGTTTCGACACCTCCTCCTTGAGGTGTTCCAATACCTACTCCTTTAGGCATTGTGACACTTGTCAACAATGATGTATAGCTCATAACTGCCTGTACATAAAAATGGCGAGTACGTATGAAACTACCAATCTATGTCGATGTATGTATAATCAATATGAGATCTTAAAAATCTTAATTCAATCCAATTTGAGTTCAATTACCTTCCCCTTATCAAACTTTGCGCCTCCATAGTCTAGACAAGGTTGCACCTTGCTCACACTAGGTATTTCCTACAAGAGGAAAATAAGATAAACATATAAGTTATTATATAATTTCATTAACAACAATTCAAATGACAAGCAAGTATATAATAAAAAAATGTAAACGAGTGAGTGTGAAAATATATACTGTGTGCATGTCGAGGCCAAATGAAATGGCCCTAAGGGTGCTATCAGTCACCTGTTTGAGCTCCTCCTCTGACATCAACTGTTAAATAGACCATGTAAATAAATATTAGTACTTGATACTATCTCTTATTAATATTCATTTAAAAACAAACGCAAGTTATAAATTTACAAATTAAATCTTACCTGTGTCACTATGCCAACATCCCCCTCTCTAGCAGGAGAGGACTGTGTAGGGTGCACTCCACTCCCCTGCATCTCATCTATAATGTCCACATCATGGAGGTCAGAATCAGAAGTGTCTAAGGGATGTTCAACGAGCTGTACAAGAGGACCCAAGCATATATGGTGGCACATAGTGCAAGTATGTTGCACACAAATATGTGGACCTGAGGAGGAGGATGTAGAAGCACCCGAGCCATTGCCAACATCACCAGAATGTGGCTAAATTATTGTAGAAGCATGCGAAACTAAATGACCACTCAAAGAGTGAATAGCCTAAATAGTTTGTGTGGTTGCATCCTAGATAATATTTGGATGATATACTGGAGGTGGCGGAGGAAGGGGAGGAGGAGGAACATATGGGCATGGGACTACTCTAACTGCCCCTGGTCTATCTTAGGGCATACCTCCACCGACACCATGGAAGGGTTTAATGTCAAAGTAATTGACATGAAGCCCTAACACAAACTCATCGTATAATTTTTCAATAAAGTAAAATGGTATATCACAATTGTTGTTCGGTGGTTTATCAAAAACCATACACCAACGATCCTAAAATTTATCTACAATGTCCCTATTCATGCACCATTTTATAGAATTTTTTGGTTTATTTACATTAATTGGAAAATCGGTGCGGGGTTTAACGAATAGAGAGGCTATTTGGGATTTTGTTATTTGGAGATCTTTCACATCATTGTAAGACAATCCACATGAGTAATATTCCTTCATGTCTTCTCGCCACGAATGAAAGGCATCATGTTGGGTGGAGAGGGTTTCTATATTTTTAATTATTTCCTTCAATGTGTTTGTCATCTCGGAGAATCGAGGGATTGTCTTATAAACATCACAAATGCCCCTCAATTGCTCCAATTTTTCACCAATTAAGTCTTCAGTTGATGGTTGTGGAGGTGGTGGAGCATTTGGCTTTTGTGTATTTTCATTCTTAGCCATAATACTCGATTAAAGTTAAAAACTAATTAATCTAGTTAAAATTACACAATATAAATGAAATTATTGTAAAAAACCATAGATTTTAATAAAAATCCCAAAAGAACCCTACATTTTAACAAAAATTCATAACAAACTATAGTTTTTAATAAAAATATATAAACAACACTAGTTTTTAATCAAAATCCATAAAAACATTAATTTTTAATAAAAATCCATTGTAAACTCTAGTTTTTAATAAAAATCAATAAAAAACCCTAATTTTTAATAAAATCCATTAAAAAACTACTTAAAATTATACAAATCTAATAGAAAAATCAATTAAAAAAAAAATTACCAAAAACTTACCTTCAAAATCGGATATATGCTCAAATCGGATATCTGATATCAAAAATTCGCTCTCACTATGCGCCCTTAGCTGTTAAAATGACAAATGATTTTGAAATGACGTTGTATTTATAGTCGATTCAAATTGGATATCCGATCTAGATCGGATATCCAATATGCACTTCTTGCTTTGGGAATTGCTTTGGAGCAATGTACTAAAACCCAAGCTAGAAAAAAGTCAACTAAAGATTTTTCACGTTTTTGGGTCGATGAAAAACACATTTTTTTTCACATTGCCACTTTTTGGTCCATCATGATCTTGCACATACCCATTACATGCCATTCAATATTCTAGGAGCTATGTATGTTATGATACGCAAGTTGTTTTATTAGACATCACTAGTGTCATGTAGGTGAAACATGTTAGGAGGAATAGTCATACCTTAGAGTTTAATTAACTATCATTGATGGAATGCAAATGATGAATGCTAAGATTCATCCATTGTATGACATGTCTTAACTAACTTTCACTAGTACCATATATAGGTGATAGATGGCAAGAGCTACCTCATACTGAGTGGGACTAACTTTCACTAGTGGCATTGAGGTAATATCTATTAACATACATTGACTAAGTTGGTTCAACAAGAGCTATGAAAATATTATTAATGATCAAATGTGTTGTTTGTTGTTATAGTGTCCTTTTTTGGTGATTACCACAAGTACTAAGGATGCTCACTTGTCTTCATGTAGTTGATAGTGAATTGATATAAATGATGGGACCCATAATATAGTATAGGATGAACTAATATTATTTTTGGTTGGGATGTATTTAAGGAATTATGCATTAGAGAGTTCTAGGTAAAGGGGAAGTTACTTGTAGTTAGGGTCTAACCACATCTTTTTTAACTGGTTGGTCAGTTTTCTACATATAATGATATTGATTTATTCACATTGTGTATTTGTGTCATATGTGTGAGAAATCCACACAATGCATATGTGATAATGAATTATTTATTCATATTGTGTATGTGTGTCTATGGATGGGTTACTCATTATGTATATGTAATGTATGCATAAGCTAGTTGCATGGGGTAAATGTACCGTGTTCATGAGCTATTCACATTATGTTTATGTGATGCATGCATGATAAATTTGCAATGTGTGTATTTTATGCATCCATGAGTTACCAAATTTAATTTTTATAATATATGCATGATTTAGTCACATTGTGTCAATGTTTTGTATGTATAAGATAATCATGTAATGTGTAAATGTGATACATGTATCAACTAGTCAAGTTATATTATAGATTTGTGTATTCATACATTGATATTGGCATAAAGGTAATACTTTCACTAGAAAGTATTTGTTAGAGTAATATTATATATGGATTGATTTGAAGCATTAGTTTAATTATTATCTTAAATTAATGAAAGTTGAGACTTAATCCCTAATGTGAGGATGATGACTTCATGTTATTGGTGTATGAATTGTAAAGCCTCTAATTCTTAGGAAGTGATATATATGAAGGGCCACTATGAATGAGTCCTCAATGTTTGGGTTTGGGTCTAGGGATGATCCTAATATTATGAGAATACCATATTTTAGTGCAAGTATAAATCATGATATAGAGTTGTTGCCATGACTATGGATGGTAAGGCTTTTAATTTGACACTTCCAAATTAGATAGAATGTGTTTGGTTGATTAAGATAGTATGAAAGATTCAATGCTATTAGGAAAACCAAATTTGTAGTAACTAGGGTGAGTTATCTATATACAGTGAATATGTCATGAGCCTAGTGGACTCAAATGCACTAGCCCAAACATCCTAGTAACATTGGATATAGGATCTCAACAAATTGATCTAGGAGGAGTTGTGAGTACAACTACACCTTGGATTCCCAAGGAGAAAGGTTTATCAAATAATTCATCTAATTCTATTACAAGGTACGCATTGCATCTAGTGCCATTGAAAATTTTAAAGACATGATTGATGAAGAGATCATTGCACTAAAGGATCACCTACCTATGTTGTGAAGGATGTCTAGGTTACCATTTATTGTTCTCCTATGGAAAAATATTATTTTTTATGGTAACCCAAACTTGCACTTGAAGTAGATCAAATCCACCAAGTAGAAAAAACACCTTATTGTGTAAGAAATTTAGGTTCTCAATAAATGTAATGAAAAATAAGTGTTATTCCACAAGTTACCCAGAGAAAATAATGAAATAAAGGATTCAAGAGCTATTAATAGAATTATAAATATGAAATTTAAATGAACAAAATACAACACAAGTAGTTAAATTTTGAAGATGAAAAAGTGATATAAAGATGTTAGGAATTCATTAACCATTAAATGCTAGAAATTTAAGGTATTGATTAAAAATATATTTCAATGTTTATAAATTGATTATAAATATATTGAGCCTCTACCTAATGCTATCATTTTAGGCCACTTTCTCATATAATTTTAAATTGGATAGAAATTTTATAAATTGAATAATAAAAATACTCAAATTTTCCTAAACATATTCCTATTGGTGATCATTCACACTTTCCCATACCAATGTGTTTGGAATATGGAGTCACATCATTGTCATCATACTAGATGGATTGAATAGTAAAATGATACAATCAAATGCACCTCATAATTCACATTTATGGGAACCAACTGGTGATTTTTTCCATCGATCTTATGAGGCCACAACACTGGAAGTCTTCCATTCTTCCATTAATCTTGAATCACAACCTTTTTCTCTTGCTCTATAACTTTGTGTTGCTAAATTTTAAGAACAAAAGTAAATTTATGATAATTATTCTACAAGATGAAATAAAATTAAAACCAATCTTCATTGGCTTAATATTAGAGAGAGTTTATAAAGAATTATTTCAATACTTGTGTGATTTTCACACTTCTCATGCTATCAAAATAATCAAGAGGGATAACATATTTTAATAATAGCTTCTTGTTATCACTCAAGATTTTATGAACCATTATTGGCCATGTTTTCAAAGCTTAGGAGGAGATGCCTGAATGAGGGACCAACCTACAAGAATGTGTGAATGTGGCCCCTTGTCAGTTTACATTCTTGGAGAGACATCTATGAGAAACTTCTAACTGAAGAGTTCCTTTGTGAGGCTATTTTCTCCATGCCCAATGAAAAGACTCCAAAATCGTGATTTCTTTCCTATTGAATTATATAAAGTCTTATGGGATATTATTGGTAAAGATATTCACAAAGTATATATTGAAGCTTTCATTCCAATTCTTTAAGTTATATTATACATAAAGGTAATATCAAATTCATGTTTAAGTTTGGAGATTTGAAATATATTTACAATTAGAGGGAAATTATATTACTCAATATATCTTATAAAGTCATTACCCAATTTGATGATCTCAAGTTATTTCATATTATTCCTTTGATTTTTCACTTTGAGCTAACTAGCTTTGTCAAATCTATGTACATTTTTTACAACATTGTTGGGTGAGAAGAAATGGAATGGTCCAAACATTCTCAATAGTATGTCATTTTCATTAAGATATATTTTTCCAAATCTTATGGTTACATTTAGTGGCCTTTTACCTTGCTATTCTCCAAGCCTTAGGGGAATCTACTTAATCATGAGGGTCATGTCCTTCTAAGTTAGAATCCTAGATGAAGTGATTATAACAAGAATAATGGTCGAGAACAATAATCAAGCATTCAATTAACCTTTAAAATGATATATCTTTTAATAATGTTGCATGGTGTTCTTGATGTTATTTAATTATTCCTTTATCATTAGATTGCTAAGATGTCCCCAATGATTTCAAATAAATAAATGAATAGTACAACAATGTACAACACTTCAATCAACACAAACACTACAATAGATTGGACATCAATGATTGGCAAGATCTAAATACAAATTTTAAAAGTTTAAAAAATTGTGATTTAAATCTACAATTAAGAAGTACTATGAATCAATTTTACACTCATAAATTTAATTTACAATAATAAATTAAAAATCTAAAAAATTGAAACCAAATTATAAAAATGAATAATAATAAGATTAATTAAAATGATATTGCAAACAAAATTCCTACAACAATTTACTGCATATAAATTTGTTATTATATTAAAAACACACTAATAAAAGGGGGCCAAATCATAAGGGAAATGGACGCTGGTATGCAATTTGATGGCTAAAAATAGCATACAAGGAGAAAGCAACAAAGCAAGAACGGTCGCCTCAAGAAACTAACTAGCCGTTACACACTGAAGGCTCTTCAAATTCTACAAATTAAGCTTTCAAAAGCTCTACGTTTCTTTATTCATCATTTGCAGCAACATTCTGAATTTTTTATGGTTTTATATGCTCAAACAATGGCAGAGGGAGGAGGATAATCAGCCCAGGGATCTTCGAGCTTTCTTGCTTCTTTTTAGCTTTTCATGGATTTGTTCTGAATTCTTCCTTTTAATGCTACCATTCAGGAAAGCTGATTGTTCAAGGGAATGTTGTGAAGGTGTTGCAGAGGGACAAGACTGATTTGAGGGCTCCAAGGGAATGTGGTGAGGATGTTGTGAATATATTCAAGCCTTGAGGTATGTCTTCAACATCTGAATGCAGATCAGTGTGTTTCTTGTCGAATACATTTTCTTTTGTTAACAGGTATAGCTTACTCTGTGGCTTGAACAAAACTACATTGCACAACATCCTCAAACAAACCAATGCCATGGCGGTATTCATTGATTTGAAACTGATTGGAAGTGCGAGAGATGGATTTTAAAATCTAAATTTCCCCCGTTCTGATGCTACTTTTCATTTATAGAGATTTATCCAGTACCCACTGATGATATCCATTAGGTGTCTATATCAAGGTGAGATTCACATTATTTCCAGGCAATATGTCCAGCATAAAGGTTTTATCAGTCCTCTGCTGATGATTATGTCTTCAAAGCATAATTAGCCTTTAACGTTCTTAATTTTGTTCTGTTATTTGTGGGTCTGTTTTAATGTTCGCTCTTATAATTTATGGAGAGAGTGTTTTAGGGTTCACAGTGCTTTTGGACCACCCATTCAAAATCGCCCAATGTCCTCAATAAATTGCACAACATCCTCAAACAAACCAATGCCATGGCGGTATTCATTGATTTGAAACTGATTGGAAGTGCGAGAGATGGATTTTAAAATCTAAATTTCCCCCGTTCTGATGCTACTTTTCATTTATAGAGATTTATCCAGTACCCACTGATGATATCCATTAGGTGTCTATATCAAGGTGAGATTCACATTATTTCCAGGCAATATGTCCAGCATAAAGGTTTTATCAGTCCTCTGCTGATGATTATGTCTTCAAAGCATAATTAGCCTTTAACGTTCTTAATTTTGTTCTGTTATTTGTGGGTCTGTTTTAATGTTCGCTCTTATAATTTATGGAGAGAGTGTTTTAGGGTTCACAGTGCTTTTGGACCACCCATTCAAAATCGCCCAATGTCCTCAATAAATTGTAGAAAATCTTGTCCAAAAGCTCTGCATCCAACTTTGATAGTTTTGTTGATGCCAACTTGTCATCCACAGTTTACAATCACGCGACTCTTTATCAAAAGCTATACGAAATCCCTAGCATTATCAATTCATATATGCCGATGGAAACAATTTGAGCCTCTTCACATCCCTTCAACAATGCCGTTGATACGTCTCATAATAGAAAAATACATAAATTTTATCCCATTATTTTTTTAATGTTCTGACCATTTTTTATGGAAACAAACAGAATTATATAAATGTTGACATTCCTATCTTTATATAACATACATTTTTAAGAGAAAGAGTTCTCTATCTTTATATAACGAATTACAACAATTTGAAATAACATATATATTTCCAAAAAATGAATAATCAACCAATAATCTTTAATTTTATATTACAGCAGTTCACTCATTATAAGCTTTCCTCCTTGAAAACAATGGATGCAAGTCTGAATTCTAAACAATTGGCCAGCATGAAAACCAGACAATTAGACAGCTCATAAAAAAGTACTTCGAATATTTTTTTAAATATTCATCATTCTAAGTCAAAGTTGTAAATTATAATGGCTTCCATCAATTCTCAGTATCATATTAACTGTTTAAATACAGGGAAAGAAAGCAATCAGCAGAACATGGTTTCCATCAATTCCCAATCTCATGTTCTGTTTAAATAACTGAAACTAAATAAGTCCACACACTGTTATTTCAAACTCTACGTGAAGGCTACAAGTTTTATTTCTCTGAGTACTAATAATATACTGGTAAGATGATGAATCTGCCCATTTGACAAATTCACTGATATATTGAAATGCCATTAAAGAGGAAAAAGAGAAGTAGTTCTTTGGGTCCTGTTTGATAAACCAGATTCTAGAAATGTATACAATTAGAGAAGCTTAATTACAGGATTTGGATCAAGAGGTATTGCAGAGGTTGGATCATGCCCTTTGCCTTTCAACTTCCCTAATGGTCTCCAAATTTTCTTATTAGATAGAGGGGGAGTGGGAGTGGCGGAGGGAAAGGGGGAGAGAGGGATAGAGGGAGAGGGAGAGAGATAGATGGGGAGGGAGAGAGATAGAGGGGGAGTGGGAGTGGCGGAGAGAGGGGAAGAGAGAGAGTGAGAGGGGAGAGGAGAGAGGGAGGGGAAGTGGGGAGTGGGGAGTGGGAGAGAGATGGAGAGAGAGAAAGAGAGACACCTTTTATTATTGTGTTTCTAAAAATTCTTATTTTCCTCAGCCTTTGGGCCCTTTATTGCCCTTTCTAGTTCTGTCTCCTCTTCAAACATTTTTTGATAGTATGCCTTGATTGGGCCTTGCATGCTTCGCTTCTTTAGTGGAATATTTTTTCAGCTTCATCACAGTACAAGTTCCTTTTGCAATTCTATAGCTCCATTACTAATTTTGAATCAAACTGCCATATCAGTTTGAGATTCGCATGTATACTGTTTTGTTACATTCTTCATTGCCCAAATCTATTCTTTTAATCGAATTATTTCTGGATTTTGTTATTAATGTTCTTGTAGTTGTTGCTTGTTCACCACTGCTTATCTTATTAGAATTTCACCATTTTGAAGATCTCTTAATACAATGACCAGCACAGATGGATCATGAGATTCAATGCCATCTGTTATGTTTTAGGCTTTCTTTCACTTTGTAAATTAGACTAAGGCACTGGGTTGGACCTATAAGAGCATTCATGAGATTTCCAAAGACATTTTCTAGTTCCTATCATTATTCTTGCATGCCTCTACACTTTTGAATGCGATCCCTAAAGCATTAAGCTTCTTCTATGTTATATCCCTAGGGTCAGCAGAATTAGAATTATCCCAAAAAATTATCATTTACTCAAAACATTTAGTTGTTTTAACAAAAGGAAATAATTCTGTAATACCTTAAGGAGATACCATGAAGAAATGTTTCTTTGAACAGAATTAAGAAGAATTTTGTATTATGGATTTGCTACAGCAGTAGCTGCAAGAACCCCAACAGGGTCTCCATGCTGCCACTGTACTTTTATCTTGGTATTATCCCACTGCCATTCTGATAAAAGTTTCTGGCTTCCTGAATCTTTTGGACGTACATTATAGTCATACTTGAATTGAACCAGGTGATTTCCTTGTGTAGTCCGGCAGGACCCATCATAACAAATAACAATGTCACGAAGGAAGGACATAAGTTTCTTACAAAGTGTGCCTGGTTCCTTAACCTTTATTGCCTTGCAAAAAAGAGTTTCTCTTGAAGAGATTGCATTGATAAATGCTTCATGAGGCTTTAAACCATTAGAAATAGAGGATAGAATAAGACCGTGAGCCTCACAAATATTATCATCATTATTGGAAGGTTTGTTTATTTTTAGTGATGAAAGAAATCTATTACTGTAGTCCCTGGGTATCAGTTCTTGTGTGACAACTCGTGAAATGGGTGTACATCATCCAAAGCGACACTGAGCCCTTGTTGAGATAACCACTCTGTTAAACAATGTTGTGGTGAGTTCAAAAAATTCAAAGCTTCACTTGGTCCTTTTTGCAAAATCAGAGTATGCAGAATCAGTTCAATGGAACTGACCACTTGCTTTGCACATTGAAAAAAAAAAATTTCACTTTTGCAAATATTAAGTCCATTGCCAAGACAATAAACATCTGGGGGCAAAAACATTTGAAAAAGTTGGCAACCTGTCCAATAAGGCCCTCCATGAGGTGATTTGATGATTGCTGGCTCAGGCAAGGCTGATGATGTCATACCAAGGAATACATTATTAATTTGATTAAGAAATGGCATACCAAGGATAAGACTAGCTGCAAGTAAAGTATCTTGTGTGAGCATGAGTAACATTTGTCCACCCTGAGAATCAATAAGCTGCTGGTCTAGAGTTAAGAGCTGAGAAATTTCAGCTCGTGATTGAAGAGTCTGTTGTACAAAAACATGTATACAATCTCCATCAAAATCTGCATCTAGTGGTGGACATATAAGAGGGCAGATACTGAAAGTGCAACTTGGTTGAATGCAAACTTTCAACGCTAAAAAAGAGTGTTTGTGTACACTTGGTGGTCTATTAACAAAGACAATATCCCCATCTGCAAACTGTCTGTGGACAATTTCACCAACCTCAATTTCCTTTGCCATTTGAAGAAATTCTTTCGATCGATGATTTCCACCCCTATCAATCAATAAGTTATAAAGGCCTTGATTCACAATGTTCTGCATCTTTTCCTTGTTATGCTCTGTTACACGTTCCTCAACTGTGATACTGTTTGCTACTTCAAGGGGAACTCCTATTTGATCCACCTCTCTATATGCATCTCCAGATATGACACCACGTGCCGAAAATCCAGAAGTTTTTTCCAGAAATGCCTCAATATTCTTACCCCATAAATTTGAAAATGATTTTGTTTTTCCATTATGACCATTAAATTCTAGAGATTCCTTGTCTCTAATGACCTGTATTTTAAATCAAATCTGAATAAAAAATGGTCCTTAAATTCAATTCCATATATATAAGATGATTTCTTATTTAAAATGCAACTAATATTATAACTGTTGTCTATGATTATTAAACCCTAGTAAATGATAATCAGAAAGCTATAAATCTGGAAAGGACTTTCAGATTTGTGGCGATTATTCTCATTCATTGCACTCAAAGTTTAAAGAAATCAAGCGAAGTCAATTCTGTAGATAATGAGCAAATTCATATCTGGAAAGAATAAATTATTCTTACAACAATGTCTTCCATTAGTATGCCCTCTGATTACAACTGTAGTACAATAAGGATTACTAGCGGTTAGGTGGTTGTTCATTAGTTCAATCGTTGCAGTCAGATTTATCTGGCAGAATTGAAGACGGCAGACTTCACTGTACAGGCAGCGATAGTACCTCCTAAATATGTGAGTGTCGGATCTTTGACATACTTGAGTGATGCCCTAGGGTTAGGCCTGGTTTAGACTGAATAAATGTATCTGGTCCTGTTAGGGGTTCATCAGCTACCTTATGTTGCAACACCAACTTCTAATGGTTCCAATACTTCGGTTAGGCATTTGGATCTAGAGAAACTTGTTGCAACGCTGATTGGAAATTGAGGTGCGGAACCCTCAATCGCTTGACGAATTGGAGTTGAAATCTGTTGTTGTTTTGGCTGGTGGTAATCCCCTTGCTTGCCTTTATAGTTATGCTCTGTATCAGTATATGGATTTATCGTTATACTGATAGTCATTTGCTTTTTCAAATTTTCTTGATAAATTGTCAAAAAATGACAATAGATTTTGTAAGTTAAAAGAAAAAATTATATTGAAATCATGGCAGATGCTCTACAATCTGGCTGAATGAAGACCTGGTGAGTTTCTGAGTTCACAGTAGGAAGGGACCCATGGGTGAGGCATAGAAAATTCAGTGTTTATTAAGTGTAGTTTACTTTCACTAAAGCTAGCTAGCAATAACCAAGCTTCTGGCCATGCTCAAGAGTCCATAGCACGTAACTAGTCCAGTGTTGACTAGTTCACAGAGTTCATAGCACATAACTAGCCCAGTTCCATTTCACCTGTCTCCACTTTCTCTGCATTAAGGGTAAATTTAAATGAGAATTTAACGTAATCTCAGAAATTATATGTAACTAATTTGTTTTTTGTTTTCTTTCCTTTTCTCTGCTCAGGCTAAACTTGGCAGTCTGTGAAAATAAAAAAGAGTGCTTCTTTTATTTTCAGTTTTCTGAATACATGAAAAAGCATTTGTGATCAAACTTTGTATGTTTTCATTATCAGTTCATCTCTGTTTTCTATGTCTATTTTTTTTAATCTCTGTTTACTCTCTGCCTTCCTCATCAATCTTGAACAAGTTAGAAAATTAGCTAAGGGTCATATGGAAGTGAGAAGTTGTCTCAAGTGTATTAAACCGATAACCCTAGTTAAGTTGGAGGTACAAGTAAGCGTCAGACACATTCAAAAATTAGGGATGGGGGTAATATGGTATATATTAGGGTTGATTTGTATGCTTCTAATTTGCTGGTTTCCTACTTTGATGACTGTAAACTGCCCCTTGCCTTCTCCTACATAGATCTGACGCCAGTAAGAACCAACTGCTTCTTGGACTGTATTTGGATTTGTGATGCCTGGAGCTGATTGAAAACTGGATCTTGTAATCATTGGTGTCTAAAATGCATACACCTCCTGATGGATGCATGAACCTACTATGTGCGGATAGCTTGAAACACAATTACTCAGGAATTTAATATATTGATGCAGGGGTTTCCGTCCCAGCAACAATGAACCTAAAATTTGAAAACTCGGATATTATCATAGGCCAAAAAAAATGGATGCTCAGAATGTTCCAATAAGCTGACATATACAAGTAAGCGTTGGACACATTTAAAAATCAGGGAAGTTCTGAAACTGAAGATCAGCTAAGAAAGGGGAGATAGGCATGTGAATGGATGTGGCATGTGGCATGTACCGCCAAGTGAGCGACTGAACCCCCTCCCTTGGAAATGTGAAGTTCTCACTTTTTCGTGTTGTTGCATCTACTATGTGTTGTTCAATCAAGAGAGCGTTTTCTTACGGTTTTCATGATCAGGGAGCTTCAAACATATGCTCTGCAGATGAGGTCATTGGAATGGTGCAAAGAGAAATGCAGATTTCCTTTGTAAGCGAGACTCATCTTGATCATAAAAGCCTACGGAGGTTAGCTGCAGCTACTGGTACTCCCCTTGAGCCAGACAATTAGAACTGCTATGATAGAAATGAATTGCTTTATCAGGAAGCTATCAGTGTAGATCTTGAAAATGTTTCTCTTTCAAATTACGCTCAATTCCTTCATCTTGTCAGGCATGACAATCGCAGGTAAGCATGTCCTCCCTATTTCTCCTAGCACTTGTTCTGTATAGACAATTTATATTTTTGCATCCTAAGAATCCTTCCCATGTTGGCTGTTATGCACACTTTATGGCAAACTGGAGGTGCATAATCTTCATATTCGGGCAATCTCACCACCTGATCACCTATTTTATATTAAATAATTTCTTTCTTCGATGGGTACAAAGATTTGGTCTAGACTTTTTAGTGTAGTTGAATGATTTGAAATATTTTGATTTTTAATGCACAAGTTGTCTGATATTTCGGGTTCACAAAGCTATCCATTCAAAGTTGTCCGATGTCCTCGCTAAATTGTACAAAATCTCGTCCAAAATCTTTGCATTATGGATTTCACCCTCTATTATTGTTTTTCACAAATGAAAACTTTGATGTGATTTTTATATAGAATATTTCCTTCAGGTTTTCTTTCTTGCAGTCACAATGTACATTCGGGATTGTTAAATTATCTGCCTTTCTGTGTATGGTGGCACGGATCTAGATCAGGCTTTTATAATCTTTTTGGCACTTGCATAGTATTTTATTTTCCATATGTTCTGTTTTGACTTCTCTGACAGTTCATCCTTCGCTATCCCAATGTAATCTTAATTCTCTGGAGATGTCTTTCAATGTCTTTTTAGATTGTCATGCTTTGTTATTCCCCTTTGATAGTTTTGT
>CM021109.1:428908354-428967826 GCA_007115665.2 Sequoiadendron giganteum | reverse complement strand
ATCTCTCCCTCCCTCTCTATCTCCCACTCTCTGCTTCTCCCCTTCTCCCACTCTCTCCCACTCTCCCTCTCTCTCCCTCCCTCTCTATCTCCCTCTCTCCCTCTCTCCCCCTCCCTCTCTATATACTAAGAAAACCAAATTTCACATAGCACACTCACGTTATAACACAAGCGCATTTTTTACTCCACTAAAATGGTGAAAAACTATATATACCCGTGATTTGAAGGCCCACAGTCTGCATATTCCCTTGGTTATGTGCATGCTCCAACAAAAAATATATTTTTGATGATGTTGTGAAGTGTGCAAGCATCTTTTTCACATTCCATCACCTTTTCCATGATCTATTTACCACCTTTGCATGAAATAGAAGAGTTTCCACATTGAAAGACATAATATCAATTGAAGTTTGAATTCCATTGAAAAATTATATACAATTGAAGTGTGGAAGGGAACCAGCTTTTGAACAAGTCAAATTGTTGTGGATTTTGAAGAAAGAAGAAGCTAAGGCTACATAATTGGGTTGAACTCCTCCATTTGAAAATCTGGTTTTTAAGGTACGTGAAGTCTTTACACATTTTCTTTCATTATATTATGGCTTGCATTCATTTTTGTTTGTCATTATAACCTTACGTTGTCAATGCACATTTTAAATTACCATTATATACACTTGCCAATTACCATTTTAATCTTGATGCAGAGCATCTATCAGGATCCACAAATCATCAAGGGTACTTTTGACCCTAACTTAAATTGAATAATATCAACAAAAAAACTCAATCATCTTTTCATCAAAACATTAGAACTTGGTTTCAACTCTTTTTCAGACTCAAAAAAATAGATTAACCATCATAAAATTGATTGTAACATAGCATAAAGTTGATTAGAAACTTAGAACCATTCACGAAAATTCATCCTTTAAGACAACTCCAAGCTTCTCCCATTCCTCTGAAGGGTCCAAACACCTTACAATACCTCTACACAAACTAATGTAGTACAAAGGAAGAAATCAACACCTTTCTTGACACACTTATTCAACTATATTTCCCTTCACAAAACATTTGATTCGTATACTCAAATTAGCATTAAGAGTTCCCAATTCCTTAAGGACCTTCAAAACACCTTGAAAATCTTGAAAATAACTTATTACAATCAACTAGGTTCCTCAAAACATCAACCAATGATTATGTCATTCACAAGTTGTCTTAAATCTTCCATAATGGCACCATTGTTTACAAACACAAACTATAATTCTTAAGGACAACCAAACCATTATTTGCTTAATAAATTTTTGTTTGAGTTAGTACAACAAAAATGAAACCTTTCAAAAGTATGCCCTTACACACAAACTTAGTTCCTTTGTTCACTGTCTACATTACTATTAGCCAAGCATCTCCAAACTGTCACATGTATCTCCCAAACCATGCACACACTTCAAACTGTGATACTCATTTGTTATGCAGAGTTAGAGGACCCAAAACCATTGAAGATGTCAACTTTCTTCAAGAGGCATCTAAGAAGATTAAAAAGGCATATATAGACCAATCCCAACACTCCTCCAAGCTGGACAACAAACAGAAACATTATTTCCCACATTTCACCCTTGGAATCTAGTTACTGTGTAAAACCAGTTTTGGGCCCTTAACTCGAAAACTTTCCAAAACACTAGGAAAATAAAAGAATGATTGTAGCACCAATTTTAGAGTTGCAAGACATACCTTAACCCATCACATGACTCCTTTGGGACAACTTTAATAAAAATTACCTTTTCATTATTTTAGGCCTCCAAGTAGGCCAATTTTACAAAGGAACTACCCTTAGATCTTCACACTAGACTTCCAAACCCAAAAAAAGTCTTTGATTGGGTCTCAAAACAAGATAATTTCTAGGTCTTAGGACCTTACCTGCTCAACTAGGCTTCCAATACAAAAACCCCCATTTTTCAATGCAAAGAGGGAGGGTTTATAGAAACTCCTATACCCAGGCCTTCCCAAACCATTCCAAAGCATCAAACATCTTCAAAATACCCTGCACAAGGTCAAAAGTTCATTACATAGACCACTCTTTCAACACTTTTTCAAAATCACTCCTTGGTTCCTCAAATTGTCATTAGTTCATTACAAGGCATGTTCAACAATAAAAGACCCTACTTTAACAATGTACATGCCATCCCATTGAGAAACAAGTCATAATAGTAGGTGGGATGGTCATTTCATAATTAAATCCTACTCAAACCCTTGACTGGCTTGAAGTGAGTAGTTTTGGAAATTTTTCAATTGCTCCCTTCAAACGTAATGTTAAGCCCTCAGAACTGATGCATTAGAGAGTTAAGACATGTTCCTAAAATATTATATTATTTTTCTATCAAGGGGAGGTTGTATAGATGCGTACAAGTGCATGAAAGTGCAAAAAAACCAGTTAATTTCTGCAAAAGAGCATTTTTTTTATCAAAAAAATGGATTTCAAAATGAACAAAAATCCTCCCTTCAAGCCAATGGAGGTTGTTTAAACCTTTTTCAATGACAACCAAGTCCCCCAAATTCCTATAACTAACAAACAACCACCTTTGAAAGCTCATATAACCGGTACATGGAAAATGTCTTTAATGACCCTCTTACAACATGAAGATATCCAAAATTGAATCAAATTTCAAAATGGAAGCATAGATTGTCAAGGTGCTCCTACACCACAAACTTATCAAACACTCACAATTCCATTACACTCATTAGTTTTCAGAATCACCATCATGGCTATTCACTTTTAGTTAGGAATGTGCTCTAGCCAGCCGAGTGCTTCCATAATTCATACACATTTGTCTACATGCTAGGTTAGCTTTTGTACACAATGATTGTAAGTATTATTTAAATGAAGCCTTCAATAACATATATTTTTCAATTAACTTCAATGGATACATTTCTCGAGAACTAATATTCATCTCATTACCATGGTACAGATAGAATTAGCCGCCATGCCGAAGAAAAAGACAAAGAGGAAACTAACAGACGAAGAGAAGGAAACCTTGAAAGAAAAGGAGCGATTTCGGGTGGAGACATATCGTGAAAAGAATAAATTGGAAATGATTGATGAAAATAACTCGATTGTAGAGGAACCTCAACCATCAAAAAGAGAACGAGAATTGGCAGCACAACAAGCACGAATTCGAAAGCATCATCATAAGACAAATTCAGATACCGTAGTTGGAGACACACCCTCTACAACAAGTGAATATGAAGGGACTCCATTAAGCACAAGAAAATATGGAGGGACACCATCTAGCACAAGTGAATATGGACGGACACCATCTACTGCAAGTGAATATGGAGGGACACCATGTATCGCAAGTGAATATTGTTGGACACCATCCAACATATCTCAAGTTGACAGTACATCATCACTTGGAATTGACGAAGAAGGTATGCCATCATCCCCATGTGAACCTCAAGGTATGTCTTCTTCTCCACCCTCAATCGAAGGTACGCAATCTAGCCCACCTCAATTAAATATTGATGAAATTCCTAATGTTGAGATGTATGTACCTAGGAGAACACCACTTAGAATTTTGCATAGAAAGCCAAAGTATTTGATTAATATTGATGATGAGATTTTGCAGCACATGGAAGCTAATATTTTAAGATGCACCTGTAGAAGATATGCTGATAAGATTTGGGAACGATTCTTTGAAAGGCTAAATGAGACTGCAAGATGTCAACTATTTGTTGAAATGATGCGGGGTGTAAAGTATAGGAACATCATGAAGACTCTTGGGTTGAGAACATCGAATGCATCAAGTGAAGACACTATTGTGAAGAATCTAATGGATGATTATGAGAGTGTGGATAAGACCTCACGCTCAAAGGATAGTAATGTCACCCGACATGTCATTACATCGACTTTGGTAAGCTTTCAAACAAAGAGAGCTCGTCTAATTAAAAGACTAGTGAACAAACGGGAATTAGTAGAAAAACTTTATCAAGAGCCATTCAAAAGTGACAAAGAATTAAGGGCAATGATACAAATGAATTATGGGCATTCTCGGGGAGACTGTCATGAAAAGATAAAGAAGTTTTTGGAGCCTTGAGAACACTAATTGAAGAGTATTGGAAGAATAACACAAGGCCGTCTCTGAATCAAAGGGATGTGGTAAGAAGGAGAATCGGTAGTCAAAATCGTGAGCCACATCCAAATCATTTTTTGGATATGATTCAAACCCAATTTTTTTGGAAATTTGAAAATGATTATCCTCAAATTAGTATTTCTCAAAGATTTTTTCAAATGCTTAAACCTTTTTATGTCAAGATAAATCACACACACACTACTTGTTGTTGTAGACTACATATTGAGCTTTCTAACCATTATGATGTTTATCGTTCTATATGTTTAGATTTGCATAATAACAATGTTTTGAAGGATTGTGGCATAGAAGCCCTGCCAAAATCTTCAAGAGAGTTCTTATCAAAAAAATTATGTGAAATAGAGGATGGCCAAATATTCTATAGGACAACATGCTTGGATGGTTCATGTGAGCATTGCAGTGGCTTCCAGCATATGCCAGTATGTCAACATATGGAAAGCACAAATGAGGTGGGACAGAAACTAGTAGAGTTCGGGAAGTATAAAATAGTGGCATATGCTACAAAAGATGGGTCTCAAGCAAAAAGGTGTGATTTGGTTATTGAGAAGATTCCAGTGTACCAATTTATGACCACATTTCGTGACAGTATATTGTCTGAGTATCCAATTCATACCCATAAAGCCTGATGGTTGGACACATAGTTCAAGCTATGCAAGGACACCTTTCTAGTTGGAAGCATAGTATCGGTGGTTGAATTTGTAGAGAACTACACTCTACAGCCACAACATGAGGTACAGTCACAGTATTACAACTCCACACAAGTTTCGATATTTGTGCACATGGCATTCATTCATGCATCTAATACTACAGATGAGCAAAGGGAGGTATTGAGGGAGTACCACTTTTACATTAGTGATGATCGGACACATTCTCCAGAGTTCATGCAAGGTTGCTTCCAGATGTTCTACAGTGGTTTGGCTTAGAGGGGCATAGAATACAATCAACATATAATATGGTCTGATAACTGTGGAACACAGTTCAAGAACTCGCGCTGTTCTACTGGTTGTGCAGGATGCATGTCATTATAGGTGTTCAACATATGTGGAACTTTTGTGAGGCTGGACATGGAAAAGGGGAGCATGATGGTGTAGGAGCATGTGTGAAGAGAGCATTAGCACGAGAAGAGTTAAAGTATAAAGACAGTGCAAAGTTGATAGATGCAAAATCAATTGTCGAGTGGTGTAATGCTTTGATGGGTCCAGGTAATGAAGGTACATCTTTAGTTCCTAGATTTTTTTGGTTGATGGATGATACTAACATTACACCATATGAAGACTGTTGTACACTAACAGGATCGAGTGAGGTACACTCTTTCCTTAGCTCAAATTCAGGGTCATGGAGTATCGATACACGAAAGATGGCATGCTTTTGTTCTTCATGTACAATGCAAGCCTGGAATGATTGTGAGTCAGGGGAGTGGGTTGACAAATGGTTCACAAGTTATCTTAGCCCACTTCACACATATCGCCCTCCAATGGAATTGGAACTGACACAGATGGAATCATCGGTCGACTTTGACCACGTATTAGATCTAGTTCAACCAGGTGATATATCTACTTTCTTAGTTGTTGAAATTCCATATCATTATCTTACTTTGTACTGTATTCGTAATGTTGACAAATTTCAAGAGATTTTTTGCACATATCAATGTAGGGCATGTTTATGTAGTTATTGCAGATGAAGACAATGAAGAGGGAATAGACTATTACTTGTGTCATTGTGTTGATACCAAAATATTTTTGGAGGCCCTAGTTATAGATGGAGAAAACATCGAATACCCTACAGGCTCAGTTGTGGTTACTGGAACATGGCTTAGAAGGTACCCACATTCAAGTGTTAAACATTGGCTATTTCAGGACTTTGACATGCATCGTAAGATTCTTCATTACTCGAACCTTGTCATGGCATCGAATGTTCATTTGACCAAATATGGGGGTAGACCTTTGAATAAGACATTATGGAAGGTCCATGAGTCTGACCATGAGGCAATACTTGACATAATAAAGAGTAGAGCATACCCGGATGGTTCGTTGGATTAATTTGTAAGTATATGCACATTGGTTCTTATTAATTTATACTTGTATGCACATTAATTTGTTTGATGCTAATGCTATCATCTTTTTTTACAGTGATTGGTGTCCACTTGCAAAAAAAGCAGATATATGAGCCATCCAAGAGAATGTCAGCCAGAAAAGCAATGCAACATCCTTATTTTGATGCCTACATGCAACATATGTAAGTGCCTTCCATCTATATTTATTTCATTTCCATTTTGGATGCTCTTTCTTTTTCTCTTTTACTTTGCGTATTTGTAAGTAAACTACTAAAAATTGATTGATCTTTCGTTGCAAAAAATGTTGATTTAAGAGCCATCAAAGAGAATCTTAGCCAAAAAAGCAATGCAACATACTTATTTTGATGATTTTGACAAATCTCAATTTTGATTTCAAGCCATTATAAGAGAGCGTGTGAAGTTTAGCGAGGGAATCTCAAGTTACTCATTTGAAGTTAACCTCATAATGAGCACCTATGATGTAGACATTTAAAGAGAATCTTGAATGTATGAGTGACATTGTAAAAGATCTGAGAGAATGAAGTGCCAGAGGCATTGTAATAAGATTTAATTATATAATGAGATATACTCAAATATTGTAAGGTTGGAGTTCATGTTTGGTGTAGTAGCACCTTGTTCTGTAAATGCCTTGAGGAGGAAAATTTGCAAACTTTAAATTTTGAAAGGTAAACAATGTGAAAAAGGTCATATAAAGGTCATGTAAACAATTTGTACACATTTTTCTGCAACTCGTGTGACCAATTGGACTGTTCCAACATGTTTGAATATGTATTTTTATGCTAGGCATGGTCCTCTTTCGCACCGAAACACGTGGAATCACTCCGAGCTATGTTCCACCGGATCGATCCCTAAAGGGTCCAAAGTGCAAAATGGCTGCAAAATTCAGCATGCTATTACTCGGATACTATGACACTTAGAAACTTCTCGTCTGATCCTACAAAAAGGCGTTGGGCCCCTCTAGAAAAACCTCTCTCAGTTTTGGCTATCTTGGAGTGGTTTTCTCATGGCGGCAGATTTTCACTTGATGGAAAAAGCATCAAATTCAAGCAGTGCAAAGTTGAAAAGTGGTGCAACTTCCGTTCTGCAACTTGTGTGACCAACCGGACTATTCCAACATGTCCGAATAGGTATGCTTACACTAGGCATGGTCCTCTTTCAAACTGAAACACGTGGAATCGCTCTGAGCTATGTTCCACCAGATTGATCCCTAAAGGGTCCAAAGTGCAAAATGGCTACAAATTTCAACATGATATTACTTGGATACCGTTACACTTAGAAACTTATCGTCTGGTCCTACAGAAAGGCGTTGGGCCCTTCTAGTAAAAAATCTATCGGTTTTGGCTATCTTGGAGTTGTTTTCTCGTGGCGGCGGATTTTCACTTGATGGAAAAAGCATCAAATTCAAGTAGTGCAAAGTTGCAAAGTGGTGCAACTTCCGTTTTGCAACTTGTGTGACCAAGTGGACTATTCCAACATGTCCGAATAGGTATTTTTACACTAGGAATGGTCCTCTTTTGTACCAAAACACGTGGAATCACTCTGAGCTATGTTCCACTAGATCAATCCCTGAAGGGTCCAAAGTGCAAAATGGGTGCAAACTTTAGCATGCTATTACTCGGATACCATGACACTTAGAAACTTCTCATCTAATCCTACAAAAGGGTGTTGGGCCCCTCTAGAAAAACCTCTCTCGGTTTTGGCTATCTTGGAGTGGTTTTCTCGTGGCGGTGGATTTTCACTTGATGGAAAAAGCATCAAATTCAAGTAGTGCAAAGTTGCAAAGTGGTGCAACTTCTGTTTTGCAATTTGTGTGACCAAGTGGACTATTCCAACATGTCTGAATAGGTATTTTTATGCTAGGAATGGTCCTCTTTTGCACCGAAACACGTGGAATCGCTCTGAGCTATGTTCCACTAGATCGATCCGTGAAGGGTCCAAAGTGCAAAATGGGTGCAAACTTCAGCATGCTATTACTTGGATACCATGACACTTAGAAACTTCTCATCTAATCCTACAAAAAGGTGTTGGGCCCCTCTAGAAAAACCTCTCTCGATTTTGGCTATCTTGGGGTGGTTTTCTCGTGGCGACAGATTTTCACTTGATGGAAAAAGCATCAAAGTTGCAAAGTGGTGCAACTTTCGTTCTGCAACTTGTGTGACCAAGAGGATTGTTCCAACACATCTGAATAGGTATGCTTATGGTAGGCATGTTCCTCTTTCACACCAAAACACATGGAATCACTCTGAGCTATGTTCCATCGGATCGATCCCTGAAGGGTCCAAAGTGCAAAATGGCTACAAACTTCAGCATGCCATTACTTGGATACTGTTACACTTAGAAACTTATCATCTAATCCTATAAGAAAGGCGTTGGGCCCCTCTAGAAAAACCTCTCTCGGTTTTGGCTATCTTGGAGTGGTTTTCTCGTGGCAACGGATTTTCACTTGATGGAAAAAGTGTCAAATTCAAGCAGTGCAAAGTTGCAAAGTGGTGCAACTTCTGCTCTACAACTTGTGTGACCAAGCGGACTATTCCAACGTGTCTGAATAGGTATTTTTATGGTAGGAATGGTCTTTTTTCGCACCGAAACACATGGAATCGCTTTGAGCTACATTCCACCGGATCTATCCCTTAAGGGTCCAAAATGCAAAATGGCTGCAAACTTCAACATGCTATTACTCAGATACTGTGACACTTAGAAAATTATTGTCTAATCCTATAGGATTGCATTGAGCCCCTCTACAAAAACCTCTCTCGGTTTTGGCTATCTCAGAGTGGTTTTCTCGTGGTGGCGGATTTTCACTTGATGGAAAAAGCATCAAATGCAAGCAATGCAAAGTTGCAAAGTGGTGCAGCTTTCGTTCTGCAACTTGTGTGACCAAGCAGACTATTCCAACATGTTTGAATAGGTATTTTTACGCTAGGCATGGTCCTCTTTCACACCAAAACACGTGGAATCTCTCTGAGCTATGTTCCACCGGATCAATCCCTTAAGGGTCCAAAGTGCAAAATGGCTGCAAACTTCAACATGCTATTTCTTGGATACCGTGACACTTAGAAACTTCTCGTCTAATCCTACAAAAAGAAATTGGGCCCCTCTAGAAAAAACGTCTCTCAGTTTTGGCTATCTTGGAGCTGTTTTCTCATGGTGGCGGATTTTCACTTGATGGAAAAAGTGTCAAATTCAAGCATTGCAAAGTTGCAAAGTGGTGCAAATTTTGCTCTGCAACTCGTGTGACCAAGCGGACTGTTCCAACACATCCAAATAGGTATGTTTATGCTAGGCATTTTCCTCTTTCACACTGAAACATGTGGAATCGCTCCTAGCTATGTTCCACCGGATCGATCCCGTAAGGGTCCAAAGTGCAAAATGGCTGCAAACTTCAGCATTCTATTACTCAGATACCGTGAGGCTTAGAAACTTCTCGTTTGATCCCATAGGATTGCATTGAGCCTGTCTACAAAAACCTCTCTCAGTTTTGGCTATCTCAAAGTAGTTTTCCAATGGTGGCAAATTTTCACTTGATGGAAAAAGCATCAAATGCAAGCAGTGCAAAGTGGTGCAACTTTCGTTCTGCAACTTGTGTGACAAAGCAAACTATTCCAACACATCCAAATAGGTATTTTTATGCTAGGCATGGTCCTCTTTTGCACCGAAACACGTGGAATCGCTCTGAGCTATGTTCCACTAGATCGATCCCTTAGGTTGGAGGAGTCTAAAGTTGCAAATTTGTAAGTTGCTTAAAGCAACAAATTTGAAATGATATTGAATGGCCCAGTTAGAACTCATTAAATCTAGGTGATGCTCACAGAGGTGAGGCACTAGGCCTTCCCGGGAGGTCACCCATTCTAGTATACTCTAATATCAAGCGCTTAACCACAAAGTTTTTCCCCAAGGTTAAGCCCACTTAGCTTGGAACCCCATTTGCAAAACCTTTAGCAAGTGTTGTGCCTTATGAAACATTCATTAAAGAGCCCCTTTAGCTCATCAATTGATAAGTAGGAGCTATTTTCTACAATGTGTCAAATTGTGATATTGCTATCAGCATTCCATTGAGCAATCATTTGTAGTATTAAATATAGCTCTAGCTTCTACAGTATTGCACATGATTGTAGACAGTTTCAAAGATCTAGATGACATCAATAGTTCACATTACTCAAGAAGGATGAACATCTTAAAGACATTTGCGAAAATCAGGACAAGTAACCTTCTTGTGGACTTATGGTTGTAATATTTGATCTACAACATGTTCCACCATTTCTTCAGTAGGATCAAGAACACACATGTAATGAAGGTGTGTTTGTAGCCATGAAACATTATGGTTTGAACTATCTAGAAGAGTGATGTTTTATCTCGACCAACCATATCTATACCATGGTTTATTTGGAAACAAGGATGGTTTCTCTCTTCATTGGCATATACATTATTCCTCGATGTGTTCACACCACTGTTACAAGATTAGGACTCACCTCAGACTTGAAAAGCCATTTTTTGACTTGGACTTGGGCTCGGAGCCCAGACTCGACAAATAGAAAAACTTAAGAAATTCAAAGATTTTTAACAATTTAAAACTTATTTCATGCACCCTATAATAAATAAACCTTAAAGACACAATAGCATCATCAAATAGAAATTACTATGATCCCATACACAAACATACATCAATCACATAAGTATAAGCACAAATTTTAGCTAAAGGAAATAACACATTTAGATATATAAATATTGTGATATTGCTATCAGGATTCAATTGTGTAGTTTTACAACTCAAACTCATTGACCCATGATTCATCAGTAGTAATTCACAAGAACCCATCTCTCATGATAATGAATGGTTCATAAGGAGGAAGATAAATATTCATACATTTCTTCTATCACAAATGAGATAAGTGCTTGGTTTCATGAAGGTCATGAGATAACCATTAATGGGGAGTGGATACATGAAGAACTAATGGAGAATGATAATGGCTTTAGAACTACTATAAAGGAAAAAAAAATTGTTTCAATGATGCAAGAGGTTTTTGGTTTCACTACCAAAATGAGCCTATGAAGAATGCATGTGAAACTCCTTTTGACCTTGAGGGTGTTCTTACTCCATCTCAAGGATCATGCATTGAGGATGACATAGATCAATGCTAGGGCTAACCAATTAATAATTATACATGTGAATAAGTCAAACATGTACATGTAAATAAGGAAAGTACAAGTACTCAAAAACACGTATGCCTCAAAAAGTATACACCCGAATACATAGTATACACAAATTAAAATAAAGTATATGCACAAATACAAGGTATATGCATGAAAACATGTAATCCACAAAGTATACATTCGAGTGCATGTAAGTCACAAATTATACACGCAAGTTGTAAAGTATACACTTGAATACACGTAACTCATATCTATTGAACCATCAATTTAGAATGCAAATATGGACAGGCATCGATGAAAGATATTTGTATTAACCAAATAGCCATGTAGGCGTACATTAATATATGTCGATATAAGTATGAAATATATCTACAAAATAGCCATATAGGCTTACAAGAATGCCATCTAGGCATACAATGTCAAATATGTCCAATAAAAAATATGTACAAAAGTGCCATGTAGGCATACAACAAAGGACTCTAGAATCAAAAGTCATTGCTCTCCATGCCCTGGAAATAAAATCTTTCCCTTTTCTTTTTGCTCGGATGGTGATAGGTCTATCACTCATTCTTGCTGCACTCATGGAGTGCTCCTGCTACTCCTCCTAGGGTTTAGTTCATTGTGAAGTTTTAACTATTACAATAAGAAGAAAATACATGAATATATAGAAATTACATTATAAAAAATGATATATTTGAAAAAATAATCACTTACAGCCATCTCACGATCTCTCTCCATGAGGGAAATATTCTCACACCCATGCTCAGGCATGCTCAAGCCCTGTATAAACCATACAAATAGAAATTAAACTACGTGAATCAATAATGGTTTGATTTTTCACTAAATAATATCTATAAAAACAAATGTAAATTGAAATTTACTAATTTGCCTCATACCTCTTCTGTCAGAGCCATCGAGGATTGTATAGCAGATGTCACACCAATATCCATTGCCCTCGTCATATTCAGAGGTGTATCGTCTAACAACAACTGAAAATAAAACAACAAATTATTGAACGTAATCAACGATGTGCATGTATAAACTACACAAATCTATTAAGTACTTGATTCCTTAGTTAAACTCTTTATTCTATTACCTGGATGAAGGTTTGAGTAAATCCACCGCCACTGGGAAAGTGTTCCATCAAAACCTCCAATATTATTTTGTTCAACATCCAAAATTGTATATTAAATTACCATTCATAAAACAATGCCATTAACATGCATTAAATTTATAATTGTTTACTAGTTACATACCCTAGTGATAGGTGTACTGCAAAAATAGGTTGGTGGGGGGCCGGTGTATCTAGTCTCAACACTGTGACCCTGCAATTTTATTAAAATCATAAAACATTTTTAGTTAATCTTGCATTTCAAAATCGAAATCTAATAAATTAAATTCAATGAACACATGCACTAACTTTTACTTGACTATCAATGCCATATGCCTCATGAAAAATTTCAGCTGCCCTCTCCATCTCCATAGCTACAGATGGATCCTGCGTACCAGTCTCCTGAGGGTCGGTGCAGTCATGTGAACAAGTAGCCCCGCAAGATTGACACACATGTGTTCAAAGGCCACCACTCGAAGACTCCCCTGGATGGCGCTGTAGAATAGGGCTAATATGATGGATGACACTCTAGGTCAAAGTGTTGATTGCCTACAATGTCTCTATGTTAGCACTTTCTTTCACGACGGAAGGCATAACAATGTGCTCACGAGGTGGCCTAGCGAGAGCTCGTCTACATTGCCACGTAGGATCCCACTATGCACCAGGTCTATCCTGAGCTGACCCCCCACCTCTCCCTTGGAAATATTGCGGGACCTCACAATTGTTGCATGGTGGGTAATCGAAGACCATGTACCACCTATCATAAAACCGGTCCCTAATTTGTCAGTGGTGGCACCAATGGATAGGAAACCTCTTCGCATTGAGGGTAATATTTTGATTTGTGCACGGGTCGGTGAATAATGAGCACAAATCACATTTTGTAATTTTTAAATCCTTCACATCGTTGTATGATAGTTTATTTGCATAATAGTCCCTAGCCACCTGCCTCCTATCTTCCCATCCAGTTATTTTTTTGCTAATTGAATCTACATTTTCTAACATATATTTCAATGAATTTGCTAGGGTGATTCTTTCTGTGGTTGAACCATTTGGATCACTCAACATATTGATCAAATCCTCAAATTTTTTTTTGTTGTTCTCAATTTCACTCATTAAATTTTGTTGAGTGCCAGGAGGGGGTTCAGTGATTGGTGGAGGAGGTTGATGTTGTGGTTGATTTTGATCTTGAGGATTTGGTTGGTCTTCCTGTTGAGGATCTTAAGGGTTTGTAGGTTGATTTGCATCTCCTAAAAATTCAACCTAAAACTAACAAATTCAAAATAAAAACCATAGAATCCTTACCTCTCACACCTCCTCCTCATCGTGGCGCCATCATTGTGAAGAAATACGGATTGTTGGTGAAGAGATTCTCCTCCTAGAACACAAGTGCGATATTGTGGGGTTTTTGGCCTTGGGTGCAACAAAAAAACCAGTCGAAATGCAAATGAGAGATTTGTATTTTTTTTTTTGCTTTTAAAAGTAAATAACGCGAGCACGTTATAACACGCTCACATTATTTATTTGTAGTTGTCGAGGCCTAGTCTAGGCTTAATGGAGACATAACGTGCACGCATTATAATGCACTCGTGTTATGGTTTTCAAAATTTTTTTTTGAGGGTGTCCACGGAATTGCTACCCATTTCCATGCACCCACCCCCATGTCCGATTATTTTCAATTGATTCAATCTCTTCATCCATTGCAGTTATCCACTTATCTTCTTTAATTGCATCTTCAAAATGCATTGGATCTTCAGCTTGAGAATAAAATGCAAAATGGGTATACTATTGTGAATTATTTTCACCTTCATTCTGATTGTAGATACCACTGATGTTTTATATTTTATGTCTTCTCATACTTGCCAGTGTTGGATTTGATAGATCACTTGAATCTACTGATTGTGGACTTGAAGGTCCTGCACCAAAAGTTCTTATTGTAGATGGCATCTACAGTCCTCTTGTTGCTACTCTCACATTGCTTGAAGGTGTTACTTGTTGACCACTTGCTTGAGCTTGAATTGGATTAGAAGAGTTCACAGCAGTAGGAACATTTGTTGGAGCATAAATTTCATTTTCCTCTTGAGGGATACTAATAGATACATTAACTGTGCTTTCTCTACTTCCATCCCATGCTTCATCTTCAACAAACTGTACATCTCTACTGATTATAACCTTCTTAGTTGTTGGATTATAAAGCTTATATGCTTTGGATTCATCACTATATCCAACAAATATACATTTCTCTCCTTTATTGTCTAACTTCCTTCTCAATTCATTAGGTATATGTGTGTATGCAACACATCCAAAAACTCTCATATGTGAGACATTGTGCTTTCTACCAGTCCATGCTTCTTCAGGTATAATGTTCATAACATTTCTTGTTGGACATTTGTTCATTATATATGCTAGACACGATACAGCTTCAGCCCAAAATTCATTTGACAAATGTTTAGCTCTTAGCATACTCCTAGCCATTTCCATGATAGTTTTGTCCTTCCTCTCAGCTACCCCATTTTGTTGAGGTGTATATCTAGTAGTGAATTGCTTATGAATACCATGATCTCTGCAGAAATTTAAAAACTCTTTTGAAATATATTCTCCTCCTCTATCTATTCTCAAAACTTTAATGTAATGACCACTCTATTTTTCAACAAGAGATTTGAACTGATGGAAGAAATCAAACACTTCACTCTTATGCTTTAAGAAATAAACCCATGTCTTCCTTGTATAGTCATCTATAAAAGTCAGAAAATAAACACTACCATCTATTGAAGGTGTCTACATTGGACCACAAAGATCTAAATGAACAATTTCTAAAGGAGATTTAAATCTTGTTGACTTCCATGTTGAGAATGACTCTCTATGCTTCTTTCCTAGAATAAACCCTTCACAAATTCTCTCAGGTTTTTAAATTAAAAGTATTCCCTTGACCATACACTTCCTATGGAGCAAATTTAGACCACCAAAATTTAAATGACCAAATATTAAATGTCACAGCCATTTTTTCATCTTTTACTTCTACCTTAAAGACAATCAGCATTCCAATTGTAATCTCTTGTGCTTGTGCATAATTTCTGCTCAAATCTGGCTGAATTCTCAAAGGAAATATTATGTTGTTTGTCATCTTGATCCTAGCAATTAACTGACTACTTGGGTATTTGTCTAAAATTGTGCACAATCCATTTTTGAAGGTCACTCTATAACCCTTTTGAACTAACCATCGTACACTCATCAAATTGTGTTTAAGACTTGGCATGAAATACACATCTGAAATATAATTTTTCTCCCCCTGCTTGGTTAGAATATTAAAATTTCCCTTTCCTTTTACTAACAATTTGTTGTCATTACCCAATGTAACATCAGACTTAATATTTTCATCTAAACTTGTGAACAATTCTAAATTACTTGTCATGTGATTACTATAGCTCGAGTCTAAGAACCAAACATCTTTTTCACTAGCTTGTGCTACATTATAGGCCAAAAATATTGTACTCTTATCTGGTTTTTGGTCTTGACTCTCTTTTGTAAAATTTGCATTTTGTCTACCAAAATCATACCGTTTCTTCCTACACTCATTCATTTATTATCCAAATTTTTTACAGTAGTGGCATTGGACTTGAGACTTTTCATACCTTTGACCTTGAGGTTGATTCTGAGATGGGTTTTGGCTACTGCCTCTTCTACTTGAACTTGGCAGGATGTTTCTTCCACCTCTATTGAAACTTCTTCCTCTTCCTCTGAAATTTGATCTTCCTCTGCCTCTTCCTTGATTTATTGATGTTTGTGACTTGAACACATGCTCCAATGAAATATTTGTTGTTCTGCTCAGCCTATGCTCATGAGAAATGAGTGAAGCATAAATCTCATCAACTGAATACTGGGTGAGGTCCTTTGTCTCCTTTATAGTTACTGCAATTGATTCAAATTTTGTGGGTAAACACATCAAAATCTTCTCTACCACTTTGACATCTTCTAGTATCTCACCATGTGTTCTAATCTGGTTCACTAGTCCAATTATCTAGGTGAAATATGAATCTACAGACTCATTATCCTTCATGTACATAGTCTCAAACTCTCTTCTCAGTATTTGTAACTTTGCAGTTTTAACTTTCTCCATTCCTTGATATGCAATTTGAAGTATGTCCCATGCTTTTTTGGACCCGGTTATAGCTGAAATTCTTGGAAAAATTCTCTCATGCACTCCTTGTAGAATAAAAAAGTGAGCTTTTGAGTCCTTCTTGTTGTCTTTCAGTAGATCTTTCTTTGCTTGTGTTAAGGCATTGAATCCTGCTGCATCTACCAGCTTTGGAAAAACATTTTCAACAAACTCCCATAAATCTTGTGAACAAAATAAAGCTCTCATTGTTATTGACGAGTAGTCATAATTTTTCCCATTTAACTGAGGGATTTGGGGATTAGTCAAGCTTGTGCTTGCAGCTATTTTCACAACAAATTTAAGACACTCTAAGACAATCTTCAGATATGTGGAATTTTCTTTGATACCATGCGAAAGACAGAGGCAAAGACAAAAGAAAAATTACATAGAAAAAAAAATTCACACATAGAAAAAGATTATTTATATTTATAAAAATTTCTCACACCAGCTACAGCTACAAATTTTGCTTCTTCTGAGCAATATTGATTTCTCTCTACATCCTACAAAATTTACAACTTCACATCAACTATATACGACATACAGGGCTAAAAACATTAATCACAAAAATTAAAGACATTTAAAATATCCAAGTGTCGTTGTCCAAAATACATTAAAAACTTGTCCTATCGATATAAATAAACGCCAGCTTGAACTCCATAAAGTATCGCCGCCAAACGAAGCCAAACCGCTTTACCGCAGAGGAGAGAGAATTCCCTAGCAATACTATGGGGTACTGCCCAACAACAAGGGGCATTGAGGGAGACTATGAGGCTACGGTTAAATGTGCTACCACGGTTTGCCAAGCGGTGAGCTGCGGTGTGGCGGAGAACACCGCGCCACCGCATGCGGTTAACATAGAGACCATAGGACAGCGGTAGCACCGCCCCAACGGTTAACCCACTCAATCGCAGACAAAAAATAGTGAGGCCGCAGTATCGCGGTCAACACCGCGGTACCATGAGCTAAAGTCAAAGTTGGCATAGGCGTGCGGTAAGAGATGGAAAGAGGCACTGGAGTTGGGTCAAAACCCAACATATATTTCGTTCTCAGGTGGTTGAAGATGTTTTGTCTGTCATGGTGGGATGGGATATAATTTATTGTTAGAGTTTTTCAAAAAATTATTTGAATCAGGGGAGAGGATTAAGTAGTTGAGTATTTTAATTTTGGAATTCTCAAAATTCTATTTGAAAATTTCAAATCACTCCCAATTTTCTACAGAAATCTATTTTCCAAGTTTCCTACTTATAACTAAGGTTTTAGGGTCACGTCATCAAATATGATGTCACATCAGCATGCATTTTGTTGAGGTGTCCAAAAAGACCAAAAAAAATGCTAGACTGATAGTTGTGCACTAAGTCATGTTTTATTAATGTGTTGTGACATCACATGATTTGTTTCCTTTTAGATTTAAGGAATACATTTCATTCAATTATGGGTACTCATCATCAACATTAATAACTTTAAATTCACAACTATTAGTGCAATGTTAAAAATATTGAGCATTAAATCAACAAATGCTATAACAAGTATTAGAACATGCTCAACTACTAGATCATTTCCCTAGTACCTTTTTTTTTGTCCATCCATAGATTATGATGTGGAGATTGGTGACTTGGAAGTTGGTGATATTATTTCTTGGTAATTACTACTGAAATATGAGGCTGCTTCATGTATTTTGTATAGCACAAGGCATGGTTCACTTAAGGATTCGTTGGATAATTTCATCTTGGATTTGAATAAACAAGATCGAGAGACCTGCAATTGGATCATTAGGAAGGTGAATGATAAGGTGCGAGAGATTTTATTCCTTTCTTGGATGACTTTCTATGGTGTCAGTTCTGGTATTTATCATGGTCTCTAACTTCCTGATGTTGAAGACAACAAAGGTGATAGCAAGTAATTGTTTGGGGAATTTATACATACTTGTTTACTTTGGTATAAGGTTTGCATCTATTCAATACTTATGCTATGTGTAGGATTACAATTGTCTATTTGATGGTTTCATTAGGTTTAATATTAGCTTTTGATTTGTTGTATTTTAATCACATCTTCTGCCTTCCCTGCTGACTCACTCTCCATTCTTTTGCATTGTTCGGTGGTGTGGTGACTACCGTTGTCCCCCACCTCCTCCAACTATGGTGTGTGGTCATACGGTGTCTGCTACTATATTGCCTCTCCTTCCTTCTTGTTGTACGGTGGAGTGATGACTTCGCAGTCCCGCAAGGTGCTTTGTCGTTGCTGGTGGTTGTGCAATGAAGCTTTTTTCTGGAGGCATTTTTTTGACATGAAATGTTTTTTGGAATCTTCTTTCCATTTAATACATGCAGGACAATATTTAATATTATTTTGATTGTAATCTGGGATAAAATATTTTTTCTCTTGACGTAAATCTGAAGTTAGTATTATTGTAATTAATTGCATTTACTTCACCTCTTTTCTAGTGAATTTTACCATGTTTTTTTAGGGTCTATATTTGTAAGCAGGGTTTATATATTTTTATATGGAATTGAGAGAAGAAGTAAAGTGTTTTATTGCTCTGCAAAAGAAAAATTGTGAAGAAACATAGCAACAACTTACTTTTATGAAATGAAATATATATGATTTGAATACAAAATTCAATTTTGGATAAATTCATTGTGTTTTTTTAATTTCTATTCTCTATGTTCAATTATTCTAGGTTTGTTTTGTTTTCTCCTTTGCCTCTCCCCTTCACATGCTATCAGAGCAGGTTCATCACAACAAAAGGGTTTTCTCAAAGGATTCCAACAAAGGTGTTTTGAAAGAGACAAGTCATTACAATCAAAATGGTAGCACTTGCACAAGCTTGAAAAACCCACAAATTCCATAATTTAATGGGAAGAATTATGACTATTGGGAAATCACCATGAAGGCATTATTTTGTTCTTAAGACATTTGGGATATTATTGAGAAAGGATTTATAGAGCCATCTGATGCAATAGCATACAATGCTTTGACTCAAGCAAAGAAATATTTGTTGAGAGATAGCAAAAAGAAGGATTCAAAGACACTTTTTCATATATTTCAAGCAATGCATGAGAAAATTTTACCAAGGATTACAAAAGCAACTAAGTCCAAACAAGAATGGGATATTCTCCAAAACAACATATCAAGGAATGGAAAAGGTTAAAACAAAAAAGCTACAAATGCTACGAAATTATTTTGAAAAAATATATATGAAGGACAATTAATCAATAGATTCATTCTTTACCCAAATCATTTGACCGGTAAACCAAATCAGATCACATGGTGAGAATCTTGAAGATAGGAGAGTTGTTGAAAATATTCTAAGGAGGTTTCCCACAAAATTTGAGTCAATTGTTGTGGCTATAGAGGAAACAAAGAACCTCTCACAATTTTTAATTGATGAGCTCCACACATCTCTCATTTCTCATGAACATAGGCTGAACAGGTCAACAAACACATCTTTGGAACATGCATTCAAATCACAAGTTTCAATTAGCCATGATAGAGGCAAAGGTAGATCAAATTTTAGAGGAAGAGGAAGAAACTCTTATAGAGGTGGAAGAAGTGGCCCATCAAGCTCAAGTGGAAGAGGTAACAATAAAAACTCAAGCCAAAGCCCATCTCAAAATCAGTCACAAGGTCAAAGGTATGAAAAATCTCAAATCCAATGTCATTGCTGCAAAACTTTTGGGCATTATATGAATGAGTGTAGAAAGAAGCAATATGATTTCAGTAAAAAAAATACAATTTTTACAAAAGAAAATCAAAATTAAAAATCAGAATAGAGCACAATGTTTTTGGCATGTAATGTTGCACAAGAAAATGAAAATGATGTATGGTTTATAGATTCAAGTTGTAGCAATCACATGACAAGAAATCTAGAAATGTTTTCAAGTTTAGATGAAAATCTAAAATTTGATGTCACATTGGGCAATGAAAACAAAGTGTTAGTTAAAGGAAAATGAAAGGTCAACATTCTAACTAAACAGGGAGAGAAAAAGTATATTTCAGATGTGTATTTTGTGCCTAGTCTAAAACATAATTTAATGAGTATAGGGAAACTTGTTCAAAAATGGTTTAGAGTATCTTTCAACAATGGACTGTGCACAATTTTAGATAAATTTTCAAGCAATTAGCTCAGTACCAAGGTCAAAATGATAGGTAATATAATTTTCCCCCTGAAGATTAAGTCATATTTGAATATAATTATGCTCAAGCACACCATTCAATGAACTCACAAGTGAATAGAGAAGAAACTACAATAAACATGCAAACAATCTTTCAAGCATAAATAAAAGATGAAAATTGGTTATGGCACCTAAGATTTGGGAATCTTAAGTTTGGTACCTCTAAACTTTCTTCATAGAAAAAGCATGGTCAAAGGATTACCTTTAATAGAGAAACCCAAAATAATATGTGAAGGATGCATCTTAGGAAAGCAACATAGAGAATCATTCCTAGTAGGTAGGTCAACTAGAGCGAAAGCACCTTTGGATATTGTGCATTCAGACTTGTGTGGACCTATGTAAACACCCTCAATTGGTGGAAGTTTTTACTTGTTGACATTCATTAATGATTACTCAAGGAAAACATGGGTTTACTTTTTAAAGCATAAGAGTGAGGTGTTTGAATATTTTTATCAATTCAAGGCCCTTGTTGAAAAGAAAAGTGGGTACTATATTAAAGCATTGAGAAAGGACATAGGTGGTGGATATATTTCAAAATAGTTTTTAAACTTTTGCAAAAATGATGGGATTCACAAACAGTTTACAACTAGATACACACCTCAACAAAATGGGGTAGCTGAAAGAAAAATTAGAACAATCATGGAAATAGCTAGAAGCATGTTGAAAGCCAATCATTTTCCAAATGAATATTGGGATGAAGCTATATCATTTGAAACTTATATAATGAATAGGTTTCCAACAAAAAGTGTCATGAATATGATTCCTAAAGAAGCATGGACTGGAAGAAAACATAATGTTGCTCATATGAGAGTATTTGAATGTGTGGCATATGCACATGTGCCTGATGAACTAAGGCGAAAATTAGATAACAAATGAGAAAAATGTATATTTGTTGGATATAGTGATGAATCTAAGGCATACAAACTCTATAATCGAACAACCAAGAAAGTTGTAATCAACAAAGATGTACAATTTGGAGAAGATGAAGCATGGGATGGAAGTGTAGAAAAAATATTCAATGTATTAGCAAGTATACCTCAAGAGGAAAGTGAAGTTTCTATACCAAAAAACAATCCTACAAATGTGACTCCTTCCACACCCATTCAATACAACAAAGTGGTCAAAAATTGACACCATCAAGTGTAAGGGAAGCCTCGCACATTCAAACAAGCACTCCAATAAGTGGACAACAAACATCATCTACAATAGGAATTTCAAGTGTAGGACCAACAAGTCCACATTCTACAAGTTCAAGTGATATGTCAAATCCTACATTGGAAGTTTGAGGAGACAAAAAATCAAAAACTTATAAGGGACATTTATAAGAAAAATGAAGGTGAAAATAATACTAATCATATTTCTCTTTTTGCATTTTATTCACAAATAGATGATCCAATCCATTTTGAGGATGCAATTAATAATGACAAATGGGTATTGTGCAATGGATGAAGAAATTGATGCAATTGAAAAGAATCAAACATGGGAAATGGTGAGTCTTCCAAAAGACAAGGATGTAATAAGAGTGAAGTGGGTTTATAAAACCAAATTAAATGTAAATGGTGTTGTGTAAAAGCATAAAGCAAGACTAGTGGAAAAGGGATATTCACAACAACCCAGAGTTTATTACAATGAGACATTTTCTACTGTAGCATGCCTAGACACTGTAAGAATGATACTTTTTATAGCAATAAAAAAAAAGTGGTTTGTTTATCAAATGGATGTAAAATCAACATTCTTAAATGGCTATTTTGAAGAAGAAGTTTATGTGGAACAACCACTTGGGTATGAGATTTTGGGTCAAGAGGACAAAGTCTACAAGCTCAAGAAAGTGGTGTATGGACTCAAGTAAGCTCCAAGAGCTTGGTACAATAGAACTGATTCATATATTTTACAAAATGGCTTCAATAGGTATAACAACGAGCATATATTTTACACCAAGATGAATGAAAAAGGTGAAATTCTTATTGTATGTTTGTATATTGATGATTTAATATTCATGAGTGACTTATCAATTGATATGTTCAAAGGAGACATGAAGAAAGAATTTGAAATGACTGATTTAGGTCTCATGAAGCATTTTCTTAGAATTGAAGTGAATCAAAATGAAAATGGTATTTTCATGTCTCAAACAAAGTATGCAAATGATATTTTGAAAAGGTTTCATATGTTGAATTGTAAATCAACAACAACACCTATTGTGACAGGTTTGAAAATAAGTAAGGATGACAAAGGTTCTAATACCGATTCAACTTTGTATAAGAGACTTGTTGGTAGTCTTATTTACCTAACAACCACAAGGCTAGATATCATGTATAGTGTAAGCCTAATTTCAAGGTTCATGGAGTCTCCAAAAGACTCACATTGGAAAGCTGGAAAAAGAATCTTAAGATATTTAAGTGGAACAAAGGCTTATGGCATTTAATATTCAGGATCAAATGAGTTCAAGCTCATAGAGTACATGGATAGTGATTGTGTTGGAAGCATTGATGATAGAAAGAGAACTTTAGGTTATGTTTTTCACTTTTCCACTAGTGTAGTATCATGGGCTTCAAAGAAACAACCCATTGTCACTCTTCCATCAACAGAAGGAAAGTATGTAGTAGCAACCAGTGCATCATGTCAAGCATTTTTGATGAGAAGAGTGTTGAAAGAGTTGAAACATGAACAAAAGGATGCAACAAAAATATATTGTGAGAAAAACTCATCCATAAAACTATCAAAGAATCTAGTTTTTCACAAGAGAAGTAAACACATTGACACACAATATCATTTCATCACATAATTGATTAACAATGGAGAGATCTTTTTGGAATTTTGTAGGTCTGAAGATCAATGTGCAAATATTTTCATAGACATTAGGAAAATAAAGTTTTGTTGATCAAAGAGATCAATTGGGCATCATAAATTGTAGTAGTTGTGATTAAGGGGGGGTGTTGGATTTTAATAACATTTCCTACCTTCCCCATTGACCCGTTCTCCCTTCTTCTGTGTCATGTGGTGGTGTGGTGACTATCGTTGTCCCACATCTCTTCCAACTATGGTGTGCAGTCATGTGGTGTCTACTACTATACCACCTCTCCTTCCCTCTTGTTGTTTGGTGGAGTGGTGACTTCGCAATCCCACAAGGTGCTTTATTGTTGTTGGCAGTTGTGCGATGAAGTTTTTCTTCTAACAGTATTTTTGATGTGAAATTTTTTTTGGCATCTGTTTTCCATTTAATACATGACTTGGACAACATTTAATATGGATTTGATTGTAATCTAGGATAAAATATTTTTTCTCTTCACGTGAATTTGAAGTTATTGTTATTGTAATTAATTGCATTTACTTCACCTCTTTTCTAGTGAATTTTACCGTGGTTTTTTAGGGTCTATATTTTGTAAGCAAGTTTTATGTTTTTTTTATATAGAACAGAGAGAAGAAGAAAAGTGTTGTATTGCTCTGCAAAAGAAAATTTGTGAAGAAACAGAGCAACAACTCTCTTTTATGAAATGAAATATATATGATTTGAATATATAATACAAAAATCAGTTTTGGATAAATTCAGTGTGTTTTTTTTAATTTATGTTCTCTATGCTCAGTTATTCTAGGTTTTCTTTGTTTTCTCCTCTGCCTCTCCCCTTCATGATTGAATTCAATGTTATGGGGATGCTTAGATTTGGCTTAGTTTTTGGTTTTTTTGGATTGATATAATTCTAAATATGTACTCATTCCCCCTTGTGGGATTTCTCTCGGATTATTTAATCCCAACCACTAATGTACTCATTTTGTTATATTTTCTCTATAGCAAGTAAACGAGCTACGTATGGTGCTACCTTAACATTTAAAATCTCTTATTCATTCCCCTATTTTCGTTCTCTTTTTCCTTTGCTTTTCCTCCAATGTGGTTCGGCTTCTCCATTGATTGGATTTAAATTGATTTTGTTGTCCTTTGTTGTGCATGATCCTATACAACTTTAATATCTAGGACTACCTTCATATAAAATTTATATATTTGTTCATTAGTTTTTGGTGTGGGTAATTTTCCATATAAAAAGAAAGAGGAATGTATTCTCTAAAAATAATAGAGCTAAACTTATAGAGGTCTAAACTTAATACACAAGAAAAATATGGTAAAATGTTTATCACTAATATAAAGACCAAATAGAGTGTATAAATTATGCATTTTGGGAAAGAAACATAGAGAATCATTCACAATAAGTAGGAACTTTTGAGAAAATGCATCATTAGAGATTGTCCGTTTAGATTTATGTGGATCAATGCAACCACCTTTAATTGGTAGACAATTCTATTTTTGGCATTTATTAATGATTATACTAAAAATATATAGTTTATTTTCTAAAACATAAGAATGAAGTGTTTTCTTTTTTTTCTATCAATTCAAAGCTCTTGTTGAGAAGCAAAGTGGACATTAGAACAAAGTATTGAGAACATATAGAGCTAGTGAATTCATCTCACATGAATTTATAAGGTTATGAAGGGATCATGGAATTCATAAGAAATTCACTACTTGGTACACACCTTAGCAAAATGGTGTAGCAAAAAGAAAGAATAGAACAATTGTAGACATGGCTAGGATTAAACAAGTAGAGAGTCAAGGTTGTAGCATGTGTAGTCTCATAATGAATAAATATCCAACTAAGAGTATCAAGAATATAATTCCAAAAGAAGCATGTAGGGGAAGAAAGCATAATGTTTCTTATATGAGAGTATTTGGATGTGTGGCATATGCACATGTCCCATATAAATTGGGAAATAAACTAGATAAAAAGAGAGAGATTATATCTTTATAGGATATAGTGAAGAATCAAAAGCTTTTAAATTGTATACTCTTATAACTAAATAAGTGATCATCAACAAAGATGTATATTTCATAGAAGAATAATCATAGGATGGAAGTTTAGAAAAAATAATTAATATTTTAGAAATTTTACCACAAGAAGACATACACTTATTAGTTCTACCAAGTACTCCTATGGTAAGTCTTTCCAAACCCACTCAATCTCAACAAAGTGGTCCACAATTGACACACTCATCAAGTATAAGTATGACATTTAAAAATATTCCCTCAAATGAACAACCACCAATGTCACAAGATATAGTTAATGTGACACATATTACAAAAAACATTCTTGGTGCAAGACCATCAAGTCCATATTATTGAGGATATAATTCAAGTGATATGCCAAATAGAACATTGGTAAGCCTAAGGAGATAAAAAATAAGAAGTATGAGGGACATCTATTATCTAAATGAAAGTGAGAATAACACAACCTGTTTGATTTCTCTTTTACATTATTTTCATAATTAGAAGATCCAATTCACTTTGATAGTGCAATTAAAGATGAAAAATCTAGACACATTCCGTGAATGAAAAAAATGATGCTATAAAAAAGAATCATATGTATACTTGACTTAATGAATATTGTAGAAGGAAAGAATGTTATAGGAGTAAAGTGGGTCTACATGATCAAGGTAAGTGCAAAAGGTTTTTGAAAAAGCATAAGGAAAGGATTGTATGTATGAGTTATTGATAACAACTCAAAGTTGATTACAATGAGATATTTTCTCTTCTAGCATTTTTGGACATAGTAAGAACAATAGTAGTAATAGAAACTCAAAAAATGTGGCTTGTATATCAAATGGATTTAAAATCAACATCCCTAAATAGTTTATTAGAAGAATTATTCATGGAAAAACCACTAGGATATAATATCTTAGGCCATGAAAATAAATTTTACAAACTTAAAAAACCACTCTATGGACTTAAGCAAGCTCCTAGAGCATGGTATACAAGAATTGATTCTTATTGCTTATATAATGAGTTCAATAGGTGCAACAGAAAGAAGGCCTACATTATATACAAAAATGAAAGAACAAGGCTGATGCAGTTGAGAAAGAGGAACCTTATTAAGCTACCCAATCTTGCAGCCAAACCACTTCAAATTCAAACTCACAAAATATTGTTACTAGACAATATAAATCTGCACAATTTAAATCAATTATAATTTTATTAATTTTTGACTTCTGATTACAATTACAAGCATAATAGATTACAATTTTAAATCATCTATTTGTATTTCTAGCTACACTAGAATCCCAATGCTCCTGCACACTGAAATCTGAATTGAGTTTCCTCTAATTCCAACACCCCCATTCAAGCACTTACAACAACAAATTAATTTTGATTTTTCTCATTTTCACACCCCTGTCACTACCAGCCAAAAGTGAATTTTGAAATTGGTCTAAATTTAAATTTTAATCTCCTCCCAACAACCTCTACGCTTCCCCTCTCCAATGTCTTTTCATTTTCCCTAGAATGTCAAGAGAATCTTATTTCTTTTTTTTATCCATTTGATTTTTATTCTCCTCTTTTAAATCATATGTCCCTGCCTAGCAATTTTGAAATAAAAGATTTATAATATACAAAAAATAGACAATTCAACCCTTGGAATTGAATAATACATGGGAGATAATAAGAAAAATGAAATTCCTCAGCTTCGCTTGGCAATTCACTCAACATTTTATTAATTTGTGACAATAATTTCATTAAAACTTTATCATGCCTGCAAACACCAAAATTTTACCTTACACCAAATAAAATAATTAACCAAAACTAAGAAAAAATATGTTTTTGGGTTGATGTGGATTGCTTTTGGACCCAGATGCTCCTGCATCAAAGGTGAAATCATAATTTTATGTTTGTATGTGGATAAATTGATATTTAAGGTGAATTGTCAATTAATTTTTCAAAGGAGCTATGAAGATAGAATTTTAAATGATTAGTTTGTGTCTCATGAAATGGTTTTTTTAGTATTGGGGTGCATCAAAATGAAAATGGTATATTAATTTCTCAAAAAAAATATACAAATTATATTTTTAAAGGTTCAATATGGTAAATTTTTAATCTACACCAAAAATAATTATGATAGGATTGAATTTAAGCAAGGATGATAAAAGATCTAATCTTGCTTCAACATTATATAAATGATTCAATGGTAGTTTAATGTATTTTAATGCCATAAGCCTAGAAAATATGTATAGTGTGAGTCTTATTTCAAGGTTCATTAAGTCTCCAAAAGACTCTCGTTGACAAGATGGAAAATGAATTTTGAGATATGTGAGTGGAAACAAAAATCACGGAATTTAGTATTCAAGGTCAAATGAGTTTAAGCTCATAGAATAGATGTAGATAGTAATAGTCCAAGTATTATTGATGGCATGAAGAGAATATTTTGTTATGGATTTCATTTTTGAGTGGCTACAATATCATGGGAATCGAAGAAACAACTCATAGTCACTCTTTCATCAGTTGAAGAAGAGTATGTAGAACCAACAAAATCATCATGATAAGCAATTCAAATGAAAAGAGTGTTGAAAGACCTTTCTATGTATATTTACAAGTTATAAAGTTTAATAGGAATGGGAATAAAATATTATGTTTCATGTTTATCTATAAAAATAACAAAAAAATGTATTCTTTTTTATTTTCAAATGAATAATACAGGGGCATAGAGAATTAGACATTTATGCATTAGATTGAATGGAAATATACTCTACCAATATTAACATTATAAAAAAAAAATGATATTGAATAGATATTAAATGTGAATAAATATATATAGATTCTTACATTAATCATAATATGAATGATTCTTCAATAATCCTACAAGGAAAGATGACAAAATTATATTGTTAATTTATAAATTCTAGCAAAAATTTAACATAATTCACATATAGTAGGAATGAAAAACACATAGAAGAGAGAAACTTGACTATAATTTGAGAAAATATTCTTAGGTAAAGCCAAATTTCAAAGAACCAAAAACCAATGTATTATTAACAAAATAAAAATTGCAACACAATATTAGGCTCTAGCCCTTAAAATGGAGATAAACAATCTCAACTAAAAATAACTATGTAAGATGCAATACTTTAATTTTGTAGTGAGAAATGATTTTTTCTATCCTCATGAAACTAATCCAAGAAAAAATAACTCACATATCCCACTCCATGTTCCTTATGATTTCCTTAACAAGAAACTCAATCCAAGTTTTAATCCCCACCCCTACTTAGCAAGTACATGATGATCAAGTGATAAATGATTAAATTCCAAACCTTCTATTGATAGGATAGATCATAGTAAATAGGACAAAAAATAAGAGTACATCCCCCTCCCCTTCTCCCTTTCTCTCCTCCTCCCTCTCCCTTTCTCTCCCCCTCTTTCTCTCCTCTCCCACTCCCACTCCTACTCCCTCTCTTCCCCCTCTCCCTCTCTCCCTCTCTCCCTCTCCTCTCTCCCCATTCTCTCTCTTCAACTTCATCTTTTTCTCCCTCTCCATCCCAATCTCCCCCTCCAAATCCCTCTCCCTCTCCCTCTCCAACTCCAACTCCAACTCCCTTTCCCTCCCTCTCCCTCTCCCCCCTCTCTCCTCTCCTCCCTCCTACTCCACTCCCACTCCTCCTCCAACCCTGCTATTTCTCCCTCCCTCTCCCTCTCCCTCTCCCTCTCCCTCTCCCTCTCCATATCCCTCTCCCCTCTCCCTTTCTCTCCCCAACCACTCTCTCCCTCTCCCTCTCTCCCTCTCTCCCACTCCCTCTCCCATTCCCTCTCAATGAATAGAGACACGAGGTATGAAATGAATAGAGACACAAGGTATGATTTTAACTAGAAAGTAGGAAAGGTAACTAACACCTATGCATGACCATGAAAGCAGATGCAAGAGATTTTAAAATAGACAACACAAAATTCATTTTCCTCACTTTCACATGCAGGAAATAAGTAAAGAAAAATGATAGTTTCTCTTTTAAAAAATTAATTAATCCGAACACAAAGTCTCAGAGATGAAAATATACACATCCTAACCTAACAGATAAACATGGAAGAATAACCATGAAGAAACACAATTCATTCAAAATCAAAGGAATCATTAATAAAAACATATATTTAGAAACATATTCCTTTATTTCTCTGATGCCAAAAATGTGGATTCATAGACCCCACACCCTTTACAATCAAAATGTGCTCAAAAGATGAAACTATTCCCCCTTCACCCCCCTTTCTTCTTTACATTAGAAGTTCTATATATAGGAACACTAGAACTATTACAAAAATAACGGTCTTGAAAACGACTAGAATCAAAAGAGATTTCAAAACAGAAATAGTTTTTAGAATAAACGTTATCATTACGTTTCAAAAAATGATTTTATGCATGTTGTTAAACCGTTGGAGGTGTCTAAACTCTATACATTTCTAACTACATCTCCATAACTAAATTGTGAAATTCAGCGTGTTCTTCTTCTTCTTCTTCTTCTTCTTTTAAAACAAAAATCACCCTGTTGTACTCGGCATACCTGGTTTTCTCTTTCCATGCCATTGAGCGTAGCTAAGAAATGATGTCTAGTTGCTCTTCTTCAAGCCAATTCAAATCTAGTTGCACAATGGGCATAGGTTCATTTCCCATTCCCTCATGTTGGCAGGAAGTACTATTTTGAGAAAACTCTGAACTTGGAAATGTTGCCACCTTTCCTCGTATGCAGGCTTACTTAACTTTGGCAGCGAGTAGTGACCATTTATTTTCCACGAAAAAATGTGCCAATGTGCTACCAAGTTCATTTCGCCACCCTCCTTATTTAAGAGCTTTCCTTTTAGAGGATTTAAAAGATTACGTTTAAACCTCAAGTTGGCGTTTCAAAGCATTTGAAAAGACATCCCTTAAAGGTTTCGTACAAGCCCTTAAATGAGTTGACACCTCAAAAGTCATGCTCCCCACCAAAATAAACCTATCACAGAGAAATAGAACTCAATAACCATTTGTCGAGAGTTCTAAAGTTTTAAGAACCTCTTATATGTCGACTGCATGGGACATCATTGGATGAGACTTCAGACTTCAAGGGCTACAAATAAGTCGGGCGGTCAGGCAATTTGGAAACTTTAGAGCTTGGAAATTTGGTTAGAGAATTTGGCAAGGTCACAACTAGGTTATATAACTTATGGAAGGATTTCATTTTCCAAGTAAAAAAAAATTGTCGGGTAATAGGGTGAAGGATGCCATGAACCTAAATTGGTAGTGGAAGTTTAGGAGAAAAATCTAAGGTTTGGGGTTGTTGTACTTAAATAAATCATTTCTCCCTCCAAGTATTCTTTCTAGCTTGAGGTTAAAATTTTCCTTGAATAGTTGTGAATTCATTGTCACAATTAACATGTTCCCATTATATATGTACATGAGCCAAAAAAAGACACCCATCCTTATCTAGTTTATCTAATTTGAGGTTGGTAACTTGTTTTTCTTTCAAGCATATCCTATATTCTTGGATGGAGTTTTAGAGTCACCATCACAATGGTCTATCTCTAATGTGAATTTATGAGAATGCCTCTAGACTCGCCAAAACTAAAATAATTAGAATTTATGTGTTGAAGACTATGACAATGTGACTTGGCTCAATGAGGAGTATAGGGACATATATGTTAGGCTCAAGACTTAGTGAGTTGTATTCTTCAAAGAAATTAGAGCATGATAAACTTAGATATGGTATTCCTATAAATGAGTTATGGAAACCTACAAACTTAGTGTTTACATATTATGTTAAATTAATCCATTCTCATATAATGGTTTGAACAAACTTTAATATGTGTGGGTGATCTAGCTACTATATTTGTATTAAAATTAAAATGGATAAATGTTGAGTTTAAGATAGATATCCTTATAATTTCCATTACAAATAGTTGGAAAGTAATTGTGAGCATAGTTGAATATGGTATATTATTAGCTTTCAAAAACCTATGAGATTATGTGAATAGTTTTATCAATTACTTTATGTTTGTATGTAAAAAATATAACCTACCAAGTGCATGTGGATCCTTGTGATATCCTAATTATGCATACTTGACTATAAGATGGACCCACATGTTAGAGTCGAGTCTAATATAGGTACATGGGCACTTGGCTATCACCAATACTATATATGCAATGGATGCTATATATTTATTCATAATATATATTAAGGATTAGGGTATGTGCAAGATCATCATGGAAAAAATAGGCCCTTATTTGGCAATGGAAATTTAAAAAAATCAGAGTTAGGCAACTTGACATCAAAATTTGAATAATTTATATTATTTCAAAAATATGTAAGAATAGAATTTGTGGAAAATTGAATGTAGTTTCTAAACTACTAGGTTTGTTTATTTATTTTAAATGTATTTGGTGAAAAATTGAAATTTCAATGCAATAGTACTTAAATTTTAGGGGGAAAATAAAACGTAGGTGTCTGTCTGACTGCCCTAACCATAATAAAATGATAAAAAAAAATTATAAGATTTTAGATATAAGTAGAGGACTCATGTCTAGATGTGATGCATATTTTTTTGTAATTTTTTTCCAAGTAAATAATTAATTATGATTTTTTTATTACAACTTTTAAAAAATATAAAAACTCGTATGTCTGACCACCTTAACTTGGTCAAAAATTCATGAAATTCTTTTTTTTTTAATCCTATAGTATGCGAACATAGAATGTGATGCATGTTTTGGATTCAAAAAATGTGATATTGTTTGAAAGATATAGATGTTTTTCAATCACCCTATGAGTCAGGTCTTTAGTTCTAATTCTAATAGAAAATGAATAATAATAATTTATTAGATTCAAAGTAAAGTATAATTTATATCAAGGTGGAAAGCTGAGAAGCTCCTTTACAAACCTGTTTCATCAATTTTGGGTAAACAAAAGTCGTCAGCCACATGGATGAAGTCTGGAAAAGCAAGGTAAGTTGTTAAACACATTTTTTGTGTCGACTTCGTAGGATTGGAAAGTTTGAACCAAATTCCAAAGCAAGCCGAGGCTAATCCCTAGATATTAAATTTTGTTTTAGACATATCGGATATCCGATTCAAATTCAATATATCCGATTTGAATCGGATATCCGATATGTTTTAGATATGAGTTTTTAAAATGTTATACAATTTATAATATATGATTTGAAAAATGCAATAAAGTTTATAATTTAATATGTCATATACAATATAGTTTATAATGTAATATATAATATAAAATTTATGATAATCTCTTACCAAATTATGTATTTAATATATAATATATTATATGTATTCAATATTTTAGTTAATGTATAAATATTTAAATATATATATATTACTAATATATAAAATATTTTAATATTATCTCTTTCCCTCTCTCTCTCCATCTCTCTCTCTCCCAAGTCTCACTCAATCACTCATATCTCTCTCCCATCCACCCTTAACCCTAAACCCTTAAACCCTCTACCCTCTACTCTCTCTCTCTCAAGCCTCTCTCTCCTAATTCCCTCTCCCTCTCTCAGGTCTCTCTCTCTCGCTCACTCCCTCTACCCTTAACCCTAAACCCTAAACCCTTAATCTTTAAACCCTAAACCCTCTACCCTCTACCATTATCCATATCTACCCTCTATCTCTCTCCCACTCCCTCTCTCTCTCAAGTATCCTCCTACCCCCTCTCCATCTCTCAGGTCTCTCTCTCATATTCACTCCCTTTACCCTAATCCTTAAACCCTCTACCCTCTACCCTTAACCCTCTCTCCCTCTCTAAGGTCTCTCTCTCTCTCTACCCCCCATTCTCCCCCTCTACCCTCTCTCCCTCTATATCTCTCCATCTACCCTTAACCCTAAACCCTAAACCCTTAACCCTTAAAACTTAAACCCTTAAACCTTATACCCTCTAACATTAACCCTATATACCCTAGATATCTATATACCCTCTATCACTATCCCACTCCCTCTCTCTCTCAAGTCTCTCCATTCTACCCCCTCTCCATCTCTCAGGTATCTCTCTCACAGTCACTCCCTCTATCTCTCTCCCCTCTGTAACCCTTAACCCTTGAACCCTCTACCCTCTACTCTCTCTCTCTCAAGTCTCTCACTCAATAACTCCTATCTCTCCCACTCCCTCCCTCCCCCTCTTTCATTGAATCCCTCTATCTCTCTCCCCTCTACCCTTAACCCTTAACCCTTAAACCCTCTACCCTCTACTCTCTCTCTCACTCACTCCCTCTATATCTCTCCCTCTACCCTTAACCCTTAAACCCTATACCCTTTATCTATCTCCCACTCTTTATCTCTCTCTCTCTCTCGTACCCCCTCTCCTTCTCTCTCTCTCTCTCTCTCTCTCTCTCTCTCTCTCTCTCTTTCTCTCTCCCTCCTACTATCCCTCTCCCTCTCTCAAGACTCTCTCTCTCTCTCACTCACTCCCTCTATCTTTCTCCCCTTAACCCTACACCCTAAACCCTTAACCCTTAAACAATGAACCCTTATAACCCTCTACCCTCTACCATAAACCCTATACGCTTTATCTCTCTCCTACTCCCTCTCTCTCTCTCTCTCAAGTCTCTCACTCAATCAATAATATCTCTCTCCCCTCTACCCTCTATCTCTCTCCAACTCCCTCCCTCCCTCTCTTTCACTAACTCCCTCTATTTCTCCCCTCTATAACCCTAAACCATTAACCCTTAAACCCTCTACTCTCTCTCTCTCAAAATTCTCTCCCTCCTATCCCCTCTCCCTCTCTTAGGTTTCTCTCTCTCTCACTCACTCCCTCTACACTTAACCCTTAAACCATGTACCCTCTATCTCTCTCCCACTCTCTCTCTCTCTCTTTCAAGTCTCTCCCTCATACCCCTCTCCCTCTCTCAGGTCTCTATCTCTCTCACTCACTCCATCTATCTATCTCCCCTATACCCTTAACCCTTAAACCCTAAACCCTTATAACCCTTAAACCCTAAACCCTTAACACCCTAAACCCTAAACCCTTAACCCTTAAACCCTCTACCCGCTACCATTAACCTTCCCTTCCTTATCTCTCTCCCACTCCTTGTCTCCCTCTCTTTCATTGAATTCCTCTATCTCTCAAGTCTCTCTATCTCTCTCTCACTCACTCACTCTATCTCTCTCCCCTCTACCCTAAACCCTCTACCCTCTATTCTCTCTCTCTCTCTCTCAATTCTCTCCCTTGTACCCCCTCTCCCTCTCTCAGGTCTCTCTCTCACTCACTCCATCTATCTCTCTCCCCTATACCCTTAACCCTTAAACCATTAACCCTAAACCCTTATAACCCTCTACCCTAAACCCTTAACCCTTAAACCCTCTACCCTCTACCATTAACTCTCCCTTCCTTATCTCCCTCCCTCTCTTTCACTAACTCCCTCTATCTCTCTCCCCTCTACCCTTAACCCTAAACCCTTAAACCCTCTACCCTCTACCCTCTCTCTCTCTCAAGTCTCTCCCTCCTACCCCCTCTCCCTCTCTTAGGTCTCTCTCTATCCCATCTACCCTAAACCCTTAAACCCTCTACCCTTAACCCTCTACCCTCTCTCTCCCTCTCTCCCTCTACCCTTAACCCTTAGCCCTAAACCCTAAACCCTTAAACCCTCTACCCTATAATCTCTCTCTCTCAAGTCTATCCCTTGTACCCCCTCTCCCTCTCTCAAGCCTCTCTCTCACTCATTTCATCTATCTCTCTCCCCTATACCCTTAACCCTAAACCCTTAACCCTTAAACCCTTATAACCCTCTACCCTAAACCCTAAACCCTAAACCCTTAACCCTTAACCCTTAACCCTTAAACCTTCTACCCTATACCCTAAACCCTTAAACCTAAACCCTAAACCCTAAACCCTTAACCCTTAACCCTAAACCCTAAACCATTAACCATTAACCCTAAACCCTTAACCCTTAAACCCTCTACCCTCTACCATCAACCCTTAGGTCTATGTGTGCAAAAATTGGATATCCGATTTGTAGCACTAAAATCCTACCGTTATAAAAAAAATTTAAAATGTTTCAAATCAGATATCAAATTTTATTGGATATCAAATTTGTGGGCCATAGAAAAACCCCATGTGGATCGTATTGTGCATTCCAATGGACCCTACATTCTATTTGCAGGCTTTGCAGGCAACAAACGCGTGGTTTTAGACATGAAGAGATAAAGATTAACTTTTTGGACCATCTTCTACTCAAATCTGTCATAAGCAATGATTTTTTAGCATCTTTTATGAGGTATAATGGGGAGCAGTAGTCGTCGGAAGCAAAAATGTAAGAGAAAGCTTACAAAAGAACAAATTGAAGCATATAGACAAAGAGATAGAGAAGGTCATAGGAAGAGAACACAAGGTATGTTAAATATTGGTGAACCTGAGCCCTATGGTCTTTCAAGTGAAGAGGAAATTAAATATGTTCAAGGTGAAAATGTTGAACATTATATTGAAATTGGGAATGAGAATGTTCAAATTGATATTGAAAATGTTCAAGGTGAAAATGTTGGAATTGAATATGTTGAACATGATATTCAAATTGGGAATGAAAATATTGAAATTGATAATGAAAATGTTCAAGATGAAAACGTTGGAATTGAAGATGTTGAACATGATATTCAAATTGGGAATGAAATTATTCAAATTGATATTGAAAATGTTCAAGGTGAAAATGTTGGAATTGAATATGTTGAACATAATATTGAACCAACTGTAAATTATGTCTCACCAGATTACATGAGAAATGAAGAACCTTGTGTGGAAGGAAGACATATTCCAAATTCAAGACCTTGAAGAACCCCTAAATGGTTTATTGAAATTGATGAGAACATTATAAACAATTTTGAAGGCAAGAGGTCAACACGAACTATTTGGTTGTGGGCTACAAGACTTTTCAACCAATATTTTAGAGATAAGACACTGACCGAGCAATGCCAGCTTTTTGTACAATTGCCAAAGATGCAAAAGATGAGACCTTTGCTAGCCAAATTGAAGATTCGTGTGAACAAGAAGACCGAAAAAAATTCTATTATTGTCAAAAATATTTTTAATGCTCTCAAGTATATTGGAAAAAATAACAAGGAAAAAGATAAGAGAGTTGCTCGGAGAGTCATTACAACTGCCCTAGTAAGCTATCAATTGAAAATGGCTCGCTTTATGAGACAAACTTGTATTGATTTTGACATAAATCGTAAAAATTTGGATAGAGCGCTTTGAAGAAGACAAAAAATAGATGATCCTCTTCAAAATGATACATGGAATTTTTTCAGGAGGCTTCCACGTGTTGATAAGAAGCTAACCGATAATGTAAAGCAGGTAATTCAACAATTTTGGCATGATAACTCTAGAGTATCACCCAATGCAAAGGATTTTTTAAAGTTAAGAATTAGCAATCGAGACCATACACCGCATCCTAACACATTTCTTGGAATCCCAAACAATATTGTTCATTTTTTTTATTGAAACACATCCAAATATGGAAATCTTGCAGAGGAATTTTGAAGGTTTGAAGCCATTTTATTGTGTGCCTCTTAAGATTCGTAATACTTGTTGTGTCAAATACCATGTGGAGTTTTTAATGTACCATGAACTATTATGCTATATTCATTCTACTTTGCATACTAATGAAATGTTACAGGAGTGTGGTGCAATGCATCTTTCAAAATCATCAAGGGACTTGCTAGATCTATTTTTATGTTCTAGAGATGATGGTTTCTTTTTCTATAGAAATGATTGTTTAAATGCGAAGTGCTCACAATGTGGTGTCTTGTCAAAGTTTGTTCAATGTTTTCATGAGGATTATGAACATGAATTTGGAAAGAAGCTTGTCCAAAAAAAGAGATATGAGATAGTCAAATATACTTTACAGAGTGGAGGTGAAGGTTCTAGATGCGAGTTGGTTACAAAAGAATGCAGTGTTGCTGATTTTATTTCAGATCTTAAGGACAATATTTTCTACAAGTATGCAAGGCATAGTCATAGGTTGCAGTGGTTGGATCAACAATTAAGGATGTGTAAGGACTCTTTTCCAACTGACACTATTATATCAGTGGTTGATTTTGCAGAAAACTACACATTGCAATGATAAAATGAGGTACAATCTCAGTATTACAATTCTATTCAGATTGCTATTTTTGTCCACATAACATTTAGACATGCACCTAATAGTACAGAGGAGGATCGAAAGATAATCAGAGAGTATCATTTTTATATGAGTGATGATAAATCTCACTCATTCGAGTATGTCCAACATTGTTTCTAGATTTGTTTTGAGTTCTTGTAGGAGCATGATATAGCACTAGGCTGACATCTCATTTGGTCAAATAACTACACAGGTCAATTCAATAATGCTCGTATGTTTTAATTGTTGAGTAGAATGCATGTAGAGAGGGGTGTACCTCATATTTAGATTTTTTTTGAAGCTGGGCATGGGAAAGGGGAGCATGATGGAGAAAGTGCATGTGTAAAGACAACTCTAGTTAAGGAGCAATTGAATATTTTAGGAGAAAAATTTAGTGATGCACATTCTATTGTTGATTGGTGTAGTTCAACATTGTCACAGGGAGGGAAAGTTGATTCAAAAATGTGCAGATTCTTTTGGTTGGTTGAGGAGGGTACAGTGGGAGGCAGATTGGATTGTCATACAATCAAAGATTCATTAAAGATGCATTCATTTCAAAGCTTAGATGCAAGCACATGGACCATTTGGACACGAAAGTTGGCTTGTTTTTGTTAGAGTTGTATTAAATGCGAGTCAAGTGAGTGGGTGGATACATGGATTCCACAGTATCTAACTCCTTTATCTCAAACTATATCCATGACAAATGACATAATGGAAAGTTTAGCTGATTATGATTGGCTTTCATATCTACTACAGCCAGGACATGTTTTTGCAGTTGTTGCACTATAGGGGAATGAAGAGAGATCAGACTATTGGTTAGCTTGATGTGTGCGGGTAAAGCACAAGTTAACACAACCGATGGAAGATGATGATGGGTTCGTGTATCGTATAGGTTCATTTGTGGTTGCAAGAACTTGGTTGCAAACATACATGATTAGAAGAATGTCGTACCTGCATTTGAAGACTATGAGAAACACAAAACCATTCTCATGTATTCACACCTTGTTATAGCAATGAATGTTAAGTTGTTGAATAATCATGCCAAACCAAAGAAAAAACAACTATGGACACTTAGTAATGTTGATCATGAAGAAATATTGAATACTCTTAAGCAAAGAGATGACCCTTCAGGCACACTTGAATAGCATATTTAAGAATGGAAGGTACAATGCTTAGGTTAATTGTGCTTAAGTTCATTAGTGTTATTTATTTAATACTGATATTTTGTATACTATTACAATGCAAGTGTCTTTAATAGTGATATTTTTGGCACGATTGATCATGGACCTATTGCAACAATAGCCAGCTTTGATCCTTTCGGAGAGGTATGCGACAAATTACAATAATATAGATTGGTTATTCAAAGCGTCTTTTATAGTTTGCATTACCATCTCATCATCAATTAGGTCATTTAGAATATTATAGATTGGTTATTCTAAGAATATTTTATAGTTTGCATTACCAATTCATCATCATTCAGGTTGTTTAGATTTGTTAGTCTAAGCATCTTTTCTATTGTGACAATATAGATTTCTCATTTGAAATTTTTTGTGATATTCCTGGCATGATTGATCATGGACCTGCTGCAACAATAGGCAACTCTGATCATTTCAGAGAGGTTTGCGACATATTACAATAATATAGATTGGTTATTCTAAGCATTTTTTCTATTGTATGTAGTTTAGCTACTACCTTGATGGTTTGTACAGGTTCTTGTCACTCCAAAATGTCAACATACTACTCTTGTGGAAGATTGTGCTCTAAATGCCTCGAATAGGCAAATTTTGTAAAATTTGAATTTTCAAATGTGAAACAATGTAAAAAGGCCATAACTGTGTATGGGCATAATCTATATCCAGTGATTTTTTTGAAATATGGGTCAAATGTTTGGCATTGTATAAAGGGTATGTTTAAAATGTAAAGAGATCTGTATTTTGGAAACTCATAGGTTGAAATAGTCATACAGGTGTATGCTTTGTTACTTTTATTGGGATAATTTTATAAGAGCTTTTTGTACTTAATCAAGCTACAACCAAAGGTTTTTTTCTTGGTTCTTTCTTGTCAGTATACTCATTTGAACCATATTTTGTAATATATCCTATTTATATATAATAAATTATAGTGACTTGCCACTTTTTCCAAAACAAATGTAAAAAGGTCATGTGAAGGTCATTTCCAATGTAATTGTCTTTGATCTAGCAAAGTGGAAACAAGGTATTTTGGTGTGCATGATGTTCAATTTGATTGGGTAAGAGTTTTGTGATGCAAGAGCTAGGTGGCTTTAAATAGCACAATTACAATTAAAGATTATTCAAACTCCAATTTGATCCTCAAATCCAAACTTGGGTGCAACTTCACTAAAGTAGGCCCATTTTACAAAGAGACTCATATTTAAACACTTCCCAAACCTGAAATTTTGATGGGGCAGCATTAAACATCCTACCAAACTACCAAAACCACATTTTTTCTTGGTGAGATATGCTTTCTAAAGCTCTATTTCAACAAACCCTCATTTTTAGCAACTTTCATGAGGTTTTTAAGGAAATCAACGTTTCCAACCTTGCCACACCCTATAAACTCATCAAACATGTCTATTAAGACCTGCACAAGCTTGATCCAACCTTAAATCTTGTTGCCCCCACGTTTCATTGACATTAGCATGTTGTAACCATCATTTTTCACCTAATTTCACTCATTTTTGTCATGCATGGCAACTCACCAACTCAACTACAGACCTTTCCAACTCTTTAAACCCACATATTCACCTTATACAATCCTAATAACATCTACCGTGGCCATACCATCAAGCCATAGACCGTACAATAGATGGTATGGCCTTTTAGCACTTTGGAATCTTAAGGGAAATCATCGGTCCAATGTAGTTAGGAGTGATTCAGTGTATATGGGTGCAAAAGAGGACCATCCCTAGTGTAAATGTACCCATCCAGATGTGTTGGAATAGTCGGTTTGGTCATGCGAGTTGTAGAATGAAATTTGCACCACCTTGCAACTTTACACTACTTGCATTTGACAATCTTTCCCTCAACTGAAAACTCATCACCACAAGAAAATGCCTTTGAGATAGAAAAAATTAAGAGAGATTATTGTAGATGGTCCCAACATGATCCCATAGCCTTAGACGGAGGTTCTGTAAGCATTGTGGTTTCTGAGAAATAGCCCTTCAAAAATTGTTGTCTTTAACACTTTGGACTCTTAAGGGAAATCATCGGTCCAATGTAGCTCAAAGTGATTCGGCGTATTTGGGTGCAAAAGAGGACCATCCCTAGTGTAAATGTACCCATACAGAGGTTTTGGAGAAGTCCATTTGGTCGTATGAGTTGTAGAATGAAAGTTGCACCACTTTGCAACTTTACACTACTTGCATTTGACAACTTTTCCCTCAACTGAAAACTTGTCACCATGAGAAAACACCTCCAAGATAGAAAAAATTGAGACAGGTTATTGTAGATGGTCCCAACAAAATCTCATAGCCTTAGATAGAGAGTCTGTAAGTGTCACAGTTTCTAAGAAATAGCCCTTCAAAGATTGTTGCCTTTTAACACTTTGGACTCTTGAGGGAAATCATCAGTCCAATGTAGCTCAGAGTGATTCAGCGTATTTGGGTGTAAAAGAGGACCATCGATAGCGTAAACGTACCCATCCATACGTGTTGGAACAGTTTGTTTGGTTGTACGAGTTGGAGAATGAAAGGTGTACCACTTTGCAACTTTACACTGCTTGCATTTGGCAACTTTTCCCGCAACTGAAAACTCATTACCATGGGAAAACGCCTCTGAGCTATCAAAAACTGAGAGAGGTGATTGTAGATGGTCCCAACACGATCACATGGCCTCAGACAGAGAGTCTATAAGAATCACGGTTTCTGAGAAATAGCCCTTCAAAGATTGTTTCCTTTTAGCACTTTGGACTCTTAAGGGAAATCGTCGGTCCAATGAAGCTCGGAGTGATTCGGTGTATTTGGGTGCAAAAGAGGACCATCCATAACATAAATGTACCCATCCGGACGTGTTGGAACAATTTTTTTGGTCATACGAGTTGGAGAATGAAAGTTGCACCACTTTGCAACTTTACTTTGTTTGCATTTGGCAACTTTTCCCTCAACTAAAAAAACCATCACCTTGGGAAAACACCTCCGAGATAGAAAAAATCGAGAGAGGTCATTGTAGATGGTCCCGACACAATCCCATAGCCTCAGATAGAGAGTCTGTAAGCATCATGATTTCTGATAAATAACCCTTCAAAGATTGTTTCCTTTTAGCACTTTGGACTCTTAAGGGAAATCATTGGTCCAATATAGCTCAGAGTGATTCAACATATTTGGGTGCAAAAGAGGACCATCCCTAGCATAAATGTACCCATCTGAATGTGTTGGAATAGTTTGTTTGGTTGTACAAGTTGCAGAATGAAAGTTGCACCACTTTGCAACTTTACACTGCTTGCATCTAACAACTTTTCCCTCAACCGAAAACTCGTCACCACGATAAAACACCTCTAAGATGGAAAAAACTCAGAGAGGTTATTGTACATGGTCCCAACACAACCCCATAGCCTCAAACGAAGATTCTGTAAACATCACGGTTTTTGAGAAATAGCCCTTCAAATATTATTGTATTTTAGCACTTTGGACTCTTAAGGGATTTCATCAATTGAATGTAGCTTGGACTACTTCATCCTGTTTGGGTGCGAAAGGGGGCCATACCTAACCTAAACGTACTCATTTGGATGTGATGGAATAGTCAGTTTGGTCATACGAGTTGTAGAACAAGATTTATTTATGCCCTTATAAGTAGTTTTCAACCGCCAACCGAACTCCAATGATGATTTTCGTGCAAAAAAATCCCTGAGACCATAGCTTGTTGCTTTCTTTTTAATGGAAACTGGTGAGCAGCAGAGTTAAATTCTTCACAAACTTGGTTTCAAGTAATTTCATTCATTTTTTTTTCATTTAAGAGGCATTTTACTAGAGGTCAGTCTGTGAGCCCTGTTCCAAGGGTTTGAGTGCATTTAAAATGGAATTTTAAGCCTTCCACCCATTGTATGATGCTATAACTCAGTAGATAAGCTTACTTAGGATAGATAAACATGTTTTCATTGTTTCTTGTGCAAGGGAGGTCAGCATTATGATTTTTGGTGATGCCCTAGATGGCATTTGGGGTGTTTTTGCATGAAAAAGTGAGGTTAGAGAGGCTAAAAGTGGGAATTGTTTGAGGGTAGTCACTTTTCTTGTTCTTTTAAGCTTGTGCAGGGTTATTCAATGGTTTTGGAGTTTGTGGTAAAGTTTGGGGAAGTCTACAAGTAGATTTTTCAATAAATCCTTGCCAAATTTGAGCAATTTGAGGGTTTTATGGAATAGGTTCTTAGAGGGAAATTTTCAAAGGATAAATGGGAAAATTTGAGGTTTTTTCATCTATTGAGTGCTGCCCCAAAAAAATTTAGGGTATGTGAAGTGTTCCGAAAGTGGTTGCTTTGGAAGTTTGTCTTATTTAGCTAGGTTGAGTAGTGTAGTTTGCATGATTTGTGAAAGTTTTTCCAAAGGATTCCTATGTGAGTTGGACGTATGTTGAAGGGGACTAAAATGGGTGTTTAGAATGATGATTAATTGCAGGAGTTGTTAAAGAGATCTGAGAGTTAAGTTGAGAAAGGTGTTTAGGAATCCCTTGTATTATGAAAGTGGTTTTCCATCCTTGGTTGCATCAACTAACCATCAACTACTCTTTTGTTTCCAAGGTGCTCCTGCACCATTTTCCAAGCATCCATATAGCTTGTTTGAAAGCACCCATTTTATAGGCTTTTAGCCATAGCGGCAAGGTAGTGAATTGTTTGATAAAATGCTTTGGTAAATGTATGAAAAATGTGGTAGCATATACAAGACAATGAATTGTTTGAAAAAATGCCTCAAAAAAATGTGGTCTCATGGTGATGGAATGCCATGAAAATCTATAACAATTTTCTTGTCATGGAATTCCATCACCATAAGACCACATTTCATTGAGGCATTTTCTTTAAATTGTTCATTGCCTTGTCTATATTATTGCTTACTATTATGCTTTGTTAGATTCTTTCCAAGCATCCATAGCTTGTTCAAAAGCACTTGTTGTAGGCTTTTAGCCATAGCAGCAAGGAAATTAAATGTTTGATAGAATTTTTTGATAGACATGTATGAAAAATGTGGTAGCATAGACAAGGCAGTGAACTGTTTGAAAAAATGCCCCAGTGAAATGATGTCTCATGGTGATGGAATGCCATGACAATCAACAAGGCGGTCAACTGTTTGAAAAATACCTCAAAGAAATGAGGTCTCATGGCGATGGAATTCCATGAGAATCAAAATTGCTTTTGATTGTCATGGCATTCCATCACCATGAGACCTCATTTCTTTGAGACATTTTTTCAAACAGTTCATTACCTTGTCTATGCTATTGCTTACTATTATGCTTTGATAGAATTTTTCCAAGCATCCATAGCTTGCTTGAAAGCACTTGTTTTAGGCTTTTAGCCATAGCAACAAGCTAGTGAACTGTTTGATAAAAAGCTTTGGTCTACTTAGGGGTGATCCCACAAAGTTGGTTTACAATATCTGAGAGGAACTGATTTTTGCTTAAATCACATATTTTTTAAAAATATAATGATTTAAGCCTTTAAAAGTTCCATTTTAAGGATTTCAATTGAAGAGAGTTTGTTCAAACCACCTTAGATCAAACCCCCTTGGATAGAACCTCACTAGTTGTAAACCATACCTATAAATGAGTCTCCTTTACACCTATCAAAATGCTGATAAAAAATCACTGTTGATTTACCTTTTGGGGGATCAAATGAATTCATTTAAAATTTATTTCAAATTATTATGGTAATCCTCAAAATGAGCTATCCCATGAATATAATTTTAATATGTCTTGGTTTTATTATGTATGTGTTTTTTTAGTTTTACTAAACAAGGTTTTTCACCGAAAATCAAGCTCTCTCTTTTGCACATGTGGAAAAATAGAAAATCATCAAAATAATTTTTTGAAAAATATGTTTGTGATGGGTATTTTTGTCCTTCATCCATTAAAAAAAAAAAAAAAATTTTGATACATACAAAAAAAGTTATGTTGTATACAGTTTGCATGTGTCTGAATTGCAATTGGTTTGACTTCGAAACTCTATTAAGGAAAAAATATTCAATAAAAAACTATGAGACCAAATGAAAGTGCTAGATATCGTAGTTACAAATCTAAATTCAAAAAAAATTATAATTTTATCCTTTGTACAAAAAAAGTTATGTTGTATACGGTGAGAGTCACTTTTTAAAAATGTTGTTTTCTGAAAAAAACCAGTTTTCGTGGGAGATGGAAAAAAAAGTGCAATCTTATTCCAAAAAAATTGAAAAAAATATTTTTAGAATCTATGGAAAAAATGTGATGAGACTCTAGTTTGCATCATCTTCAAATTCCTCACGGTTTAGCCGCTATAGGTGCCGAATGTGAAGATTTAGTTAAAAGTAATAATTTCAGTGTCCAGTTTGACCAAAAATTGTAAACCACTATTGTTTTAGGTTTTTAGCCATAGCAACAAGCTAGTGAACTTTTTGATAAAAAGCTTTGGTAGACATGTATGAAAAATGTGGTAGCATAGACAAGGCAATGGACTATTTGAAAAAAAGCCTCAAAGAAATGTGGTCTCATAGAATTCCATGACAAGAAATTGCAATTGACAGCTGCTCATAGTTATTAGTTATGCAATGTGAAGTAATTGCATAATTTCTTAGGTTGACTTTGTAAAAACTATATTGTAATTGAATTTTTTTCATCTATCAGCATCTAGTTTTTTAGTTATACAATGTGAAGTAATGCTTTGAGTTTGAAAGATGTGCAATGCAATGTTATAAGTGATATGAATATAAACTACATAATATAACCATTCTTTTTTATGCTATTGTACATTGATATTTAACCATTGCTCAAGATTAAATTTTCAAAGAGTTTAATCATGCACATGAGGAACAAATTAAATTTTGATTGTCAACTTCTATATATCAAATTATCCAATAATCAAGTGTATGTACATATACTAAAATGGCATCAATGCCAACTCAAACAAAGTTTTACAAAGTGTGGCATATGTCATCTCAATATCTATTCAAAATTTACATGCCAAAATGTCTATCTCATCCTAAACTATTGGTGGATCATCAAAATGGAGCCTCTTTGAAGCACTATTTGGCTCTGAAGGTAGTTGCACAAGAAAAATTCAAACCACAATTGAGATTATTTATACTAATTTAAAATCGTATAATTAACATCAAAATAAATATACATTGAATTTTAATTGAAATCTTGATTACCTAAAATATATGTCTCTTCAAAGGGTCAGGAATCCTAGAATATGCCCCTCTCAAAGAACCAACCAAACAAACTTTTGAAATGTCAATCTATATATATGAACAAAACATAAAATTGATCCAAGTTAGCATACAATTGTTGGTAATAGGAACATATTTACCAAACACAATAAAATAAATTGATGAGGGTGCAACCCGAGACATAAAAAAATCTCACAGAAAAAAACTAACAAATCTTATTATTTTCGAAGTATGAAATTCTTACATGCAGAGGATCTCCAATCCTTGAGTTCTGCAATACATGCAAATTACAGAAATTCCGCTATTCACAACATGCGATCTTCTTTCCCAAAAATTGCCCACAAAAGTCAGAAACTACCCCATAAATAGCCCAATTCTCCGTTTGGAGCCAAAAACAACATTCTAATTATGCACAAACTTTCGGAAGCCATAACTCAAGATCTAACCGTCGGATCTTCAATGATAATACCTTTTCGGAAAGGTCTTGCGAAAATGAAGTGCCAAAAAGTGGGGCCTAAAGGCTAACCACTTTCATTTTTCGCCAATTTTCAAGCCCATCCAGAGCCTTTAAGTCCCTCAAAATTAGCTTCGAAGATTTTGTAAGGCAAAAAGCAAAAACTGAAAAATTGAATAACTTTTGAACCGGGAATGATCTTCGCCTGATTCTTTCACCAAGGTGTTTATTATTATATCCTGAAGCTTCCCTTAAATTTATGTCCCTCACGCCTTCAAATTCATACCTGCTAAAAATAGCAGTTGAGCAAAAAAAAGCAAAAAAACAGTTCTGAAAGTTGTGAATTCTTCTTTGACGAAAATGGTATCCAGAAATGCAAAAACATCTACAAAAATCTAAATGAAAGTAAATATATTTTTGGGTGATGTAGGATTTCCCTTACACCACTGGATGCTCCTGCATCATAAACACATACCTCTTTAGGTTGATCTTTTTTATTTATCTCCTTCAGGTGTTTCGACACCTCCTCCTTGAGGTGTTCCAATACCTACTCCTTCAGGCGTTGTGACACTTGTCAACAATGATGTATAGCTCATAACTGTCTGTACGTAAAAATGGCAAATACATATGAAACTACCAATCTCTGTCAATGTATGTATAATCAATATAAGATCTTAAAAATCTTAATTCAATCCAATTTGTGTTCAATTACCTTCCCCTTATCTAACTTTGCGCCTCCATAGTCTAGACAAGGCTGCACCTCGCTCACACTAGGTATTTCCTACAAGAGAAAAATAAGATAAACATATAAGTTATTATATAATTTCATTAATGATAATTCAAATGACAAGCAAGTATATAATAAAAAATATAATCGAGTGAGTGCGAAAATATATACTGTGTGCATGTTGAGGCCAAATGAAATGGCCCTAAGGGTGCTATCAATCACCTATTTGAGCTCCTCCTCAGAAATCAACTGTTAAGTAGACCATGTAAATAAATATTAGTACTTGATACTATCTCTTATTAATATTCATTTAAAAAAAAATCAAGTTATGAATTTACAACTTAAATCTTACATGTGTCACTATGCCAATGTCCCCCTCTCTAGCAGGAGAGGAATCTATAGGGTGCACTCCACTCCGCTGCGTATTATCTATAATGTCCACATCATGGAGGTCATAACCAAAAGTGTCTAAGGGATGCTCAACGGGTTGTACAAGAGGACCCAAGCATATCTGGTGGCACATAGTGCAAGTATGTGGCACACAAATATGTGGACCTGAGGAGGAGGATGCAATAGCACTCAAGCCATCGCCAACATCACCGGAATGTGGTTGAGCTACTATAGAAGCATGTGAAACCAAATGACCACTCAAAGAGTGAATAGCCTGAATAGTATGTGTGGCTGCGTCCTGGATAATATTTGGATGATATACTGGAGGTGGCAGAGGAAGGGGAAGAGGGGGAACATATGGGTGCAGGACTACTCTAACTGCCCTTGGTCTATCCTGGGGCATACCTCCATCGACACCATGGAAGGGTTTAATGTCAAAGTAATTGACATGATGCCCTAACACAAACTCATCGTATAATTTTTTAATAAAGAAAATGGGATATCACAATTGTTGTTCGGTGGTTTATCAAAAACCATACACCAACGATACCAAAAGCTATCTACAATGTCCCTATTCATGCACCATTTTATAGAAAGTTTTGGTTTATTAACATTAACTAGCAAATTGGTGTGGGGGGTTAACGAATAAAGAGGCTATATTTCGACTTTTCTTATTTGGAGATCTTTCACATCATTGTAAGACAATCCACATGAGTAATATTCCCTCATGTCTTCTCTCCATGAATGAAAGGCATTATGTTGGGTGGAGAGGGTTTCTATATTTTTAATTATTTCCTTCAATGTGTTTGTCATCTCGAAGACTCAAGGGATTGTCTTATAAATATCACAAATGCCCCTCAATTGCTCTAATATTTCACCAATTAAGTCTTCAATTGATGGTTGTGGAGGTGGCGGAGCGTTTAGAATTTATGCATTTTCATTCTCAGCCATAATACCTGATTAAAGTTAAAAACTAATTAATCTAATTGAAATTACATAATATAAATGAAATTATTGTAAAAAAACCCTAGTTTTTAATAAAAATCCAAAAAAAACCCTACTTTTAACAAAAATCCATAACAAACTTTAGTTTTTAATAAAAATACATAAACAACACTAGTTTTTAATCAAAATCCCTAAAAAACATTAATTTTTAATAAAAATCCATTGTAAACTCTAGTTTTTAATAAAAATCAATAAAAAACCCTACTTTTTAATAAAAATCCATAAAAAACTACTTAAAATTATACAAATCTAATAGAAAAAATTGATTAAAACAAAAAAAATACCAAAACCTTACCTTCAAAATTGGATATTTGTTCAAATCGGATATCTGATATCAAAAAGTCGCTCTCACTGTGCGCCCTTAGCTGTTAAATTGACAAATGATTTTAAAACGACGTTGTATTTATAGCCGATTCATATCGGATATCCGATCTGGATTTGATATCCAATATGTACTTCTTGCCTTGGGCATTGCTTTGGAGCAATGTACTGACACCCAAACCAGAAAAAAGTCAACTCGAGATTTTTCGCATTTTTGGGTCAATGCAAAACGCAATTTTTTTCACATTGCCACTTTTTGGCCCATCATGATCCTAGACATACCAATTACATGCCATTCAATATTCTAGGAGCTATGTATGTTATGATACACAAGTTGTTTTATTGGATATGACTAGTATCATGTAGGTGGAACATGTTAGGAGGAATAGTCATACCTTAGAGTTTAATTAATTATCATTGATGGAATGTAGATGATGAATACTAAGATTCATCCATGGTATGACATGTCTTAACTAAATTTCACTAGTACCATATATAGGTGATAGATGGCAAGAGCTACCTCATACTGAGTGGGACTAAATTTCACTAGTGGCATTGAGGTAATATCTATTAACATTCATTGACTAAGATGGTTCAACAAGAGCTATGAAAATATTATTAATGATCAAATGTGTTGTTTGTTGTTATAATGTCCTTTTTTGGTGACTACCACAAGTACTAAGGATGCTCACTTGTCTTCATAGTTGATAGTGAATTGATATAAATGATGGAACCCATAATGTAGTATAGGATGAACTAATATTATTTTTGGTTGGGATGTATTTAAGGAATTATGCATTAGAGAGTTCTAGGTAAAGGGGAAGCTACTTGTAGTTAGGTTCTAACCACATCTTTTTTAACTAGTTCGTCACTTGTGTACACATATAATGATATTGATTTATTCACATTTTATATTTGTGTCATATGTGTGAGCAATCCACACAATGCATATGTGATAATGAATGAGTTATTCATATTGTGTATGTGTGTCTATGGATGGGTTACTCATTATGTATATGAGATGTATGCATAAGCTAGTTGCATGGGGTAAATGTATTGTGTTCATGAGCTATTCACACTATGTTTATGTGATGCATGCATGATAAATTTGTAATGTGTATATTTTATGCATCCATGAGCTATCACATTTAATTTATATAATGTATGAATGATTTAGTCACATTGTATCAATTTTTTTTATGTATAAGATAATCATAATGTGTAAATGTGATGCATGTATCAACTAGTCACTATATTATAGACTTTTGTATTCATACATTGATATTGGCATAAAGGTAATACTTGACTAGAAAGTATTTGTTACAGTAATATTATATATGGATTGATTTGAAACATTAGTTTAATTATTATCTTAAATTTAATGAAAGTTGAGACTTAATCCTTAATGTGAGGATGATGACTTCATGTTATTGGTGTATGAATTGTAAAGCCTCTAATTATTAGGAAGTGATATATACAAAGGGCCACTATGAATGAGTCCTCAATGTTTAAGTTTGGGTCTAGGGATGATCCTAATATTATGAGAATACCATATTTTAGTGTAAGTATAAATCATGATATAGAGTTGTTGCCATGACTATGGATGGTAAGGCTTTGAATTTGACACTTCCAAATTAGATAGAATGTGTTTGGTTGATTATGATAGTATGAAAGATGCAATGCTATTAGGAAAACCAAATTTTTAGTAACTAGGGTGAGTTATCTATATACACTGAATATCTCATGAGCCTAGTGGACTCAAATGCACTAACCCAAACATCCTAGTAACATTGGATTGAGGATCTCAACAAATTGATCTAGGAGGAGTTGTGAGTACAACTACACCTTGGAGTCCCAAGGAGAAAGGTTTATCAAATAATTCATCTAGTTCTATTACAAGGTAAGCATTGCATCCAGTGCCATTGAAAATTTTAAAGGCATGATTGATGATGAGATCATTGCACTAAAGGATCACCTGCCTATGTTGTGAAGGATGTCTAGGGTACCATTTATTATTCTCCTATGGAATTTTTATTTTTTTTATGGTAACCCAAACTTGCACTTGAAGTAGATCAAATCCACCAAGTAGAAAAAAACACCTTATTGTGTAAGAAATTTAGGTTCTCAATAAATGTAATGAAAAATAAGTGTTATTCCACCACAAGTTACCTAGAGAAAATAATGAAATAAGGGATTCAAGAGCTATTAATAGAATTATAAATATGAAATTTAAATGAACAAAATACAACACAAGTAGTTAAATTTTGAAGATGAAAAAGTGACATAAAGATGTTAGGAATTCGTTAACCATTAAATGCTAGAAATTTAAGGTATTGATTAAAAATACATTTCAATGTTTATAAATTGATTATAAATATATTGAGCCTCTACCTAATGCTATCATTTTAGGCCACTTTCTCATATAATTTTACATTGGATAGAAATTTTATAAATTGAATAATAAAAATACTCAAATTTTCCTAAACATATTCCTATTGGTGATCATCCACACTTTCCCATATCTAATGTGTTTGGAATATGGAATCACATCATTGTCATCATACTAGATGGATTAAATAGTAAAATAATACAATCAAATACACCTCATAATTCACATTTATGGGAACCAACTAGTGATTTTTTCCACCGATCTTATGAGGCCACCACATTGGAAGTCTTCCATTTTGCCATTAATCTTGAATCACAACCTTTTTCTCTTGCTCTATAACTTTGTGTCGCTAAATTTTAAGAATAGAAGTAAATTTATGATAATTATTCTACAAGATGAAATAAAATTAAAACCAATCTTCATTGGATTAATATTAGAGAGAGTTTATAAAGAATTATTTCAATACTTGTGTGATTTTCACATTTCTCATGCTATCAAAATAATCAAGAGGGATAACATATTTTAATAATAGCTTCTTGTTATCACTCAAGATTTTATGAACCATTAGTGACCATGTTTTCAAAGCTTAGGAGGAGATGCCTGAATGAGGGACCAACCTACAAGAATGTGTGAATGTGGCCCCTTGTCAGGTTACATTCTTGGAGAGATATCTATGAGAAACTTCTAACTAAAGAGTTCCTTTGTGAGGCTATTTTCTCCATGCCCAATGAAAAGACTCCAAAACTGTGATTGCTTTCCTATTGAATCATATAAAGTCTTATGGGATATTATTGGTAAATATATTCACAAAGTATATATTGAAGAGCTTTCATTCCAATTCTTTAAGTTATATTATACATAAAGGTAATATCAAATTCATATTTAAGTTTGGAGATTTGAAATATATTTACAATCAGAGAGAAATTATTTTACTTAATATATCTTATAACATCATTACCAAATATGATGATCTCAAGATATTTCATATTATTCCTTTGATTGTTCACCTTGAGCTAACTAGCTTCGTCAAATCTATGTACATTTTTGACAACATTGTTGGGTGGGAAGAAATGGAATGGCCCAAACATTCTCAATAGTATGTCATTTTCATTAAGATATATTTTTCCAAATCCTATGGTTACATTTAGTGGCCTTTTACCTTGCTATTCTCCAAGCCTTAGGGTAATCTACTTAATCATGAGGGTCATGCCCTTCTAAGTCAGGATCCTAGATGAAGTGATTATAACAAGAATAATGGTCGAGAACAATAATCAAGCATTCAATTAACCTTTAAGATGATATATCTTTTAGTAATGTTGCATGGTGCTCTTGATGTTATTTGATTATTCCTTTATCATTAGATTGCTAAGATGTCCCCAATGATTTGAAATAAATAAATGAATGGTAAAATACAATAGTGTACAAGGCTTGAATCAACACAAACACTACAATAGATTGGACATCAATGATTGGCAAGATCTAAATATAAATTTTAAAAGTTTAAAAAATTGTGATTTAAATCTATAATTGAGAAGGACTATGAATCAATTTTACAATCATAAATTTGATTTACAATAATAAATTAAAAATCTAAAAATTGAAGCCAAATTCTAAAAATGAATAGTAGTAAGATTAATTAAAATGATATTGCAAACAAAATTCCTACACTAATAAAAGGGGGCCAAATCATAAGGGAAATGGACGCTGGTATGCAATTTTCCCGTTAGGTGTAAAAATTGGATGGCTTAAAATAGCATACAAGGAGAAAGCAACAAAGCAATAACGGTCGCCTCAAGAAACCAACTAGCCGTTACACAGTGAACGCTCTTCAAATTCTACAAATTAAGCTTTCAAAAGCTCTACGTTTCTTTATTCATCATTTGCAGCAACATTCTGAATTTTTAATGGTTTTATATGCTCAAACAATGGCAGAGGGAGGAGGATAATCAGCCCACTGATCTTCGAGCTTTCTTGCCTCTTTTTAGCTTTTCATGGATTTGTTCTGAACTCTTCCTTTTAATGCTACCATTCAGGAAAGCTGATTGTTCAAGGGAATGTTGTGAAGGTGTTGCAGAGGGACAAGACTGATTTGAGGGCTCCAAGGGAATGTGGTGAAGATGTTGTGAACATATTCAAGCCTTGAGGTATGTCTTCAACATCTGAATTTCTTGTCGAATGTATTTTCTTTTGTTAACAGGTATAGCTTATTCTGTGGCTTGAACAAAACTACATTGCACAACATCCTCAAACAAACCAATGCCAAGGCGTTTTTCATTTATTTGAAACTGATTGGGAGTGCGAGAGATGGATTTTAAAATTTACATTTCCCCTGTTCTGATGCTACTTTTCATTTATCCAGTACCCACTAATGATATCTATTAGGTGTCTATATCAAGGTGAGATTCACATTATTTCCTGGCAATATGTCCAGCATAAAGTTTTTATCAGTCCTCTGCTGATGATTATGCCTTAAAAGCATAATTAGCCTCGTAACGTTCTTAATGTTGTTCTGTTATTTGTGGGTATGCTTTCATTTTCGCTCTTATAATTTATGGAGAGAGTGTTTTAGGGTTCACAGTGCTTTTGGACCACCCATTCAAAGTTGCCCGATGCCCTCAATAAATTGTACAAAATCTTGTCCAAAAGCTCTGCATTGTGGATTCCCCCTTTGATAGTTTTGTTGATGCCAACTTGTCATCCACAGTTTACAATCATGCGACTCTTTATCAAAAGCTATACGAAATCCCTAGCATTATCAATTACTATATGCCGATGGAAACAATTTGAGCCTCTTCACATCCCTTCAACAATGTCGTTGATACGTCTCATTTTCTGATCCCACTCTTTCAACATGACCCTCGTCAAGGAGATAACCAGAGAGACCGATCTATTAAATGCGTCTTTGGAAGAAATACCCTCAATGCCATTCAAATCACCGTTTAACTTAAGCAAGTTTGAACGTTAAAACTACTATCTTCATAATAGAAAAATTTATAAATTTTATCTCATTAGTTTTTTTTAATCTTCATAATAGAAAAATACATAAATTTTATCCCATTATTTTTTTTAATGTTCTGAACATTTTTTTTATGGAAACAAACAGAATTATATAAATGTTGACATTCCTATCTTTCTATAACAAACATTTTTAAGAGAAAGAGTTCTCTATCTTTATATAACGAATTACAACAATTTGAAATAACATATATATTTCCAAAAAATAAATAATCAACCAATAATCTTTAATTTTATATTACAGCAGTTCACTCATTATAAGCTTTCCTCCTTGAAAACAATGAATGCAAGGCTGAATTATAAACAATTGGCCAGCATGAAAACCAGACAATTAGACAGCTCATAAAAAAGTACTTGAATATTTTTTAAATATTTATCATTCTAAGTCAAAGTTGTAAATTATAATGGCTTCCATCAATTCTCAATTTCATATTAACTGTTTAAATACAGGGAAAGAAAGCAATCAGCAGAACATGGTTTCCATCAATTCCCAATCTCATGTTCTGTTTAAATAATTGAAATTAAATAAGTCCACACACTGTTATTCATAGTTGCCGGGAGACGCGTCTTTCCCCCTCAGAGACGCGTCTTGGAGACCAGTACCGTCTCCGGAGACGTCTCCAAGAGGCTGGAGACTTCTGCTGAAGTTTTCCAAGTACTCTGCCGTCTCCTGCTGCAAAAAATGACGTCTCCCACTAAAATACCTAAAAAAACTTTAAAGTTTAAACATTTGAAACTTTAAAAATTAAAGCATAATGTATTTGATGTGTCTAAGAGTGATTAAATTATTGTTTTGAAAGTTCAATGTCATCATATTTTCAGATTTTCTATAAATTACTAAATTCATTTCCAGATTTCTATAAATTATTAATTTTTTATTTTTTATTTATATTAAAAAAAATGGCGTCCCCAAGTACCCCCGTCTCCTATTTTCAAAAAAAAGGCGTACCGCTACCGGTACCAGTCTCCCGTACCAGTACTAATACCAGTCTCGCGGCAACTATGCTGTTATTTCAAACTCTACGTGAAGGCTACAAGTTTTATTTCCTCTGAGTTCTAATAATATACTGGTAAGATGATGAATCTGCCCATTTGACAAATTCACTGATATATTGAAATGCCATTAAAGAGGAAAAAGAGTAGTTCTTTGGGTCCTATTTGATAAACCAGATTCCAGAAATGTATACAATTAGAGAAGCTTAATTATAGGATTTGGATCAAGAGGTATTGCAGAGGTTGGATCATTCCCTTTGCCTTTCAACTTCCCTAATGGTCTCCAAATTTTCTTATTAGAGTGCTTCTTTTATTTTCAGTTTTCTGAATACATGAAAGAGCATATATGATCAAACTTTCTATGTTTTCATTTTCAGTTCACCTCTGTTTTCTATGTCTATTTTTTTTTTGTATCTTTGTTTATCGGCTGCCTTCCTCATCAATCTTGAACAAGTTAGAAAATTAGCTAAGGGTCATATAGAAGTGAGAAGTTGTCTCAAGTGTATTAAACCCAGAACCCTAGTTAACTTGGAGGTACAAGTAAGCGTCAGACACATTCAAAAATCAGGGATGGGGTAATATGGTATATATTAGGGTTGATTTGTATGCTTCTAATTTTCTGGTTTCCTACCTTGATGACTGTAAACTGCCCCTTGCTTTCTCCTACATAGATCTGACTCCAATAAGAACCAACTGCTTCTTGGACTGTATTTGGATTTGTGATGCCTGGAGCTGATTGGAAACTGGATCCGGTAATCATTGGTGTCTAAAATGCATACACCTCCTGATGGATGCATGAACCTAATATGTGTTGATAGCTTGAAACACTATTACTCAGGACTTTAATATATTGATGCAGAGGTTTCTGTCCCAGCAACAATGAACCTAAAATTTGAAAACTTGGATATTATCATAGCCCAAAAAAAATGGATGCTCAAAATGTTGCAATAAGCTGACATAACTACAAGTAAGCGTCATACACATTCAAAAATCAGGGAAGTTTTGAAACCGAAGATCAGCTAAGCAAGGGGAACATGCATGTGAATGGATGTGGCATCTACCTCCAAGCGAGCGACTGAAGGCCCCTCCCTTGGAAATGTGAAAGTTCTCACTTTTTCGTGTTGTTGCATCTACTATGTGTTGTTCAATCAAGAGAGCATTTTCTACAATGGTTTTCATGACTAGGGAGCTTCAAAAATATGCTCTGCAGATGAGGCAGATCCTCCTATGTGATGATTTACACGAGGTCATTGGAATGGTGCAGAGAGAAATGCAGATTTCCTTTGTCTGGCTGTTCCAACAGGTTTTCTCATCCACTCCTATATTCATGGTTTCTGTAATGATTCTGCCAGCTAATTTTACTGTATATGCAATGGGAAAGAACGTTGCTTTGGCTGCCATCCCTTTTGCTGGAATCCCCACATCTGCCATATGTTCCCCATAAGAAGAAATCAAAGTCATACAAGCAAACCGATCATGAATCAAGTTTTCTGACCGATCTGTGTAAAGTTGGAGTGCCAAATGCATCGAGTTTAGGTGATCGGTTCGGTGGAGGCAGACATAGAAATGACTCAATTACAAGCGGTTCTTACGGAGATCTGCCATGTGAAGGAAATCATCAAAACCATGCAATTTTTTTGGAGTGCAATTGTTGTAAGGCATCAACATCTTCTTTGTCAAATCCATATTTGGCCAACACAGGTATGGCCCAAACTGTGGAAACCCAGGGACTCTGAATCCTTGAGACCAGACTATAAAAATTGCATAACTGTGGCAATGTTTTCTCAAGGAATTTGACTCGGATTCAGAGAGAGAAATTGTAAGCGAAACTCATCTTGATCATGAAAGCCTACAGAGTTTAGTTGCAGCTACTAGTAATCCCCTTGAGCCAGACAATTATAACTTCTATGATAGAACTGAATTGCTTTATCAGGAAGCTATCAGTGCAGATCCTGAAAAGGTTCTTTCAAATTACGCTCGATTCCTTCATCTTGTCACGCATGACAATCGCAGGTAAGCTTGTCCTCCCTATTTCTCCTAGCTCTTGTTTTGTATAGACAATTTATATTTTTGCATCATACATGTCATGTAAAATTATTCGTTGTTGCAGAAGAGATCATTTTGGACTAGTTTTTAGATTTTCACATTAATGATTTCAAATGCTCTCCTAGTTTGCCCTTTTGATTAGAATCTATATCCACAATTTAGAAGATTTAATTAAGTTGTATTACTTGTTTCTTATTTCCTCTGTGTCCTAAAATTTCCATATATGTGGTCATAATGTCAATGAGCCTTTGGTTCGTGAAGTTGAATTGTCAATTAAATCATGTTAAAGTCAGGATCATGCTTTGGTAAAATAGATACCCAAGTTTTTAACTCTCAGTCAAAGAAGTTCTAACCTAAGACTTGTGCTGCCAATCAGATAGCTAAATTGACTACAAATTTTTGAATTGGATTAAATTTTATATCTGTATTTTGTTGTGATCAACAGGGCTGAAGAGTATTTTGGTGAAGCCTTGAGATTTGATTCTAGGGATGGAGACGCTATTGTCAAGTTTGCAAATTTTCTGTGGTCGGCAAAAGGTGACCTGTTTAGTGCAGAGTAAACATATCTAAATGCCATAGGCCTATATCCTAAGAATCCTTTCCATGCTGGCTGTTATGCACACTTCTTATTATGACAAACTGGAGGTGCATAATCTTCATATTCAGGCAATCTCAACACCTGATCACCTATTTTATATTAAATAATTTCTTTCTTTGATGGGTATAGAGATTTGGTCTAGACTTTAGTGTAGTTGAATGATTTGAAATGTTTTGATTTTTTATGCATGATTTGTCTGATATTTAGGGTTCACAAAGCTATCCATTCAAAGTTTCCAGATGTCCTCACTAAATTGCAATCTCTACATTATGGGTTTCACCCTCTATAGATGTTTTTCACCAATGACAACTTTGATAGCCTCTTCTTCCATTTCTAATTTTTATATTAAATATTTCCTTCATTTGCTCCTTCAGGTTTTCTTTCTTGCAGTCACACTTACTTACATTCGGGATTGTTAAATTATCTGCCATTCTGTGTATGATGGCATGGCATGGATCGAGGTTCTTAGTTTTCTATTTAGATCTTGTGACTTCTTATTCCTTGTGATTTTTGTTCATGAACTTCGTCTATTCTGTTCATTTCCACTTACAGTTTGGTGTTGGAATGTCGTTTATATGTATTGTTTTTGGATTTTATGGGTTGGTTAGCATTTCGTCCCTTATTTCCATACTTGTGAATATGCTATGTGATCTTAATCGGTCTGCTAGTTCTCTAGAGTCTTTACTACTTTGCTCTTAACTTCCCCTTGTTGTGTCATATGTCTTGTAATTTCATGTCTTTCTTGCTTGTTGTATACAGTCTGTCCTTAATTAGAAATATATTCATAGAGATTGTATTTTCTTAATTAAACTGTAACTCTCTATAATCTATTCTTAAAATTTTGTCTAGTTCATTTCGATTCTCTATCTTTTTAGATATTTTACTATTCTATGTTTTTTCTATTGCTTAATTTGAGAGATAATTAAAAATTTGATTAGATTCTCTAAAAACATGTATAATTCCTTCTCTTGGTGCTTTTAATTATGCATTATTGTTGGTGCCTTACCCTAATTTGATCACTCTTGTTTCCACGTGATGCCATTTGATGATGAAATATTGGAGACCTTTAGTGATAACAAAAAAAGCTAATAAACAAAAAAAGTTAATAATATATAACATTATGATGATAACCTTAAAGTTTTTATAATCTTTAAGTTTTTTGAACTTTTTAGAAAAGTTGAACTGTATATCTATTGAAGAAAATTATCTACTTTAATCTTTTGAAAATGATTAGTGATACTTTGATCTAGCTTATATTTATATTTATATTTGTATATGTAAATGTACACTTGTATTTGAATATTTATATTCATATATGTAAATTTATATTTAAATAAATAAATTTATATATGTATGTATATATACATATATGTATGTATACATACATATATATATATATACATACATATATGTACATATATATATATACATATATATATATAGATATATATATACATATAT
>CM021109.1:428824725-428908334 GCA_007115665.2 Sequoiadendron giganteum | reverse complement strand
ACCGATCTGTGTAAAAGTTAGGACATCCATTCCGTCCTTCCATCCATCCATCCATCCATCCATCCATTCCATCCATCCATCCATTCCATCCATTCCATTCCGTCCATTCCGTCCATCCATTCCATCCATCTCCTTCCATCCATCCATCCGTCCATCCGGCTCCGTCCATCCATCCATATCCGCGTGATCGGCAGGTCAAGATCGTCGTCCGGCGTCCGGCATCCGGTCCGGTCCGTCCGGTCGGCAGATCCGGTCCGTCCGGGTCGGCGTCAATCCGTCCGGCGTCGGCCATCCGGCGTCCGGGCATCCGGGATCCATCCACGTCCGTCCATCCATCCATCCATCCGCATCATCCAGTCCATCCATCCATCCGCATCCATCTTTGCGTCAATCCATCCATCCATGTGGGGAGGGAGGGAGAGGGAGAGGAAAGGGGAGAGATTTGGAGAGGGGGAGAGAGTGGGAGTGGGAAAGAGAGGGAGTTAGTTGGAGAGGGAGAGTGGGAGGGGGGGTAGGAGAGAGTGGGAGTGGGAGTGCATGGGAGAGGGAGGGATTGAGAGAGCAGGATACAGAGGGAGAGGTAGTGTGAGTGTGAGTGGGAGAGGTAGTAGGAGAGGAAGGAGAGGGAGAAGTGGAGAGAGGGGGAGGGAGATGAAGAGGTGGAGAGGGAGATAAAGATGGAGGAGGGGGAGAGGGGGCAGGGGCAAGAGAGAGTTGGAGTGGGACTTGTAGAGGGAATGGGAGAGGGGGAGGGGGGAGAGGAGGATGGGGAGAGGGGTGCTAGAGGGATAGGGAGAGGAGAGAGAGGGAGGAAGAGGGGTGAGAGGGAGTCAGGGGGAGGGGGGAGGTGCTAGAGGGATAGGAAGTTGGAGTGGGAGAGTGGGAGGGGGAAGAGAGGAGTGATAGAGGGGGAGGGAGAGGGTCAGAGAGAGGGAGATGGAGGTTGGGTGAGGGGGGGAGAGGGAGTGGGAGTGGGAGAGGGGTTGGAATGGGAGTTAGAGACAGAGAGGGAGAGGGAGAGGGGAATAGGAGAGAGCTGAAGTGGGACTTGGAGTGGGAGAAGGGGAGGGAGAGAGGGGGGATGGGGAGAGGGAGAGGGAGAACGAAGGAGGGAGGGAGTGGGAGTTGGAGTGGTTGGGAGAGGGGGAGAGGGAGAGAGTTGGAAGAGGGAGAGGGGGATTTGGAACACCCCAGAATGATCAAGTGACTTTGGGAATAAAAAGAGGCCTTCCCTAGAGTTTATCCACCCACCTCGAAGTTTTGGAAAAGTCATTTTTTTTCCACAACAATTGAATGAAAATTATATTTCTTACCATGTTTTCACTTTTCTCTACTGCCACTTTTTGCAAGAATGCATTTGTTGTTGGCATGGTCAAACAATGTTGAGTTGATAAAAACCAAGAGATGTTAGTGTGGATAGGTACCATATCCACTTTTAGGTCTAAAGAAAATACTTCTAAGTTCCATGAGCTTCGAAAAATTCTCCATCATAGTTTGGTAATTTTTTCTCTTAGGTCTCTTAAGAGACTATGTCAAAATACAACACTCCAAAATGATAAGTTGACTTAGGGGAGTGATAGGTCTTCCCTAGCATTTACCCATCAACCTTGACATTTTGGTGCAACTAGTCTGTCAAACCTACTTATAATTTTCTAATTAAATATAAGTTAGAAACTTTTGTTTGAATAATCATTTTCCCATGTGCAACCTAGGGCTGTTTTGTTCTCATTTTTGTGGATATAATGATACCTCATAGCTAGATATATATGTGTACAACCCTAGGAAAGAAAAATATTGTATTCTTCTAACATGTATTTATGTGATTTTATGAAATTGTGTGCTTTTATGACTATCCTTACATGATAATGGACTGCTATATAGATTAAGAAAGATTTAAAATAATGAAAAAACTCCTTTTTATGAAGTTATCCATTATTACTAATAATCCATGTTATAACTATTAAAATTAAGCTAAGGATACTACCACTTGGCAATGTTACATAAGAATTATATGAGATTTTTCAAGATTTTATGGCCAATGGCCACTCATCAAATCTATCAAGTGTTCTCATTAGCTCTAAGAACTCAGGATTGGCAAGCTCATGAGCAATTTAGAGGAGTTTATAGAAGAAATTGAAGAGTATTTAGATGGAATACAAGTAAGTTGATATTGAACCACCAAAAACACATATGATCTAACAAGGGAAAAAGGATTCCCTTACTAGGCTCCTAGGGTTTTTCACCCTAAGGGCACTTGGTTAGGAATAACACTCTTTCCTCTATGTTGATATGTGTATGGGTAGGTTCATTCGAAGGGGAGGGGTTTTGATGATTTGGTTTATTCTAAGTGTGTGTAATGTGTGGCTAGAACTAAAAGTAAAATGATGCTAATCTAAATGTATGCGATGCAAAAAAAACAAAACTACTCTAAAAGGACCTAAATGTGTGCTTTCTAGAAAATAATAGAGAGGGATGGAAGGTGTGTACCTGGGAAAGTGATGTTGCAGTTGAATTCTCTCGAGATCTCCTGGAAAATGCTTGAACTGGGTAGAAGGACACTTATGCCAACTGGGGCAACCTAGTCCTCCAACTTGGTAATTCTACCAAAACAAGTTTTGGGAAAATGGGTTCCCAAAAATACACAAACCCTTTTTCAGGCCTAGCACAAGGATAAGGTCACCAATAGGGGTGACCTATTCCTCTTGTAGCTTACCGAGGAATCAAGTTTTGATTTTATGGGTCCTGATTGATGTTTCCCTTTTCTGTAGCAATCTGTGACAAGAACTCTCAAAAGTGACATGTAGCTTGTCTACTTGTCCTTCCTAGGGTTTGAGACTTGGATTTGACTTAAGGGGAATGTTGGTACTTTTTGCAACACTTTGTACTTCACCTAATCTACATCAAAAGACCCGCAAACACATGCAAAGACCAAGAAATTGTTGGGGTTAGGAAATAGGGGTTTGCCTAAGTCAAACCCCTTTGTAGGTGATTAAACCCAAATGAGATGAAAGCAAAGCAATGTAAGTGTGAATGATAAACTTAATGGAAATTATTACCAAACCTTTGTTGTTGATGGTCTGCAACATGCATGAGTGACTCCAATAGAGATGACCTAAAAACCCTAATTCTTGTATTCTTGCTTGTGAAGTCTTGGTTGCTTGAAGATTGAGAGAAAGAGAGTAAAAATGAGCTAGGAGAGAGGAAAAATGGAGGTGAAACCCCTTATTTATACATGTGAAACCCTAATTTTCCTGAAATGCAACCTAATAGGCCGATCCTAGGGTTTAGAAGGCAAGATTCTCGTTAAATTTTATTTAAAATTTGAATTTTATGCCTAAAGGGACTAGGTCACCCAAAGTGGTGACCTAGTCCACCTAGGAAATTTTTGGTGGTGGTCGGGAATTAATATTTTCTTAATAAAGTTAATCATTTTTTCCTCCCGAAATCATGCTCAAAGGTATCCTAGAAAACATCCTCCTAATCTCAGCCTCATCAGCTGCATTAGCCCAGAAATCCTTGATATGTGCTTTATGTCTAAATTCCTCAGTCAACGCCATTCTAATATTCCTATAGGGGTCAAAATCCTACCTACTAATGTGGTACAAGAGGTGGAAGAACTTATAGGATATTCCCCTATATTTTTTCATTCGAGCCAGGATATAAATCACATATGAACTCATATAGGTCTTTGTTCTTCTCAAATTTCTGAATTGTTCGTGTATATTATCACTTATCATCCTCGCCCAGTCTACATGATCTTTTCCTTCTAGCACGATGTTGATGAAATAGAACATCCAAGGCTCGAAAATATAGGATTGGGGACTTCCATTCACCCTGTTGAGCATCATAATCAAGTCACAATACTCCTATTTTACATCATCTGAAATTATCTGTTTGGGCAACTTGGTGCAACTAGGCCTGGGTTTCTGCATCCAGACTGAATTTATCAATCCTGTACATCTCTCAAAAGAAGAAGCATACATCTTTTCAGCCCTTTCTCTTGTTCTGTAAATCATCCCTTCAGAAGCAAGAATTCCAAACGCCTCCCCGGTGGCTTCAGGCATGAGATTGGCAAACAACTTGCCATCAGGTGAAACAATTGTTCTCTGCCCTGGTCTGTAGCAATTGGCACACTCCATAATTAACTCTGGACACCGAATGGCTGGCTGAAAGCCAGTAGCTGCATAAAGACCACTTTTCACAATGTTGTGCGCTATGATTGACGGAGGATAATCACCTATCCCATGCATTCAACTTCTGAGTGCTCCCAAATTGAACAAGCCAAGATTTGTGTCACTCAGCTCTCCCAACTTCGAAGTAAATTTTGACTCTAGAAGAAATGGCTTGCTCAACTTCATAAATATTAATCTAAATCAACATATTAACCAGCCAATACGATAAAAATTAAGTGCTATCTTATGAACTTTTAACTTAGAACAATTATTTCTCTGATTCCATAACTATTTAATCTACAGACACACTTAGGTTGGGACTAATGATGCATTAAAAGGGTAAATTAGCATATAAAAAAGGGTTGATTTAAGGGTGATGAGCCTAGATAAGTGTGAAGATGTCACACAACACTTTACAACACTCTTTCTTAAAGCTTAGGAAGGTGTAAGAATGTATTATTTAGGTGAATTATGTTAAAAGTGTCTTAGAAAAGTGAGGAAATTCATTACAACACCTTAGTAAAATAGTGTTAGGTCATTGATGAATTGCAAGCTTACAAGGTTGAATCAAGGTAAACAAGGCCAAAACCTGGTGGAAAAGGCCAAAAAGAGTGAAAAAGTACCAAGGTATACACTTTTTGGCGACACAGATATATTTTTATAATTCTTCAACTTGTATATCCTTGATCCGTTCCCTTGTAAAGCTTGAAGGTAGCATTAGTACATAACCAAATATGAACTAAAAACCAAAATTATAATAAAACTACTAAGAAACCAAAAGTATAATAAAAATACTAATCAATGAATCTTATATTATTTAATTTTCTACTATCAATAGTAATATGTGTGATCATTATATGCTTGTAAAGTAATGTTTTAGTGATGTACTACTTTCTTTTAGCCAATATGGTGCTTTTCTTGTTGATCAATATTTTTCACTACATATGAACCCTATGCTATTCAAGGTAGTCTTTCACATAATGATACCTTTCATGATGATGGAATGCATATATCTCCATCTCTCCTACCTTGGTGTATTGACTATTGGAGAAAGAGGTTAAATGTTGTTTCAATTATAGAGACTAACAATAAACGAATCAAATTTGATGAAGTTTACCAAGGCAACCAAATTTAACACTAATATAGATGGATTACCAGTTATAAATAACTAATGATAATTTATGGCTTAAAATGGTACATGTAATTCATAGACTATTAAAGTGTAATATATCAATAAATCAATCTATAACATATTATTATTCATAGCTCAATCATTCCAAAGTGATTATACATTCAAATTTTAAGTTTAAACATAGGAAAAAATGAACACAAGGAATAAATTATATTATATATCTATTTTTATATATAAAAGTGTAGATAATTATGGACACATACAAATTTGGCATATATGCCAACTTAAAACATTTTTTTACAAAATATGGCATATGCCATCTTGCGAACTATATACAATGTATATGCTGAATAGCTATGTATCAAATCCTAATTATCCTATTGACCTTAAAAGTCTCAAAAAAATCCTAAAGTTGTGGTGGACCATCAAAATCTAGCCTCTTCACACAACTTGATGCATGTGAAGCTAATTGGACAATAACAATTCAAACCACAAATTAGATTAATCAGCTCAATGGTAAATAAGTTAGACTACTAAATAGAAACTTATCTATACTATAATATAGAACTTTCAAATTAACATCTCAATAACTATACTAAACTATAATTTATCTAAAATAACAATTAGGGTAAAATTCAATTCTTGATTACCTTAACTCGTTGTTTCTTTCCAAAAAAAAATTTAGAAAATGAGAGTCCCTTAAGATGATCAGGAGTCCTAGCATATTGTAATGGTCAAGGAGCCACATAGTTGAATTTTGGAATAGACTATAATATGTAAAATTATAAAATTGATATAAATAATATATAATTATTGATAATAAAGGAAATACGTACAATAAAAAGAGGTTATATGTGTAAATTAAAATCAATTGAGCAATAGCATCAATGTCATGTGGCTGGGAAAATTGAGAAGTATGGGTAATCAAATGATGAATCAAAGATTGTATGGCATTGAGGCTCTACATTGTTGCATTTGCAGCAATATCTAGGCATGCTATTGGAGATAGAGAATGAATAGGAGTAGGGGGGATATATGGATCTTGCATTTTTTGCATTTCCCCAAGTCTATCTTGAGGCATTCCTCTACCTACTCCTTGGAATTTTTTTAAGTCAAAATAGTTAACATACCCCCCTAAAATAAACTCTGCATATAGTTTGTGGAGGAAATATAAAGGGACATCAAGATTTTTGTTGGGTTGTTTATCAAAATCTATCCACAAATGATCCCAAAAAAATCACGTGATACCCTCATGTGTGAACCATTTAATGGAAAATTTGGTCTTATGTACATCAATGGGTAATCTAGTTTTAGGATTGACAAAATTTTGTGCTAATTGGGCTTTGGATATGTCTAATTTTAATTTGATTGCATGACAAGCCATTTGAGTATTCTTAACTCTTGGATTCCCACCACTCTTTAAATGACTTGTGTTGGCTTGAGAGGGTTTTAACATAAGCAATAATTCCCTCTAACATAGTTTCCATTAAAGAAAATTGAGGGTGCCAATGGTTTATTTCCACAATGTTATTCAATTCCATAGTATTTTTGTTAATTAGGTCCTCAATCGAAGGAAGGTTTGGTGGGGGAGGGATTTTTGGGGGAGTGTTTGGGTTTCCAACTTTCTCCACAATCTCAACCTATTATAAATTTAAAACTCATAAATTAATAATAGATTTAACTAATTCCAAAAATTTATAAATTAAACCTAATTTATACTAAAACTCTCAATAAATGTTAATAAAACCACAAAAAAATGAAAAAAACTTTTAAAAGCTCAAAAATGAACTTACCTCACATATTGAAGCACCTAGATCCAAGGTTTCAAATCATATATCTATTTGTGAGGTTTGTATATCTTTTTTTTTGCATAATCGACCTCCTCTATCATCGCCCCTAGGTCACTTTCTTCTAAAATGATAGTCATTTTTCTATTTTTTTTATTATAGTAAAAGAAAATGGATATCTGTTTGCTAAAGGAACATATATATGTTATGTAGAAGTCATACCTTTTTGAAACATATATCTGTTTAGCTTTTCTATTATGTTTTACAAAAATAATATATTTCGATAATACATAATAATATATAATATTATAATAATATATATCATATATTAAATGAGTCTAAGAGGTCAATCTAGAAAAGAATTAGTTTTTACCCTCCTATACAACTTCATGCATATCACTCAATCACTTTCACATTCCAACCTTATTACATAGTATATTTAATCTCATAAGGTTAGTATTTTATCCTCTATTAGTGGTGTATGACACCAAAAATAGAGGAGACGTGTGGTTTATGAGCTCTGCTAGGGTTTTCTTGAGTCTACGGTCATTCTTGGCCCCTCTTGCATCATACTGCGCTCTCTACGCAAGAATTACTTATTTTCCTGTGTGTATGGCCACATTTATTGCAGTTTTTTTTGTTTTAATATGCCTTCAACCAACTTTAACCCAACAGTTCATGTTGGTGTTGGCAGTTCAACAACTCTTCTCAATGGCTCCTCCACTGAACAAACAACCTTAGAAATTTGTTCCAAAAGTGTTCCATGAGGTAAGTCTTTTGACTCCCTGAATGATGTCATTTTGCCTTTGCCTGAATTTGATTATGTTTGTCAATGGCTTGAAAAGCATACCCTTGTTAGGTATTTTGTTGAGAGGACTACCCCTGAAAGTGTGCTCAAAGAATGGGTCACTAAGGCCTAGGTCTCTCATGGAGTCCGCCTTGATATGGTCCAAAATTTAACCAAGGGTTTTTTTCTTTTTTGCTTTGCGGAGGTCAATCATGTCCAGGCAATCATGGAGCATGGTCCCTGGTATGTCAGGTCTTCTTTGTTGGTTTTCCAGTCATGGACTTGGGATTTGGTTGTCTTAGATGACACCAAGTTGTGAGTCTCAGTCTGGATTCAGCTCCCAGGTCTACCCTTGCTTTGTGTGCCATTCTTGAGTCATATTGCTTCCTCTCTAGGGAAGGTTATTTGCATTGAGCCTGATAGATTTTTCCAGGCCCGTCCCCAAAAACGGGTATGTGTTGAAGTGGACCTTTTGCAAGATTTGAAAGAATCCATTGATATTCAAATAGGCAACTTTCGGCATATCCAGAAAGATACTTACTTTAATTTGTTGAACACGTGCTATAGATGTCAGTCCGCAGAACACAAGATCAAGGACTGCCCTCTGGCAGTGCCTCGTACTCCTCCGCCATGGAACTCTGAAAAGCCCAGAGATGATGAAAAATGGACCACGATTACAAACTGCAAGAACAAAGCCAATGGTTCTGGGTCAGTTCCCAAAGGCCTCGAGCCTGCTAAATTTGTTTCAAACCCTTCAACAAAGGGGAAAGAGGCCTCAATAGAGCTTGATAATTTGGCAGTACGGCCCAAGCCGAAAGCTACGCCTCAACCTGATGTCAATATAATGGCACAACCATAAATTTCTCCTCCTGTGACAGGAGCTCAATGATGGTCGCTTAGTCCTTTGCCACCATTAGAGGAAGGAGAATTTCTTCTCTGTCTATTCAAGTCGGATTGGTTCCATCTAAATTTTTGTAGAATCATTTCTCCACCCTAAATGAGGAGGAATCAGACTCTGATGATATGGAGGAGTTTCACCCATGAATTTCCTCTCTTGGAATGTTCGAGGTCTGAAAGACCTCTCCAGAAAGTATTCTATTCGAGATACTTTGCAAAAGTATAATGGTATTGAAGTGCTTTGTCTCCAAGAAGTTAAAATTTCTGGTTTTTGGCTTGCTTCAACGTGTCACTCTATTTGGCCAGCCATACATATATTTTGTATGGCTCATGATGTTGGGCATGGTGGAGTTGTCATTGTTTTGTCTACTAGGTGACACTCTTGTGTTGTTGATCATGGGTTTGACCCCACACATCGGCTTGTTTGGATCCTTCTCAATATTAATAATCACTCCTTTGGGATTATTAATATTTATGCCTCTAATGATGTTGTCGAACGCTCCTTGCTTTGGTGTTGGATTGCAAACTCTTTGCCAGTTGCCAATTGGCTTCTATGTGGGGATTTTAAAATGGTTGAGATGGCATACGATAAGGATGGTATTTTTCCATTTAGATGGGCTACTGGTGAAAGGGAGGCATGGTTTTACATGCGTAATAAATTGGGGCTTTTTGATCCCAATATTGGCCACCGCCATTCTCATTCCCTCTAGCACACTTGGTGTAATTTCAGTGTTGGTCTTGACAGGATCTTTAAATTCCTTGATCGTGCAATGATTTTGGCTCAATCTTTCTTTTTGTTTAACAACTCTTCACTTCCATTTAAACCATTAGTCGATGTCACTCTGTCTAACCACTTCCTTATTTCTTTTTAATGGGAGATAAGACAACCTCAGGCTTGCAAAACGTAGTTCTTCTTGAACACGTCTTTGGTTTCTCATCAGCCCACGTTGGCCCACATTCGTAGAGTTTGGAATTTAGAGTGTAGGCCAACTCACTCTAATGGCTGGATTAATTGGTGGAATGATGCTATCACTCGCACAGCTAGGTTTATCCACATTTATGGGTGCCAGCTGGCCATTTTTGCCGACGGTCTTATGAGGCAACCATTGCCAACCTATGCTCGACTACTGATGCTCTTGCGGCTAACCCCTTCTCCCCACCTTTGTTAGTCAAGTTGGCAGAGTTAAGGCACAAAAGGCAAGTTGTTGATAGTTATGCTACCTGAGGTGCACAAATTAAATCTAGGTTGGACTAGTTAAAATTTGGTGACCGTACCTCCAAGGAATTTTTTTTTTGCCTTGCGTGTCAAGAACTCCTCTCCTAGCATTAAAAAAATCAAAGATGGGCTCCAAGTCCTTTCTAATCTACTTGATATTCTCCAGGCCTTTGTTAGGCACTATGAGCAGGTTTTCACTGCCCAAGAATACATGTTGGAGCGCTAGCAAGCCCTATAGAGGTGCATTGTGGTGGTGTCGACTAGGCTTTCCTCTACTCAAAAATTCTTTTGTGAGTAGCTGCTCACAGTTGATGACTTGAAGGAAGTTGTCTTTTCTATGGCAAACGATAAGGCCCTGGGGGTCGACGGCTTCCTGTGTGAATTATACAAGTCCGTTTGGGACTGTATTGGCCAAGACCTCCATAAAGTCTATCTTGAAGCTTTTCATTCAAAAAGTTTGGGAAATATTATAAACAAGGGAAATACCAAATTCATACCTAAGCCTAGAGATCCTAAAGATATTTTCAATTGGCGGCCTATCACACTCCTTAATGTCTCCTACAAAATCATTGCTAAGGCCCTTGCTCTGAAAAATTCACCATCTCTTGCCTCAGATTGTGTGCCCAGAGCAGACTATATTTATCAAATCCAGATTTATTCTTGATAATATCATTGTTGTTTGGGAAGGAATGGAGTGGGCTAGGTTCTCTGGCCAGAAAACCCTCTTTCTCAAGATTGATTTTGCTAAGGCCTATGATCGCATACAATGGCCCTTGATTCTTGCCATGCTGAAAGCTTTGGGATTCGGCCCTAATTTTATTCAAGTCATCCAAATGATTTTCTCAGATGCCTCTGCTTGCATCACTATCAATGGTTGCCAATCCTCCTCTTTTGGTCTTTCCCGCTCTATTCGGCAAGGATGTCCTCTTGCTCCTTTGCTATATGTGCTTGCGGCTGAAGGATTTGGCTATCTTTTGGCCAATGCTATTTACCAGTAAGGGGTTCGGGGCATTGCCTTGCCCAACTCCCAGTCTCAACTTGTTAATGACCATTTCACTGATAACTCTTTCCTTACTCTCTTAGAGGACGAGAGCAATATTATGGTGGCTCTCAAGTGCCTTGGCATCTTCTGTGAGGCCTCTATTTACACCATTCAATGGTATAAGACTCTTTGTTACAAGAAATCTTTCTTTCCCACTCCCCACTGGTTGCAACATTATGGGTGGAAATGGATTGGGCTAAGGGAAATATTTCAATTTTTGGGCATTCCCTTCATCTTTCAGGCTTCTCCGGCTGAGTTATGGCAAGTTGTTCTTTCCATTATTGAGAAAAATTTGGCCTACTAGATAACCAAGCCTTTATCTCTGGCTAGAAAATTTCAAGTTTGTTCAAAGATTCTAGCTGCTACTCATGTGTACTATTCCTCTTGTTGGGCGCCCTCGAAAGCTGCTTATGCCAGACTTGAGAAGCTGCTTCGAGACTTTTTGTGGGCTTCTGTAGAGTCCCATAGAGGGTTTCACTGGGTGGCCTGGGATTTCTGCTACCTTCCTAGAGACTCTGGAAGGCTTGGTTTGCTTTCCACCCAAAGAAAAGGGACGACCTTGTGTGTTAAATGGGTTATTAGAGCCCTTTTCTAGAGATGAAGCCTGGAAAATTCTCCTCAGACATTGTATTCAGTTAGGCTTTCCTACCAACAGACCTGCCTGGAAGGGGATTGGCTTTCATACCCTTCTAGTCATGAAAGAACTAGTTCAAATTGTGGGTACTTTTGTGGCCAAGAGCATATGGAAATCCTAGGAGGTTGTTAAGCCTTGGCTCTGTTGGGTCGGCTCTAGCTTTCATGATGGGCTCTCTCTCAATCAACAAAATGTGTGGGAACCACCTCTCTTTGCCAATAATGGTCAACCTTTGGCCAAGTCTCCCTGGATTAAGACACTAATATTACATAAGAAAGGCATTCAAACCCTGCAACATTTGTTTCACAAACCCACAATGTGCATTATGCCTTGGGAGGACTTTTGGGTGCTTTCCAGACTTCAAAACCAGGACCGTGATACTTTTGGTGGTCTAGTGAATGCTATTCCCGCTGAATGTTTGCATAAGGTGGGGATTCGTGGGTCGAAGCCTTGGTGGAAGGACTGGAAGTGGTACCCAGACACCCCTTTCAGGAACTACAAGTTGGGGCTTGGCTATTTATGGCTTTTGTTGCATCTTCCTATGATTGATAGTCTTAACCAGAGATGGCTTCTTCTATCATCCACTCATTTCTAGCATAAAATATTCTCTGCCATTTGTTCTACAAGTGTTGAGCTGAAGCTCACCCACTTTGCCAAGTGTATTCTTTTCCAAGGCTTGCCTATGGGGGCCCAACTCATGCATTTAGGGGTTCAGGACCCTCGGTGCCCTTTTTGTGGGCAAACTGAGTCTTTTAAGCATCTCTTTTGGTTTTGTACCAGATCTCAACAGTTTTGGATTTAGAACCATGTTTTCTTTTGGCCTTTTAGGCTAGAGCCCTTCTCCTAGCATATGGATTTGCTGGGTGACTCGCCCAGACTTCCGACCAAGTATACCCAACTTTAGCACACTTTCAAGGTGGAAATCCTCTTCAATATCTAGAAAGATAGAAACACCTACATTTTCACTCACACTCAAATGGATAAAAATGTTTCTTTATATTCTAAATCTATTATTTTCTCTAATGTGCTTCTCTAGATTCAAGTTCAAGTGAACAAAGTTGCGCTTGAGGTTGCTCACCTCCAGGTGCTCCTGGACCTCTAGGGAAATTCCCCGCGTACTATTGCTCAGGTTCTTGGCTCGCCCTCCTCTTCTTATGGTCGTTCGCCCTCCCGAGGCCAATAGAGGAGTGGCTCTACTCACCCCTACTCTTAGCCTCCTTCTCAGTGTGGCTCCTACCCTCCTCAATGCTCTCGCACTCCTCCCCCTCGGTCCATCCAGGGGTGGCCCTTTAGAGATATTGCGAGGAGTAGCAGTGGCGGCTCTGGGTGGCCCTCTAATACCACTCCTGGTGGTGGCTCTAGTTGGCCTAGTAGCGGCTCTGGTTGGCTGAGCTCTAATAAGACTTTTTCTCACTTGGCACTTGCAATCTTACCACATCGTGAGGATGATAAAGATCAAGAAAAGGAAACTGATGATGGTTGGGGTCCTCCTCTTGATGTCACTCCCGACCTCGCTGATGTATGGGGAAAGAAGACCAATGACAAATATCCTTCTGGTTCTACTGGCACTACTCTGGCCATTTGATAGCCTTTCTTTTTCTTGTTGTTATTATGGACTTCTGGGCTAGGCCCATGTAATTCTATTTTTATGGTTTTCTGGGCTTGGCCCATGTGACTTTCAGGTTGTGCCTTCTTACCACCCATCCTTTTTTTGTGAATATGTATCTTATCTTTTATTTTCATATAGATATCTGCCTATTCATCAAAAAAATAGTGTTCCCAATTAATAAATTAAAATCTCTCCCAAATGGTGTTAAAATCTTCAGGCTCGTGCTTTGATTATTCCATCAACGATGAAGACTCATGCATGCATAAGTGTAATCTACAATGGAATGAGGGTGATCAAAATTTTCTTACACTAGAACTTGGGCACTCTAATTGTTGGGGTGAATCTGATATCCTACCCTCCACACATTTTTCCCTTCCAATGGAAAATGCCTCGGATACTGATTCACCAGGTTTAGGTCATAGATCCACATTTGAATGGGGGCTTCTTCATTTTGTCGAGGTACAGATGAGGGATCTACGATAGTTTTCTTCCCTATTAATTCATCCAACCTCCACATTCCTCCTATGATGGATGGCAGGAAGGGCTTGGGTATTGAGGGGGCTGCCTTTGACAACCTAGAAAAATGGGATTGATGGGTGCCACTGGAAAATATTCATAACAAAGGATTTTTATGAAAACCCTTGCTTTGAGCCCTTACTTTCTACATTGTGGTTTCCATGGGTCGGATGGTGGCCATGTCTTGGGGGCTTTTGGTTTATCCCTAACCATGCATCATGTTATGGAGGATGGCTCCCTCTGACACAAAAATGCAACCAAACCACTTGCAACTCACAACACTACTTCTCTAAGCCCCCCTTATTGTTCACCATGCAACTTATGCCCCTAAGATTTTTCTAGACAACTTCGCCTATGACAGGGAATAATTTTTGTAGGATCATGCATTGATATGTAGATTTATGAAGGTATGGCCTAAACTTTGTGATCTCCACTCATGGATAGATGTGAATTGGAAGGAGTATTTAGAGGATGAAATCAACAATTATCCATGTGCAAAGGGGTTTTTATCCTAGAATTCAAATCTATGAAAGATAAAGAATTGGTGCTCCATACTAAATTGTGGTTCTTCCTAGGTGACTTTTTCTATGTATAAAACCTTGGTTTTCCTCATTTGAACTATGAACAATGACATTTTCTACTATATTTTTGTGGGTTTGTTTACCTTATCTCCCTTTGAAATTTTAGGAAATAGATTGCATGAAGGTTATTGTTAATAATCTAGGGAAATATCATAAAATTTCAAAATAAACAATCAACTATGAGAACTTGAATTTTTCTCACCTATGCATAGAGATGGATGTCTCAAAAGGTCTTCTTGCAGAATTGTTTCTCAAAGTTGGAAATAGGTGTTGGTGTTAGCCAATAGATTATGAAAAAAATCACTTTCAGACATAAAATTTTCTTTACTACAAATCATGTTACTACATAGTGTGGAAGAATACATATTGGAGTGCAATCCAATGCTTTTCCCAATAGAAAACACTCTTGGTGGGATGAGGCTAAATCCCACCACTATGCCATTTCTCCTTCTAAGAAAAATGCAAATGCTTTCACTTCTACTCTTGAGGGAATTGATCTAGTCTTGTCACCCCCTCTACAACTAAAGTGCATGGTCACACTCAATTCTTGCATCAGACAAAAATTCAATAAGTGGTTTTTCTAGCCACTTATCCACCCTCCCTAGAGGAATCCAACTCTACTAACTCATTTCCCACTCCAACAAAAAATAATATCGGGAAGTTTTTGCAAGTGAGAATGAGAAATGGTCTATATTTCTCCGAACAAGAATGGATAGAGGTGAAGAGAAAGAAAACTCCATCTTCAAAATGAATCCAATATCCTTAAGGTCCTCAAAGAAAGTAAAAAATTTGGAGTTGTACTATGTTGGTACATCCACTTTAGGGTTGATGCTTGATCTTTCATGTTAAAAGAGTGGTTTAGGAAAACACAATTTTGTGTTGTGATATGTAGCACCCTTGGTGGAAATGGCACGCTTTTATTTTCTTGTCGTGTGGCACCCCTTGAGACAAGGGCATGCATTGAATAATTTTTTGGGTTCAAATTTAATATATGGGAGGTGCCCCCTCTAGCAAAGCTTCCTAATCAATATATATATATATATATATATATTATAGCAATATATAATATATATTAATAAAATTATATTATATATAATAATATTATATAATATTAGTATAATAATATAATATTATATATATATTGGTAATGAGGGGTAATTGATAAGGGCGGCCTAGCGACTCAGATCTCACTTGCTAATTTTCTTTCTCATTGCTCAAGACAAGGTGAGTCCCTCAACTACGGCACCTATTTTGTATATAGCTTGTAAATATATAGTTGTATGTGATCCAAAACAAATATCCATTCTATTTTATATTTTACAAGACAGATACTTGTTTTATATTTTACAAATTACATATATGTTATTTTAAATAACATATATCTATTATAAATGGATATCCATTTTTCTCTAGTAATTTACCAAAGAAAAATGTACTTTTTACCCAAACCAAGTAAAAAGTAAAAAATTCATTCCATGATTTTGGCTATGTGAAAATGATTTTCTCCTATTGCCACTATTTGGCCCATCATGATTTTGGACCTACCTAACTACCTTAGTAGGGGCTCTATTCAAAACATATACTATAGTATGAATTTCTTCAACCTAAAATTTACCTTTGATACTATGATAATTCAAATATATCTTTTTGTAACTTTATTTTGTTGGTGTGTGTAAGAAATAGTTAATTCGTTATTTATACCATGTTGTTTAAAAAAGTGTAGGAAATATTTGACCATGTATTTAGTACCTTTATCTATCCTTATAAGATCTTTAGTAGATAAAACCTTAAACTCTCTAAACTTCTTAAAAAAATTGTCCTTCGTTTGTAAAAACTATAACCAAATTATCTTTACTTTAGTCATCTATGAATGTGAACACATACCTTGATCCTACAAGTGATAGTGTTGTAAAAGGACTCATTGCCTCACTAACTAGATGTAAATTAATTTTTTCTCTCTATAATTTTTAGTGTGGGAAAATTTCCACATATTACTTTTTCATAGCACATTATACACATAACTAGTGGCTAGGCAAGATTTAAAGAAGTCCATATATCACATTTAAATTGTCCATAACCTTGAGACTTCGCTAATTGACATTCCCCATATTCTAATGTCATAACCTAATCATGCCATCATAGTTTGCAATAGCACACACATGTTTATTTTCACACATGGAAGTAAATTCTTAAAATTTATATAATCCATTTTCTACTTTACTAAATGTAGTGACTTTATAACTACATTCGCATCCTTGATTATACATTTGTTGATATAGAACTCTATCTTATATCCTTGATTTATAAATTGGAACAGACAAACAAAATTTATCTTTAACTTTGTAACCAACATTTTTTTGAACATGTCATTATAAACTTGAACATTTCTAGCTCCTTTAACTTCTAAAGCACTATTATTTCTTAATAATATTTTTTCTTTAGTGTTATCATTACTTAATGTTTAAATTATTCCTCATATGAGATATTTTTGTGTAGCACCAAAATCAATGACCCAATCATCCTTTTAGAAACATTTTTATTTGATTGCAATACAAAGCATTACTTTTAGAATAAATGGTTTTTAAACACTTGATTTTTCTCTTTTATGTATCCCTAGTCATCTTATAGCATTCATTTTCTTCATGACTAAGATTACCATAATAATTATGTTTCGATTTGATCTTGCCCCTACTATAATTTTGATCCTTGGATAAGTTGTACCAAGTGTCATGCTTCCAATTCTTCTCTCTTGATTGAGTATATTGATACTTCTTGTAGTTTTACCTCTTATAAAAGAGTTGCTAGAATCCTAAAATACTTTATAAGATTATTTATTAAAAAATATTATTATTTAAATCATTTAGATAAGAGAAGCAGACTCATTTTTCTTTTCCTTTAATTTTCTTAAGTGAAGGACTACCTCTTGTGTATCTGACAAGTCTATATTGTATAATTTTATGGTAAAATTTAGAACTTATACATCAACTAGACTTACACATTGACTCTTCAAATTAACTCATGGATTGATTTCACTTTTCTCATCACAAACCCTTAGGAAACCCTTTTCAAAAAAGTAAGCTTTATCCATGTTGCTTCCCTCTTATCTCTTTTATCCTAATCTTTTTGTCCTATTGTAAGACTTGGGGATCTTTTTTTTCATACCAATTATAAGTTCATAGCAATCTGAAGTATTGCAAAATTTTCCATATGAAACACCTAATCAGAATATTTGTTTTCATTTAAGTTAATACCCAACACAAAAATACTACTAAACTCCATTTTTATAAATTTGTTTTTTAAAAATAAAAATAGACAATCCACTTTTATATAAAATAACTTTAAAAATTTCCACAATCCTCACCATTCTTTATTGAAATTTCACTCCCCTATACCTTGTATTGCACTGTCACTTTCCTTTTTAATTAAAAAAATTCATTTATTATATGTGAGTAGATTTCCCAAAAATATAATGAGCTATTTAGGCATAAATATTGATGTAATTAAAAACCATAAAAAATCTATTAACATCCTTTAAATAAAATTAAATCAATTTCTTTATATATATAGAAGTGAAAATGTAGTATGTTTAATGTCTTTCACACCTATCTAAGCGGTAAGAATTTTCTTTGGGAGATATTTTTCATTCTTCAGCTCTTCTTTTCTTCGCTCTCCACTTGTCTGAAGAATTATGCCAATCTTCCTTTTCAGTATAGAACATAGATCACGCCCCACAATTTCAGACAACTTCTAAGATTTTACTATGCTCTAATATAATATTGTAAAAAAATGCCAATATATCTGAAATTTACTTTTTTGTGCTCTGATATCATGATATTGTTAAAAATGACCAATACATCTGAAACACAAAGATGGATTTAAATATATGGCATTGTTGGAAAATAGCTTAAGACAAATTAAACACTGAAAGACAAAAAATTGAAGCATACAACATTAACCCAGAAACATTATATTATATTGATTTTTCAAAAATTATTTTCAACATACTGAGCTTCGGCTCTACACTTCTACAATTTTGCTTCTTCTGAGCAGACTTACACTTCTAACATTCTTGTGATTTCATTCTCAAAAATACCTTATACTTCTGATACATATTTTTCTCTCTGCTCTTGGGAGCTTTTATCTTTTTCTTGTCACCTCTTTTTCATGCTTCACACACCAAAAATTTCAACTTCTCATCATATGTAAAGAATATGCATGGCTGCCAAAAAATATAAACATTAATTACAATATTAAAATCCTTTTAGAAAAGCCAAGTTTTCTTCATTTGAAAGCATTATAAATGTATCCAAATCATATTAAAAGACCTTCCTTTGAGATAAATGATCGCCAGCTCAGTCACCACTTGAACCGCTGCCAAACAAAGCCAACAACCGCGCTACCACACATGATGAGAGACTGGCCTGTGGTACCATGGGGAACCGCACTATTGCGAGGGGCACCAAGTATAGCCGCGGTATTGTGGTGTAGCCGCGAGCTATCGCGCTACCGCGAGGAGCCGATGAAGAAGCCGTAGGGATGCGGTGAGGCCGCACAACTGCAGGAGGAGAGAGGAGCCGGCGGTAAAGCGGTGAAGCAAGAGAACCGAGGAAACTACACAAATGCGGGCGAAGACCAAAGACCTGGCAGTGCCGCGGGGTAGGGAATGACATGCCATGGTCTGGCGAGGAACCCAGCAGTTGGGGTTAATCTCCAACAAGCATTAAAATGAAACGAGGCTTATCGATTAAGGAGTGACTTTTATTTTTTTAAATAGGAATAAGCATATATTAGTTTCTTCTTTTTATTTTATCTCTAAGGAAAGTGATATTCTAAACATGTATATCATGTCTCCTATGATGGGACTCATGTTGTTGGAGCCTTTTAAGTATATAATCCTAAGCAGATATTTGGCTTATCCATTTTTGTCATGAATGTGATTCCAAAGTTAAAATCCTTGTACTCGGATTCAAATACGTACAATCATTTGAAAAGACTATATAGCACTGAGAATATCTCAAGAATCCCTTAGATACTATTTTGTGAAACAATTTCCTTCCATTTTTGAAAGGCAGAAAGCCTACAGGAATGATTAATCTTCTAGTGAAAATAGTTTAATCTGATGTCTTCCTTTCTTCACCTTTAACTTTATATAAAAATGTATGGGCACCCATGAATATTTACTTTTTGGGTCAGAAATAAAAGTTGGCGATACAATATAATTACTAAGAGAGGAGGAGGTTCACTCTATAAATTTTATGTGGAGAATAAAGAAAGAGCTATGCTTGATTAGAAGCTTGTAAGTCCTCAAGCAAACTTCTCTGTCATAACTGTTGGAATTTAATGTTTTATGAGCCTCTGCTCATCCGTCATTGCCCCTACTGCCTTCACCTACTCGTCAGGAGCCCTTCTATTTTGGGGATCCTTCCTGCAACTCATGACAACTCTAGAATTCATTAAGGTAGCTGATTTTGAATTCAACATTTACTACAGTAGGTGATTTTGAATTTTTTGAGAGGGAATGTTTATCTTGGACAAAATGGATAGAAGGAAAATTATTCTGTCAATTGGAAGAAGTTGGGAAAAAGTTGAGAGAAGAAGTCAGAGAAGAAGATTGCAGCAATAGACTGCGAGAAGAACATTCTCTCTGAGCTCCCAGTAGCTCCAAAACAACAGTAGTTGTTTGTTATTTGTAAGAGCAGTGATTGCTCCAGGTAGAGCTCTGCGTAGCTCTTGACAGAGAGTTGTTGATAGCTCCCGATCATTACCAGTCTGGTTGAGTAGCTTCTAATTGCTCCCAAAAAGTTGTAATAGTTTCTTGTTTTTAGTTTATTTTATGTTTTGTTTATTTCCTGTTGATTAAATAAAGAGAAGAAGTTGCATGTCTCCTTTTGTTTCCGCATTTGAGATTTGGGTATTTCCAGCTTGACTGGAAAACAAAGCAGTAGCTCTGTGTTTTGTTTTTGTTTTTCAAATCTTGACATGGTATCAGATCCATAGGCCCCATTTCCTTGTGAGTTTGGGCATTTGTATTTTCTGGGTCTTGACTTTTTTGTTGTAGGAGACATGGTTGGAGATGAAGCAAGGAGTTGGTAACAACCACCATCCTTTAATGGACAGAACTATGACATTTGGGCCAAGAAGATGAAGACCATCATGGTGGCCAATGATTTGTGGGATTTTCTCATAAATGGGTTTGTGGATATCACTGACTGAGCTGCATTTGCAGCTCTCACAAATAACTAGAAGACCCAGCTTAAGGAGCAGAGGAAGAAAGATCTAAAATCTTTGAGTTTGATCGAAGCAGCCTTGACAGAGGCGATTTTTCATAGAATAGCAGCAGCTGAGTATGCAAAAGAAGCTTGGGAAATCCTTGAGACTGGCTACAAAAGGACTGATAAAGTTAGAGGTGTGAAGCTCCAACTACTTCAAAGAGAGTTTGAAGTTATTAAGATGAAAGAAAGTGAGTCTATTGCAGACTTTCAAACAAGGTTCTCCGGTTTGTTGAACCAACTGAGAGCAAATCAAAATGTGTTAGAGGAGCTGAAGATTGTTGGAAAACGTCTTTGATGTCTACCCACAAGGTATGATCCTCTTGTCATTGCTATTGAAGCAATGACAAACCTTTCTACTTTGACAGTGGACGAGTTAATGGGTTCTCTCCATACCCATGAGCATCTTTTAAAAAGGTCTACTACTACTTCCCATGAGCAAGCTTTCAAAGCTTAGTCGAATGCAAGAGGCAGAGGGAGAGGTAGAAATGGCTCCCGAAGAGGTAGAGGTAGATCTAATCAAAGAAATGCTGGTGGAGAAAGCTCGGGACGAGTAAGTAGCCAAGAGGGAGCAAGCAGCTCTCAAAACAACTCTCGAAGAGGCACAAAGAATAACAGTTCGAGTGGGAGAAGTGACAAGAGAAACATTGAGTGCTACTACTGTCACAAGTTTGGACACTATGCTAGTGAGTGCTGGAAGAAGCACGGTAATCAGCAAAGACAAAATGCTAATGTTGTTGATTCAAATGTGGTTGAAGGCAATCAGTCCACAACCTTCATCATGTGCAATGTTGGTGAAGAAGGCAGCCCCAAAGTCTGGTACTTGGACAGCAGTTGCAGCAACCACATGAGTGGTAATGAAAGTTTTTTTTCTTTCATTGACAAAAATGTTACATCATAAATTAGAATGGGGAACAATGGAATTGTTCCTGTCAAAGGAAAAGGATCTATTATGATCTGCACCAAGCAGGGTGAAGAGAAGGAGGTTCAAAATGTGTTCTTTGCACCGGGGTTAAAGCATAACCTCATGAGTATAGGATAGCTGATCTAGAATGGATACAAAGTGTTGATAGAGAAGGGAAAATGTGTCATTTATAACAAGAATGAGAGGACAAAGGTGTTTGCAACAATACAAATGACAAAGAACCGGATGTTTCCATTGAAGATTGAGATGTGCTTCTCATCTCAGTCTGTTGCAGCACCTCTCATGGATGAAAAATGTACAACACTACAACTTGTAGCCCTCAAGAGCACCATTGAAGACCCCTCCAAGCTATGGCATCTCAAGTATGGACATCTAGGCTATGATGGTTTAAGTCTTTTTTCCAAAAGCAAGATGGTTGATGGTTTGCCAAGGATAGTAGAGCCTAATGTTAGATGTAAGGCTTGCATTTTGGGCAAGCAACATAGGCAGCCCTTTCAATCGGGCAACTCTACAAGGGAAAGAGCACATTGGAGTTGGTTCACTCGGATTTGGTAGGCCCTATGCAAATCACTTCCATTGGTAATAGCAGATTTTTTATGACCTTTATTGATGATTTCAGCCATAAGACTTGGGTTTATTTTTTGCAACACAAGTCTGATGCATTTAATAAGTTTTTATTGTTTAAAGCCCAGGCTAAAAAAGAGAGTGGACATTTTATTAAAGTCCTAAGGTCAGATAGAGGAGGAGAGTATACTTCCAAATGTTTTGTGAATTTTTGCAAGAAGAATGGCATAAAAAAGGAGCTTATAGCTAGTTATACTACACAACAAAATGGAGTGGCTGAAAGGAAAAATAGAACCATCGTAGAGATGGCAAGAAGCATGCTAAAAGCAAAAGGACTCCCTACAGAATATTGGGGAGAGGTTGTTGCAACAGCCGTGCATTTGATTAATAGAATTCCAACTAAGGCAGTCTATGACAAGATACCTCAAGAGGCATGGACAAAATAAAGATGGACGGTTGAACACTTGAGACTATTTGGATGTATGGCTTATACACACGTGCCTAAAGAAAAATGGAAAAAATTGGATGACAAGGGTAAAAAGTGCATTTTCACGGGCTATAGTGAAGAGTCCAAAGCCTTTAGGCTATATAATCCAATCACCAAAAAAATTATCATTAGTTGAGATGTGGATTTTTTAGAAGATCAGTCATGGGATGGCACAACAGATCCTGATAGCTCCCAATAGCTTCCAATAGTACAGAGTGATGAAGAAATTGAAGATGAAGATCTGGAAAATCTTGCAGCAACAAAAACTAATGGCTCTCAACAGCTCCTGATCGCTCCTGATCAGAATAGACAAAAAGGGAAGCAGCCAAAGACAACCAGAGGATGAGCTCCTGACAACTCTTGATGAGCTCTTGACAGTTTCAAACGAGCTCCTGACAGCTCCCGACGAACTCCTGACAGCTCCTGATCGCTCTAGATTCAACCTGTTCAGTAGAACAGCAACATCATTGAAAATTCAGATCCCACTCTTGCCTCCCTAATGCCAAGAAAGACCAAGAGTCTAAGGGAGATCTACCAAAATGAAAGGTATGATGAGGAATTTGATGAGAGTGTGAATTTTGCACTATTTTTTCACAATAATCCAATTTATTTTGAAGCAGCTATGAAAGAGGATAAATGGTGTGAAGCCATGGATGAGGAAATAGATGCATTAGAAAGAAACAATACATGGGAGCTGATTGACTTGCCTCCAAACAAGCAAGCTATTGGAGTAAAATGGGTCTATAAGACCAAAAGCAATACCGAAGGAAGAATAGACCAGCACAAGGCAAGATTAGTTGTCAAGGGGTACAAATAGCTATTTGGAAGAGACTATGATGAGACATTTTTCCCTGTTGCTAGGATGGAGATTGTGAGGACAGCAATAGCTATTGTTGCCCAACACAAATGGAAGGTATTTCAAATGGATGTGAAGTTTGTCTTTCTTAATGGAGTATTGAAAGAAGAGGTTTATGTGGAGCAACCTTTTGGATATGAATTTTCAAGCCAAGAACACGAGGTGTATAGACTAAAGAAGGCTCTTTATGGACTAAAGCAAGCTCCACGGGCATAGTACAATAGGATTGACTCATATTTGATGAGCAATGGCTTTAACAAAAGTGATGGTGAGCCCACTCTCTACATCAAGACAACAAATAGTAACATTTTAATTGTTGTCTTATATGTAGATGATTTAGTTTTTACTGGGGATAATGATTTCCTCATTGCTGATTTTAAAGAGGCCATGAAAAGAGAATTTGAAATGACAAATTTATGTCTCTTGAGTTAATTTCTAGGCATATGAGTAAAACAAATGCATGATTGTATTTTTATCTCTCAAGAGAAGTATGCAAATGAAATCTTGAAGAAATTTAGAATGCTTGAAAGCAAGCCTACCCCAACACCAACAGTTGTAGGTCTTAAGTTGAGCAAAGAAGATTGCAGCAGCAATGTGGATCCAACCATGTATAAAAGCTTGGTTGGAAGCTTGATGTATTTGATAGCAACTAGGCCGGATATAATGCATAGAGTGAGTTTGATTTCTAGATTTGTGGGGACTGCAAGAGACATGCATTGGCAAGCAGGTAAGAGAATCCTGAGGTATGTGAATTGTACCAAAGGATATGGCGTGTTGTACACAACATCAAAAGAGTATGGGCTGGTTGGTTACACTGATAGTGATTGGGCAGGAAGTTTGGATGATAGGAAGAGAACTTTGGGCTATGTATTTCATTTAGGTTCGGGTGCTATCTCTTGGGCTTCTAAGAAGCAACCTGTTGTTTCCCTATCAATGGCTGAAGCTGAGTATATAGCAGCAAATGCAGCAGCATGTCAGACTATTTGACTGAGAAGAATCTTGGCGGATTTGAAAGAAAAACAAGAGGATGGAACAGTGGTTTATTGTGACAATGTTTCATCAATAGCTTTGACGAAAAATCTTGTGTTTCATGGAAGAAGCAAGCATATTGAAATCAGGTATCATTTCATTCGTGAATTGGTTGAAAATTGTGAAATTAAAATGGAGTTTTGAAGGTCTGAGCAGTAGCTAGCAAACATATTCACCAAGCCTTTGAGCATTGACAGTTTTGTGCACCTAAGGAGCTAATTGGGCATTGTTGATCTAGATCAGATTTGATCTTGTTGTTTTGTCAGCTCAGGACAAAGGGGGAGTGTTGGAATTTAATGTTTTTTGAGCCTCTGCTCATCCATCAGTGCCCCTGCTACCTTCACCTACCCGTCAGGAGCCCTTCTATTTTGGGGATCCTTCCTGTAGCTCCTAATAGCTCCAGAATTCATTAAGGTAGCTAATTTTGAATTCAAAATTTACTACAGTAGGTGATTTCGAATTTTTTGAGAGGGAATGTTTGTCTTGGACAAAATGGATAGAAGGCAGATTATTCTATCAATTGGAAGAAGTTGGGAAAAAGTTGAGAGAAGAAGTCAGAGAAGAAGATTGCAGCAACAGACTGTGAGAAGAACATTCTCTCTAAGCTCCCAGTAGCTCAGAACAATAGCAGTTGTTTGTTATTTTTAAGAGCAGTGATTGCTCCAGGTAGAGCTCTGCGTAGCTCTTAATAGAGAGTTGTTGATAGCTCCTGATCATTACTAGTCTGGTTGAGTAGCTTATGATTGCTCCCAGAAAGTTGTAATAGTTTCTTGTTTTTAGTTTGTTTTCTATTTTGTTTATTTCTAGTTGATTGAATGAAGAGAAAAAGTTGCATGTCTCCTTTTGTTTCCGCATTTGAATTTGGGTATTTCTAGCTTGACTGGAAAACAAAGCAGCAACTTTGTGTTTTGATTTTGTTTCTCAAATCTTGACAATAACTAGATCAATTGTTTTTTCTTTTTGCAAAGGCTTTCATGGCTAATTATGAGTTGCACCAATAGTACAATAATCTTGTCAACTTTCTTTATCAGGAGGTTGAAAAACTTCTGGTCAATAATAACTATTGAAATTTTTTTACTTTCTTTTCCTTGACATATATGAGACTATCTTTCTACCTTGATAGGAAAGCACAATAAAATTTATTTGGGTTATGTTGTAGGGATTTTTGGATGAGCAATATAGTCAGCTAGAGTAGCTGCAGGACGAAAGCAATCCTCATTTTGTGGAAGAAGTGATTTCCTTGTTTTTGATTACTCTCTCAAATGGCTCCATAACTTAGAGACCACACTGTATATTCTTTATTCCTTAATATTATTCACATTATTTCTAAATAATAACAGTGTTGGCTATCACAAATATTGAATAGTTGGATAATTTGTGTTTTCAGTAAAGTTAGGGAAGACAGACAATGGCTTATATAAGGATTTCATGGTAAAGTATTGCAGGAATAAGGAATCGGTGGATTATAGAAAAGGGGACTCTTATTTGTATCATCTCAAGGATAGTAGCTCAAGGCATGCAATTGCTCTCAATGATTGTTTTGTATAGTTTTTAGTGGATTTCTCTAATGGTTTGACACATTTTCATTCTGCAATTTAATTAGCAGTCATATTTGTTGGAATTTAATGTTTCCTGAGCCTCTACTCATCCGTTAGTGCCCCTGCAGTCTTCACCTACCTGTCAGGAGTAGTTCACCAATTTTGGGGATCCTCCTTGCAGCTCTTGACAGCTCCAGAATTGATTAAGGTAGTTGTTTTTTAATTCAACATTTACTATGGTAGGTAATTTTGAAATTTAGGAGGGAATATTTGTTTTAGACAAAATGGATTGAAGGCACATTTGTCAGTCAGTCAGTCAGTTAGAAAAGAGCTGGAAATACCCAAATCTCAAATGCAGAAAACAACAGGAGACATGCAACTTCTTCTCTTCATTTAATCAACTGAAAATAAACAAAACATAAAACAAACTAAGAACTAGAAACTATTACAGCTTTCTAGGAGCGATCAGAAGCTGCTCAACAAGACTTGTAGAGATTAGGAGCTATCAACAGCTCTTTATCAAGAGTTGTTGTTTAGGAGCTACTGAGAGCACAAAGAGAATGTTCTTCTCACAGTCTTCTGCTGCAATCTTTTCCTCTAACTTTTTCTCTCAACTTTTCCCAACTCTTTTCCAACTGACTGACTGATTGACAAATGTGCCTTCAATCCATTTTGTCTAAAACAAACATTCCTTCCTAAATTTTGAAATTACCTACCGTAGTAAATGCTGAATTCAAAAACAACTACCTTAATCAATTCTAGAGTTGTCAAGAGCTGCAAGGAGGATCCCCAAAACTGGAAAACTACTCCTGACAGATAGGTGAAAACTATAGGAGCACTGGCGGATGAGCAGAGGCTCAAGAAACATTAAATTCCAACACTCCCCCTTTGTCCTGAGCCGACAAAACAACAAGATCAAATCTAATCTAGATCAACAACGCTCAATCTGCTCCTTAGGCGCACAAAACTGTCAATGCTCAAAGGCTTGGTGAAAATGTCTGCTAGTTGCTACTCAGACCTACAAAACTTCCTTTTAATTTCACCATTTGCAACCAATTCATGAATGAAATGATACCTGATTTCAATATGCTTACTTCTTCCATGAAACACAGGATTTTTTCGTCAAAGCTATCAATGAAACATTGTCACAATAGATCATTGTTCCATCCTCTTGTTCTTCTTTCAAATCTGCCAAGATTCTTCTCAGCCAAATAGTCTAACATGCTGCTGCATTTGCTGCTATATACTCAGCTCCAATTGTTGATAGGGAAACAACAGGTTGCTTCTTAGAAGCCCAAGAGATAGCACCCGAACCCAAATGAAATACATAGCCCAAAGTGTTTTTCCTATCATCCAAACTTCCTGCCCAATCACTGTCATTGTAACCAACCATCCCATATTCTTTTGTTGTTGTGTACAACATGCCATATCCTTTGGTACCATTTACATACCTCAGGATTCTCTTACCCGCTTGTTAATGGGTGTCTCTTGGAGTCTCCATGAATCTAGAAATCAGACTCACTCCATGCATTATATCTAGCCTAGTTGCTGTCAAATACATCAAACTTCCAACCAAGCTTTTGTACATGGTTGGATCCACATTGTTGTTGCAATATTCTTTACTCAACTTTAGGCCTATGGTTGTTGGTGTTGGGGTAGGCTTGCTCTCAAGCATTCTATATCTCTTCAATATTTCATTTACATACTTCTCTCGAGAGATAAAAATATAATCATACATTTGTTTTACTTCTATGCCTAGAAAATAACTCAAGAGACCTAAATCTGTCATTTCAAATTCTTTTTTTATGGCCTCTTTAAAATCAGCAATGAGGAAATCATCATCCCTAATAAAAATTAAATCATCTACATACAAGACAATAATTAAAATGTTACCATTTTTTGCCTTGATGTAGAGAGTGGACTCACCATCGCTTTTGCTAAAGTCGTTGCTCATCAAATATGAGTCAATCCTACTGTACCATAATTGTGGAGCTTACTTCAGCCCATAAAGAGCCTTCTTTAGTCTATACACCTTGTGTTCTTGACCTAGAACTTCATATCCAAAATGTTGCTCCACATAAACCTCTTCTTTTAATACTCCATTAAGGAAGGTAGATTTCACATCCATTTGAAATACCTTCCATTTGTGTTGGGCAGCAATAGCTATGACTGTCCTCACAGTCTCCATCCTAGCAACAGGGCCAAATGTTTCAACATAGTCTCTTCCAAACTGTTGTTTGTACCCCTTGACAACTAATCTTGCCTTGTGCCAATCTATTCTTCCTTCGGCATTACTTTTGGTCTTATACCCATTTTACTCCAATAGCTTGCTTGCTTGGAGGCAAGTCAATCAACTCCCATGTATTCTTTCTTTCTAATGCATCTATTTCCTCATCCATGGCTTCACACCATTTATCCTCTTTCACAACTTCTTCCAAATAAATTGGATCATTGTGAGAAAATAGTGCAAAATTCACACTCTCATCAAATTCATCATCATACCTTTCATTTTGGTAGATCTCCCTTAGACTCTTGGTCTTTCTTGGCATTAGGGAGGTGAGAGTAGGGTCTGAATTTTTAGTGCTACTGTTGTTCTGCTGAACAGGCTAAATCTGGAGCGATCGGGAGCTATTAGGAGCTCATCGGGAGCATTCAGGAGCTTGTCGGGAGCTATCAGGAGCTCGTCTGAAACTGTCAAAAGCTCATTGGGAGCTATCAAGAGCCGAATTTCTAGCTATCTATAGCTGCTTCCCTTTTCGTCTATTCTAATTAGGAGCAATCAGGAGTTGTCGGGAGCCATCATTTTCTGCTGCTGCAGAATTTTTCAGATCTTCATCTTCAATTTCTTCATCAGTATCCACTGTCGGGAGCTGTCAGGATCTATCACGCCATCCCATGACTGATCTTCGAAAAACTCCACATCTCTACTAATGATATTTTTTTTGGTGACCGAATTGTACAGCCTATAGGCTTTGGACTCTTCACTATAGCCCTTGAAAATGCACTTTTCACCCTTGTCATCCAATTTTTTCCTTTTTTCTTTAGGCATGAGTGCATAAGCCACACATACAAACACTCTCAAGTGTTCAACTGTCCATCTTCGTTTTGTCGATTCCTCTTGAGGTATCTTGTCATGGACTACCTTAGTTGGACTTCTATTAATCAAATGCACAGCTATTGCAACAACCTCTCCTCAATATTCTGTAGGGAGTCCTTTTGCTTTTAGAATTTTTTTTCCATCTCTACGATGGTTCTGTTTTTCCTTTCAGCCACTCCATTTTGTTGTGGAGTGTAACTAGCTATAAGCTCCTTTTTTATGCCATTCTGCTTGCAAAAATTCACAAAACATTTGGAGGTATACTCTCCTCCTCTATCTAACCTTAGGACTTTAATAAAATGTCCACTCTTTTTTTCAGCTTGGGCTTTAAACAATAAAAACTTATTAAATACATCAGACTTGTGCTGCAAAAAATAAACCCATGTCTTACGGCTGAAATCATCAATAAAGGTCATAAAAAATCTGCTATTACCAATGGAAGTGATTTTCATAGGGCCTACCAAATCTGTGTGCACCAACTCCAATGGTCCTCTTTCCCTTGTAGAGTTGCCCGATTGAAAGGGTTGCCTATGTTGCTTGCCCAAAATGCAAGTCTCACATCTAACATTAGGCTCTACTATCCTTGGAAAACCATCAACCATCTTGCTTTTGGAAAAAAAACTTAAACCAGCATAGCCTAGATGTCCATATCTGAGATGCCATAGCTTGGAGGGGTCTTCAATGGTGCTCTTAAGGGCTGCAAGTTGTACTGTTGTACATTTTCCATCTATGAGAGGTGTTGCAACAGACTGAGATGAAAAGCATGTCTCAATTTTCAACGGAAACATCTGATTCTTTGTCATTTGTATTGCTGCAAACACCTTTGTTCTCTCATTTTTGTCATAAATGACACATTTTCCCTTCTCCATCAGCACTTTGTATCCATTTTGGATCAACTATCCTAAACTCATGAGGTTATGCTTTAACCCCGGTGCAAAGAACACATTTTTAACCTCCTTCTCTTCACCCTGCTTGGTGTGGATTATGATAGATCATTTTCCTTTAACAGGAACAACTCCATTGTTTCCCATTCTAATTTTTGATTTAATATTTTTGTCAATAAAAGAAAAAAGACTTTCATTTCCACTCATGTGGTTGCTGCAACCACTATCCAAATACCAAACCTCAGGACTACCTTCTTCACCAACATTATACATGATGAAGGCTGTAGAATGATTGCCTTCAGCCACATTTGAATCCACAACATTAGCATTTTGTCTTTGCTGATTAACGTGCTTCTTCCATCACTCACTAGCATAGTGTCCAAACTTGTGATAGTAGTAGCACTCAATGTTTCTCTTGTCACTTCTCCCACTCGAACTGTTATTCTTTGTGCCTCTTCGAGAGTTGTTTTGAGAGCTGCTTGCTCCCTCTTGGCTACTTACTCGTCCCGAGCTTTCTCCACCAGCATTTCTTTGATTAGATCTACCTCTACCTCTTCGGGAGCCATTTCTACCTCTCCCTCTGCCTCTTGCATTCGACTAAGCTTTGAAAGCTTGCTCATGGGAAGTAGTAGCAGACCTTTTTAAAAGATGCTCATGGGTATGGAGAGAACCCATTAACTCATCCACTGTCAAAGTAGAAAGGTTTGTCATTGCTTCAATAGCAATGACAAGAGGATCATACCTTGTGGGTAGACATCAAAGACGTTTTCCAACAATCTTCAGCTCCTCTAACACATTTTGATTTGCTCTCAGTTGGTTCAACAAATCGGAGAACCTTGTTTGAAAGTCTGCAATAGACTCACTTTCTTTCATCTTAATAACTTCAAACTCTCTTTGAAGTAGTTGGAGCTTCACACCTCTAACTTTATCAGTCCTTTTGTAGCCAGTCTCAAGGATTTCCCAAGCTTCTTTTGCATACTCAGCTGTTGCTATTCTAGGAAAAATGGCCTCTGTCAAGGCTGCTTCAATCAAACTCAAAGCTTTTGCATCCTTCTTTCTCTGCTCCTTTAGCTGGGTCTTTTGGTTATTTGTGAGAGCTGCAAATGTAGCTGGGTCAGTGATATCCACAAACCCATTTATGAGAAAATCCCACAAATCATTTTCCACCATGATGGTCCTTATCTTCTTGGCCCAAATGTCATAGTTATGTCCATTAAAGGACAGTGGTTGTTTCCAACTCCTTGCTTCATCTTTAGCCATGTCTCCTACAACAAAAAACTCAACACCCAAAAAATACAAATGCCCAAACTCACAAAGAAATGGGGCCTATGGCTCTGATACCATGTAGAGATTTGAAAACCAAATGCAAAACACAAAACGTAGAGCTACTGCTCTATTTTCCAGTCAAGCTGGAAATATCCAAATCTCAAATATGGAAAACAACAGGAGACATGCAACTTCTTCTCTTCATTTAATCAATTGGAAATAAACAAAACATAAAACAAACTAAGAACTAGAAACTATTACAATTTTCTGGGAGCAATCAGAAGCTGCTCAACCAGACTTGTAGAGATCAGGAGCTATCAACAGGTCTCTATCAAGAGCTACTCAGAGCTCTACCTGGAGCAATCACTGCTCTTACAAATAACAAACAACTGCTGCTATTCAGGAGCTACTGGGAGCACAAAGAGAATGTTCTTCTCATAGTCTGCTGCTACAATCTTTTCCTCTAACTTTTCCTCTCAACTTTTCCCAACTCTTTTCCAACTGACTGACTGACTGACAAATGTGCCTTCAATCCATTTTGTCTAAAACAAACATTCCCTCCTAAATTTTGAAATTACCTACCGTAGTAAATTCTGAATTCAAAAACAACTACCTTAATCAATTCTGGAGCTGTCAAGAGTTGCAAGGAGGATCCCCAAAACTGGCAAACTGCTCCTGACAGGTAGGTGAAGACTGCAGGGGCACTGGCAAATGAGCAGAGGCTCAGGAAACATTAAAGTGGACTCTTATTTGTATCATCTCAAGGGTAGTAGCTCAAGGCATGCAATTGCTCTCAATGATTGTTCTATATAGTTTTTAGTGGATTTCTCTAATGGCCTGACACATTTTCATTCTGCAATTTAAGTAGCAGTCATATTATCCGTTTATAAGTTAGCCTTGTCAACTACAAACCACTTACATCACCTTTTTGTTTTGAAATGAATAGTGTAGGGGCCCAGAGAGTTAAGAACATATGCATCACTTTTCGTGTGTTTCATCAGGAAAAAATGAGAGATGGTAGATCCATTCTCCTCTATGTTTTGAAGTGCTTCTAGTTCTGACAGAGATGGCTCTTCAAGTATTTTTTAACAATATTTTTTTTTTTTTAAATTGTTTTATTTTTTTAACTAAGTGTCATTTAATGATAGAGTACTTTTTTAAGAAGTGCCATGTAATGAGAGTATTTTTCTTTGAAATGTTGTAATAAAACTATATGTTGTTTCCTCTATGTTTTGAAGTGTTTCTAATAGAGATGATTCTTGAAGTTTTTCCAAAATTTCTAAAAACAGTAAAATTTATCTTATATAAAATATGTTGGTCATTAATTTGTTTATGTTTTTTCTTTAAAAAGCAGGTGCTTGCAGTGTCTGCAACAAGTGAAGCAGGAGTATTATCTTCTCAAGGACAAGCCAGAAGATCTATTTCAGGCAATTATAACAGTAGCAGTGCTAATCAAAATCTCTACAAGATTACACTTAAACAAAATATAAAATACTAGATGAAAGTCACATTTACTATTTTTGTTGTTTTGGTGGTAAGTCATAAATAGGCTATGGGTTGATTGCAGACAAAAGAACAAAGAGCAGGTGGAACGATTTCAGTGATAGATTGAGCTTAATCCGCAAGGCATCAATATTTTATGATTTCTATTGTACAACCCTTCATATTAAGAAAATGTGTTCATGTTTCTTTCGATATCTGAAACTTATATGTGAAGATTATTGGTTGGTGACGAAATATATTGTTTCCTATTCCAGATATGTCTAGATATAATGAAAGTGTCTATATTTTATAACAGTGACTAAAGCTTTGGAAACAAAATAAAAATAAAAGAATAGTTAAAAAAAATATTATTAGATATTTTTGAATTATATATATTATAAGTATTATATATTTTTGATAGTCTAAGGTGTCTCCGCGACCTAGCCCCATGTTCTCATCGATGGATTGATGGGTGAGTTAGGGTGAGACTAGTCCCTGGGGATGCACACAGCCGCTCGTGAGCCACACACATTGAGTGAGCCCAGGCCTCCGAGTCAAACCCGAGACCTTGGGGAGCAAACCCAAGACTCAAGCCAACTCAGCTACCCGTGCAGGCTGTACTAAAAGTATTATATTAATGTGTATGGTTTTCTTTTAAGTGTTTTATATTATTTTATATAAAGATTTATATTACATATATCTATAGAAAAGAGGATGGAAAAAATCACATCCCAAATTTTAAGTAGGGTAGTCTTAAATGTCAAATTCAAACAATAAACAAGAAACAAGGTCACTAGACAACAAGCGCTAAAACACTAAAACATAGAGGAGGACCATAGTCATTTAAATTTATCCAAATATGAGGAAGGTCATGGCCATTCAAAACAAGCTCCCATGTAGTAATCACACCCTCTTCATTTTCTTCTTTTGGAGGAGGCTATGTGTCATGAACAAAAAAAATGGGAAAAGAAAGGTAAGGATTTTTTATAGTATTTGGCTATTCAAAGGTACCTTAGTTACGAGGTTTAGAAAAGGTTGAAGGAAGTTAGGAGGGTTGAGACCAACCATGACTAAACCAATCCTAGTTCTTCTTAGAGGGGTTTGGGAAGAATGCAATTAAGAATCGTGTCCATCATGGACATTCTGACTACCATGTCAATGTCCATGAGGGGAGGGACCTTTGTTGGAGGGTGGAGTTGGCATAAATATCACAACCATACATGGTGTATTATCCCAATGATCCAAAATCACATGTGGGTGTGCCACTTCAATTGCAACCTTATTTTCTTGCACTTGAATTTGTATGATGACATTATAAAAATCATAAACTTATTGTACAAAGAAAAGTGTATATTAATAAGACAAGTAAAAAATATAGAAAAGTTTATATCTTTCTAAATGCTAAGAATAAAGTTTTCATCTTGAAAACACACCAAATCCAGGTCAACTTAGTAGGAACTATGGGCCAATATTCTATAATAATCATATGTTGTGAAAAAGGATTAGGCATGAAAGGCCTAAAATATCATGACTCCAATTCCAAGTAGCTTGATTTATGGGAAAAAATCTAAAAGGGTGCTTGAGAGTGTCCTATTTTCCATAGAATGGAAAATAAGGATTAACAATATCTCACTAAGTTAACTTGGTACCAATAGGGAGACATTGGTAGAGAATACACCAAGAAAAATGGGCAAGTTTTGGCTCAATGATAGTTAACCAAATATTCTAAAATTTATATTCGCAAGTGCCTAGCAAAGAATTAAGAGCCCATTTATCATTAAGCTTTGAAACAATGTTCATGAATGGAAAAATCCAAGCATATCCCTTACATAGTCTTTAATTGTGAAAGGGAATATCTAAATACAATTTTAATATTTCAACCAAGGTTTGAATCTTCTCCCTTACTTATATGCATCATACAAGGAAAAAAATCAATAATGGTCTAAAATGACTTAAAATCATAATTAGAAAGTTTTCACTCCAATTTGGACTCAAAATAAGAAAGAAATCTCTTGGTAGTCATAAAATGGAGGTCAATTAAACTTTAATTCTTATATAAAATAATTTCAAATCATGAGCCCAAGGAGTCTTAGTAAGGGGTTGGTCATGACAATAAACAATATGAGACCTCCAAAAATATTTTTGATTAATATCATACCCTTGTGGTAAATATTACCATCTCATAGAAGACATGACTTGGTGGTTTCCTAAATTTTCTATATGTTCTTTATGGTAAAAGTGTCTTGTATCTAGTTAGGATCATTCATAATAAGGATTTTATGAAAACCAACTCTCTTTCAAGCTTGAATCATTTAATAACTTGTATAAGTGTAATGCCTTTATAATCAAGACCTTTAAAGACTCATTTTCCTCTAGGTATTTGTTAATCCATTTGGTATATAAAATAATTACCATAGACTTATATTGTGATAAAAACAATCCCATTAGATTCATGGGGAGGAAACAAAACTCCAAAGCCATTTTATGAAATCACATACCTTTGTCAAAGGAATCCATAAAAAATCCCTTAGGAACTTTTCAAGATTTTGATACAAGGATTTAAAAGGGACACGCCAAGAAGAATAATAGGCATGAGGAGTAGTTATTATTTAATAACTTAAAAAACCACTACTAGGGAAGTAATCTTAGTAGTATAGTAGGCCACTATTTTCTCAATTTGAGAAATGATAGCTTGCCATAGACATGAGGGAGAGATCTAGAAGGAAAAAAGGATTCCTAAAAATCTAAACACTTCTCCATGATCAATCCACTTTCATCCATAATAATTGATCCAATTAGGCATTGGAGAATCCAAGATCTAAAATAACACAATAATCTTCCACTAGTGAAACAAAATAAACACAATAGAATATCTATCATATAATAATGAGACTATGTGAATGTACAATGAGAGCCTTGTATAAAAGGCAAAGTAGAGGAGGTAAGAAGGTAGGACTAAATGACTAACTACCCTTCCAAAGGTGTAACATATGTATGCTCATATGACAAGTGTTTGAGCATGTGTCAAGTGTCCATGCAATAGATGTCTCAAAAGATGAGTAAATGTGTCTCAATCATATGAAGTGAGAAAAAAAAAAAGTCCCTAAGTGGAGACTTAACTAGTATGGATAGGAATCTCCCAGGTAGGCTATAAGCTAGCTAGATAGATAATGCCTTTATTTACACTAACATTGGACTTAGCTAAGAAATATTGCTTCTAACACTAATTTTTCTACCACTAAATTCTTGGAACTAAAGCTTTTCAAAAATTTATTGGAAAGTACCTCTCAATTCTAATTGATGTTATTTTACTCCTCCATAAGAGTAATAAATGATTCATCAACAAAATGAGTATTGATTAGGTTATTAGTAGAATTGGACAAAGTGATGCCTTTAACTAGGTTTTTTGACACAATATTATCTAATATGTAGTAAGAAAATACAAAGGAGGAGTGAATCGACATCCCTAATACATAGAATAGAAAATTCCAAAAGAATTTGACTAATTTCCATTAATGATGATATAATCATAAATATCAACAAAAATCATTCAAATAGAATGCAATAATTGAGGACCAAATTCTAAGGCTTGGAAAATAGCAAGGATAAAAGGAATCTTAATGTCATCATAGGATTTCGATAAATCTATCTTGATGAAAATGGCATACTATGTTGCCAAAAAGTGTAGCCTTGACACTTTTTCACTCATTTAGGCCTTTTCCCTTAGATTTTGGCTTTATTTTGCTTTAATCTAATGCTATAATGTGGCATTAGGCCTTGAATGCTTGCAAATCAACAATAACCTAATGGTGTTTTACAAAGGTGTTGTGAAGTGTTGTAACATATCTTCCTACTTTTCTAAGACCCTTTCAACACAATTCACCTAAATAACCCCTTTTTACCCCTTTTCAAGCCCTATGCCAAAGTGGTGTAAAGTGTTATAATGCATTTTTCACACTTTCCTAAGCTTATTATCACTAATTCAACCCTTTTTAATGATAAATTGGTCCCTTAATGTACTTTTAGGCCTGACTTAAGTGTGTTTCGGGAGGCAAGCTAGATAAACATCATTTAACATTACTTAATTTTCGACCACCACTTGAATTTGTCAAAGTGGACTAGGCTGCCACCTTGGGTGACCTAGTCCCTTTAGGCATAAAATTCAAAATTAAAATAAAAACCTAATGAGAATTTGCCTCCAAAACCCTAAGGTCAGCCTATCATGTGCTATTTTCAGGAAATTAGGGCATATCTTGTATAAATAAGGGTTTTCACCTTCATTTCCCCCTCCCTAAGATTATTTTCATCTTCACAAGCACTCTTACACTCAATCTTCTCAAGCAAGCATTCAAGCAACCTCCATTGGACATGGTTCTTGCATGTTGCAAACTTCAACAACAAAGGATTTGGTGAGTGTTTTTGCTTTGTCATTCAATCATCTCTTCCTTCCATTCTATTTCATTTGGGTTTGATTACCATCAATGGGGTTTCACTAAGGCAAACCCCTAATATCTAACCCTAACATTTTCTTTGTATTTGTATGTGTGCTTTGCAGCTGTGTATGCATATTAGGAAAGTATTAAAGTGTTGAAAAGGGTGCCATAATTCCATCTACATCAACTCAAGTCATCAAACCCTAGGAGGAGCAAAAGGACAACTTGCAAGTCATTTTCAGAAGATTCGGATACGAGTCTCTGTTAGAGAAGAAGTGCAAGTGGGGCCCCACTAATTTAGACCTTGAAACTCCTGAAAGTACCAGGAGGACTAGGTCGCCATCATTAGTGACCTTGTCCCTATACCAGGCCTAAAAAAGGGTTTTGACATTTCTTGATACCCTTTTATCAGAAACCTACTCTAGTAAAATTTCCCAGGAGAAGGACTAGGTCCCCCATTCTGGTGTAAGTGTCCTTGTGTAGATTTCTAGCAAATTCTAGAATATTCCAGAGCTCCTATTATGCCACTTTCCATTCCTAGGTGCACAATCTCTATATTTTCTAGTTTCTTTCCAAATTGCATACATTTAGGTCATTTAGCTTAGCTTGCATATAGTTTATATTTCATAGTTCTAAATTAGTTTCATTTCATTCCAGCATTTAGCCACACTTCTCACGTGCACAACACAACCCTATTCAGCCATACCATTTGAATGCAATCACCAAAAAGGTATATCATTAGGTGAAAGAGTATCATTCTTCCTAAACCAAGCTCATATATGAAAAACCCTAGGGGCCTATTTGGGGGGGATCCTCTTTCCCTTTTAGCATTATATCATCTTTGTGGTGGTTCATTTTGGTGAACCCAACCGTAGATCACTTGTTAATCTTCTTATTTTATATTTCATCTTAGGAAAAAGCTTGCATTGCATTAGGGTTTTGCATTGTTTGCATCCTAGGGCTCATAAAAAGGTGTATTAGTGAAAGGTTCATGCTAGCTTGCACCTTGCATTGCATTCTCACTGAAAAAGTACAAAAAAAATTGTATTTTCATTCTGTACTTGCACTAAAAAAGTAGAAAACGTAGAAAAAGCATTCAAAACTCTCAAAAATTATCAAAAAAATCACTGTTGGGACTATGTTGCCACACTGAACGACCTAGTCCTCTTGCATATTTTTGGTAGTCTTTTTTGGCATTTTCAAAGCAATCTCTGCACTTTTGTTTTTTGGTTCTGTATTTCTATTTTATTTTCTAGAATCTTGATTATAAGCATTTTAGTCTCTTTTGTTTACATTGCATTTGCATCCACCCCACCCTTAGGAAAACTTCCATGAGTGTTTGGTGTTCTCTTGCTAATACCATAGTGAGACAAAGCTCTAGACTCATGGCATATCATGATAATACTATTGTTGTAGATCTTGGGATCTCTCGAGTTCCTACTCCTAGTATCGACAATAGTGCACTAGGCCTAGAAACCACCCTTAGCAACTCTTTGCACCTAGGAAACACTCATGTTGACAATAAAACTGATGACCTCCCACATGAAAAGCTATTCCACATTCATGCGGACCTAGCCAACCTCCAACATGAAATAAGCCTTGAGAACATATCCACCACTTCCATCCCCACCATCAAGAACATTCATTGTATGCTTGAGAGTGATGACGGCCTAGGTGTTGTGAATAAAATTGTTGAAATATACCAAAAATTGTTGGAAATTAGTGTTCACATAGGTAGTAATATTAAATTATTTGTTAGGTTTGTTAGTCATGTGTATAGGTTTGATGGTTAGTCTTATATATTGTTAAAATAACAATATAGTTAGTGATTAGTGTGTTATACCCGTGAATGGTATTGTGAGATATTTGTTATAACACCTCCCTATTTAATAGGAGGTTCTTTGGCTATGTAAGTGGCTATATATTAGCCATGTATTGAGTGTGGAATTGAAGAAGATATCACTTTGTGTGTTAAATTTGCACCCATTTTCCTAATACGGTATCAGAGCCCACTTTTCCTGGCTGCTTATTTTTAGTCCCAAAACAAATATGCAGAAATTAAGGAGGGGAAAGTAGAGAATTAATGTAAGAAAGGATAGCAACATAGCAGAAGCTTGATGGCAGAAGTGGGGTTGCATATCAAGTTTTTTCTTGTCACGAGACGATCCTAGCATTTAGACTTGTGGCTGATTTAAATGAAAGTTTAACCGTTCCTTGGTGCTCTTAATTCTTATTCTTGTTGTGCTATTATCCATTATCTAGGCAACATGCATCTCCCTCATTCTAACCCACGGAGCATCAACTGCTGAAGGATATCATGTTTTTTCTAGCATAGACATTGCAATACTGCTACCACTGGTGCTTTTTTATTACAGACTGTAGTTGTTTTTAAGGAAGTCGTTGTTAATGAAGAAGCACAACTAATTATAAGTTAACACCAAAGAAAGAGGCAGTTGTTATTAGACGATCTTTAAATAAGCCTTTGATTTCATTTCCCATCGGCCTTATTAGAGGAAATTGGTGAGACAATTGTTTGTTTCCAGTCCATCGGAAATACTGCAATTGTATCTACTCAGATCAAGTTTGCAAAATGATGATTTTTTTATTGATCAAGAAAAAATCAAGTTTTTGCTGATATCTTTTTCATCTGAGTTTGTATTTGAGTTTTAGTTGAAGCTTTCAATTCTTTGTGTTTATAGCTTCGAAATGAGTGGTTACATGCCATATTTTCTCTTCAGTTCTTACATACAGATCAATTCCAAAAAGCAGCTAGCAGATATAAAACGTTTTTCATAAAAATGCAATATTGGCAGCTCCTCAAAAAATATGACTGTAAAGTAGCTTATAAAAGAGGTATGCAAGTATTAAGCAAATTCAGAAAGTAACGTATCTACATTTAGATACATCTTCTCCATGAATTTAATGACACAACACTTCCTTTTGCAAATCAAAAGTAGTGTGCAACAAAAGTGTGAGGTAGTTTTAGTGACCTTAGAAGAAATCTTTCCATAGCATGGTGTTGGCACAAAATTTATTTGTTTTTTTGGTTGTGAACATTGGTCTCTCAAGCAAATGATTCTCTTAAGGTATTACATGGTAGAGTAGTAGTTTGGTTTATAGGATATGTCTCTTTTATCATAGTTCAAAAATCAAATTAAATGTTATATATTGTCAAAGCAAGTTAGGAAGTATTATTTTGTTTAAAAGAAGGTCTATTTTTCAATATTTTTTAATTGTCATGTTGAATTGTAAAAATGTCCAAAAATTATAAAAAATTGTCTTAATTGTAATTGAGTGTATGATCGATGGTACTTGACACTCCCATGATTTGTAGAAGTGAATTCCATCTTGAAGGAGGTTGGGGGGGCGGGTTTGAAGTTGAGCCTCAAAGACAAATTTGTTAAGTAAGTAGCAAACTTATTGGAGGATGGAGGAAACGAAGGCTGGAGGATATTCAATGACCTCTCGTCAATCACTAGCGACGAGGCCACAAAATTGCATTGGTGACAAAATTATTTGTGCCAAAACGACTAAAGCCAAGATCGATTTTCAGGTGGCAATGGCAACCGTCTCATATCATTTGTGATCAGAGTGGCAATGATCTATAATGGTGGTTGCATGCGCGACAACAAAGACTTGAATCTCAACCTTTGTATTTGTGATGGGATGTGTATGTCCCCAATCACATTTCTTTTTAGTTTGTGAATGGATGTGTTGGTCCCCATTCACAAGATGATGTAAGTGGTTGGATGTGTTTGTCCCCAATCATTATTGTTGGTTAATTATGAATGGATGTGTTTGTCCCCATTCACAAGATGGTTGGATGTGTTTGTCCATAGTCACATGAGTTGGTGATTATGATTGGATGTGTTTGTCCCCAATCATAAAATTGTTGTGAGCAGATGTGTTTGTCCCTGTTCATGACTTGATGTAAGGCCTTGGATAGATGTGTTTGTCCCTATCCTTGGATGAAAGCAGTAAGCATGGTGAGGCTAGTTCCACTATTGCTTGACATGAGTAGATGTGTATGTCCCTACTCTTATCTTATATTGTTTGGTGAGCTACTATGTGTGGTCATCAAGTATTGTGATGTACATTCACCCCATGTTCGCACTAAAGGGGGGTGTTGGAAATTAGTGCTCACATAGGTAGTAATATTAGATTATTTGTTAGGTTTGTTAGTCATGTGTATAGGTTTGATGGTTAGTCATGTATATTGTTAAAATAACAATATAGTTAGTGGTTAGTGTGTTATGCCCGTGAATGGTATTCCGAGATATTTGTTATAACACCTCCCTATTTAATAGGAGGTTGTTTGGCTATTTAAGTGGCTATATATTAGCCATGCATTGAGTGTGGAATTGAAGAAGATGTTACTTTGTGTGTTAAATTTGCTCCCATTTTTCTAAGAAAACATGCCTCTTCCACACCTAGGGGTTCTCAATCAATCACCCCTATTGTTAGCCAAGGAGGACCTTCTACTCCTCCTTCAACAATAGCTTCCATTCCCACTTACGCATCTCCTAGTGTGACAACAACCGTGCAAAAAATTAGTAATGTGATACATTCCCTTAGTATTCCTTCTAGTATTCATACTTCCTTTGTGGCATCACATCCCTTAACCTCTTCCACCATACCTCCCATTAGCATCCCATTCACTTCCCCTTCCACTACATTCACCCCATCATCACTTTCCCTTCCACCTCATAACACTTATACCAATCCTCTTATCACACAAATTTTTCACACCATTACATCCATGCAACAATAGATTTCCACTATTAATCAAAACCAACATGGTTCACCTACCCACTATGTTCGTAGCAATCCCTTATCCTTAGAGATCCTATGCACCCCATTGCCACAGGGAATAGAAATATCGCGATTTCAGAAGTACAGAGGGAAGGGTGATCCTTCTAATCATGTTAGTGCTTATACTGCTTTATGTAGTGATTTTTCTCTTAATGACAAATTGTTAGCCAAGCTATTTCCTAGGACCCTTAAAGATGCTGCCCTGGATTGGTTTTCATCCTTACCAAACAATTCCATTAGTTCATTCAATGAACAGGTGGATGCCTTCATCAACCACTTCCAAATCCACATGACCCCTAAAAAGACCTTGGTTGATCTAATGAGATGTAAGCAAGACACTAATAAAATGATAACCGACTTTATCTCTTGTAATCAGGCACTTTATTCCGTAATTGATGTCAAAATACCTGATACACATCTACAAAAGATGTTCATTGAAAACCTATTAACACCCCTTCAAGACAAGCTCACCCTAATGAAGTTCCCTTCCTTCATGCACCTGTGCCAAGTGCTATGTGATTATCACAATTCAACTAGTAGTCGTGATACGAGATCCACTTCTAGTCGAATTGAGAAGTCTAATGCTACAAACCAAACTAACTCTCATCCATTATGTAAGCCAAATAAAGGGTTTTTGCAATTTAACCCTCCTTCCCAAACCCCTCCACCTACCAATAACCAAGTGGCCACTCTTAGATCTTCCATTCCCTTCAATTATGAAGATCCTAAATGAACCTTCATGCCTTTACCTGACACCCTCAATAATACCATGACTCAATTGCTCCAACAACAAATGATATCCTTACCTCCTATCCATGCACCCAATCCTAATAAGCCATTACCTCCATCCTAGAACTCCACCGCTTATTGATATTTTCATCGACATAATGGAAATGACACCGAACAATGCAAGCGTCTCAAGCACCTGGTGCAAGAACTAATTGATTTGGGTCATCTATCCGTTGTTGGTATCAATGATAAAGGAAATAAGTCTGTTGCACCCCCAAACCAAAATTTACAGATCTTTACCAATCCTATGCCTAAACACAATGTTTCATTTGTCAAAGCAGGCAAATCTTCACAAACTGATATTATGAATGTTGATACACACAATGAACATTCTAATTCTCTTCCACCTGTAACCCATGTCATGCCTATAAATGAAATGGTAGGAACGATTGACATTATCCATCATAAGGGCCAAACCAAAACACCTCTTGAGATTTTCTTTTCACCTCAAGACATACTCATAAATCTTCTCGATGGTCCTCTCTACATCGCCGACTGAATCTATGATAAGCCCACTAATGGGATACTCATAGATCCCACCTGTGGCGAGAATGTGACAACAGAATAATTTTTGGTACTACACGATATCTCTCAAGATGTCTATAATAGACCTACTACCTGGATCAAAACACATTATGGTTTCACATGCCCTACGATCAGATCGATTGCTCTCCCATTACAAATAGGCCCTAAGACATTAGGCGTTACCTTCTCTATCATACCACAATTGGACCAATCTCGTTTGTGACTAGGCCAGTCATGGCTTCGTTCAATGAAAGTGGTCCCATCTGTTATTCAAAAAAAATTGAAATTTTCCATTAATAATGAAATATTCACGGTCCACCATAGTGGCTTCAATCCTTTATCCTCAAAAGGAAAATTTTCTTTGGAAGCCTTTTGGCTCAAGCCCATGGAACCCATCACCCCTAGACGAGATTTATTTTTCATCACCTATCAAAAATTTAAGGCCAAGAAAATCTCTGAACTCTCTCTTCGCAACATACCTCCTTCTACCTCAGAAACACCTATCCTTGATGAAGCTATGTTGAAACTCGAATTTGACATGCTTAACCAAACAGCACATGAAACCTCTTCCACATCATCCAAGAGGCCTAAGGGTCATGACAACAATTCCATCTTACCTCCTTGCATCAAACAAGTGTATAAAGCTAAGGAGAAAGTGGATGAGCCACCTATGGTTCTTCTCGTTCCTGCCTCTAGGGACGACAAGCAACCTATGGTGGACCAGCCCACTCCTCCTTAGATGCACCTTGAAAAAAAGAGGAATAAAGAAGCTAGGGAGCATAGGCGTCGTCGTTGTGCTCTTGCTCGCTAATCACGAGATGAAGAAAATATTGAAAATCATAATCCACATTTATCAAAAGTAGTGCCTTACAATCCTCCTCCACCACTGCAACCTAATTTGATACACTCACCACAACCAATGTTGCATGCTACCACTAATATTGTTATCTAACCTCCTATTGTCATCAATTTAGATGATGATGATGAGGAGAACGCTAAAATAGATGAAGAAGTACATCACACTCTGAGTTCATTGTTTTCCTCTTCCATGAGTATCCATGATAATTCTCCTCAGACAAGCATTAATCTAGATGCTAGTTCTGCAATTGTTGCCATCCCTCTCGCTAGTCGCCCACCCGAATTTTATAATGAGAAAGATTGGGAGGCAAATAACTTGTTTGATGATTGACGAGCAGTTTCCTTACTAGCCTTTTCTTTTCTTTTTGCGTGTTTTCTTGTGTGTAATGTACTCCCCTGTACTATTTGTTGTTCTCTCTCTTTGTGACATTCTTCTGTATGTACCTTCATTCTTCTATTTTTCGTGCATTCATTTCACTTTTCATTTTTTGTTGCCTTCCATTTGGGGATAATGCAATGCATTGAGACCACAATGTCTCCTTCATGTTGACCCAAATGGATTCTTTACCTTTTTCTTTTTCTTTTTTCCTTCCATTTGGGGATGATGCAAGGCATTGAGACCACAATGTCTCCTTCATGTTGACCCAAATGGGCTCTTTTTCTTTTTCCTTTAATTTGGGGATGATGCAAGGCATTGAGAACACAATGTATCCTTCATGTTGACCCAAATGGGCTCTTTTCATTTTTATTTTTTTCTTGTTGCCTTCCATTTGAGGATGATTCAAGGCATTGAGACCACAACGTCTCCTTCATGTTGACTCAAAAACATGGCTCTTTTTATTTTCCTTTTTCTTTTTTCTTTTTTTGTCCTCTTGGGGATGATGCAAAGTGTCAAGACATCCTATGTCTCTTCCATGTTGACCCAACATGACTCTTTCTTTTCATTTGTTTTCGCTCTCTTTGTGTCCTTCCAGTTCTATGTATTTGGGGAGATGATGATAGTTCTGAGCTCTTTACACAAACATTGCAGCAACGAACATACTGACCCCAAATCCATAGATCCCTTATGTGTTTGTGGTTTTCCATTTTGGGGGCAACCCCCTTTCTCTTTTCTTTGTTTTCCTTTCTTTTACATGACACAACCTCCTTTAGAAACATATCACTTGGCATAAGGCTTTCCAAGTAGGCTCTCATCTCCTTTTCTTTATCTTTGCATTTTTCCTTTCTCTACTTTAAAGTAATTGCTCACAAAACGGTGTGTGGCAATTCCTTTAAAGTGGGGGCATACATTGGCATTATTTATTTTGCATCTGCATTTGTTTTTCTTTGTCCTTGGTTCCTAGTGTAGCCTTATCACTTCATATGATGTGTTTCTCACTCTGTGGATGATATTGGATGTAATGTCCTTCATAAGTGTGACTTATCTTAGCATATTACATTCCTCTTAGTGGCCTGATGCGACACACAACATCCCCTAAGTTGTGATTTTTTTATTCTTCGATTGGTCCTCTTTTGGAGACATTAGACACAATGTTCCCTAAGTCAAAGACCTCACATGAACCAAACAAGACTCCTTGGAACACTCCTTTTACATTTTTGCATTTTACATTTTTCATTTTTACATTTTGCATTTTTGCATTCTTGCATACATGGCCACCTTGCATAACACAAATTGCATGCCTGTGGTGCCATCTTTCCCTTGTTCATGATTTATAAGCATCCAAGGCTTTTCTTGTCTCATGAACTACACCCTTTTCTTTTGTGGTGCCTTATCAAATATATCAGGAGGTATAACTTTGATATGGTTGAGCGGGAAGCCCAACTAGCGGCACGACTTTCCCCAAAGGCCACCTTTGCGTGTGTGTGAGTGCATACCAACCAACTGTATGTTTCTTACCCTTTTGGGCCTTCTCATCCGACGAACAATCAAAAGTCTTGTCGCCCCAAAGTGAGTACACTTTCGTTTCAGACAAACAACCTAGATTTGATCCACAACTAGCTAGACAAACGGTCGAAGCTTGATCTGACTTTCCCTCTCTCTTCACTCTCTCACATCACTCCTAGTGTGATCTTTTGTGATTATGATTTGTTTTCCATGAGATCTTGATCATGGGGGCTTGATCATCCCTCTTGATTATAGTCATCTCACCTTACTAGCATGAACACACTAGATCCCACTCGACATTCATGACTCAGCTACTTTAGTGTGAATTTGAAGCAAGTTCATCCTCTCACTAAAGTGGGGGCTAAATGTGTCACCAAAAAGTGTAGCCTTACACTTTTTCACTCATTTAGGCCTTTTCCCTTGGATTTTGGCCTGATTTTTCTTTGATCTAATGCTATAATATGGCATTAGGCCTTGAACACTTACAAATCAACAATAACCTAACAGTGTTTTACAAAGGTGTTGTGAAGTGTTGTAACACATCTTCCCACTTTTCTAAGACCCTTTCAACACAATCCACCTAAATAACCCCATTTTACCCCTTTTCAAGCCTTGTGCCAAAGTGTTGTAAAATGTTATAATGCATTTTTACACTTTCCTAGGCTTGTTATCACTAATTCAACCCTTTTTAATGATAAATTGGTCCCTTAATGTACTTTTAGGCCTGACTTAAGTGTGTTTCAAGAGGCAAACCAGATAAACATCATTTAACAACACTTAATTTATGACCACCACTTAAATTTGTCCAAGTGGACTAGGTCGCCACCTTGGGTGACGTAGTCCCTTTAGGCATAAAATTCAAAATTAAAATAAAAAACTAATGTGAATTTGCATTCAAAACCCTAAGGTTGGCCTATCATGTGCTATTTTTGGGAAATTAGGGCCTATCTTGTATAAATAAGGGTTTTCACCTTCATTTCCCCCCCTAAGATTATTTTCATCTTCACAAGCACTCTTGCACTCAATCTTCTCAAGCAAGCATTCAAGCACAAGGCACTTCAAGAAACTTCCATTGGATTTGGTTCTTGCATGTTGCAGACTTCAACAACAAAGGATTTGGTGAGTGTTTTTTCTTTATCATTCAATCATCTCTTCCTTCCATTTTATTGTATTTGGGTTTGATTACCATCAATGGGGTTTGACTAAGGCAAACCCCTAATCTCTAACCCTAACATTTTATTTATCTTTGTATGTGTGCTTTGTAGGTGTGTATGCGGATTTGGCAAGGATTAAAGTGTTGAAAAGGGTGTTGTCATTCCATCTACATCAAATCAAGTCATCAAACCCTAGGAGGAGCAAAAGGACAACTTATGGGCATTTTCAGAAGATTCAAACACGGGTCTCTATTAGAGAAGGAAATGCAAGTGGGGCCCTAGAGATTTAGACCTTGAAACTCCTAAAAGTACTAGGAGGACTAGGTCGCCATCATTGGCGACCTTGTCCCTGTACTAGGCCTAAAAAAGGGTTTTGACATTTTTGGATACCATTTTATCATAAACCCACTTTGGCAAAAATTTCCAAGAGAAGGACTAGGTCACCCATTCTAGCGTAAGTGTCCTTGTGTAGATTTCCAACAAATTCTTGAATATTTCGGAGCTCCTATTCTACCACTTTCCATTCCCAAGTGCACAATCTCTATGTTTTCCAGTTTCTTTCCAGATTGCATACATTTAGGTCATTTAGCTTAGCTTGCATATAGTTTACATTTCATAGTTAGATTAGTTTCATTTCATTCCAGCAGTTAGCCACACTTCTCACACACAACACAACCCTATTCAGACATACTCTTTGAATGCAATCACCAAAAAGGTACATCATTAGGTGAAAGAGTGTCATTCTTCCTAAACCAAGCTCCTAGGTGAAAAACCCTAGGGGCCTATTTGGGGGGATCCTCTTTCCCTTTTAGCATTATATCATCTTTTTGGTGGTTCACATACTTTTGAAAATGTTTGGAACATTCCATTCCTTCCCACATAAAAATGCTATGAAGAATGTACATGGATTTGATGGAGCTAGTTAGCTCAAGGTGAGAATTCAAAGGAATAATATGACATAACTTGAGATCAATATCTTTGATAATGATTTTATTTTACTCCTCCACAAGAGTAATAAATCAGTCATCAACAAAATGAGTCTCGATTAGGTTATTAGTAGAATTGGAGAAAGTGATGCCTTTAACTAGGTATTTTGATCAAATATTATCCAATATGTAGAAAGCACATACAAAGGAGCAGTGAATTGACATAGCTAATGAATAGAATAGAATGTCCAAAAAGAACTAGAATAATTTCCATTAATAATGATATAATTAGAAATATAAAAAAAAGAATTCAAATAGAGTGCAAAAATTGAGGACCAAATCCTAAGGCTTGGAGAATAGCAAGGATAAAAGGCATCTCAATTTAATCATAGTATTTCGATAAATATATCTTGATGAAAATGAAATACTATTTAAAATATTTGGACCATTCCATTCCTTCCCACAAAAAAATGTTGTCAAGAATGTGCATGGATTTGATGGAGCTAGTTATCTCAAGGTAATCAATCAAAGGAATAAGATGACATAACTTGCAATCAACATATTTGGTAATAATTCTATAGGATATATTGAGTAGAGTAATTTCTCTCCAATTGTAAATATCTTTCAAATATCCAAACTTAATATGAATTTTATATTACCTTTATGTATGATATAACTTAAATAATTGGAATGATATCTTCAGTATATACTTTGTGAATATCTTTACCAATAATTTACCATAAGGCTTTATAGAATTCAATAGGAAAGAAATCATAATTTAGATTCTTTTCATTGGGCATGGAGGAAATAACCTCACAAAGGAACTCTTCAATTAGAATTTTCTTGTTGATATCTCTCCAAGAGTGTAACCTAACAAGGGGCCACATCCACACATTTGTGTAGAGTGGTTCCTTATTTAGGCATATCCTCCTAAGATTTGAAAACATGGTTATAATGATTCATAAAATCTTGAGTGATAACATTTAGCTTTTATTAAAATATGGTATACCTTGATTATTTTGATAGACTAATAAGTATGAAAATCACATAAGTATTGAAATACCATAAATTCACTTCTATTCTTAAAATTTAGCAATGAAAAGTTATAGAGTAGGATAAAAAGGTTGTGATTCAAGATAAATGGTGGCATGGAAGAATTACAATGTAGTTTCCTCATAAGAGTGGTGGAAAAATTTATTAGTTGGTTCACATAAATGTAATTTGATTACATTATTCTACTATTTAATCTATCTAGTATGATGAAAAGGGTGTGGCTTCATATTCCAAACACATTAGATTGGGAAAGTGTGGATGGTCACCAACAAGAATTTTTTTACGAATGTTGAATATTTTTATTATTTAATTTGTAAAATTTCCATACAATGTAAAATTATATGGGAAAGTGATATAAAATGACAATATTAGGTAGATGCTTCATCAGTGGTGAGAAATAAATGGAAAAGGAAAATAATATTGAGTGGAAAATATAGCCATGTTAATTTATTTTAAAAATATATTGTATATCTAAACATAAGTATTACATGTGTAAAAAGTAGGCTAGTTCTAATGGTGGTCGGGGTTGACAATGAAAATCCCCAATTATTGTGCATATAGAACCAAGCTTTTATTTCTCTAGCTATCCAATGCACAAGAAATGTGCCATATTTATCAAACACTACTTGTGCTATATTAAAATATTTACACATTACCCAAGTGGTTTTAGGAACTAAATCAATGATTTATTTATAAAGATAAGATCTTTCAATAGCATAATTGGGAGCATAAATAGCAATTACTCTAAAGGGAGGATTATCAATATTCAAGAGATCCCACAAATCCTAGCTAGTAGGGTCACATACTTGATCAAATAAATGTGGCTACCATTTAGGAGAGATATAAAGTAACCACAAAATAATGACATCTCCATGGTTACTACACGAAGAGTGAATTTTTTCCCATATAACATGACAAACAACAACAAAAACCTATAAATTTTGAAGTCTTGTAAATAAAGAATGTATAGACAAAAATATTTATCAAGTATTAAATTGCACACAATAATTTATTCCAAGGTCTATTAGACCTCAAACATTCCATGATATAAAATTCATTTTGAAAATCAAGAGTCATATCCCCACCATCCATCTTGTTAAGAGCTACATAGTTATTAGGTAAGTGCACCAATCTATGACACTTTTTAGGTTCCAAAATGAAAAAAGGTCCAAAAAAAGGCCGAAATAAGCCATTTGGCATGCACCAAACATGAAAGTTAACATAAAAGCCAAAAAATAGGTTTCAAACCCTCATGTTTCTTCAACCTGCAACTTGACTTGTAGGGTTTGAGTTCTGCAACTTGTGCTCACCAAATCTCATCCATTGTTTGCATCCTTAGCTTACCGTTTTCCACGAGAATGCCACAAACGCGTCGGAGAGGTCGAAGATTGCAAAGAGGTATGCATTTTTATTCTATTTATTTTGAATTTGATTTAGAATGCAAATTTAAATAGGTTTTTATAATAAAAATTTGTTCTAATTCTCAGGGAATGAATCTCTAGCTTGAAACATTGAGAATTCACAATCACCCCCTCACGAAGAGCCTCCTATACAAGAACAACCTGAAACCCCTCCATCAATTCATAGGCATCCTCAAGGAACACAAGAAAATATTCAAAATCAAATTGAAAACAATAAAAGAGACATTCAACAATTAATTAGAAGATTAACCGAGCATGCTGAAACCCACCCTTATAAGAGAGGGATTGTTGAATCATTGGAGTCAATTATAACTCATGTAGGAGAAATGAGCGAGAAAATGAAGTTTTGGTCAAATAAGAGGCATGAGATGAGACAATTTTATGCTAGTGGTTTGTCATATACAGATGTCAAAAAACAAAAATTAGCAAAGCCGACTTGTGTGCCCTATTTATAGACCCGAGAACCAATGAACCTTTGTCTCATGCATGTAGGAGGTTCCCCATTCATTGGTGCCACCATGAGTTAATTAAAAAAAAAAATTGGGAGTGGTGGTGGATGGTATTTGACCAACCTCCATGCAATAACCATGAGAAGTCGTAATAATTTTTGACGAAACTCTATTGCGAGTTTTTCCTCAATAAAATGCCAAACTATTTTGACATCTTAGATTTTCAGGGTAGAGGTGGGGGCTCCACACATGATAGACCTGTTGCATGATGTAATCCATAGTTGGCACCGAGAACCTTGGCCACACCCATGGTGGAGCATGTCATTGTTCCTTCCATTGTTAAGGACAGTGTAGAGGTGGACACACTGAAGTCGATTGACTTACTCACCTAGACCATTTTACAGTGTGTGAGTCCTCTAGTAGAGCCTAGTGTGGAGGAGACATGTAGGCCTTGAGCTCCACCCCACCATTGTGGCGCTTGTGGTATTGTTTGCACATAGGATTATCAGAGTGCTCGTAATGTAGCTACACAACCTACATCTGTTGCAAAGACAATGGATTTCACAGATGATATTCTGAATGATACATTCGACATTGACACTCAGGTAAAATTTAGCAAGTTTTTTTAATGTTGTTTATTAAATTATATTTTAAAATTTAAGAATAACTAAATTAGTAGAATTTTGATATCATGAAATTTTAGGGTCACACTATTCATGAGGCATGCTCTATTCCTACAGACCCTTATACATTCTCGACAATGAGTCTAGAGGTATGCAACTAGTATTAAAGATATTATTATTGCATTTGAATAGTTTAATGTTATATTTAAATGTTTGTCTCATAACATGCTTTGGATTTCAAATATTTTCCTTATGCACCTTCTTCCTCCACACCTCGCAATTCATATCCTCAAACAACTTACACTCAGGTAGCCTTTATTCGTTAATGGTGTTGTAAAACTATGTCAGCTAGTTTTCGTAATTTTGTGTATATACAAATCTAAAAAATTGATGAGAAACACAAACATTGCATTTGCATTCCTTTATCGTGTCACATTATGTTCTCCTAATTCACTTTTTATTCCTTTATTCCTTCCTAATCCCATACCATTAACATTTAATAGTTCATCCTATTTTCCATGATCCCCTCCTAGCCCATCCCACTAATATGTTCTAGTCCATGCTATGTGTCATTATCTCCTCCTACTCCCATCTTATTATACCCATTATTATTTCACCCTAGATATTCCATGATCCCCTATGTTCCACCCTATGTTCCTTTATATCATCCTATGTTATACCATGTTTATCCATGTTTCATCCTAGACAACTCTTCTCTATTATTGCTACACACAGGTCAAGTTCGCACTTAATGTACTATAGTCAAACCCTAGACACCTCCTAATTCACCCTATGTTGCATTATTCCATAATAATTGCATCTCATTAACCTCTAATTGTCCACCCTATATTTTGTTATCCCATCCTAGCCCATCCCATCAATCTATACTAGTCCATCCTATGTTCCATTAATCCCTTTGGTGCAAGGGAACCACTCTTTCCTATGTTTCTTCATTAAGTTTCTAATATGCAAGGTGTGTTAGGATGTTTGAGTTGAGTTCTTGAGTCTTAATAAGGTCCAATGTGACCATTCTATTGTAATTGATCAACTTTGAGGGTCTTTTGTATTCATCTTGTAAGGTTTGCAAATCATGTGGAAGGAATTGTCGAAGTTAACAAGGGGTGTCAAGGTAGATAGGATGACGTTTTCTTGATTAATTCATGTTTTCTTAGTTGAATAAGGTCTCATTATACTATTTGTAATAGTTTATGTGTTTAAGAGGGTCTAGGAAATAATAAAGAGTCAAAACTTGAAAGTGCCAAATTTGTGAGTTGCATAAATGCAACAAATTTGTAATCCAACGGTCATGGGAGGTTTAAAAAGTATTTTTAAGGGAGTTTTGTGTTGGTTTAATGAGGATAAGCCTTTAAAAAGGCATGAAAACGTGTTTTATAATGTTGGCTTGAAGTTTGAAGCATTGGCAATAAGAATATATTTGTTTTTCATCAAATTTATGATTTTTCTTATCATTTGTAGGCCTGTACGAGCCCATACAGTTTGATTGTGCCAAGTAAATCATTTAACTTTGTGGTGGAAGGTGTTAAAAATATTTTGGAATAGGTTTGAGGGAGATCCATTGTGATTTGTGGTAAATATCCTTGTTTTCCTGTAATAGGTTGAGGACACCCTGTTTGAGGGTTTTGTAACCAAAATCATGACTGAAGGGCCCTTACACCAACTGTACCTATTGTAACTAGTGTAATGGGCCCTAGGGAGTCTGGGTAGGTTTTAGGTTGAATTATTAGAGTTTTGGAGAAGTAACTAAGGAGATAAACCTGTTGCCTTGACGAGTTTTGTGAAGAAAAACACATGAAGATGGAGCCTTTGGTCTAGGGTTTGTGGAAATCAATGAGAGTGTGGATTTTTTTCCAAATTTTGAGCATATTGGGGTCAGAATATACATGTTTGATTCAGTGGCATGTTCTGGGAGGTTGTGCAAGTGGTACTTTGAATAAACCCTCTTGACTTGGCATGAAATTGAGGGTTTTGGAGTTTGCTATGTTGGAGGTGTCAACCCTAGGTGTTGATTGTGTTTTTAGAGGTTTGAGGGCATAGGAAATTCTTCCCCAAGTTTTCAAGGGTCTGTGTAAATTTTAAAGGTATGTTGCTTTGTAAATCTTTCCTAATTCATGGCCTAGGACAACGTTGAGGGTCTAATTTCAAAGGATTGGTCCAAAATACTTGTATCTAGTTAAGAAATATGTTGTCTAACTCTAAAATGGGTATCTGAATCCACCTTCTGATTGTCAAGTGTTTTGGAAAGCATTGGAGTTGGCCAAAAACTAAGTTTTCACTACTGTTAGGTTACATGGGTGAAAGTGAGAAATTACACTCCCAATTGTTGTCAAGATTTAAGGATTTTTTGGATTACTCTAATAGGACATTTTAATCTTGATATATACCTCTTGAAGGCAAGTTGTCAATTTGAATGAGTTTGATCCCCCTGTGCATCACCCTTCTATTCCCATCCCATTACCCTCTCTTATTTCACATTATGTTCCATTATCCCCTCTTGGTCTTTATATCAACATGATACCTGAGATATTTTTTCATTTGCAGTTTTTGACAAGAGACAACCCTGGTGATATTGGTGGCATGATGGATCATGGAGTTGCTACAAAATAAGCCAGTTCTGATCCATTGAGAGAGGTATGGAATAGATTAGTCGATTTGAAATTATATTTGCTCTTTTATGATCTATTATAGAAAAATTTCATGATACTTTTTTGTAATTTAATTTCTATCTTGATGGTTGCTACAGGTGGTTGTCACTCTAGATCGTGGACGTAGTGATGTTGTAAATATGCATGATGACTATATGTATGTGGTAAGTGATTATATATTTTTTTATATGCCATTCCACAATTCAATTTCTATGTATTAACATCTTTACCTTTTATTGTATCAGTTGAAGTTCTAGAGTGAAGAGAGGAGGACTAGCGGATGTGTTCAAAAGACAAGAGAAGCAACAGTCACTCCATCCAGCCGAATTTTGAAGGCAGCACGAGATCTATTTCCTTCCCCTAGAGGTAAATGACTATGTATTAGGGTTGTTTGTTGTATGCCTATGTGGCATTTTGGAACATATGTTTTGTACTATTGATATATACGTGAAATTTTATGTCCATATGGCTCCTTTGTACTAAGCCTGTATGATTTTTTTGGATACATTGTAAATACTTTTATCAATATATATCATTGTATAGCCTTTCGGATTTTTATTAAAGAAAATCATATTTTGGTACTTCCATTCTTGAATGATGTTATCATGTGTATCGTGTAAATTATATGCTTGAATGTTGTAGGCATGGATTTTTTTATATCTAATGCTTAATTAATTATTGTCGAATGCTCAATAAGCCCCATCTAAAGCGTATTATGTAAATAAGCTCCATTCGTGGTGGTTTGTATCCTTTGGAATTCTTCAATTACTTGTGCCTCACTTATTCACATGTATGCTTCACTTATTCACATGTATACTTCACCTATATTATGTGTATTCACGTGTATGCTTCATGCTTCCAATGCATAGCAGCAAAAATCTTTTGGGGAAAAATTTGACAAACCAAAAGTATAAAAGTTTTTGAAAAAATCGGGAAACTTTGTAGAACAAGAGATAAAACTTTTCTTTTTTTAAATGAAAGGTATTTCCATAGCATATAGAGATATAGAGAGAAAATAAAATAAATATTTTAACTAATGAATTATAAAAAATGGTTTTTTGTAGTTTATTTTCATATCATTGATTACATTGCATTGGACATCTTTCAAAGTCAAAGAGTTACTTCACTTTGTATCACTAATAACTAGATGTTGATAGATGACAAAATTTCAATTACAATATAGTTTGTACAAAGTCAACCTAAGCAGTTATGCAATTTCTTCACATTGCATAACTAATAACTAGGAGCAGCTGCCAATTGCATTTTCTTATCATGGCATTTTATGAGACCAAATTTATTTGAGGTATTTTTTCAAATAGTTCACTACTTTGTCTATGTTACCAAATTTTTCATACATGTCTACTAAAGGATCTTGTCAAACAGTTCACTGCCTTGTTGTTATGGCTTAAAGCCTAAAACAAGTAATTTCAAACAAGCTATGGATGCTTCAAAAAAAAATATCAAAAGCATAATAGTAAGAAGAAGCATAGATAAGGGAGTGAAAGTTTTTTTTGAAAAATTGCATCAAATAAATGTGGTGATGGAATACCATGACAAGCCATAGATAAGGTAGTGAACTAGTTCAAAAGATGCCTGAAATAAATTTGGTCTCATGGTGATGGAATGCCATGACAATCAAATTGCTTTTGATTGTCATGGCATTCCATCGCCATGGGACCTAATTTTTTGAGGCGTTTTTTCAAAGATTTCACTGCCTTTTCTATGCTACCACATTTTTCATACATGTATATTAAAGCATTATATCAAATAGTTAATTGCCTTGCTGCTATGGATAAACCCCTAAAACATTGATGTAGTAGGGGATGTCCTACAATCTCACTAAACACAATTCCAATCATTAATCACAATCCTCAAGTCACAAATCCTCACAACTATGGATTGTCATGACATTCCATCACCATGAGACCATGTTTCTTTGAGGCATTTTTTCAAACAATTCACTGCCATGTATATGCTACCACATTTTTTGTACATGTTTACCAAAGCATTTTATCAAACAATTCACTGCCTTGTTGTTGTGGCTAAAAGCCTAAAATGAGTGGGTTTATTGAAAATATTATTCCCACAACTCATAATACCTTTCCAATGCATCAAACATGCTTAAAATAACCTACACATGCTTAAAATTCCCTCACAAACTTTTGCCCCAAAGGATTTCAACCATTTCCACTCTTAAACCACTGAATTTCACCAAAACTCATCAAATTACCAACTAGGGCATCACACCAAACCACTCAACTCGCCTCCCCTACACTAGAAACCATGCACATATGCTCCCTACCCCTAATTATTCTATTCCACTCAATTACAGTAGGATACAATTGGTGGAATGGCTAAAAAGTCATTTATACACACTCAACTACTTGCATTTGACAACTTTTCCCCAAGCGAGAAATTGCCACCATGAGAAAATTCCTCTAAGATAGAAAAAATCAAGAGAGGTTATTGTAGAGGGGCCCAACATGATCCCATAGGCTGAGAAGAGAATTTTCTAAGCGTCACGGTGTCCGAATACGAGCATGTTGAAGTTTGTAGTCATTTTGCACTTTGGACTCTTAAGGGATTTTGTCAGTTGAACGTAGCTCAGAGCGATTCCATGTGTTTGGGTGGGAAATAGGACCATGCCTAGTGTAAAAATACCCACCTAAACACGTCGGGACAGTCTGTTTGGTCATAGGAGTTGCAAAATGAAATTTGCACCACTTTGCAACTTTCAACTACTTGCATTTGACAACTTTTTCCCCAAGCGAGAAATCGCCAACATAGGAAATTTCCTCTAAGATAGAAAAAACCGAGAGAGGTTATTGTAGAGGGGCCCAACACAAACTCATAGGATCATATGATAAGTTTCTAAGCATCACAGTATATGAGTAATAGCATGCTAAAGTTTACAGCCATTTTTCACTTTGGACCCTTAAGGGATCGATCCGGTTGAATGTAGCTCAGAGAAATTCCGCATGTTTGGGTGTGAAAGAGGACCATTCCTAGCATAAAAATACCCACCTGGACACGTTGGGACAGCCCGTTTGGTCACATGAGTTGCAGAATGAAAGTTGCACCACTTTGCAACTTTCAACTACTTGCATTTGACAACTTTTTTTCCAAGCAAGAAATTGCCACCACAGAAAAATTTCTCTAAGATAGAAAAAACCAAGAGAGGTTATTGTAGAGGAGCCCAACAAAATTTTGTAGGATTAGATGAGAAGTTTCTAAGCATCATGGCATTCAAGTAATAACATGCTAAAGTTTGCAGCCATTTTGCACTTTTGACCCTCAAGGGATCGATTCGGTTGAACTTAGCTCAGAGAAATTCCATGTGTTTGGGTGGGAAATAGGACCATGCCTAGTGTAAACATACCCACCTAGATGTGTCAGGGTAGTCTATTTGGTCACATGAGTTGCAAAACGAAAGTTGCACCACTTTGCAACTTTAAACTAATTGCATTTGACAACTTTTTCTCCAAGTGAAAATTCGCCACCACAGGAAAATGCCTCCGAGATAGAAAAAATCGAGAGAGGTTATTGTAGAGGGGCCCAATGCGATCTTGTAGGATCATACAATAAGTTTCTAAGTATCACAGTATCTGAGTAATAGCATGCTGAAGTTTGCAGCCATTTTGCACTTTGGACCCTTAAGGTATTGATCCGGTTGAATGTAGCTCAGAGAAATTCTATGTGTTTGGGTGAGAAAGAGGACCATGCCTAGCATAAACATACCTATTTGGATGTATTGGAAAAAATCGTTTGGTCACACAAGCTGTAGAATGAAATTTGCACCACTTTGCAACTTTTGACTACTTGCATTTGACAATTACTTCCCCAAGGGAAAATTCACCACCACAAAAAAATGCATTTGAGATAGAAAAAACTGAGAAAGGTTATTGTAGAGGAACCCAACATGATCTCATCGGATCATACGAGAAGTTTCTAAGTGTCATGGTATCTGAGTAATAGCATGCTAAAGTTTGCAGTCATTTTGCACTTTGGACCCTTAAGGGATCAATCTGGTTGAACGTAGCTCGGAGCGATTCTACGTGTTTCGGTGTGAAAGAGGACCATGCCTAGTGTAAAATTACCCACCCTAACATGTTGGAACAATCTATTTGGTCACACGAGCTGTAGAACAAAAGTTGCGCCACTTTGCAACTTTCAACTACTTGCATTTGACAACTTTTTCCCCAAGGGAAAATTTGCCACCACAAGAAAATGCCTCCGAGATAGAAAACACCAAGAAAGGTTATTGTTGAGGGGCTCAATGTAATCTTTTAGGATTAGACGAGAAGTTTCTAAGCATCACGGTATCCGATTAATAGCATGTTGAAGTTTTCAGCCATTTTGCACTTTGGACCCTTAAGGGATCGATCCGATTGAACGTAGCTTGGAGTGATTCCGCGTGTTTGGGTGTGGAAGAGGACCATGCCTGATATAAAATTACCCACTTGGACACGTTGGAACAGTCTTTTTAGTCACACGAGCTGCAGAATGAAAGTTGCACCACTGTGCAACTTTCAACTATTTGCATTTGACAACTTTTTCCCCAAGTGAAAATTCACCACCACAAGAAAATGCCTCCAAGATAGAAAAACCGAGAGAGGTTATTGTAGAGGGGCCCAACATGATCTCATAGAATAAGACGATAATTTTCTAAGCATCACAGTATCCGAGTAATAACCTGTTGAAGTTTGCAGTCATTTTGCACTTTGGACCCTTAAGGGATTGATCCGGTTGAACATAGCTCGAAGCGATTTTGTATGTTTGGGTGTGAAAGAGGACCATGCCTAGTGTAAACATACCCACCCAGATGTGTTGGAATAGTTTTTTTGGTCACACGAGCTGCAAAATGAAAGTTGCACCACTTTGCAACTTTCGACTACTTGCATTTGACACTTTTTCCATCAAATGAAAACTGGACACCACTGAAAAATTCCTCTGAGATAGCAAAGACTGAGAGAGGTTATTGTAGAGGGGCCCAACGCGATCTTGTAGGATTAGACAAGAATTTTCTAAGCGTCAGGGCATCCAAGTAATAGCATGCTGAAGTTTGCAGCCATTTTGCACTTTGAACCCTTAAGGGATCGATCCAGTTGAACGTAGCTCAGAGCGATTCTGCGTGTTTGGGTGTAAAGGAAGACCATGCCTAGCATAAAAATACCCACCTAGACACATTGGAATAGTCTGTTTGGTCACATGAGCTACATAATGAAATTTGCACCACTTTGCAACTTTCAACTACTTGCATTTGATACTTTTTCCATCAAGTGAAAATTGGACACCACAGGAAAATGCCTCTGAGATAGAAAAAACTGAGAGAGGTTATTGTAGAGGGTCCCAACATGATCTTGTAGGATTAGACGAGAATTTTTTAAGCGTCATGGTATCCGATTTATATTATGCTGAATTTTGGAACCATTTTGCACTTTGGACCCTTAAGGGATCGATCCGATTGAACTTAGCTTGGAGCGATTTTGTGTGTTTGGGTGCGAAAGAGGACCATGTCTAGTGTAAACGTACCCACCCGGACACATTGGAACAGTTCATTTGGTCACATGAGCTGCAAAACAAAAGTTGCACCACTTTGCAACTTTCAACTACTTGCATTTGACACTTTTTCTATTAAGTGAAAACTGGACACCACAGGAAAATTCCTCTGAGATAGTGAAAACCGAGAGAGGTTATTGTAGAGGGGCCCAAAATGATCTCGTAGGTTCAGATATAGATTTCTTAAGTACCATGGTTTACGAGTAATACCTTGTCAAATATTGCTTCCCTTTTACAGTTTGGACCCTTAAAGGATCGAGTCAGTTGAACATAGCTCAAAGCGATTGTGTTCTCTTTTTTATGGAATTAGGTGGGAAGCAGACTTAACTCCATTTTAATTTTGTTTTTGTTGGATTTCAAGTGATTTTGTGCATTTTAGAAGCCAATTACTGAGGGTGGGTCTGTATACCCTGTTTTAAGGGTTTTGAGTGCATTAAAATGTCATATTAAGTCTCTCACCCATTTATGCTTATGTAACTCAATGGAAAGGCTTAGTTAGGGTTATAAAACATGTGTACAAATTTTTGTGTGCAAGGGAGGCGAATAGAGGTTTTTTAGGTGATGTCCTAGATGTCAAATGGTGCATTTTTGAGTGGAAAATGGTGGTTTAGTGCTAGGGTTTGAAGAAATATTTGGGGGCAGCGATATCTCTTGAACCTTTAAGCTTGTGCAAACCTTTTTGAAGGTGTTTTAGGCTTTGGTTGGCTATGGGAAGGTTTGGAGTATGGTTTTTCAATAAACCCTTGCCTAACATGTGAATGAAGAGGGTTTTGGGGTTTGTTATGTTAGAGGGCTTATCACGCCCTAAAACTGGAGGAATTGGTGGTTTTACAGACTGGTTAATGCTGCCCAATGTTGGTTTGGCAGACTAGTTAATGGTGCCCAATGTTAAAAAGTGCAATTTTGTACTCCAACATCCAGAATGAGTTTGAAAATTGGTTGGAGTTAGTTGTAGGACGGTAGTTGGTGTTTTTCATGTTTGAAAAGGCTTCTTATGTTCGAGTTTGAGGTTGGTGTCAGTTGTAGGATGGTAGTTGGTTCTTTTCATGTTTTGCATCAATTTCTATGAGGCATATGCTGCCCCTACCTTGTCAACCCTACGGAATTGGCAAGCCAATGTGCTCACTAGCTTGCCAATTCAATAGGATTGACAAGGTAGGGGCAATAAAATATGCCTTTCTACAATTATATTAGAAATTATTTCATTCTTACTCATAAATCCACATGTTTTCCCTTGAAGACAAATTTAAATGTAAACCATGAAGCATTACAACTAATTTTAAATGTAATATACACATTTAATTGAGGCATATATTAAGGAATATACACATTTGCATGTATTAATTTCTCATAATTTTTATATATCAAAAAATAAACTAAGTCAATGACAAATATTACAATGGTGATGGAAGAACATCTTGAAAATCTTCCCATTTGTCAATACTTGTAGCAATACATGCAGGGAAATAATCCTTCCATTTGCAGCCTATATCATGAAATATATTGTACAAGAAGAAACAAAAGGAGTTGTTGCCCAATTTCATTTCTCCAATCCACCTCAGTTGGCCCAGTTATTTGCATTCCAAAATGTTTCAAAACATGTACATCCCTTGCTCCCGACGAAACACATGGGTAGTAGCCTCTGCGTGATTGTGTACTCTCATAGGAATTTGGTCCATAAAAAACTTGCAAAAGCCTATCAATCTTACACATGGACTCACATAAAAATCATTAAGAAAAATAACTTTAAATAATGTTAGGCATACACCTGATGAGATCTACTATCACCTTCATGCATGCTAGATAAGGAGGTCGATTGAAGGTCCTATAATCATGATGTGGCCCTTCGCTACTTTCTCATCTCTCGATGATCTTATGTATAAATTTCAAATATATCACTGACATAATTAACATAAAACATGTAGCATATAAGAATCTAATAAATCTACGAGATGTAAAAGAAAGAGAATATTGACAACCAGAAAATGCACCAACAACCGATGTTTCTCATACCACTAAACACTTGCACCACCAAGTGATGTTATTTTCTTAAACTTTGACAAACTTTAGTATTACCTACAATGACAATCATAAAAGGATCAATGATAGTCATAAATGCATATGACATCAAACACTAATAGGGAATGTGGTGCAGGGCACATTATCCTCCATTTTCTAAGTTGAGTCTAGTTAGGATGAATGAGTCCAGATGTCAAATAAGGTTTGAAAGTCATTTAATATGGTAAACTAAACCGTTCCTCTCATTGTGGCCACTATAACTTGATGAATGGTTCTGAAACATCAATAAACTAGTGTGGGAATGTGGAATTTGTGCAAGGGAGCTCAAGTGTTCTATTGGGCATGAAGCCCTAGAGTGAAAATTTGTGTTTTTGAAGTGAAATAGTGAGGTTTTGAGATAGTAAAGTCTATAAAAAGTTTGTGCAGCATTATTTCTTGATGAATTAAGTTTGGGCAGAGGTATTTAGACTTGTTTGAGGTATTGGCAAGTTTTGGTGAGGGCTAGATGTGTGATTTTCAATAAGCCCTACGTTATTTGGCTTAAAAGGAGGGTTTTGTGATTCGGTGCTTGGGTGAATGATTTTTTGAGGTTAAATGGTGGATTCTTTGGTTTGAACACATTTAGAGGGATTCCCAATTATATTTTGAGTGAAAGGGAAAGCTTAAAGTAGAGTCCCTTTGAAAAAGTGACCTAATTTGGGTGAAATTGAGTGGTTTGAGTGGAAAAATGATAGGAAACTTGGGGGCAACAAATATCTTCTATCCTTTTGAGTTTGTGCAAGTCTTTTATGAAGTTTTGGAGGTATTGGTTAGGTTAGGAAAGCCCTAGAAGATTGTTTTTCAATAAACCCCCATGTAAAGAGCAAGAAATGAGGGTATCATGGTAGGGTGGTTTGGGAAACGTGTCTCTACAAAGTAATTGTGAAATTTGGGGTTTTGTTCACTAGTGAGTGCTGCCATTGAAATTTGGGTGAAAATGAATTTTTAATGTATAGGTCCTTTGGAAAAGTGACCTATTTGGGGTCTAAAATGGTGAAAAATCCTGATAGCAAGGTGTTGGTCCAAAAGAGTGATATGCCCATTTGAGATATGTTTGGAATGAGTGTAATGGGTATTTGAAACCCTAATTTTTTTGTGTGTTTGTTAAGAGGGTCGATAGTTATGCCCTAGTTTTGGTGTTTGGACACATACAAGGAAACTAGGTTGAAATAGTGAAGAGTTGATGAAAAAGAGATGTTAGGGAAAAATGTCCATTTGTGTTGGATGAAATTGTGTTTATAATTCGTTAAACTCCCTGTTATTGATCATAATGCCAGCTTAAAGGTGCTCAATAGAGAGAAGCATATAACCATCATTTTGCATATCTACATTAATGCAATTTTACTAACCCTTATACAATAAAACTTAAACGCTTGAAAGAAAGCAATGATCAATGATGAGGTAAAAATAACTCATCATAATAAAATCTGGAAAGCTTACTTTTGCTAATTCAATCCTAATCTTGTGCCAATTTATTAAACTTTAGGAGAAGTAATTACTTATTTTAAGGAAAATTATGCTTTCTTTCTTTCTTTTGATCAATTGAGGAAATTGTCCAAAGCAGGTTTAATGGGTTGATTTGAGCATTTTTGTAGGGATTAACAGGTCATCATGCGGCTGTTATAGAAGTTTAGCCAACACATGCCTCAAGAATAATGTTGCGAACCCACTCCTAGATGCCTAGATGATGCACCGAAGATTCAGTTTCAGTTCTTTAAAATTTTGTTGTTAAAAACTTTATGGCTCTTCTCGAGCCTTCTACATGTTTTAAAGCTTTAAAGACATCAAGTTAGTTTTAAGTTAAGGAAGACTTTTTTAATGGCTATCCATGCCATCTTAAATTTAGGATTTAGTTAAAAAGTTATCTATAAAACTGTAATTTCATAAGTAGTGAATAAGACAGAGAGGAAGTATCGTTATGCTATTCACATGGTTTTGCAAATCAATGTTAAAATGAGTTATCTGATTTATGTCTATTGGTAACTGTTGAATTCGAATGATGGTGATTATTTGTAATAAGAGGATTTGAGAATCTGTAGTTTATGTGAGTTAAAGGCGAAGTAGTAGCCCGTGAGTTGGCCACTCGAGGGGAGTTAGCCTAGATAGATAAGTATTTTATTGTTAAGTTATTTTCTTTATTAAAGGTAAATCGTTGTTCAGTAGGAAGTAAGAAGTTGTTGAAGAGTCGAGTCTGTTGTTCCAGAGCACCATTGTTTTTAATTTGTATAAGTTATCTTCTGTAGTTGATACTTTACTGTTTAAAAGATGTTTAATTGTCTATTTCCTTACTTTTCTATTTCTGTAATACACCAATTGTTTAGTTTGCTTGTTTCTATGCTTTCTAGTTTAGTCGTAATGCTTTCTAAATTAGTTGTCTTATGCTTTTTAAGTTAGCATTCCTAGATTTTCTTAGAGTAAGATTATTTTCGAGTTAAGAAGTAATGGCTTTGGATTAGACTTGATTTTTGTAGTTTGAAGAAAAACTGAAAATATAAAATGGGTTGTTCAAATAATCTTCTTCTGCAAACTACCTTGGACACTATGCAGTCAACAATTGAGATTCAATTATTCTAAAGTAGTAGGACCTAATGACAACCTATCACTTTTTGGCGCCATTGTCGGGGAGTTCTTAAAAATCCTTTTTCTTAAAGTGTTATTAGGAGACGGTTTGAATACAAAGCTTTATTCCAAAAATATCTTAGTCGGCTTTCTTTTTTGCATAGTTTTGAAAAGAGGCCCTCACAAACGTTTTATACCAAAGACCCCCCCAAAATATGTACCTATCGTACATAGGGAATCCCATGGCTCAAACGACCACACTTCTGAAGAATTATTTGAGTCTACTCCACCTGAGGCTTTCCATTATTTACTTGTTGAGCAACTGGTAGAACAACCAGTTATTGAGGAAATTATTTTTGAGGAACATACTCTTCTGAACATCATGGGAGATCGTAGAGCTGAACCTAACCACAATGAACCTCAACCTCCTAGAATGTTTACCTATCCTATAATGTTGGACACTGATGATGATACTGTCATGAAGAACATTTCTCCAACTTTCCTTCCAACCTTTCGTGGCTTGCCTTCAGAAGACCCTGACCAATTTCTCTTTGAATTTAAAGTCCTATGTCAGACTTATGACTATAAGAATGAAAACCAAAAGTTGAAGCTTTTTCCATCAACTTTGAAGGACTCAGCAATGCGCTGATTCATGGGATTAGGTTTTGGTAGTATAACATCTTGGGAAGAAATGGAAACTGTTTTCTTGCAAAAATACTAGAGTTATTGTAGGGTAAGTGATCGTAAGGTAGAGTTGTTTAAGCTAAGGAAAAATGAGGATGAAAGTTTGGAGGATTATCTCGATAGGTTCCTCTTCCTCTCCAAAAGATGTGGAGAAACGACCATTAGTGTGGAGATTCTCAAAACGATATTTCTTAAAGGTCTTGATGATGACACTCGATGAAACCTTGATTTAATGGGAAAAGGTGACGTATCTCAATTAAATCTTGAAGAAATATGTGAGTTTTGTCGTAATTTCTCCTGTACTAGGGGAGGAATCCGCAAAACTAATATTTCTAAAGGGACTAATGAGATAGGTAAGCTCCGCGAAGAAATAGCAAATCTAAAAATGGATATTCTCGTGCAGTTGAATACCACCTTAGATGATATACAAGCTAAAACCCGCAACCCTGAGACCTTGTCAATTTATTTCCCAAGGTGTCGGAATAAACACCTATTACGTGAGTGTCATTTGGATAAAGTCAATGTTTGTCAACTATGTGAGCAAAATCATCCTACAAACCAGTGCGAGCTTTTGTCAGATATTAAGAATACTAAGAAAAAAACCATTCAAGTTGAAGAAGAAATACATGCTTTGAACCAACGTCAAGGAGGAAATTTCCCTTATGGACAGAATCCTAATCCTACATGGAGACCACAAAATAACTGGGCTCATAATCAATGGACTCCATCTTGGAATCAGTCACCTCCACCTCAACCTAACTAGGGAACTCCTTATTGGGGGTCACCTGAGTGGACAAACCACACATGGGGCAATCAACAATGGCCAAATCAACCCCAACAATAGTGGTACCAACAACATGCAGTACCCCAATGGAATCGGGCACAAAATCAGTTCTATACTCAACCAAGGAGGAATCAGCAAACAAAACCTGTTACCTCCATTTCAGAACCCTCCTCAAAATGAGCAAGTAAACCAACCTCATCTTCTAGCACAACCGCTTCCCAATCCTAAAAATAATCGCCAAAATACACCAATCTATTCTACTAGAACATGAAAATGTTACTAGGCTTAATGCGATACACTTCAGAAATGTGTAGTTGTGTTTTGGTTGAACTCTTCAACCACCAACCATTGAAGAAATAGTGGAGGAAATTGAGCCTAAAAGTCCAACAAGAGACACGTCGCCTAAGCAGGATATTACTCCTCAAGACAAAGAGCCTTTTTCAATAGCAGGGGTTGCTGATTTGTCTCAGGGGGAGGAGGGTCAGTCCTTAAGTCAACATAAGGAGGATCCTATTCCAAGAAAGAAAAAGATGGCACCATATTCGGAACGTTTAAAATCCATAACTCCGGAAGATATTCTAGAAGTATCTTTGTCTATAGAAACTACGTTAATTCAAGAGATTAAGTAGTTGCAAATAGAAGTTCCTTTATTGCAAGCAATAAAATAAATCCTTGAATTAAACCAGTTAATCAAGCAATTATGTATCAAAACACCAGGGACAAAGCCAAAAATGATAAATACCATTTAGATTGATGGTTATTTAGCTGATTTTTTGTTTGGAAAGACTACTGCTCCAAAATACGATGATCCTGGAAGTCCACTTATAATTGTTACAGTCAATGAGGTAACAATACCAAATGCACTGGTGGATCTAGGAGCAGCTATTAACGTGATGATTGTGGATGTAATGGAAAAATTAGGTTTAACTAATTTACGTCCTACAACCACAGTCTTACAAATTGAAAATCAATCTATAGCCATCCCAAAGGGTGTCATTAAAAACGTCCTTGTCAAAGTTGATGGATGGGATTATCCAGCTGACTTCTAGGTAACTTAGTTACTTATGCCTAAGGATAGCTATCCTATAATTCTTGGAAGACCTTGGTTGGCCATGATTGCTACTAAGATTGATTGTAGGGAAGGGGGAATGACCATTTCGCATGGCTAGGATAGAAAATGCTTGTTCTTATATCCCCCTACTAAGCCTACTGAGCATGAAAAAATCTGGGTTGATGAACCTGAGGAATTGAATGGTGTAGACAGTTTAGCCTCCCTAGCCATGGTGGTAATTAAACAACATGGGGAAGAACTGGAAGAAGAGTTAGTAAATGAGATAGCATGCCTTGCTATAACCCCGAATGAGGAAGAAATAATGGATGCTCCAAGGATTTTCGGGCAGCCAATTGATATAAGTGGAATGCAACACAATTATGCTACAATGGGAATGTCGTGTCCCTTAGCAAATATGATTCCTAGAACAAGTCATTTCTATGAGGATATCACAAGGTTTCACCAACTGGTACCTCATAGTTTTCCTTTTAATACATTGTTGCGACCTATGTATGTTGTGACTTCCATTCATCCTGGAACAAAATCGATAATGCTATTACCAGGAAAAACCTTGAATATCAATAGCTAGTTGACAGAAACTCAGGAGGATAAGTTGTTTAATGTGTTGGTACAAAGATCCAAAGCTTTTGCTTAGGATTATACAGACATGATGGGAATTCACCCGTGTTTGTACTCATCACATTTACACTGACATCAGTATAAGGCCTATTCGCTAGTCGCAAAGGAGACTCGATCCTACATTAAAGGATTTGGTCAAAATTGAGATTGAGAAACTCCTTCGTGCTAGATTTATTTATCCAATCTCTGATAGTAAATGGGTATCACCTATGGTGGTAGTCCCAAAGAAAAATGGGAAGTGGAGAATCTGTGTAGTTTATCAAGAACTCAATAAAGCCACTTATAGAGATTATTTTCCCTTACCATTCGTTGATCAGGTCCTGGACAACTTGGCTGGGAGAAAGTATTTTTCCTTTCTCGATGGATTTAGTGGTTATAATCAGATACAGGTTGCTCCATAAGACTAGGACAAAACCACGTTTACCTACCCTTTGGGCACATTTTCATATAGAGTGCTTCCTTTTGGACTATGGAATGCTCCAGCAACCTTCCAGAGAGTCGTTCTTGCTATATTTGTTGCTCTCATTAATAACTATGTCGAAGTTTACATGGACAATTTTACAGTCTATGGGTCAGCCTATGACAAAGCTCTTCAGAACCTAGATCGAGTTCTACAAGTTTGTGAGGAAAATAGACTATCCCTTAGCCATGAGAAATGCTTAATAATGGTGGAGCAAGGAATAGTCTTGGGTCATCATATTTCCTTAGAAGGAATAAAGGTCGACCCTAAGAAAATTGAAGTCATCCAACAGTTGAAAATCCCTCAAACTCAGACAGATGTAAGAAGTTTTATTGGACATGTTGGTTACTACAGAAGGTTCATTTAAGGCTTTAGTAAAATTGCAGCTCCTATGTTCTCTCTTTTATAGAAAGAACTAGAGTTTTTCTGGATATCTGAGTGTCAGCAATCATTTGAAGAAATCAAATAAAAACTTGTCTCTGCTCCCATTTTGAGAGGTCCAAACTGGAGTATTCCCTTTCATATCTATGCTGATGCTTCTGATGATGCTATCGGTGCAGTTCTGGGACAAGAAGATGAGAACAGGGGGAAGTATGCTATATATTTTATCAGCAAAAATCTTACTCCGGCAAAAAAGAATTATACAACAACAGAAAAAGAATTCCTGGTTATTGTTCACGCTATCAATAGATTTCATCATTATATTACGGGGTATAAGGTCATAGTTTATATGGATCACTCAGCTGTGAAGTACCTAATGAACAAACCTGTGGTTAATGGCCAAATCATGAGATGGATATTGCTCCTTCGGGAGTTTAATGCCATGATTCTTGATAAACCAAGGAAATATAATGTGGTAGGATTTTTCTGTCATGAATCAAACATGAAGAAGATGACATTACCCCTATATAGGATGATTTTCCAGATGAAAATCTATTTGTGGTTTCTGTAAAATCACCTTGGTTCACAAATATCGCTAATTATTTAGTTGCATCTGAGCTACCTCTTGGATTCACGTCTAAGAAAAAGAAGCAGCTAATTAGGGAAAGTGCCCCATTCAAGTGGATTCATGGAATGTTATTTCATTGTGGTCCTGACATGATTTTGAGGAGATGTGTAAGAGCCGATGAAACCTATAGCATTTTAAGGGCTTGTCACGATGACCCGTTGGGAGGACATTACTCCACAAAGAGAATTTACCACAAAGTCCTAGGTGCCGGATACTATTGGCCATCAATGCACAAAGACATTAAGAACTATGTTCATCATTGTGATGAATGTCAGAGGGTAGGAAGACCAGCTGTTTCTTCGAAAATGTCATTACTTCCTCAAGTAGTCCTTGAACCATTTGAAAAATGGGGTTTAGATTTCATCAGACCCATAGATCCTTCCTCTCAAGGGAAAGAGTATATACTTGTTTGCACTGACTACCTGACAAAATGGGCTGAAGTTCAAGCCTTAAGAATAGCTAGGGAAGAGCAGGTTGCAGACTTCCTTTATAATAAAATCTTCCTTAAATTCAGAGCCCCTCGAACTATTGTAACTGATCAGGGACCCCAATTCATGTCTCGAGTGCTCTTGGCATTTACCAATCATTTTTAGGTATGCCATAGAAAGTCATCCCCTTACCACCCTCAAGTGAACGACCAGGTAGAAGTAACTAATAGAGAACTGGAAAATATTCTAACAAAAACAGTCTCTTCTAGAAGAAAAAACTGGGCCAGGAAGCTCCCTGAAGCCATATGGGCATATAACACAACCTGGAAATCTACGACTGAATTCAGTCCTTATGAGCTCATTTTTGGGAAGAAGCCTCTTATTCCCATTGAGTTTGAGTTACAAACTCTATGAACGGCTATGGAATTAGGTCTAGATTTAAAAAGAGCCCAAGTTGAATGAGTTATGCAACTGAGCGAATTAGATGAACTTCATTTAGACACCATCCATCAAACTAAACTAATTCAACATCAACGGAAGGTATGGCACAATAAACATATTAAGTAAAAGGAGTTTCACAATGGGGACTAGGCCTTGTTATTTGATTATAGATACAAGGATCATAAGGGCAAGCTCGGGACTCACTGGCTGGGACCTTATGAAGTTGAGGAAATCTTTTCGAATGGAACTATTCGGTTAAAACCAATCGATGGTGACACGTGAACTCTATTAGTTAATGGTCATCACTTACATGTCTACCATAAGCCAGTCAACAGGGAAGACTTTACAAGGATGGTCGAAATGCAAGGTGAGGTCCAATGTGTTGACTTTGCCATGGTAGATTCTATTCAGTAATAATGTTAGGCTACTGTTAAAAAAAGAAAATAAATAAATAAATAAAATTTTGAAAATATACAATAAATGGAAATGTATGTTGAGATATTTTCCTTCATTTAATCTTTTGTCATTTTTGGACTAAGATAAATATTTTTCATATTTTTACAGGACTTCTCAGGAAGCAGAAAATAACTTCCGGAAGCACCCTCCAAAGATGCTCCGGAACGTTATGATGTCGATGCTTTGAAACTTGACGTTTTCAAGCCCAATGCTCTGGAACTTGTATAGAGCTTATCATGTTGAGGAGGCATTTTGCACTAAGGTTCAAAGTCATGAAGATTCTTTTCCATGTCACTCAACCTTTCATTTTGTCACTGCTCCGGCTGCAGCTTTCAGCGATACTCCGGAACCTTTCATTTGGTCACTGCTATGGCTGCATCTTTCAGTGATGCTCCGGAACCTCCATTTCATTCTTGTTTCGGCTGCATCTTTCAGCGATACTCTGGAACCTCTATTTTATTCTTGTTTTGGCTGCATCTTTCAGCGATGCTCCAGAACCTTCATTTCATTCTTCTTTCAGCTGCATCTTTTAGCAATGCTCCAGAACCTTCATTTCATTCTTGTTTCGGTCGCACCACACACCGATGCTCCGGAACTTATGCACTCATTTCAAGCGCGTTGACCAAAATACATGCTCTGGAACTTGTTCGTTTGTTTTCCACCACCTTTTTCAAAATTTCAAAATTTTCGCAATTCTTCTGCCAGAATATCCAATACATCTGTCTTTCTATTTTTGCTTTAGTTATAGGTAAGCCACCCAACTCCGTACTCCTCATTAACAGCTCCGTCCCCCATAGGATTTCGTACCATATCATAATAACTCTGTTGTCACTTCAACCAATGCCTTCATGTCATCCTGTCAAATCTATGAGGTTTAAGATCTTCAAATGATCACGGAACGAGGGTAAGTATTAATTTTCGCTTTAAATAGGTAGTTATTTTCAAATAAAGAATAATTAATTGCCACGAACCTCACTTCCAATTTAGCAATTTATGCCACCCGGTGATCAACTACTTGTACAGAAAATCCTTTCGCAAACCTCCATGTAGATTGGAAATCATTGAAGCGTAAGCTGCAAATAAAACAAATAAGTAATTTCAAAGGAAATCTTTTTGAAAGGAACCTGCATGGGAGCTCTGTGCTAGAATTGAAATCTCTTGTAGAGTGTGAAATCAGGAAATGGTGGGTGGTAAAATAAAGGCAAAGCCAGATTTAGCAGAAAAATTATTGGGATTGAGTAATATCTCTAGATTGTTCAAGGAAGCAGGGTGGTTAAACTTCATCAGAAAATTTGAAGGCCATAATGAAAAGTTGGTAAGATCTTTTGTTGAGAACTACACAAACGACAAAGTGGTACTTCAAGGGAAGCATTTCAAGGTAAGCTCTAAGATTATTTCTCGCTTATCTGGATTAGAGAATGCAAGTATAAATATAAAAGAAACCTCTCAAATAATGTACCAGAAATTAGCTGAATTATTTATTAGAGAGGGAGACCCATATCCAATGGTAGTAATAAATACCAGGGGACAAAATAAGGGATTCTAAAGAACTTCCATATTAGAACCTTGGGGTATTGTCGTTGCCTAGATTATAAAGTACTTTACTTGTGAAGGTCATCTTACCATAGTTGTAGGGCTTTCCTTTCATATGTTGACCCATTTACGTCACAGAAAGGAAGACCCAGCTCTTAGGGTTAATATGATTGAATTCTTGTGTGATTCCTTAAATACTTCCATGGAGAGGTATAAAACAGAGTCTAGGCCTTTGAAACATCACGGGTTAACTCAGCTAATCTGCAAGTACCACTTCTGTAAGAAACCGAAGGGGAAATAGGGGAAATTTTTAGAAAAAGGGAGAAGCCTGCAATTGCAAGAACCATAGAATTAGGGGAACCATCCCAACAGGCTATTCCATCATCTAGAGCAACTTCCCCTAAGGGATCTCCAGCTTCGGAAGCTCTTAATCCCACCACTCTTGGTGAGGATTTTCTAGACCTTTGCAATGATAAATTCAAAACCCCTGACCTGCAAGAACAGGTTGATGTTGTTTATTCTGACACAAGTAAACCAAGGAAAAAGAAAATGAGGAAAAATCAAAAACCTATCATTTTCCAGGAATCACTTCCACTCAGAAGGAGTAAGCGGTTGGCTTCTGAATTCTCTAAAACCTCAATACAGGGTAAGGAGGGAAGTTCACAAAATAAAAATCCTAAGCGGCCAGAAGAGCCTATAGAAATTTCAGAGCAAGTCAGTGAAGACGAGATACCCCTAAATAGAGAGGATTCAGGTGAAGTATTTATTTTCCATTCTGCACATATAGAGGAAATTTTCAATGATAGAACTTAGGACAGAATGCCAAAAAATCTGTCACCCATTGTAGATAAAATTGTTGAAACAGTTGAAACCAGTTGTGTCATTGCTGAAGTAGAAAAGTGTAAAGTAGAAATTGATGATTTACAAAAACAATTGTCTAAAAATAACGAATTTATAGAATTTCAGAAAGAGGAGTTGGTTGTACAAACTACTATAATAAATAAAATGGATCAGGAAATAAGAGGCTTGAAGCTACAATTGTAGGAAAAAGAGTCAAACATCTATAAGTTACAGGAACAAATGCAAGAGCAATATGAAAAGCATAAAACTTATAGTGAGAACATTGCACAAAAAGAAACAGAAATGGAGAAAATAAAACAGAATTTTGTGCTCATGCTCTTAGCTTTTGAGGAGGACAAGAAAATAAAGACTGAAGAATTGAATACTTCCATCAGTAGAGTAGTTGAACTAGAACATGATTTGAAGGAATGCACTGTGAGACCCCAAACTGAACCAGTTGTAACTGATTGGTTCCAGGCCCGCATTCCGCATTTGCTAACAAAATGGATGGAATAGTGTTACTTCCTCAAAAATGTCCAAACTAAAAATCATAGGCTAAAGAAAGAACTGGTTCTCCTAAAAGAGTCATTTCACAAAGCCTACAAAGAGAAGCAGGATGCCTGTCAACTTGTGGACTATTTGCTAAATTGTAGAAGGCCATCGAGAATTTACTCAATGTTTTTGAATGAACAATGGCTAAGATGGAAACTTTTTAGGATCTATAATGATCAACCTTATGAGCCTAATGACAAAGAGTTTGTAAAAAAAATTGTTGAATCAACTCCTGAAGACCAGGATTTAATTTGTGAATTCTTTCTGCATGATTTGTTATTAGAAAAACATACAGATTTCTTCATTAATTTGTTTGTTGGAGAGGTAGAATTGAGGGCATTTCTCTCAACCATGAGAAATCAAATTCATTGGCAAGATCGAACAAAATAAGTTGCACAGGTAGAGAAAATAGTGGATCTCCAAATTAGGTCCCCAAATTCAAGCCCTGATGGGTTCAAAGCTACATTTTTGTCTCTTCTTGTTAATGAAAAGATGAAGGAAAGGTATGACAACAGCCTCAAGCTGTGTTATGACAATTTTATGGAAAATGGATAGAAATTAATTGGAAAATCATGGCATGCATGCGAGGAAAGGTTCACCCCTCTTCCAGCTTATTTAAAGAGAAGAGAAGTTATTTCTCCTCTAAACATCAGATGGTTATTCAAAAGGGCTGATTCTCTAGTTAAAATCCTGAAAACCCTGAGAACAAAATGGATAGGAATGAAATACAGGCCCCCCTTGCTACTTAATCCACCCCGACCTTTAATATTTCCACAGATCAGAATGACAAACTCTTTAATGAGTGGAGAGAGAGTGTGATGTTCCATAGAGGGTTCATTCATAACACTGAAACTCTCAATGCATCAGCCAGGGAAGCACATGATCTCAATACTCTTTATGAAGAATGGAATAGAACTCAAGGGTTTAACCATGGAGTAGGAGGACCTGCAAGAAATTAGGTAGGGGAGGAAAAGATGAGGTAAAAATAACCTCATCATAATAAAATCTGGAAAGCTTACTTTTGCTAATTCAATCCTAAGCTATGCCAATTTATTAAACTTTAGGAGAACTAATTACTTATTTTAAGGAAAATTATGCTTTCTTTCTTTCTTTTGATCAATTGAGGAAATTGTCCAAAGTAGGTTTAATGGGTTGATTTGAGCATTTTTATAGGGATTAGCAGGTCATCATGCAGCTGTTGCAGAACTTTAGCTAGCACGTTCCTCAAGATTAATGTTGTGAACCCACTCCTAGATGCCTGGATGATGCGCTGAAGATTCAGTTTCATTTCTTTAAAATTCTATTGTTAAAAACTTTATGGCTCTTCTCGAACCTTCTACATGTTTTAAAGCTATAAAGACATCAAGTTAGTTTTAAGTTAAGGAAGACTTTTTCAATGGCTATCCATGCCATCTTAAATTTAGGATTTAGTTAAAAAGTTATCTATAAAATTGTAATTTCATAAGTAGTGAATAAGACAGAGAGGAAGTATCGTTATGTTGTTCACATGGTTTTGCAAATCACTATTAAAATGAGTTATCTGATTTTTGTCTATTGGTAACTATTGAATTTGAATGATGGTGATTGTTTGTAATAACAGGATTTGAGAATTTGTAGTTTATGTGAGTTAAAGACGAAGTAGTAGCCCGTGAGCTGCCCACTCGAGGGGAGTTATCCTAGATAGATAAGTATTTTATTGTTAAGTTATTTTCTTTATTAAAGGTAAATCGTTGTTTAGTAGGAAGTAAGAAGTTGTTGAAGAGTCGAGTCTGTTGTTCCGGAGCACCATTGTTTTTAATTTGTATAAGTTGTCTTTTGTAGTTGATAATATTCCTTTACTATTTAAAAGATGTTTAATTGTCTATTTCCTTACTTTTCTATTTTTGTAATACACCAGTTGTTTAGTTTGCTTGTTTCTATGCTTTCTAGTTTAGTCATAATGCTTTCTAAATTAGTTGTCTTATGCTTTTTAATTTAGTATTCCTAGATTTTCTTAGAGTAATATTATTTTCGAGTTAAGAAGTAATGGCTTTAGATTAGACTTGATTTCTATAATTTGAAGAAAAACTGAAAATATAACATGGGTTGTTCAAATAATCTACTTCTGCAAACTGCCTTGGACACTGCTCGGTCGACAATTGACATTCAATTATTCTAAAGTAGTAGGACCTAATGACAACCTATCAATCAATAACATGACTTTAAAAATTCAATTTGCATACTTACAAATCAATCCATGGAACCACCCAAGTCTTCTCTACTCTTTATTGTGTCAAGTATTACCTCGTGGTCAAACTCACACACTTTCCACAAGTTCTTGTTTGTAGGTCTGCCCTTATATTTGATCAAATGAACGTTGATGGCGATGATAAGGTTTGAGTAGTGAATAATCTTCTTATGTGTGTCGAAGTCCTCAAACAATCAAAGTACAACATTCTTAACTGGATACCTTTGAAGCCATGTTACAGTAACAACCACCGAACCCGTAGGATAGTCTATGTGTTCTCCATCTATAACTGGGGTCTCCAATTTCTTTTTGGCATCGATACAACAACATAGGTAATAATATGTACCCTCTTTATTGAATTCATCTACAATCACCACATAAATGTGCCCTACATTGATATGTTCATCTTGTTAGATGTATTTATTGAGCATCATAATAAAACCTATAAGTAAGATATATTACCTGGTTCTAGTAGGTCTGATACATGATCAAAGTCAATGGATGATTGCATCTTCATGATTTGTAGAGCCTTCGGGAGCTAATAAGTGTCAAGTGGGGTTAGACTTCTTACAGACCATTTCTCAACCCACTCTGTTGATTCACAATCATTCCATGCTTGAAGTGTACATGCAGAACAAAAGCATGCCATCTTCCACATATGGATAGTCCATGTACTTTCATTGGAGCTTCTAAAAGAGTGTAGTTCACTCAATCTTGTTAGTGTCCAACAATCCTCATATTTTTCAATGTTAGTATCATCTACTAAATGAAAAAATCTACGAACTAAAGAACTACCTTCACTACCTGGACCCATTGCACCATTGCACCACTGGACAATTGATCTTGCATCTATCAACTTTACTTTTGTGTACTTTAACTCTTCTCATACTAGGGCTCTTTTGATACATGCACCTACTCCATCATGCTCCCCCTTTCCATGTTCGGCCTCTGGGAAGTTCCACATATGCTAAACGCCACTGATCCTATGCATCTTGCTCAACCAATAAAACATTCTAGCGTTCTTGAGTTATGATGTACAATTATCTGACAATATGATATGTTGACTAAATGATATGCCCTTGCTAGCTAGATCAACATAGAACATATGAAAGCAACCTTGCACAAACTCTATAGAATGTGTGTGTTCATCACTGATGTAAAAGTGATACTCCCTCAGTACTTTCCTATTTTACTTTGTACTATCATTTGCATGAATGAATTATATATGCACAAATATAGAAACCTGCATGGAGTTGTAGTACTGCGATTGCACCTCGTTTTGTGGTTGTAGTGTGTAGTTCTCAACGAATTCAACAACTAAAATGATATGACGAAGTGGAAATGTGTCCTTGCATAACTTGAAATGTGAGTCCAACAATTGTGCTCTATCTGTATGCCTTGAATACTCATAGACAACCTGATCATGAAAAATGCACATAAACTAATACACTGGAATGTTATCACTGACCAATTCATACTTCTTTTCTTTTTTCCCATCTTTTAGATTGTATGCCACTATCTTATATTTTCCAAATTCCACAATTTTGTCTCCAATTATGTGTGTACTGGCCATGTGTTGGAGAGTTGGAAAATGTTGCATGCCACCACAATGATCACATGTGCCATCCAAACATGACTTCTTGTAAAAAAATTGACCATTCTCTCTTTCACATAAAATGGAAGACAAAAATTTCCTTGACGATTTAGGTGGAGGCATTATGTTACATTCCTGCAAAACATTGTCAGTACATATTTCTACACATATACGTTGATAAACATCATAATGGATACAAAACTCAATATGAACCCTCCAACAAAAAGTAGTGCATGTGTGATTTATTTTGACATGAAAAGGCTTTAGCATTTCAAAATACCTTTGACATATTTTAATTTCAGGAAACTTCTATACAAAATCAGCAAAAAATTGGGTTTGAGTGGTATCCAAATAATGCATTGGATGTGGCTCACGGATTTTCCTACCAATTCTCCTTCTTACAACATCTCTCTGATTAGGAGATGTCCTTGTGTTTTCCTTCCAATTATTCACTATTAAAGATCTCAAGCCTTGAGCAATTCTTATATCTTTGTTTGACACTCTAGCCAAGAATGCCCATAACTCATTGCTATTTGGATCCTCCACTCTTTCACACCTTCCTTTCGCTCTCATCAGTGATGATCTACTTAATTTCCTTTGTAAGGTTCACCTTGTTCCTTTTTTGACTGCTTAACAGTGTTGTTGTCATCACACGTAATGTGGCACAACTATCCTTCGTGCGTGAGGTAGAACCCACGCTCTCGTATGCACTCATCAAGTTCTTTACAATGGAATTTTTACTTGATTCATTCAAAACTCTTAGCCAAAGAGCCTTCATGGTGGGCCTAAATTTGAGTTCCCTCATCATTTCAACAAATAGTTTGCATCTTCCACCCTCACTTAGCTTCACAAAAAATAAACTCCATATCCTCTGTGCATATCTTTGACATGTACATTTTGGAATCTTATTAGGCATCCATTTCAAAACATTGGAATCAATATCAATAAAAATGTAGGTTTTCTATGCAAAAATCTAGGAGGAATTCTCAAATGTAAATTTGTGTCAACATTGGGAAGGTCAACAACATCAGGGATAGATCGTGTACCTTCAATCGAAGGTGCAATTGATGACATACCTTGAGATTGACATGTAAATAATGTTGTACCTCTAACTTGAGATGTCGTTTGTGGAGTGCCTTCAAATAGAGATGTGTTTTCTAATGTACTTTCAAAATGCAATGTTGTTGATGGTGTGTCTTCAATTGAAGATGTGATTTGCGATGTACTCGAAAAACCACATGTTGTTTCCTATGTGTATTCAACCGAAGATGTGCATTGAGCTTCACCTATGGTTGATGATGTGCCCCCAACTTTGGTATCCATTCTTGTCCTTCCACGAAGTTTCCTAATGTGCGCCCTTTTTTTTGCCAATTTGAAATCTTTCTTAGATTGCACGGGAATTTTTGGTTGTATGGGCTGCATTTCCTTTGCTTCACCAGCTACAATTTTTTATTCTTTTCTCCTTGCATTTTTAACTGTACGTTCTTTTTGTGTTAGAGGCTTCGATCATTTCCTCAGCATGGTGTTGAATGCTACATGTTCACAAACACACATAGAACAAAAGTAAGTAATGCATTTTATGAAAATATTGATATCGCTGATTATATTGCATTAAATATGACACACACCAAAGCATTTTATGAAGGAAGGCAGCGAGTTGTTTGGAATTATCAAACATGTATATGCTAGACAACATTTTTCATATGATGGAGTTAGATGTCTGTAGGGTTAGATATTAGAGTATGGATTTTGAGTGTTCTTGAAGAGTTAGAAAAGTAGCTATAGGCTAATGCATTACATGTAGGGATCCATGATGAACTTGTTCAAATATTTAGAGGAAGGCTCTTAATAGACTTACACACACTCTTTCAAAGTTTCATCAAAGGAAATATGCTTCTAAGGACTCCAATCCACACTAAGGTATAAGGGATTTGCATGATCCTATTAAGGAATCTAACAAGATTAAAATAATAAACCAAACACAAATTGATCACTTAACATACTAAGAAACACCATTTTCTATCACTCACTCCTTAACACTTACAAACTAGTAATCCTTCCTCATAGGACAGTCACTCATATCTAATGAACCAGGTAACTTATGAAGACTATAACAACATTTTTAGATACCCTTTTCCATGGCCTAAAACATATCTCAAAACTACTATAAACTCTTTTGGAGAAAATACCTCAAACTAGCCCTGTTCCACTCAAGCAACTAGGCCAATAAGGCCACTCTTACAAAGAGACACTCCTTTAAACACCTTCAAAGCTCTTGATCTCCATGGAAAATATTTTTCTAGGTTTTCAAGCCTCACATTCTACCTATTTTAGGGACTAGAACATTCAATAGGGTACCAACCTTCAAACCCTCACTCTAAGTTATTTCAAACTAGGTTTCCCCTAGGGGTTTATTGAAACCCGGACTTACTCAACACTCCACACCCAACCAATACTTGGAACACTTTGAAAATATTCTGCACATTCTCTAAAAAATTACTCCCAACCTTTAGCACTGTTATTTCCTCAAACCCTTACTTGAAACCTCGATTTTTGGTCAAGACACATAAGAAATCAACTAGGACAACAACTCACAAAACACTTCCATCAAATATTCAACTCTTGAAACCTTATTGAACATGGAAAACAAGCTTTCAGCCTTCATTTCACTAAGTTCTAGAGGTATCCACTGAAGGAAAAGTTCATACATGCATTCTTTAGTGTTCAAAACCCCAAAACAGGGTTTCATACCCGTTAGCACCAAAATGATCATAAAACTCACAAACCTCCATGAAATTCAATCAAACAAACTAAAAATTAAATCTAATACATTATTTTAATGTTTCCCACAGATTTTAGACCATGAACCACTGTACAGGGCTGTATAGTGGTCTAAAACATAGATTTACCAGTTAAAACTCAAAATTTTACACTAAAAACAAGGAATACTTCTTGATCTTCTTCATTTTTTCCATTCTCTCACCTATTCCTTGAGGTTCTCCTCACATTTATGGACTCATAACAGCATAATGCCTAGAATTGAAATTCTACATACCTAACCTTGCATGCACCTAACACTGCAACAATACTCAACATTAACTAAAATCCTAGCATTTGACCATTCTCACTAAAGATGACCTTTTTGACAAAATTGAGCTTACAAGCTGCTCCTGCACTAAAGGCCTGGAACGTTGATTTTCAATAAACCCTCCTTGTTTCAAGAATAGAAAGGCCTAAAGAAAGGGTTCCAGTGACTAAGATATGATAAGATATGAACAATTTTCTCTATTGTGAATGCTACAAGGAAGTGAATGCGAATTGGTCAGTTGAGCATTGAATTGAGGTTTTTGAGATTGAAGATTATTTGAAATTCATCTAATTGTGATTGTTGAAGGTTTTGTCTCCCTACTTTGCATCACAAACCTAGGGTATAAGTTGTTGACACCTAAATGAAAACTATAGAATCTTGTGTTTATTGTTCTCAAAACCAAATTTGTGATTGTCAACGAAGTCATGAAGAATATGAATTCAAAGAAGGGTTTGTGATGCTATATCTCATAATTATTCTCTATTTATTTGGCAATGAGGTAACTTAGAAAGACAATAAGCATTCTCAATTGCACAAAATTTTCCATTTTTTTATTTATTAGAAAGGTAAATGGTATGAATGAATGGAAACTTGCATTAACAACTATGTCAACTCACTTGAACTTATCTAAGAACATGTGATGAAGGTGAATTTTTTATGGAACAAAAATATTAATGGAAACTTGCATTAATATTGATGAAAGCTATTAGGTTTTCCAAATTAGTTGAAAATAAAATGAAATAGAGTGAATTCCACTAGCCATGCTGGAAATGGACTACTTTAAGCAATAAAAATAGAATTCATAAGTAGATTTGTGTTAAGTAAATGTCATGTTTTTCATTTTTTTGTTCTGAAAACTCATAAAAATTAAACTTTTTTATGCAAATCCCATCTAATTCAATGTTGAATTCTATGTCCAATTGTTATGATTAATAAAATCATTAAAGAAATTTAGTTTATATTGTAAAAAAAAAACAAATATACTAAATATAAACAATTCAATATTACCAATATGAATATATTACCTCAGATAATGTAAAATGATGTAGAAACTTCAAAATTTCTTCTTCTACGTTTTCTACCATGCAAATTGGTGGTAAAAAGGTGATGGATCAAGCATATATTGGTACAACATGAAGTCAGTTACATACAAAAAGATGTTCTTGAATCGGATAAGCATTGAACCAAACAAATACAGAAGCATGTGGGCCTGAATCACGGGGTCAACCCCTATTTTACCGTTTCAAGGTTAAACACATTTAGCACTCACCAAATTTGGAGAGCACCGAATTTGGAAAATATATTGTTTTGAAAGGGAGAGATTCCATAGAGACAAAGGGAGTAAAACTTGAGATAGAGAGAGGTGATAGGAGTGAGAGAGATTAGTCTAGATAGTGTGGTAGCGACTAAGACCTCAAAGCGATAGAGACTTGAGAGGGATAGAGATTTATCCAGTTATAGTGGGGGAAAATACCTGACAACGAGAGAGGGGTTGGGAGGGATGAGACCTGAGAGCTACAAAAATACCTAATGGAGAGAGAGAGAGGGAGGGAGTGTGGGAGAGGGGGTTTGAGTAGAATATATTTGTCTAGGTAGGGTGGGAGGTAAGTGAGACCTGATAGAGAGTGACTATGAGAGAGGACATTGGACTGACACAGATTACTCTAGGTAGCATGGGAGGGAGTGAGATTCGAGAGAGAGACTTGAGAGGGAGAGACTTATTCAGTTACGGTGGGGGAAGACCTAAGAGAGGGAGTGGGACCCTTAAACTGTAAACCCCATAAAATTATCCCTTAAACCCTTAATCCCTCAACCCTTAAACCCTAAACCCTTAAACCCTAATCCCTCAACCCCTATACCCTCTTAATCCCTCAACCCTCAACCCTCTACCCTTAAACCCTAATCCCTCAACCCTCTACCCTTAAACCCTAATCCCTCAACCCTCTACCCTTAAACCCTAATCCCTCAACCCCTATACCCTCTTAATCCCTCAACCCTCAACCCTCAACCCTTAAACACTAATCCCTCAACCTCTATACCCTCTTAATCCCTCAACCCTCAACCCTCAACTGTTAACCCTAATCCCTCAACCCCTATACCTTCTTAATCCCTCAACCCCTCTACCCTCTACCCTTAAACCCTAATCCCTCAATCCCTATACACTCTTAATCCCTCAAACCTTGAACCTCAACCCTTAAACCCTAATCCCTCAACCCCTATACCCTCGTAATCCCTCAACCCTTAACCATCAACCCTTAAAACCTAATCCCTCAATGCCTATACCCTCTTAATCCCTCAACCCTCAACCCTTAAACCCTCAACCCTTAAACCCTCAACCCTTAAACCCCAACCTCGTCCCCTTAAACCCTAATCCCTTCAACCCTATAATTCCTCTTTAATCCCTCAACCTCAACCCTTAACCCAACCCTTGTAAACCCTAATCCATCAACCCCTATACCCTCTTTAACTCTCAACCCCTAAACCCTAATCCCTCAACCCCTATACCCTCTAATCCCCTACAAAATTCAACCCTCAACCATTAAACCCTAATCCCTCAACCACTATAGCCTCTTAATCCCTCAACCCTCAACCTCTAAACCCTAATCCCTCAACCCCTATACCCTCTTAATCCCTCAACCCTCAACCCTCAACCCTCAACCCTTTAACCTTAATCCCTCTACCCCTATACCCTCTTAATCCTTAAACCCTCAACCCTTAAACCCTAAACCCTCAACCCCTAAACCCTCTTAATCCCTCAACCCTCAACCCTTAAACCCTAACCCCTATATGCTCTTTAATCCTCAACCTTAACCTCAACCCTTAAACCCTAATCCCTCAACCCTATATCCTATCAATTACTCAACCCTCAACCCTTAAAACCCTAACTCTCAACCCATATACTCTTAACTTTCAACCCTTAACCCTTTCAACCTGTAACAGAATCCTCAACCTCTATACCTCTTAATCACTCAACCTCAACCCTTAAACCCTAATCCCTCAACCCCTATAATTCTTAATCACTCATCCCCAACCCTTAAACCCTAATCCTTCAACCCTATAATTCTTAATCCCTCAACCCTCTACCCTTAAACCCTAATCCTCAATCCCTATAATTTTAATCCCTCAACCTCAACCCTCAACCCTCAACCCTTAAACCCTAATCCCTCAACCCCTATACCCTCTCAATCCCTCAAACCTCAACCCTTAAACCCTTAAACCCTAATCCCCCAACCCCTATACCCTCTTAATACCTCAATCCTCAACCCTCAACCCTCAACCCTCAACC